>OX457150.1:5291681-6041681 GCA_949752895.1 Dendrolimus pini
GGCGCCTAACCATACATGTATACCGAATTTCAACTAAATCGGTCCGATCGTTTTTCCGTAAAAGCATAACAAACAGAAAGACAAATATATTTTTATCCCGGAAACTATCCCGTTTATCGGGATAAAAAGTATCCCATGTTCATTCTTGGCATCGAAAAAATATATATACTGAGTTTCAGTCAAATCGGTCCATTAGTCTTTACGTGAAAACGGAACAGACAGACAGAGTTACCTTCGCATTTATAATATTAATAATAGGGATTATCAATTATATTAATAGGAATTATCGGAATAATATTATGGCTCACCTGCCCAGATCGCCGGCGCCCTGGCTGTAGCCGCCCTGCACCCTGCCACCCCCTCGGCCTCCACCCCTTCCACCACGGTCTGAAGCACCCCCACGGCCACCGCCCCCGAAGCCCTACAGCACGATAACATTCAAAGTCTGTACTTAACGTCTCCTATTCTTGTAACTGGAGTGAAAAGTGTTTTTTTTTTATATCACTAAATCAGTGTCTGCACACAGATTACACCGACAATAAATTTTAATAAATTTGAATTAATAGTGTATAGTGTAAGAAAAAATGATTTTATTGTAAAAAAAAAGCGTCGGGTCCTTTAATGATATTATCAAAATAACCCGTCTACTCATATCTGTTCATAACATATTTATAACTATTGATACCATGCAGCCCACGCTTTTTTTTTTACAATAAAATAATTTTTTCTTACTAGTGTAAGAAAAAATGATCTTATTTGTGCTATTTTTAATTCAAATTCATTAAAATTTATTTTCTATTTTTTAGTTGGATTTTCTATAAAAGCGTATTTTTTAGTTTTTTAAACTATTATTTATTTACAATTTTTTAGTGATTATTAAGCAATAGCTTAATGATATTAACATCTCTATTAGCTATTGCATAGAAGAGCGGTGTTTCACCTTGACTGTCTCTGCAATTATAGCTAATCCTGATTACCCTAGTAAGGATAACGGATCAAACTGTTTAAAGTATTGAATTGTCATCGGTCCTTAATAAGTATGTCAAATTTCGAGTAAATCCAACGTTTTGAAGGGGGTCAAAATCATGTTCAAAGATTCCGTTACATACTAACATACGTATGAATCTAATAAAAGCGTATTGAAAAAATATCTTTAATATTAATAGTTCATATTAAGTACCTATAAAAATATGTAAAAAAGTATTAGTTTTTTTGTGCTGACCGTACACTACTACAAATGCAAAAACGTCTCGAAGCTAATGTAGTTATATAAACATCATACCTGTGTTGGCCGCTGCTGCCATGAGGGCATCTCTGGTGGTGGGGGCTGTTGTTCATTGGGCCTTCCACCTCTATCTGGAACCTGTATTACACAGCTTTTTATAATCATTTAAACTATCTTAAAACTGTCATACTCTGAGTTGATTCTGATTTGCACAACTACATTAAAGAAATGTACTGATAATTACAACAATTACAAGCCGGCTCTGACCCTCGGCGGCCGCTATCACTGCTAGGTCGCGTCGTTACTTCAATACGGAAAAGTTTAATAGGCGAGCAGACAGTCAAATCAACTGAGATACTTTTATAAACCTACTAGCTGCGCCCCGCGGTCTCACTCACGTGGTGATGGAAAATCGTTATCGTTATATTATGTTCACACTATATCTTTATAAATTATAGCCTTATTCTGATGTGTAAGCTACATTATTGTAAAGTTTCATCAGTATTTAATCAAAAACAACAAAACTTATACACTTACACCAACGCGCAATACCACTGCATTGCATTACACGCACAATTCACAAACAAACCAAGACACACAAAGAGCCTAAAAATTAATAACCTAGGCACAGAAAGAAAAAAACAACATACATGGCACTAGTTAAGATAATATATATAGGTATAGAAATAAGGCACACACTGCACATGCACTTTCTCACAACACCAGCATGTAACAGATACACTCTACATTAGTATAAGTTAAGTATTAAAATTAGAAAAAAATAATTATATAAGTTATTCTTAAGGTACACAACACAACACAAAAATCACAAAATTAATGTCACACATAATAACACAGAAACAATAAGCGTGTATGAATTCAACAAACTCTAACAATAATTAAGTTGTAAAAAGGGTACGGAACTAGAGTCCGTAGACTAGTTAATTAAAAAAAAAAAAGTTTCATCAAAATCCATTTGGTAGTTTTTGAGTGAAAGAGTAACAAATATACATCCATACACTCTTACAAACTTTCACGTTTATAATATTTATAGAGATGATCATTGTTCATATAAATATTTCGAAGTACTGGATTTACGTATAGGCCCCGCCAGGCTGGTGCTTAGGGCGGTGTCATTCTAGGGGCGGCAAAACTCAAATTAACGAGAAATAAATTAAATTAATTAGTTTGATTATATGTGTATACAAAAGGACAATAGTCTCAAAAATGGCATGCCGCAGACCGCGCGAATTGGAGAAGATAAAGTATTGTTACGAGCTACACAGGACTCGAATTAAAATGCCGCTGGAATTACTATAGAATTTATTAAAACTATACCACCACATATAACATAGGTACAAATATAACTAGACGCAATAAGTCCCAATGTAATGAACAATTCAATAACATGCGCAAAGTCCGTCACTGAAATGTACACACGTCCTGCCTCGCTTGTGTTATCGCTTTGACTGCCCCACCCCTCCGTTCGGGCATTGTTTTATAGTAAACTGTACAATACACAATCGATTGCGTGAGGTTGGGTTCTTCCAATGAAAAGAAATTTGCACACCTGCGAACGGCCAACAAAGTCGAAAACAATACAATAAGGATTAGTTCAACACTAAAGACGGCCATAAAACAAGTAGAAAAACAATAGCATGTTTTTCTTAATTACAATTTCGAAACACAAAGTAAACAAAAGAATTCCTAAATATGGGAAGGCAATAAACTGCGCTTTACGACAGGCAGCTGTGCGTTTATTTTTGACGGCATGTAACAGTATGAAAGCGGACCCCGGTTTTCGAGGCAGATCGAGCAGACATACATCCATACATTGTTACAAACTTTCGCGTTTATAACATTTATAAAGATAAAACCTCGCAGTTTCATAGATTTTCTACGAGCATACCTACTTATGACGCCATAACTATGTACAAGTAATAACGAATTATTTGTCATGACATTATAAATGTTAGAATTGATAATATGTCATTTTAACGCCAGTGCTTTCAATTACCAAAATAATTAAATTACTGTAACATGTGTCCGCATCCCTATTGTTACATGCCGACAAACGTAAATTGCACACCTGCTTGCCATAAAGCACAGTTTATTACCTTCCCGCATTTGGACTTCTTTTGTTTACTTAAAAACACATTCAATTGCTATTGTGCTCGTTTGTGGTCGCAGGTGTGTCGCAGGATTACGTTTTCTTGGAAAATTCAGTCCACGCGGTTGAGTGTTGTATTGTATAGCTTAGTATAAAACAATGCCTGAACGGAGGGTTGAGGCAGTCAAGCGACGATTACGATACGAGCAAGACGTGTACATTCGATAAGCTATATAGTGACGGACTTTGCGCGTGTTATTGAATCGTGCAGTTTGTACTGGTTGTGTCCAGTTATATTTGTACCTGTGTTATACGTGTTTGTATAGTTTTTAGCAGGCATTTTAATTCGAGTCCCGATATCCCCTATCTATTGTAATCAATATAACTAAAGACAGAATGTTGAATATAATTGAATGCAGCATACACATTATATACTAACCTGTCCAATAATAACTTTGTTGACATCGGTCTGGGTGTTCTTCCTGACGCTCGCACTGGACGTTTTCTCCACTTGGAGCAGCGAAGTTCTCGCTGCGAGGAAATCCGACAGTTTCACATCGGGTTTCACTTTCAGCTGTTCACGTTTCGGACGATACGTCGATTGGATGACATCCTTCTTTGTTTTCAAACGTTCGGACCACTGTGAAATTGATAAATACGTGAATTTACGGCGACCGAATCAATTTTATGTTAAAAACTAGAGTTCTCGAACTCTAGGAAGTAACTCTATTTTACTTACATAAAAACTTAACTAGTATTACTATACATCGCGGGCAGAAGCTAGTATCCATATATATAAACCTTCCTCGTTGGTGAAATTCGCTTAAAAATCTGTTGCGAGTTTAGGAGTTAGCGAATATATAGACAGACAGACGACGCGAAAGCGATTTTGTTTTACACTATGTACTACTAAAGATAGATGGCTCTTTTAATTTGGGTTTATGGCTCGGCAGGATTTTAGGCCTTTGGAGCCAGTTCTTAGATTATATAGTTTCTTCATTTTCTAAGTCTATGCATGTCCAAACTTATTTAAACATAAACCTTTTCATTACGTTCTTTCTTTAATTTCATATTTCTTTTTCATTTAAACAAATTTCATTCATTTAATAAAAAATTAATAAAATAAAATTGTTGTCTTCCTGTCAATATGGTTTTGCAATATAATAATGTATTACACGAAACATTTTCCTTTTAATTCAATTTCTATAATGTTTTTTTTAATAATATTTATGGCTTGGCAACTAGGCCTTTAAGCCAGTTTCTATAATGTGAAACGTCAGTTTTACACATTGGTCCTTCGAGCCAGATATAAAAAATAATTCTAATTTAAATAATATTTTTCTTTTTCTAAGTCTACGCATATAGGTCGGCTAAATTGTAGATGACAACTCGAAAGGCCACATTTCTGACAATAACACATTATTACTAATCAAAAAAATATCTATATCCTACAACTATTGTTCATTAGAGTAATCTTACACATTTTTAGAAAACAAAACTGCACAGTACAACATCCCCTTTCAGTTCCCGTACTATTCATCAATAAAATATTCTCATGAATACATATTATATGTATTTATCTTAAAAATCTAGTACGTATTTGAAAAAAATTAGAAACATCTGAATTCAAGCATGTAGGTAGTCATCGCAAGATTAGCTTAGAATATCCTATAAGTTGGGTTTCCTAGAAGAGATAGCTGTAAGTGATAAGGCCACCTATTGTTCTGCCTAAAAATATTGTAATTAATGTTTTGGTGAGCAAAAGTGCTATCTAATTAACTAGCAGCGCTGGCAGCACTCGTTCGCATTACTATGATGACATAAATATGTCTATATATATCTGTCTATATATATATAATACATTGCAATGATTATATAAACTAATAGTGAAATAGTTGCATATAGATGATTTAGGCATAATTGTTTATAGAAAGGATAATTTAAAAAAAAATACCTCAAAGCTTTGTATAGTACATTCCAATCTGGTGATAAGGGTCTCCCGTCTCAGTCTGTACTCTTCGTACATTTCCGAAAAGGTTATCTCCAGCTGCTTCCACTCTTTCTCTGATAGAGCTTTATTGTAAAGTGGTTTCCCAACAAGCTTCTCACCTGAAAATATGAGTTGTATGTACGTATGATAATTAATGTCAATATTTTTAAGTAAAAAACGAAACTGGCTTCAAAAGTAACTAAAAAGCAAAAAATAGTATCTTGAAGTCGGTGCAAAGTAAAACATAATAATGACTATAACATATTCATCTTAGCATGAGACAAAGACTAAACAAAAAAACAGTTTTTCTCAAACTTTACTCTTATTTAATTTAACAGGCACATTTAATTAAATAAGAGTAAAGTTATAATAAAAATCATAACACAAAAAGCAACTTAACAAAAGTAACAAGGGAATAACAAGAAATAAACAGAATTGTTCTGGAAACAATTCACATCCAAGCTGACCGATAGTAAAGATGGCGGATATAAACCGACGGAGGACAAAATAAAATGTAAAACATGAGCACTAACTGTACTGTATAATTTAGTAGTACGCCGAACAGATTTTTTTAAAGTTTCTTAGCATGTAAATTTATAATTTATTGGAAGCGAAAAAATTACATTAAAATTATAAGAGTTATTTATGGTGTTTACATTCAAAAGAATTAAATACCTACGGTATACTAATAAAATGTTATTTAAAATTTTAATAGTGTATTCTTTTTATGGTTTTTCAAATTATTCTTTTATTTAGGTTTATGGCTTGGCAGCTAGACCCTTAAGCCAGATCTTAGTTTAAAATATAGTTTCTTCATTTTCTTAAGCCTATGTGTAGCACAGCTGAACTGTAGGTAATCAGCTAGAGCCACTCAACGGAGTTCTTGTGACAACTCAAAAGGCCACATTTGACTATACAGTTCACATTTCTCACAAAATACATAATTACTACTCAAAAACTATCAACATCCTGCGACTATTGTTCATTTTAGAGTAATTTTACACATTTTTAGAAAATAAAACTGCACAGCACGACATCTCCTTTCAGTTCCCGCCAAAAACTCCTTTCAAATTATTAATTTCACAAAATCAAAAGTGACCTACCTATATGATAAATCTTTTTATGGTTTGTTTACAATTTAAGTCACCATATTTTGTAAAGTTCTGATTATTTTATTTTCCATGGCAAGGACTTCAAGATGTTGTAGAAAATATTTATTTTTGCTCTTTACTTTACTTTTGAAGTTGGTTTGGTTATATTTTTTTTTTTTACTTTTTAGTTACGGAAATTCTTGAATAGTTGAATACTGTCTGATAGGTTACATCTAACAGGCTCTGAAACGAGTTGACCGATTTCAGTTAGATTTTCTTGATGACAATACAAATTTTGTCATAAATCTTTGTGTATACTTCAATTTCATTGATCCAGGATCGGAAAATATGCACACAGAATCCAAGTCTACATGCACAGTGTTTAAATAAATTCAAGTTTATTTACCTTCTTTGTTAATAGTTTCTTTAAGCTTAGCTTCGAGTTTAGAAAAAAGCATTTCTGCAGTTATATTCGGAGGCGGCTTGTTGAACTTCAAAGATATCAATATTTCCTTCAGATCTTTCGCCGTTGGAGATTCTTGCTAAAAACAAACTTTTATGTTTATTTTGTTACGAGTTACGGGACTCGAATTAAAATGCCGTTGGAATTACTATAGAATTTATTAGAACTATACAAACACGTATAACACAGGTACAAATAAAACTGAGCACAACTAGTACAAACGTAATGCACGATTCAATAACACGCACAAGGTCCGTCACTATATAGATTATCGAATGTACCCACGTCTTGCCACGCTTGCGGTTATCGCTTGACTGCCATCTCTCCATTGGGGCGTTGCTTTATACTGCACAAATACAATATGTCTCGACACAATACTCGACCGCGTAACAATAATTTCCAAGAATCACACCTAGTTAATGAACTAATGACTACCATAAAAGATTTCAATACACAATAGGCTGTTTTCCTAATTACAAATTCTAAACACAAAGTAAACAAAAGTAGTCGAAATGGCGAAAACGTAATAAACTGCAGGTGTGAATTGGTCTTTGTCGGTCGTAAATTATATATTTATTGTGTTTTCATGGATTTTAGTCAGTACTTTGTTCATTGCAGTATTAACTGCCGAAATGGCTTTAATTAATTTAGAATGCTGCTCCACTGGACTACTTGGTAAAAACAAAAACACATCATTATCTTAGGCAGCGCTCTACCAAACATGATAATTAATTACTAGAAGCGAGATGACGTTTATAAACACTTTCCTGTTAAGTATACTCAGTATAGTAGTAATAACAGCCCATAAATGTCCCACTGCTGGGCTCGGGCCTCCCACTATAGGGAACGGACAGTATACCCGCCACGCTTGTCCAAGGCGGCTTGGCAGGTTCGACACATCGGTTATCTCGATGTGCAGGTTGCATCACGATGTTTTCCTTCCCCGTGGTTAGCACGTGGTAATTGTAACAATATGCACATTAGGTCAGAAAACTGACTAAGTGGTGCATGCGTTCCGGCCAGGATCGAACCCGCGCCCTTCGAGTTTGGGACGCATGCGCTAGCCATTACGCTACCACGACTTTTGCAAACTGAATAAAATGTTTTCTTTTCCATGTTTGTTATTTTCTTATTCTAATTCAGTCAATCAAACTCAGGAGAAAACACAATGGCTTACCCTAGCCGAATTTCTACTGGTGTGTAGAAGTTGTATTTACTATCCTACTTTACGTAGTTAATATAGTTTTATGATCGTTATTTACATTGTAAGTCCTCACTAGTATTATAAATGTGAGTTTGTTATTTGTGACGTTTTTCACGCCTTAACTACATAACAGATCGTCGCGAAATTTTACATACACGTTGTCAGGGGTATAGAATAGGACATATGGTACAATTTATGCAGAACCTTTCCCGAGGGATATACAAATATCGTCCATAAGATGGCGCTCCAATCGCGTATAATGTCGTTATTGCTGTAATTCACTAACAAATAACTAACCAGTGTGAACTAAATGTTTCTCCTGCATGTTCCTTTTACCTACAGCAGAGTTGTGGTATGACACTACCAGAATCTGTGTTTCCCAAAAGTACAATCTGGGAATCTTCAAGTTTCATGTGAATTTGTACTATCTAGGTAAGCGTGGACCATCTTCGACCGCATCACGTCCGGCATTGGACGTGATCATGGTCAAAAGCAAACCTATTTATTATAAAAAAATTGCATCGTCATTGTAACAACAATGACCGCGACAATTTTAACGTGTTGCTCTCTTTGTTAGTTAGTTTCATCTCCACTGGGCGGCGTTACAGGTACTTATGATTATAGTAGGTACATTGAACTAAAAATGTTAGTCGACATTTCTAAGTATTATAACTTGCCTTGAGTGAAGAGACATGGGCAAAAACTAGTCTAAAATAAATTATTACCACAACGATCTCCATTCCGGAGCTCTGTTTATCCTTCGGACAGTCCACATTCACCATCCTAGCGGCCATCAGTTCAGATATGAGGTAATCCAAGAGAAGCAGGCGATCCTCCTTCGACTGGAGACGGGATGACATGTGACCTGCATAAAATAGGTACATCATTTACAATGAAAAAAAAAAGAGGGACTTGTACTCATTTCACAATAAATCCTAAGATATTTCACAAATTGGAGAAAATCGGAGAACAGGAGTAACATTATAAATCATATTTTGTCATCACACATAGTAGAAGTGAAACTTCAACGAACAAGTGGCAAAAGGAATCCCAACAAAATTTTAACTTGAAGTTTGGCCACTTGACCCTTGCCATTCGTTTTCACACTTGTCCATTGAAGTTTCACTTCTACTATCTGTCCCAGCACACATTTCGATTTTTCACGGGTTTACTGCAAATTATGGTTTGGTTAGGTTAGGTACATTTTAATGAATGCATTTTTTTTACTTATTTTATTTTAACTGAATTCGATCTGAAAGCAATAAAAACATCGATAGTCTACTTTAATGTGCCGCCTCTCACCATTATTACTCTAAAATTATACATGTGACAGATAATATCCTAATACCCGTCCTTAAAGTTTCACTTCAAAAACAATGGGATAAAAATTTTTTTAAAGCAACACCAAAACTTACCAGTGACCAGTTTTTTATATGGACAACCAAGTTCCTTCAGGAAAGAACTCAACTCGAGTAGAAAAGAGCTCGACTCATCAGGATTGTTCATCATGCTAACCGTCTCCTCGAGTTTACACAGAGTCTTTAACTCTTCAGCAAGTATATGCACCAGTTTTGTGAACTCCAGAGACTTTGGTCCGCCATCGAGAGCTTTTGAAAAGGCTATCTCATCCAGAAGGGGGCCTTCATATCTAAAATAAAAAATTATAAGGCTACCTTAGAATATGAGACAGTTCTCTCTGTGAGTGCGGCTTGGATGAGGGATGATTTCATCACATATTTTTTAACTGTCTGAAACTTGTCTTTTTTCCATTCCCTTATATGACGTCATTCCTCATAAGTGCCCCCGCCCCATCAATGTAACCTTTTTCTTAACATTACATATTCATATATATATATCAGCCCATAAATGTCCCACTGCTGGGCTCGGGCCTCCCAGTATAGGGGAAGGGACAGTATGCCCGCCATGCTTGTCCAAGGCGGCTTGGCAGGTTTGACACATTGGTTATATTGATGTGTAGGTTGCATCACGATGTTTTCCATCACCATTGTATACCATACCATTGTATACCATTGCATGTGGTAATTGTAACAATACGCATATAAGATCAGAAAACTGACTAAGTGGTACATGCGTTCCGGCCAGGATCGAGGTAGTATACAGGTACTAGGACAACATTAATTCATTGTAATTATGTCCTGTGTAAGTTTTTAATGCTTAATAACAAATATGTTTAATGTAGTTAGTTTAACTTTGTGTTGTCCACAGATTTGCAAAACATACAAATCACGGGATCAAAATCTTGTTTGCTGATTTGCATTAAATAAAGCATCTCTCTTTTCTTACTTTGAAAGTGGCAAATTCTGTGCCAGAGGCATTGCAGCCATAGTTTAAAAAAATACAAGACTACCTTATTATTTTTCTATATATTTGTTTATTAATAGAATTTATTTTATTGTACTATAAAACAGGTTAGAATCTACACATATACATTTACTTGACCTCAGTGATTAATATATCAACTTATAGCCCAAACTACTGGAGCTAAGACATGAAAATTTGTATGTGGGTTTGTTATATACTGTAAATGTGCATTAAGAAAGGATTTTTGAAATTTTAACCCCTGAGGGTATGAAAAAGGGGATGAAAGATTGGGATTGAAAATGACTATACATGCAATGAAAATGACGATATAAAATAAAATAAAAATAAGACATTTTGAAAATAAGAAGCATGAAATTATATACCCCTACGGGTTGGGTTTGCATATATGTCCCCGGATGATTTCCTGGATGATTTTAATGGTTAATGTGTTTAGGAACATATTTAAGACTTATTTATAACAACTGAAATTGGTTTTGAGTGGAAAAAATACATATTCAATTAATTATCGAAGTTTGAAATTCACAACAATGATCTGGTAATTTTGTCGCCGAGACGTTTTTTTACGTTTTTTGACGGGATTTATCGAAATAGGAGACTGTATGTATCCGAAAATTTAAATATGTGGAGTTTTAAACAGTTGGTTAGGTTAGGTTTTGTGTAGACCAAAGCGCACGAGCCGAGCGAGCGAAGCGAGCGTGCGGCGGCAGCGGCCGGCGAGTGCCAGAACCGACTGGTAACCATTCACTATTTATTTTATATATTAGTGAAAAACAGAAGTGAGGTTAGATTGACAAAAACATTAATAACTCAGTAACTATATATTTCCTCGCCATAGGAGTTGCAGAAGGAGTAAGGTTTCTTCCCCCCCTCCCCCCTCCCACCCCCCATTACTTATGATTCCGGGGACATATATGTAAACCACACCCTACGAAATATATAAAAGGCGAAATGTCAAAAAGTCGTGTCACTTTGGTAGTACTTTTGTGATTTTAACTATTTTATTTTATAAAAAGTATATATCTTTGCGGTGTGAAATTTTCAGGAAATGTGTTTTTTGGGCGTGCTGAAGTTCTGGTAAAATTTTAAGTCTCAATTTAGAAGCCATTAAACTAAAGGGCTCTCATTATTTTGTATACAATAATATCGATATAGAGCGGCGACGGTAGACATATTTACTGTAAAACAATTGACTGCCCTTTGGAATCTTATTTTTAGACCGATAGATACAAAATAATGAGTAAAACATATTGGAAAGTTATATGAAAGAAACATAACCTCTAAAATTAAGAAAGACGAAACTTACCCCAAGTCGTTAAGAGAATCTAATATATCGTTCTCCATTATGTTTTATTAACACTAACAAGCTTTAAAAAACGTGTAATTTATTTAAAAAAAAACTTTGATATTGGTTTAAGTCTTTTATTGACGATATCGAACAGCTTGACTGGGAAACAAAAATTTTCACACCGGTAAAAGGGTTACCAGGATACAATTTGTAAAAGTATTAAAATCAGACAATATTTATATTTTGTTACTCTACTATGTTATGTTATATTTGCATTTTGTTTGTTGCAACACGATAGTCAAAAAAATAGTCCTAAAACAGTCAACTGAAACGTAACATACACAGATATTCCGTTTTAGAAATGGATTCACATTCTTCTAATATATATTTTATTATATAAGTTTTTAAATCGGGTTAGATAAATAAGTTACACTTCAAATAAATTACAATTGAAATCATGATAACGTTTGTAGTGAAAAGGAGTGACGAAAGTTTTAACTACAGCAACAATACAGACAAAGTATTATTTTAGGATTTTTATTTTTAAACAATGAAAATTAATCTGTTCATTCTGAATTGCACTACTAAGATGCAATAAGTTATTAATATTTTTTTAAACTTAGAAATTTAAGTTTTAAATACATTTTTATTCAAAATGAAGATTAATATTCTTTTAAATCTTGTTACATGTAAATAACAAATCAGTTTGCAAATATTTTGAGTTGCAGTTTTATTTTTAATAACACCTTTTTTTATTATAAATAGCATTTGTGGAACATCAGTGTTTGAATTAAAACTCTGTATTACGTAAAGTAGTAGTTTGAAAAATAATAGTTCAGTTAAAATCATTCCCTATTGGTAACACCAAAATATTTTTTTAAATTAAGTAATGTGCCACGCTATCTGACATAAATCATATTAAAATCGACTAAAACTTTTTATTACTAAAACCTGATGAACTATGGCGTCACAATATTTATACATCGAGCCAAAGTCTAGTATGTATTTTGGTGGAAACTTGTACGTTTATGTTTACTGTGTAGTTAATTATATTTACAAAAAGTATAAATCGGATTAAATGTACAGTAATAGCAGGATATTCATAAATATGTATTTGGGTGGAACATTTCCCTTTTGTGAAAATTCCGTCGCTCTCTAAGAACTACTTGTCTTGTTAATAAAAATTATACAATTTGGTTTTATAATATTATCACGATAGGATTGTTATGAGGGTAAACCATTCTCGTACCTTCTATATTTGTAAACTATATAATAACATGCAAACGGTTTTATTTTTGAGGCGAGGGAAAGTGCTTTTAACCGATTTACGCACAATCTGGGCCGTTGCTAGGAAGCGGCACGCGTCGGTCGGGGGCGATAACACTAGCAATAGTATGCTTTATCAGTGCTCCGTCCGCGATCGACGTCACAGAATAGTGTGGCGACTCCGAGCGTTGCTACACGAGCGAGCAACCCCAATACCCACTAAAAACCCCCTCCTCCCGTGACGACCCTGCGCTTTTGTTTGTGTTAGAAAGGCTGAAATTTAGAACATAGTTACGCCCAGTCGATCCAGCGCAATAAAGTGCCTGGAGTGTGCCCTGGGAGAACACACCTCACTTCGTTGACGGGGGTCGATGGTCCCTTGCTTTCCTAGCAGCTAAGGGCCCCCCGTTAACGGAACCTAACTCAGGGAGGGAAGTAATGCGCGTACCTGCCTCTCTGGGTGCCAGCTGAAGGCCGGCGACCTCGAGTAGAGACGTTAGCACGCGCTGCAGGACTTCGCTCCCTGTCCCGCTCTGCGGCCTCCTTTTTTGTGAGGCAGTAATGTCTCTTACATTACTGCCTCACAAAAAGTAACCGCAGCTCCCCAGCAATCGTCGCTCTGCAACATGGTCGTTACCAAGTCACCGAGCGAATCGACCGCTCCTACGTGCGCCTCGAGTTCGAGACGCTGCGGCGCCCATGCGGCTCACTCGACTAGCGTATGAAGCGCCGTGCGCCGCACTGGCGACAGTCCGGAGAAGGCAAGCAGCCCACAATGCCACAGATACTGATCGAAACACCCGTGTCCGGTCAGTATCTGCGTCGTCCTGAAAGTCAGGGTTCCGCTGGTGCGGTTTTTTTGTTTTTTTTTTTTTGAGGCGAGGGAATTTAAAATGCTAACCGATTTACGCACTCTCTGGGCCCTCACTAGGAAACGGCGCGCATCCATCGGGGGCGATAACGCTAGCAATAGTATGCTTTGTTTGCGTTCCGTCCGCGATGGCTTGACACAGAGGAGTGTGGAGACTCCGAGCGATGCCGCACGGGCGAGCAACCTCAATACCCACTAAAAACCCCCTCCTCCCGTCGACCCTGCGCTTTTGTTGTGATGGAAAGACTGAGATATAGAACATAGTTACGCAACACTCGATCCAGCGCAATAAAGTGCCTGGAGTGTGCCCTGGGAGAACACACCCCACTTCGAAACGGGGGCAGATGAATCCCTTGCGATGCCTAGTAGCAAGGGGCCCCTCGTACCGGAACCTAACTCAGGGAGGGAAGTAATGCGCGTACCTGCCTCTCCGGGTGCCAGCTGAAGGCCGGCGAGCTCGGGGGGAGGCATTAGCACGCGCTGCAGGACTTCGCTCCGTGTCCCTTTCTGCGGCCTCTTTGAGAGACATTACTGCCTCACAGAAAGTAACCGCAGACTCCCAGCGGTCGTCGCTGTGCAACATGGCCGTTACCAAGTCGCCAAGCGATCGGACGGCTCCTACGTGCGTCTCGAGCTCGAAACGCTGAGGCGTCCATGCAGCGCACTCAACAAGCGTGTGTAACGCCGTATCGGGTGCGCCGCACTGGCGGCAGTCCGGGGAAGGCAAGCAGCCCACAATGCGAAACAGATACTGATCGAAACAACCGTGTCCGGTCAGTATCTGAGTCGTCCTGAAGGTCAGGGTTCCGCTGGTGCGGGTGACCCATCTCTCCAGCTGCGGCCTGATTGCATCCACCATATAGCCGCCGGCCACAGGGTGTTCGAGGTCACGAGACCGTTCGACGAGGCAGCAAGCGGTTTCTCGCTTCCTGACCGTCTCTAATTCGACTTGACAGAAGGTCAGTCCTCTAGCTAGGGCATCCTGCCGGGTACGACGAACCCTGGACAGGACGTCTGCCTGGAGATGCCAGGGCAGCTCGCCTGCCAAGAGAGTCGCCGCCGACCACGACACTGTGCGATACCCCCGTATGGTCCTCACGGCCAGAACCCGCTGCGCGCGGTGCAGCAGGGTTCGGTTGTGGCGGTGAAGCGAATCGGACCAGACGGGCGCACCGTAGAGCGCCATACTCCTCAGGATGGCGGAATAAAGCTTCCGCGTCGCACTCCCCGGCCCCCCCACGTTAGGAAGAAGCCTGGAGAGTGCGCCCGCGGAATTCACGAGTTTGGGAACTAGCTGCTCAAAGTGCGCTTTGAACAGCCATTTCCCGTCTAGAACTAGCCCAAGATATTTCATCTTGGGCCCTACTCTAATCGCCACCCCCTGAACTGTAACGGACAAGTCCGGGGGAGGATTCCGGAATTTCCTATGGAACATGACGGCCTCCGTTTTCGCGGGGGAGACCTTCAAGCCCAGCCTAGCTATTCGATCTACGACGATCGCCAATCCGTCGTTGGCGACGTCCACGGATTCCGCAAAAGACGCAGCGCGTGCCGTGAGTAGGGTGTCGTCCGCAAAGCAGATCAGCCCCACTCCGGGCCGGACCGTCACCCGAAGGATCCAGTCATAGCCTACGTTCCAAAGGATCGGCCCGAGGACCGATCCCTGTGGAACGCCGCACGCGACACGTCGCCGACCTAACACGTGGTTGGCGGACTCACCGCCCTCCCAAAGGATATGCCGATCTCGCAGGTACTCGCCCAACAGCCTCGTGAGGTACGGGGGGACTCCGTGCGCGCGGAGCCCTTCCCTGATCGTCTCATGAGGGAGGCTGTTAAAGGCGTTCGCTATGTCTAGCGACACTGCAAGAACGACGTCCTTCGCTTGGACGGCTTCGTCCGTCAACGTTCGCAGCGTCTCGAAGGCGTCCATCGTGGAGCGCCTCCGCCGAAACCCGAACTGCGTATCTGATAGCCCCGGCTCCACAGCGTCTAGATGCTTCACAAGCCGCTCCGCCAAGATCTTCTCGAAGACCTTGGCGACCTCGTTCAGCAGCACTATGGGCCTGAAGGCGGACGGATCGTTGGGAGGCCGACCTCCCTTAGGAATTAGACACAAACGCCCCTCTTTCCATTGCGACGGGAACCTACCTGCGCGAATACAGGCTTCGAAGAGGTCCCGCAGCTGGCTGCGTAGATGTTTCGCAGCCAGGAAGAGGAGTCGACCTGGAACCCCGTCGGGTCCCGGTGCCGTCTTCCTGCCCCGGAGCCGGTCCAGGGCGACGTCTAGCTCCCCCTCGGAGATGGAGTGAGGCTCCTCGTCCGTGGGGGTGTCGGGAATGGGTGGACCCATACTGGGGGGAGTGAAGTTCCCCGGATCCGGGAAGAGCCCATCGATAACCGACCGGAGCACCTCGGGTTCCGATCGAGCGTCCGCCCGAGCCCGGGCTTTCGATCGCAATATTGCAATCGAAAGGGCCTTTCTGGCCTCCCTAAACTCGCCCACGAGTCCATTTTCCGCGACGAAGTCCGGAGGACGGCGCGCCCTGCAGCGTTTGAGCCTGTGGCTGATGATGCGAACTGCCTTTCGCATCTCGCCCAGCTCCTCGGTCCACCAGTGGACCGATTGCTTGCACGGAGGCTGCCGCTTGGAGACGCGTGGCATCGCAGCGTCGCAAACCCTCGTCAGGGTCTTGCGCATGTGCTCTGCCTGCGTATCCAGTTTCGCGAATTCGACTGGGTAGGCCCAGCTTTCCGATAGTGCCCACTCCTCGGCCTGCTCCGGATCGAGCTTGGTAAGGGCCCAACGCGGGAGGAGAGGGGGGCGACGGTGAACAGGGTTCGGACCGGAGGAGGGGGTCGTGAGCCTAAATCTGATATACCGATAATCAGAGAGCGACTCCACCTCCTCCAGCACCCTCCATCCGGTCACTCTGCGGGCGGCCGCATGAGTGGCGAATGACAGGTCGATGATCGATCCACCCCGCGCGCGCACGCAGGTCTGGACCGACCCCTGGTTCAGTATGGTCAGGCCGGCTTGAAGAGCCCAATCCTCGACCGCCCGACCCCTAGGGTTCGTGAAAACGTTTCCCCAGGATAGGTGCTTTGCATTAAAGTCGCCCATCACGAAAATCGTTTTAGGCGACAGTCTGCGTACGGCAGCCCCGATGGCGTCCAAGTGAAGCTCGAACTCCGCCAGGGGGCGGTTGGGCGAGAAGTAAACGCTTATGACGACGATACTCCCGCTCTCCGCCACAGCATAGCCCTTTCCTCTTTCGAGACTCGTAAGCGGTGTGCCGGACCCGGCTCTGGCCACCACCGCTACCATGTCGTCGAGATCGCCCACCCAATTACCGGAAGGAGGAACGTAATAAGGTTCGCTTATTACGGCCAAGTGCGCTTGCCACTCCGCCATCGCCTGCAGGCACAAGTCCTGAGCGGTGGGGGAGTGGTTTACGTTGGCTTGAAAGAACGTTGTTACGGGCGTACTAGACATTGGAGGTGTCCATTGCCTGTACTCCCGGTTTGCCGTTGCGTGGTGGTTTCGCCCGCGAGTGGACGAATTTGCCCCTCACGTAGGGAGGTTGGCAGAACCTCGCCAACGTGGGGTGGGCAGCGTTCAGTCCCCCCGCCGCGCACGCCGCGCAGTGGGGTTTCCGTGCCGTGCAGTCCGGCATCTTGTGTCCGCTTTTACCGCAGCGGAGGCACAAGTTAGTCCGATCCGGGCACGTGTCCGGACAGGTTTGGGTGCCATGACCGACGTTGAAACATCTGTAACAACGTATTTGATTGCAATATTGCGATCGAAAGCCCGGGCTCGGGCCGAGCTCCTCGAGACGCTCGATCGGGACCCTTGGGGGCGCCCGTACCGTGGGGCCCGCAACAAGTTGCGGCCTTGCACATCCACGGTCACGGAAACGCTCGAACCCGAGGTGCTCCGGTCGGTTATCGATGGGCTCTTCCCGGAACCGGGGATCTTCACTCCCCCCAGTATGGGTCCACCCATTCCCGACACCCCCACGGACGAGGAGCCTCACTCCATCTCCGAGGGGGAGCTAGACGTCGCCCTGGACCGGCTCCGGGGCAGGAAGACGGCACCGGGACCCGACGGGGTTCCAGGTCGACTCCTCTTCCTGGCTGCAAAACACCTACGCAGCCAGCTGCGGGACCTCTTCGAAGCCTGTATTCGCGCAGGTAGGTTCCCGTCGCAATGGAAAGAGGGGCGTTTGTGCCTAATTCCCAAGGGAGGTCGGCCTCCCAACGATCCGTCCGCCTTCACGCCCATAGTGCTGCTGAACGAGGTCGCCAAGGTCTTCGAGAAGATCTTGGCGGAGCGGCTTGTGAAGCATCTAGACACTGTGGAGCCGGGGCTATCAGATACGCAGTTCGGGTTTCGGCGGAGGCGCTCCACGATGGACGCCTTCGAGACACTGCGTTGACGGACGAAGCCGTCCAAGCGAAGGACGTCGTTCTTGCAGTGTCGCTAGACATAGCGAACGCCTTTAACAGCCTCCCTCATGAGACGATCAGGGAAGGGCTCCGCGCGCATGGAGTCCCCCCGTACCTCACGAGGCTGTTGGGCGAGTACCTGCGAGATCGGCATATCCTTTGGGAGGGCGGTGAGTCCGCCAATCACGTGTTAGGTCGGCGACGTGTCGCGTGCGGCGTTCCACAGGGGTCGGTCCTCGGGCCGATCCTTTGGAACGTAGGCTATGACTGGATCCTTCGGGTGACGGTCCGGCCCGGGGTAGGGCTGATCTGCTTTGCGGACGACACCCTACTCACGGCACGCGCCGCGTCCTTTGCGGAATCCGTGGACGTCGCCAACGACGGGTTGGCGATCGTCATAGATCGAATAGCTAGGCTGGGCTTGAAGGTCTCCCCCGCGAAAACGGAGGCCGTCATGTTCCATAGGAAATTCCGGAATCCTCCCCCGGACTTGTCCGTTACAGTTCAGGGGGTGGCGATTAGAGTAGGGCCCACGATGAAATATCTTGGGCTAGTTCTCGACGGGAAATGGCTGTTCAAAGCGCACTTTGAGCAGCTAGTTCCCAAACTTGTGAATTCCGCGGGCGCACTCTCCAGGCTTCTTCCTAACGTGGGGGGGCCGGGGGGTGCGACGCGGAAGCTTTATTCCGGCATCCTGAGGAGTATGGCACTCTACGGTGCGCCCGTCTGGTCCGATTCGCTTCACCGCCACAACCGAACCCTGCTGCACCGCGCGCAGCGGGTTCTGGCCGTGAGGACCATACGGGGGTACCGCACAGTGTCGTGGTCGGCGGCGACTCTCTTGGCAGGCGAGCTGCCCTGGCATCTCCAGGCAGACGTCCTGTCCAGAGTTCGTCGCACCCGGCAGGATGCCCTAGCTAGAGGACTGACCTTCTGTCAAGTCGAATTAGAGACGGTCAGGAAACGGGAAACCGCTTGCTGCCTCGTCGCCTGGTCTCGTGACCTCGAACACCCTGTGGCCGGTGGCTATACGGTGGATGCAATCAGGCCGCAGCTGGAGAGATGGGTGACCCGCACCAGCGGAACCCTGACCTTCAGGACGACTCAGATACTGACCGGACACGGTTGTTTCGATCAGTATCTGTTTCGCATTGTGGGCTGCTTGCCTTCCGCGGACTGCCGCCAATGCGGCGCACCCGATACGGCGTTACACACGCTTGTTGAGTGCGCTGCATGGACGCCTCAGCGTTTCGAGCTCGAGACACACGTAGGAGCCGTCCGATCGCTTGACGACTTGGTAACGGCCATGTTGCACAGCGACGACCGCTGGGAGTCTGCGGTTACTTTCTGTGAGGCAGTAATGTCTCTCAAAGAGGCCGCAGAAAGGGACAGGGAGCGAAGTCCTGCAGCGCGTGCTAATGTCTCCACCCGAGGTCGCCGGCCTTCAGCTGGCACCCGGAGAGGCAGGTACGCGCATTACTTCCCTCCCTGAGTTAGGTTCCGGTACGAGGGGCCCCTTGCTACTAGGCAACGCAAGGGATACCATCTGCCCCCGTTTCGAAGTCGGGTGTGTTCTCCCAGGGCACACTCCAGGCACTTTTTTTGCGCTGGATCGACTGTTGCGTAACTATGTTCTATATCTCAGTCTTTCCTTCACAACAAAAGCGCAGGGTCGACGGGAGGAGGGGGTTTTTAGTGGGTATTGAGGTTGCTCGCCCGTGCGGCATCGCTCTGAGTCTTCCACACTCCTCAGTGTCAAGCCATCGCGGACGAAGCGCAAACAAAGCATACTATTGCTAGCGTTATCGCCCCCGGTGGATGCGCGCCATTTCCTAGTGACGGCCCTGAGAGTGCGTAAATCGGTTAGCATTTTCCCTCGCCTCAAAAAAAAAAAAAAAAAATCTGTAACAACGTATCGGTCTGGCTTCCAGTGCCTCGACCTTCGCCGAGGTGAAGCCAACCAGGAGGTAGCCCAACCCGACGATAGTCTTGGCAGCAGCGACGGGGCACAACACGTACGATGCGCCCAATCCGCCCGGTCCTGCACCGATGTGCTTCGTGAGCACGTCGTCGCGCCGGCAGTTGCCTGCGCGCGCGATCGCGTCCCGAAGCCCATCGACCGTGACTGAGTCGTCCAGCCCTGAGACGTAAAGCTCCCCACGCTTTACGGGGCGGACGACCTCGGCCATCCCTTCTAGGGCCCCGCGCAGGGCTTCGGCGACGCGGTCCGCCTTGGCCGCGCTCTCGGGTCCCGGCTGGAACTCGAGGAGGCGCGCGTCCCTGACGGTCCGCACCACTTTCAGCCCCTCGCGGAGGCCCATGGCAGTGATGTCGACCACCGTCGAGGCCTTTGCGAAGACCTCGCGATAGCCGACACCCTTCGCGGCCGCTGCCGGCAGCAGTCTGATGATAACTGCGGCCGACTTCGGCTCGCGGAGAACGACGGCAGGCCTCGCGGCCTGCTTCCGCGGTTGCTGCCTCCACCCCGTCGGTGGGGCAGCAGCTTGCGCCTGGGGGGGGGGGGGGAGAACATGCAAACGGATCGTCTAACCAGCGGCAACTTGTAAACGTAATTATTATTACAAATTTCATCGCATATTTATGTTAAGTAACTTGTTTGACTGGTGACCATTTTAGTTTAGCTAGTATTATTTTAAGTAAATAATACATTTTTAAAGCGAGTTTTGAATTATTTTACCTATGAAGTTTCTAGAACTTTCGTCGTAATTATCGCTGCCTCAACATTATGTCTTGTTTACAACCACTGCTATGAACGTAGCATTACGTAGGTATAACCTAAGCTAACTAATTAGACGTAAACCACAGATTATATTTTTAAATAATTAAAAGTACTGCATATATTGTTTGCTATTAACGCAACTTCTTCATTTCATAAAACGTCATTACATTAAAACATTTTATTATTTAAAATCACACATGTCACTCGCCTTACATACGTATAAATATAATATCATTGCGTATAAACAACAATACCTAATAATTTATATATAAAATCTAAACAGATAAATAGTTGTAAAAACATAAAATATAGATACTAGAATCGTACCAGACTAAATTTAATATATTAACTTCGTATTAATTATTTCGTAGGAAAGTTTTAGATAACGCTATAAGTTACGTTTTATGGATGTGTCATTCATACTATTGTTCTAAATAGACTTGTTAGCAAAAATGTCCTCAGCCGAAATAAACATAAGGTTACCAAAATTATAAACATATATATTGTTACGAGCTACACAGAACTCGAATTAAAAATGCCGTTGGAATTACTATAGTTTGTTAGAACTATACAAAGACGTATAAAACAGGTACAAATAAAACTAGACACTACTTGTTACAAACTACACAATCAATAACACGCGCAAAGTCCGTCACTATATCGCTTATCAATGTACACGTCTTGCTTGTATCGTAATCGTCGCTTGACTGCCCCACCCCTCCGTTCGGGCATTGTTTTATACTAAACTATGTAATACCGACAAAGGGGCCGCGTTCACTGAATCAATCCGCACATCTGGCAAGCTTCGACGCAATGCAATAAAAACAAGGATTAGTTCGACACTAATGACGGCCATAAAATAAGTACGATAACAATAGGATGTTTTTGAATTTTAAACACGAAGTAAACAAAAGAACTCCGCATACAGGAAAGGCAATAAACTGCGTTTTACGACAGCCAGGTGTGCGTTCTTTGTCGGTATGTAACAATATATTGCCAGTATTGGCTTCTGGACTACATCAATCAATTCACACAGAAAAAATGGAAAATAAAACCAGCAGCAGGCAACTAAAGCTTCATTTTGTTGGCGTTTAACGTGTCTTATTTTTGATCACTGTGGCTTGTATTCAAAACTTCAAAAGACGGTAAGAGGCACTCAAGGCATCCCTTGTCACTGGCGTCTTTAGGCAGTCACCCCACCGCATTTTTTTATTATTAGAGGAAATCCGATTGAGTACTAACCGCCGCGGGGGAAGGCGGGGGCATGCGGGAATACCCGTGTTGGGGTGGCATTAGTACCCCTGAAGAAGAACTATTGCTAGCATATTATCCGTGCAGGAACGGAGAAAGAATACAATTTACTGCGGCCGGGCGGCCTGTCGTAAGAGGCGACAAAACTGGATGGCTGCCACCCCTGGTCTAAAGTAAGTCGTCATAACAACCTTGACTTGTGTTCCGGCATTAGTGACCAGGTTCCAGTCTCCCTTAAGAAAGCAGCAGCGCATTTGTAGCACCTTTGGTGTTGCAAATGTCCATAGGCGATGGTAACCGGTTACCATCAAGTGGGTGGTCTGCCTGTCTGCTGAACTCCTGCAATAAAAAAAGGATAGCACTAAAGCTGAGGCCCCAAAGGCCATATCGTCATCGTCCCTCTCCATCCAGCATGGGGCGGCTAAATGTCTCGCCTCACGGGAGGAGACATGCCCCCCCCCCCCCCGCGTGGAACACGACGCCATCTTCTCGACGACACTATAAGCTGGTCGAGCCTTTCTCATGACTCACTCGCGCCGCTAGCTCACGGCGGCTAAAGGTCGAAATTCGCTCTCCGGCGCCTCTGCATCTTATGGTGGGAGCGGAGCAAGCTGGTTCGCTCTCTTGGCGGGTTCAGCTGCACCCTGCCCTAACACCGTCACTGTCTGCTCAGTTGATCGGTTGATAGCCCATAAGTAAGTCGTCTATAAAATACAGCAAGTATTTTAAAATTCTTATTCAATTCAGCTTTAAAAATAGGTTTTCATTTTATACTAGGATATGCCCGCGAGTTCATCCACGCTTGACTTGAAATATTTTTTATTCTCTCTCCGAGCGAACGAGTTTGCTCGGGTTTTTTACCATTTAGGGGATTTTTTACGTCTCTTGAATTTCCGAAAAAAAATAAAAAATTACAATGTTTTTTAATACTAATTCGTCTTTTGTTACTTCTAGTTGTTTACAATTTTGTTTCAAATCTTTAATTTAACATAATTTTCTAGGATATCAACTTTGTCAACAGGAACGTCAAACTGAAAACTGTCTTTTAAAATTTTTCCTGAATATTTATCAAATATTAAATATAATTAGCTCAATATTACTTTCTCCAAATCAGTGAACAATGCAAAAAACTGTCATAAGTCTAGATACTTATGCATCACAAAAATTCTGAGAATATACCTCTGTTTCGGTTCATGTTACTCTACCAGATATTTCCGCCTCAACAAATAAGTATATAAAAAATCCAGTGTTTCGGCGAAGATAATATATTTTGGCTAAAAGACAGAAGCAAACTAGTCTCTGAACCCGACCCAGTCTCAACCCATCGCACGCCAGATATTTCCGCCTCAACAAATATATAAAAAATCCAGTGTTTCGACGAAGATATATTTTGGCTAACAGATAGAAGCAAACTTGTCTCTGAACCCGACCCAGTCTCAACCCATCGCACGCCAGATTCACCTCATCTAAGGACCTGCTACATTCGAACTCTCGAGATCACTTTGAAGCAGGAAACAGCCTCTGTAAAACCCTCACCATTTTTAATCATCTTTTTCTTAATTCTTTAGTATTAGTCCTTTTTTTTAAGCGAATTATAATTTAGGAATTAATTTACACTTTCTAAGTATATTAATTTTAGCAACATGTTTTATAGATTATTTGTAAGTTCTTTTTATCTTTAATTTAATTGTGTTGCATTTCATGACACAGCCCCAACCTGATGTGGCGCCGTTGGAAAACCTAGTTCAGTGTCCTAAATGCTCACAGGCCCGTTATTTTAAAGGTAATAGAGGCTTGAAAATACATCTCGGCAAAGCCCACAGGGACCAAGATGCATTATCAACCTCAGCCACGCCCCAACAACCTCTTTCTAGTGACACTAATATTTTTACTCTTTCGGAAAAACTAAGTAGACTAAAACATTCGGTCCAAATTATAAAAAGAATCCCACGAGGAGCTAGAGTTTCGGTATGCCAAATTTTTTCTAAATTTATTCGAAATACAGTCACTTTAAATTCTTTACGAGCCTGGGAGGATTTATTACAGCTCCCTTATAAAATTTTAAGCATTAAGCCTAACGAATCTGGAAATCTTACAACTAAAATTAAAAAACGCTGCCAAAATCTCCCAGAATTAGATGATTTTCTTACAAATAGAAATATTACAAAAAATGACAAGGACAGGACATACAGACTTAATAAAATTGTAGAAGCAAAAATTTCTGATGGAGACATCAAGGGGGCAGCTAGAATTCTGTTTTCCAATGACACCATTGCTCCCATTAACGAGACAACTCTGCGGGCTTTAGAAGAAAAACATCCACATTCAGAGACAGCTCCGAGCTCCAGCTTAGTATGTCCTGAAGATAGCCTAGTTGCAGCACCAAAATCAGTTTTTACATCTGTTATGTCTTTCAGAAGTGGTTCAGCCGGTGGGCTTGATGCCTTGACTCCCCAACACCTAAAGGATTTGTTGGGAGGAGGTACTGGCACAGCTGGTGAGACTCTTCTGAAAGACATAACAGACTTAATTAACCTAATGCTTTCAGGTGGAGTAAATAAA
The DNA here is from genome assembly GCA_949752895.1 of Dendrolimus pini. Lineage (NCBI taxonomy): Eukaryota > Metazoa > Arthropoda > Insecta > Lepidoptera > Lasiocampidae > Dendrolimus > Dendrolimus pini. Next base: position 5,316,529 of record OX457150.1, read on the forward strand.
GACGTTATTCCAACTTTATACGGTGCAAATTTATGTGCTCTTAATAAAAAAGATGGAGGCATACGCCCTATAGCAGTCGGTACTACATACCGCCGCCTTGCCGCCAAGATATGCTGCCGGGAGATAACGGATTTAGGCTCTTCCTATTTTGCAACACGCCAATTAGGTTTTGGCATAAAGGGCGGCTGCGAGGCGGCGGTACATTCACTTCGAACTTTTACGTCCAGAGACTGTTGCGAAGCTCTTCTGAAGGTGGATGTAAAGAACGCTTTTAATTCGGTCAACAGGGCCACCTTGCTGGCTCAAGTGCGCGATAAGTCCCCAAGAATTCTCAATTTTATCCACCAATGCTACTCTGATAAATCAATTTTAATGTACCAAAATCAAAAAGTTTTTTCAGAAACCGGTTGCCAGCAGGGGGACCCCCTTGGGCCGGCCATATTTTCACTCGCCATTCATCCCATTATAGAAAAATTAAATTCTAAATTCAACGTATGGTACCTCGACGACGGCACCCTTGGAGGAGACATTGATACTCTTAAAAAAGATATACAATATTTAATTTACGAGTTTGATAAAATTGGTTTAGAGCTAAATTATTCAAAATGTGAGATATATTTCAGTGACAAGGTGCCAAATATCTTTAATATTATATCAGATTTTCATAGTTTGGGACTAAATTTTAAAATTGTTGACAAAAACAGCCTCAGCCTCCTTGGGTGCCCCATTTTTGAGGAGTCTTTTTCTACTTTCGTTAGTAACAAAATTCAAAATTTTCAGTCAAAGATAGAAAACTTAAAAAGTATAAGTTTACATAGCGCATATTATATTATTCGGCACTGTGTTTTTACGCCAAATTTTATATATGTTTTGAGATGCTGTCCTATATGGCAAAACCAAAATATTCTAACAACTTTGGATAATGTTATTCGGTACTCGCTCTCATCGATTTTCAACATTCCCTTTGATGACCGTACATGGACCCAAGCCTCCCTACCAATAAGGTATGGAGGTTTGGGTATACGCAAAATTTCTGCAGTTTCTTTACCCGCCTTTCTATCCTCAGTGTACAGTACAAAGGACCTCATTGGTGAAATATTAAATCCGTCACTCGGTGACTTTGAGGTCCTGTATTTGACTGAGGCCAGAAATGCTTGGTCTATGGCCTGCCCATATCAAAATTTACCCATAAATCTAAAGTCACAGAAGCTATGGGACGGCCCGCTTTGCTCATTGGTGCATAAAAATCTTTTGGATACGTGTGCCAATGAGACGGAGCGTGCTCGTCTCCTAGCTGTCTCGCGTTGGGAGTCTGGCTTGTGGCTACAGGCACTCCCCTCGGCGAATTTAGGTACTTTTCTAGACGATAACACGTTTAGAATAAGTGCGTGCATTCGCCTAGGGGCAGCCTGTGTTGTCCCACACCGCTGTCAGTGCGGAGATAAGGTCGAGCGCCTCGGTCACTATGGGTTATCGTGCATCAGGAGTGCCGGTAGAATTTCACGTCATGCAACACTTAATGACATAATCCGTCGGGCTCTTGTCACCGCCGGGGTACCTGCCGTCCTAGAACCGAACGGCCTGTGCCGCGACGATGGCAAGAGACCCGATGGTATGTCATTGGTGCCCTGGAAGATGGGTCGCCCCTTAGTATGGGACGCGTCTTGCGTTGATACTTTGGCAGCGTCCCATCTTCCAGCTACTAGCATGTCTGCCGGTACAGCTGCTGCACAACAGGAGGCCCTAAAACGCCGCAAATACTCAGCCATCGGAAATGGCTACATATTTGCGGCTTTTGGGGTCGAGACCCTGGGACCATGGGGGCCTGAGGCTCACAGACTTTATCGAGACATAGCCAAACGTCTGGTGGATGTCTCACATGACCAAAAGACTGGCTTATACCTTGGACAACGTATCAGCATTGCCATTCAGCGAGGCAATGTGGCCAGTCTTTTGGGCACGTTTCCGACTGACAGCGGTCTGGAACTAGATTTTATGGTTTAATTTTAGTTTTTATTTATAGCTTATTTTTAGTTTAATTTATTTATAATTTAGAAAATATTAATTATTTATACTTTTATTTGCAATATCAGTAACTATTTTCTAGGATATTGTTTTTGTTATATTTTTTCTCGTAAATGCTATTTATTACTAAAAACTCTCTTGCCGTGTTCTCCTGTGGAACTCCCTCCCCTTGAAAATCAGACAATGTATCAATCCATTGGTACATTCAAACACTTGATCGCTGACCATTATTTAGTTTTGTCCATTGAATAAAATTTGTTGCAGTAAATGGAATTCTATTATTATTCGCATGTAAGATATGTAATTTATATTATTATAATCTATTTAATTATATATGTCTATATTTATTATTGTAATTGTTTTGTTTTTTCTTTAATTACGATTGAATTAGTTTCAATTTGGTTAAACCACCAAATATTTTTTATTTTTTCTTGTAATATCTCCTTGGACACCGGGTTGCCTGGAAGAGATCGCTATAAGCGATACGGCAGCCCACTGTTCTAATGGAAATGTGTTTATATTAAATATCTGGGTTTAAGTTATGGTGAACAATAAAGAGTTCTCATTCATTCATTCATTTATCGAAGCATATATTTAAAAAATAATGTAAGGTATTGTTTTTATGTGAAAGCTGTGTCGGAATAAGTTAATTTTTATGCAACCGAAAAACTACAAACCGCTTCATAGAAAATTCCCGCTGGATTCTCTGGATAAAAAATATCACATATTTTGCAACACGAAATTTGCTATCAGTAAAAAATCACGTTGGAATTCGTTTTGTTATATCTGGCTATTTTAAATCATTCCAAGAAAAAGTCCCGCGGGTTTCCCAGGATAAAAAATAGTGCAGAATTTAAGTCTAAGAATTAGCTGTCGATCAGTGAAAACCGCATCGAAATCGGACTAGTAGTTTTTACGTGAATCCCGAACAAACAGACAAAACGACAAACAGACAAGAAATCTAAACAAAAATGCTGTTCTCCATCGTTTATGTAGTCTATACCAGTTGTTTTGTTTTTAATAACTTAAATATACAGACATGGCAAGTTTAGAATTTTTAAATATTATAGATAGATTTACATTATTATTAGATAGTTTATAACGGGATGAACATTGTGTCTTTTTATTTTATAAATCACGATAGTTTTAACGGCATTAGTATTTAGAACATACGCAAGTAAAGCAGCGTGGACTGTTCTAGTAGAATATCACAAATCTGAAGTCTCACTAAACCCGTTCACTGTAAAACGGGGCTTCGGGGGCCCGAAAATGTCTCATTTGCGGGTGCGGCTAAGAAAAATATAAACCTCTCAGTGATGGTCAGGACGCAACTTGATTCAGTGTAGAAAAAAATGAATATATTTCATACTAGCTGACCCGGCGAACTTAGTACCGCCACTTAGTATTTTCTGAATTCCTAAAAGACTGTTTCATGACACAAAAACAAAATCACCATAATCAGTCCAGGTGATTAGGAGGTTTCTAGAACCCGATCTCAGTGCCACCTACCGGTTCTTAACCATCCGGGAACCCACTCAAACACACAAAAACAAAGTCACCAAAATCGCTCCCGGTGATTACGAGGATTCCAGAACCGGATCTCAGCGCCAACTACCGGTTCTTTTTGCGAATCTAAACAATCCGGGAACCCACTCAAACACACAAAAACAAAATTACCAAGATCGCTCCCGATGATTAGGAGGAATCTAGAACCCGATCTCAGCGCCACCTACCGGCTCCAATTGTGGAAATAAACCATCCCTGGACCCACTCAAACACACACAAAATTTCATCAAAATCGATAGTCGTTCTCAAGTTATGCGCTTACCAACACATTTTGCGATTCATTTTTATATATAAGATTTGAGTTGTACTATCAAACCATAGTTTCGTTGTATACAACCTTAATACGGTGTTACCTTTTTTTTGATAACGCCATGGAAACGGGGCGAGACCAAATGCAGCACCTATTCCGACTCGCTAGTATGTGTATCTCGTGACGTACCCGCACCACTCCCCGAAGGTAGAGCCGACGAACTACCCACTAAACATAACCTGCGCCCCAAAAATTATAAACTTTGTGAGAATGCCACGGGATCTAGAACAGAGTTACTTCACTGTGACGTTTTAGTGTGTAAGATTTGTATAACCCCGGGAAGCAGGAGTGTCCCACTGCGTCCAGCAGAGGTAATGGTCTACTGTTACCCCTGTATATAGCGGCCCTCTACTACGGAATCATGGAAGTAGATTTTGTACATAACGGCATCTTCGAGCCCCCGTCTGTCAACGCCGGCGAAAGCCGCATGCACTGTCGCCTCCCTCTCTCTCTCTCTCTCTCTCTCTCTCTCGGCGGTCTCCTTCTGAGTCACTACTGACTCGCAGAAGGAGGAAACCGCCTGCCAGTAGCTAGTGCTATGGAATGGCCTCGACCAAGTTCCTCAACAAGTCCACTGGCCATACCTCAGCCTGAAGTAGGAACCTCTGGGGTCCTCATACGCCATGACATAGGGGGCAGAGTACCACCTCACGTCTGATGCAGATACTTCCCGAAGCACCCATGCCCGGTAAGTATCTGCGTCATCTTACAAGTCAGGGTCCCATGTTTCCGCGAGATCCATCTAAATAGGTGAGGTTGAATAGCTTCCACCGTCTCCACGCCAGCTTCTGGATACTTCAAATGTCCCTTCCAATTTTCAATTAAGGCCTCGGTTTTGCGGGCCCTGATCGCCTTAATTTCGACCTGGCAATTCACCAGGCCTCTCGACGGCGTTTCCTGTCAGGAGCGGTACACCGCCGTGAGCACCTCCATCTGGAGGTCCCAGGGCGGATGGCCTTCAAGCAGCGCAGCCGCCACCTACAACATAGTACGGTACACCCTACATAGGGTTACCTTGACCTATTACCGCACAACACAAAACAAAAACCCACTATTTTACATATAAGTCAAAAAAGGATTTTAGTTTTTAAAACGCTACGGGACTCAATAGGCCTCTTGTCACCGCACTGGTAGTTTTAGTACGAGGGCCCCGTACTGTAGCAATGACAAGTAGAGATAAATCAGTGCCGCTGTGAACGTGTTAAACTAGCTGTCTCGCTCTTTCACAACAAAATGTGTATACGAAATTACGATATAACTACCTACCTTCTACAGGTACGATTTGGAGTCGTAACGTAGATCTCGTGAGCCACTGATTTATAAGCGTCTTGCACGACATGATTTCGAATCTGATCTGATCAGGCCTTGTAATCCGATTACTACAAATTTATCAAGTGATAGTCACACTGATGAAAAAACCGATAGACGGGAATTAATTATATTTTGCAGATTGGAATACACGGGCCTTATGGGCAGGCATAGTGATACGCATTATTGTTGTCGATAAGCGTTATCGATAGTGTATTTAGTTTTGTCATTTTGTGGGTTAGTGATATAAATGAAAGAAAAATACATAGATAAAAATACGTAATTTATTAAAATAAGAATAGTAATGATTTTAAAATAAATTATTAATTAGGTATCTATGTATTAAAAAACTATGCGTTGCGCCCGCGCAACATGCTCACCGCCCAAGCCGGGCTGAGGCCGAGTTTGATTTATGACCCAAACTGCACGGAGAAAATAATTCTACTATAGTTTAGTCTAATTTGATGTCCCTGTTACATCTAGGACAATGTTAGTCTTAGTGACTGTGTCCATTTGTGTTTTACTTGTAACGTTAAAAATAACGCCGCTAACCAATAGCCACAAAACAAATAAAAATTCGAAAAATATAAGTAAGTAAAGTAACTAACCCTGTTCATCCGGTGGAAGGGATTTAAAAACCAATTACTACAGTATATGGCAATATAAGTTAATGTCATTAATGTTTCACATATCAAATTACGCAGTTCATCGCTATACATAATCACTATCAGTAAAAGCTAATTTACAAGTACATTGACCCAGCTACTGACTTCATACTGGGATCGTGTAAAAGGTTTTGTACTGACGTACAGGGCCATCAAGTCCGACTGACTTGAACATGTCTATTTAAATATTTTGAAAACACAGTTCGCTCTCCGAGTCAGTATAGCTCAAAATAAATCAATTATAATATATCCCAGACATAGCATAAGGCATTAAATGGAACTGATGAAATCATACCGTGTTTGAGACCTACCACTCGATTACGGACGAAAATACACGAACACAGTCGCGCGCATAGTCGATTGCGCTGTTCGGCGGAGCGCACGTTTCGTTCTTCACAATAAAAAGTTTCAAACCTCACATTCCGTATACGTATTTAGAAAAAATCACAATACAGGAATGTGACCGTTGTTCACGACGATAAATTCCATAAAAACATTAATGTGCCATAGTGATGTTTATTAATTAAAGTGGAAAACAAAATGGGTGTTAGTTTGAAAATTTTGTTTTTTGTGACGGTTCTTTTGCCGTGTGTATATGGCCAAGAGGCATGTTACGGTGGTGGAAGTGTTGCCGGAGCGGCAATCGGTGCTTTTATTGCCGCTTTACTTCTTGTTGCTGCCGCTTATTACTTGAGGAAGCTGTATTGGAAATCACGTAAAGGTACGTCACTAGTTTTATGTTTTTTTTTACGAAGGTTGAATACGACGCTCCACTTGTGATTTTAAATACAGAATTACAAATACAAAACAGATAATATAAAATATTGATATTTGTATTGGAGGTTTGTGTCGTTGATTATAATTTTTATTTTAAAAAATCAGTAAGGGTTGACGGTAGTAAATATTAATGTTTTAGTACTTGAAAGGTGAAAGTAGAATCGTTGTAGTTTAGTGGTTAGCGCATGCGTCCCGAACTCAAAGGGCTTGGGTTCGAATCCTGGCCGGAAAGCATGAACCACTTAAGTGATTCTGACTTGTTATAATTACCGGATGTTGACGATGAAGGAAAACATCGTAATGAAATCTGCACATCGAGATAACCGATGTGTCTAACCCGCCAATCCGCCTTAGACAATCGTGGCGGTTATGCTGTTCTTCTATAAAAATGAGCGTCCCGAACCCAGCAGTGGGACGCTTAGGGGCTGTTATTATTTAACTGTAAAGGTAATAATTATTAAAAAAAAAACTAATGTATTGAAAACATATATTGATTATTTGATCTTTGATTGATAGAAAGTTTTAGTTTTTATAATGTGACTGAAGGTATATGATTACATAGGTATATTAATTTAGCTTATAATATTTAACGGTTCATTCCTGTCTTTCAATTTGGAAGAATCAACCGTCGCGAAATAGTGATAAAGTTGAATTAACTATGGTGTTAAACTACATTGATAAAGGATAAATAAAGAGACAAATAAGAATGAAAGAAGACACCCTAAACAAGCATAAAGCCCGAACAATCCCGTTCGTTCGGAGGGAGGAATAAAAAATTTATTGATTTAATTTTGTTGATCTGTCTAACATTACCCTTATAAATTATATATCAATTGTGTAATGATAGTTTTTTAATTTATTTTGACAGCCCTAATTAAAGACAAAACTAGAAACAAATGTGTATTATTATTATTGAAGACTGTTTGGATGCTTGTATGGGTAATGCATCTGCAAGCAAGAAGAAGTCAGGCAAAAGTTGTGTCTTTATAACCCACGATGTTTACCGTCAGCATGTGGTAAATGTTATGCCCATGCTTCACTTACGTGGTGTTATGCCCGGGCTACACTTACGATAATGTTATAGTAATTGGCTGTGGCCAAATGAGCGTTGTTTAGTATTAAAAATAACGTCGACTAAATTTAATGAATTGAGATATGGCTTAAAAAAGACAGACATAGACAACACTTTATTGTTCACCATAACAAAAATTACAAAAAAATGCACAACAAGACAATAGTTAGTTGGTAAAATAAAAGGCGGCCTTATCGCTAAAAGCGATCCCTTCCAGGCAACCTGACTTAAAAGAAATTCTTAAATTATCTGTAATTATTATTTAATTCAATAAAAGAAAAATAAAATAAAAATGACACACATGGACAGCAGATTACAGTCAAAAGTATAATAAATTAGCACATACATTACTGTGTAAGACTAACATAATGATTCCTAAGTAAATTTTTAGATATGGAAAAAAATATGTTTTTAAAACAGTTTTTTAAATACAAGCTTTTGATATTCTAGATAACATGTAGCAGCAGAGTGCTATTCAAGACAAGTAAAACGAGCCCAAACAAGACGGGTCTATCTTGTTTAGTACAGGAGTTCCCATGGGAACGTCGGAAGGTGGCCATAGCCACCTTCCGATTCCATCATCAGATCAGCTCCATGGTACCATTTATTGCATTGTCACGCAATATACATATGCGTGAAAAATTTCAGCTCAATCGGAAACTGGGAAGTTGGTCAAATTTCACTTGCAAGATTCCACCCGAACTTACATACATACATACGTACATCCATTGCAAGTTAAATAAAAGCTCGTAAAAAGCGTTATTTTTCTATTACAAAATGGAAAACATCAATCAGTCCTAAATACTGTCTGGCGGGCGAAAAATCTTAAAAACAAAGTCAGAAATAAAGTAAGTTGTCAAATATCATAATCGATTTAATATGAATGAATTTAATAATATGAAAATTCTTACACAACACTATTAATTTATTCAAAATAACGAAATCCACTACAAGTATTAAAAAAATACCAACATAAAATGAAATCCTAAACTGACTCAAGAATGTATGAAATTGTATCCGTCTCCTTTTTTATCTGATTACTGTCAAATCAGTTTTGTTTTGTTGCGAAAACGACATTGAACAACTATGCGATTGTCACGACAAAGGTTTGTTATCATTTGTAGTTGTTTATAAACATGGCCACACATACTGTTTAACATTCTTCATGCCAATATATCCGGCTGATTAAATAAAATAAAAAATATAATTTTGTTTTTGACAACTTATCGAACCAATCTACTTTAGTTGATTTAAAAAAAAACAATGGTGAGTTTTTCGAAAGTCTGTTTCTCTGTCATCCGTATTAATATTATAGAGGTAAAGATAGTGAGCTTGTTTGTAGGAATTCTTGAACGACTGAAACGATTTTGAAAATTCTTACACTAGTAGAAAGCTACAGTATTTCTGGGTGACGTAGGCTATGTGTATTTGTTTGTTATTAATAATACTTTTAATATTTTAATGTGAAATATCAATTCCGAGAAAAACGGGATTTATCGACATGCGCTGACTAAACAATAACTAAGTCCGAAGGTCAAATATTCTCTCTGGTGATCATTGACTTGAGAAAGGAGTGTTTTCCCATGGGCTTTATATGTTGGCTTATATCGAGTACCGCCTAGCGAAGTGGGCACGGGAAGGAGTGCTTTCCCATTGGCAATTATATGTTGGCTTACATCGAGTAGCGCCCAGCTTAGTGGACATGGTTACCCATGTCCACTACGCTAGTAAAAACCAAACAATAAGGGTGAATTATAAAGACCTGTAGATAGTGCAGTAAAATATCGTCGATGAAGCTGCATATAATTCGACTTGTACAAGCGTGGCGGGTATGCCGTATGGTACCTTAAAAATGTACACGCGCAAGCCCAGAAATGGGACATTTACGCACTGATATCATAACTCATTAGTCAAACAGATTAAAACTTAGTCAACTTATCTTGTCTTATCTTTAGGAATGTTAATACGGTATTTTAAATACGTATTATCCTGTAATTTTACACCGTGTTCTTTAGATTTTTATATCTATGTTGTTTGTATATCCACACACGGATGACAAATAGTGACGATTTGTTTGTTTAATCCGCAAGAGTTAACTTGAGACCTGAGCGGAATGCGCGCTGGCCTCCCGACCCCCGCCTTCTTACCGCTCTCGCCCTCGACGCGTCAGTACCTCGCGCTTACGTCATCCGAGCGAAGTCTCAAGTTAACTCTTGTGTTGTAATATTTGCATCTGAGGCTCTTTAAGGAATCTGCGTGTTAAAGCTTATTTACATTGATCCAGCTACTGACTTCAAATTCGAAGGAAGCCAATGCTGATTTCATACTGGCATCGTGTAAATTGATTTGAAGTCAGTACCGCGCTACCCAATATGACTGACTTCAATATTCCCGATTGAATAATATAAAGACAGTCAGTCAGTAGGTGGATCAATGTAGGTAAACCAGCTTTTAGAATATGTACAGAGAATATTCGTATCGAAAGAAGGAAAAAAATATTTGAAGAATTAGCGACGTCCTTACATTTATTTATTTGGTGTACCAACAATTACTTGCACTAGTACCAAGGATGTCCATAGCTTTATAAAAAATTTTCGTTTTTGAAGTCGGTTTTTTAAACGAAGTTTTTAAATTTTATTTGTTACTTTTTAGTGTCTAGCTATGTATGGGTGGACCTACGAGTGGTGCCGCGCTTCTTAAAAAATATAGGTCCCAAGAACCGGGAACAAAAAAATGTTCGTAAAATGAAAACTACTCGGCCAAACTTTTAGGGCTTTTACAAATTTTTAGGCGACCACATGGCAGCTATTCCGCGTCGAACAAAAAAGAATCAAGTAAATCGAATCATAAATCTCAGAGTAATCGGTGTACATATGGAACGGAGTGAAAATTATTTCCATGAAAAATGTTCATAAAATGAAAACTACTGGGCTAAACTATGTAAAATTTTTAGGGGACCAATTGGAAGCTATTCCGCGTCGAACAAAAAAAGAATCACGTAAATCGGATCATAAATCACGGAGTTATCGGCGAACAAACATAAAAAAGCAACAAAAAAATAAAAGATCCCGACGAATTGAGAACCTCCTCCTTTTTTCGAAGTCGGTTAAAAATAAGGAAATATTTTGAGAATTTGTTCGCCATATTTTCAGCAAACAAGGTTTGCGCTCAGCGGTGTACTATAGCGGCTCCACAGAATTGGGGACTAGAAATAAGGTAACCTCTTGCTTCGTCACGGATATGAAGGCTGGCGCGAATACGAGAATTCCGGACGCCTGAATTAGATATTGAAATATTAACCTTTATTAACGCTAGCTGATGATAATTATTATCCGACATCTCTTTATATTATACATGAACTGTAATAAGTTTCCGTCTTACGTTTATAATTAAATTTATATTTCGCTTCAATTAATAACAAGGTGAAGTTATGTACAAAATTTCATATAATCATTTTCAAATGCGGTAATACTACAAATTTCTCTATAAAACAATAATTTTAGTTAAAAAGATACGATAACACTTTATTTCTCACAAAATTAACAATCGTGCAAAAAATATAATACATAATAAATAAAACTAAACAACAAACATGACTGCAAGTTCCCGCAAAAAAATCTGAATATTTGTAGAGTTTACTCCTAAGAAACGATTTTCATATAATAAGGCCTCGGTATGGCAATTTAATGAGGAGTGAAATATACAAGCGTTAACTCAAAAGCGTTACGTTTATTATTAAATAATTACGAACTGTAATGCAATGACATAAGATCCAAAATAATATCCATCAGTGTCCGTGTTATGATACGGTGTTTTGAATTTAGAAGGTGCCTATTATGCCTGTGAATAAATTGGAGTCTGTTTTTCCTGGCAAATATAATCTTGAAGTCTTCAAGTCACGAGTGAATGGGTATCTTCTAGGTAAGCGTTAACCCTAGACTGCGTCATCACTCTACATCAGGTGACACAATGGTCAAACGCAAACCTATACATCCATGAAAAAAGGTCTTGTAACCGCCTTTTTTAGGTCGTAGCCTTACATATGCAAAGACAATCGAGTAAACTCTAGTCCTACTACGGAGTTGACTTGCAATTTGCTCTTTAATTTAAACGACCTTTCAAGTCCTTGAGTGCAATGATAAGCTGATTGTTAATTAAACTGTTCGCTGTCTAAAGTAACATGTAAGTGCGGATCAAAAGATCAAAAAAACCCGGATATTCTGTACACACGAAAACCGCTGAAGATAATAGTATAATTTTATTGCTTTCAGTTGTCTGATTTTTGTCACAACAAAAAATAAGTACAAATTATATAGGCTAACCCAAACTTATGTCCAAACACTATGTCCGCCTTTGGGTTTAGAAGAATATATTCTTGCACATATCTTGAAAACAGCTTAATCAATCACTCTCACCAAATTCAGTACTTATCAGGGCGGCAGCCATTTAGTTTGTTTCAACAACTCATTGCACTTTCCAAAAATCTATTATTTCCTACATGTCTGTCTTTTTAACACCGCAAACGAATCCGACAACACAATGGCGGCATCTTCCTAAAGTAGGTTATAATTTGGGGGGAGGACAGAGATAGATATACATACGTACCAGTATACACAAAGAGAAGGAAATATACATGCATTAAGAATATGTACTGATGTATGAACAAGAGATAGTTACCATGACTCAAAAAACCATGGTTCAGCATTAAATAATATACAAACATCTATAGACTAATAAAACTACGTTTTAACGGTTTTAAGCGCGGTAATTTATTTGATTTTGGTTCTTCCGATGTTTCGGCCGCTTTTGTACGCACAACATGTTGTGAAGCGGTGGTAAATTAGATTAGGCTCCCATAGAGTAATTAATAACCATAAACAAAATTAAAACTAAATAATTAAAATGAACAAGTTGGCGGTAGGCTAAATAAAATTTTAACAATACTCGTTGGACAAATGACATCTTCGTCGTCCGTGACCACGGCCACAGAAAAAATCAAATAAATTACTGCGCTTAAAACCGTTAAAATGTTGTTTTATTATGTATACAAGTCTCGAAAACTTAAGAAAATATTATCTATAGACTATTTCTGTCTCGTGAGTTTTAATTAAACAAATTCAATCCATCTGATGGAGTTTGATAAGTTATCAACTTATCATTTATCAGTCACGTAGTTCGGCGCCCAAATTATCTTGTAATCTACATATCAATTATGACAGGTTAATTATCCAATTCGAATTCTTTTGCAACTGATGCAGTGTTAATTATTGAGATATTTGTATGCATGCTGATAACAGTACACAATAAAAATGTAATTGTGGTTATATTACAATCATTTGCCTTCTGGAAATATTATGTATTATCTGTATGTAGTCAATGTCAGTGAATTGCTAACAAAACTAATTTATTCATGTTATTTTAATTTTAATGTTTAATTAAGTCTAAAATCCACTAAAAATAACGAAATATGGATATAACAATACTAAATTTCACACAAGCAGTGATTTTTTAAAGTTTACCAAGGATGTCTAGCCGCATTTAAATTAAAAATCTTTTCGTCATAATTTGTCAATATTGTTACGACCTAGACACAGGCAAAAGACAAATTCACACCTGCATACTTGTAGAAACACATTACCATTCGGCATTTGGACTTCTTTTGTTTACTTTGAGTTTAAAATTTGTGATAAAAAACAGCCCATTTTGTATTGTAATCTTTTACGGCCTATTGTTGTATTGTGATCACTGTCAGGTGTCTCGGATTCAAAGTGCAGGCTGATTCTGGGAAATTCGGTCCACGCGGCCGGGCAGACATATTGCATCTGTGCAGTATAGAGCAAGGCCCCAATTGAGAGATCGGCAGTCGAGCGATAACCACAGGCGAAGCAAGACGTGTGTACTACAATCGGGAATCTTTGAGTGACGTACTTTGCGCCTTTTATGGAATGTGTTTGGTTATATTTGTACCTGTGTTATACGCGTTTGTATAGTTCTAATAAACTCAATAAAAATTCCAATGGCATTTTAATTCGAGTCCCGCAACTCGTAACTATATTTACCAAAGAACCATTGACAGGTCTGTAATGTGTAGGTTAGCTTCTTTCAATCAAATAGTTGTTCTGTTAATTATCACAAGGTGTTAAAGCTCTTGCTTACAAAAATATAGTCGTGTTATTATTAAAGTAAACATAATAGGTTATGTTGCTTAAACGCGTATGCCGTAAATAAAGCAACTTGATACTTTCACGATGTTTGGCGTGACAATAAATATTACTTGTAAGTATCAAACTTATCTGTGACATCATATTGAAGTTGCTAGTTTAAAAAAAATGCGAAAGTGGCGCTCCTTTTATTTTCATGTTTATTTGGACAGTAAAGTTATATTTCTAGCTTTTGAATGATGAAGAATGATTCAATCAAAAGATGATTCATCTTTTTTTACCTTACCGACTTTCACTAATTGGACCTGGAGCTTCACAATTATATTATAAACAACAATTTGTTTGTCGATAAAGTTGTCCTTTTGTTTATGTATATAATAATAATATCAGCCCATAAATGTCCCACTGCTGGGCTCGGGCCTCCCATTATAGGTGAAAGGGACAATATACCTGCCACGCTTGTCCAAGGCGGCTTGGCAGGTTTGACACATCGGCTATCTCGATGTGCAGGTTGCATCACGATACAACCTGCACATCTGTATTTTTCCTTTACCGTTGTTACTACTACACAACCTTTTGTTTATGTAATTTCTAAACTAACTGTGTGGCAAAGGCAGGAAGGGTTCTGGTCGGACCGTTTGGATTTCGTATTTTTTCGCCAGTTGGCCTGCCGCATTGAAGGGCCAAGATGTTGTTCTTCCTTGCCGCCTTATTCAGGATTAGGAGTTTAAGGATAAAATTTTGGCACGAAATTGCTGCTTCTAAAATGTGCCGGCCTAGGCTCTAGCCTACTCAACTTGTTTTTAATCCGCTATTGCCATTTGCCGTCAGGCCTGCAACGATGACCTAGTATCTATGAGTATATTTAATACACAACACACAAGTGTAAGAAAGTGTAATTAATGTTCTGTAATTATTGTTTTATATAATTTAATAAACTCAGTGAAACCGATGCATTTTAGCTTTCTCTGCAGTTATAATAAACAAGTAAATATACCGGTTTTGTGTTTAATATAAAAACTTGATGTGGTCATGACATCGTATATCATGTTTCAAAGCTAAAAAACAAAGTGCGCGAGGCAGTCATTTTGCTGGCTTATTTTGTTATTGGGTAAGTAATTAATAGTAATCTATAATATATAATAACTACGTAAGTGGTTCCAGTTTTACCATATACATTAACCTTATTATAAATATCAGAATATTGTGATCCATCATTTGCACACACAAACACACACACACACACAAAAACAAACAAGTTAACATCTATTTTAAAAATTAATCTTAGAGATATAAATTGTTAAGTCAGTCACCCACGTACTCGGTGTTGGCGATACAGGCTAGTCCTAGTGCGGAACCTATGAAAGCATTATTTCTGTGTAATTTTTTGACAATAAATTAATTTGATTTGAGTTTGTACAAAGTGTTTAAAGAGGGTTAAAAATCAGGGGGAGAAATCCAACCAGCAGATTTCGAAAATGCAACCTTTAAAATAATTTTCTAATTGTTTGAGCTGTGTAAAGTACCGAACATATTTTTTTATTGCGAAGCTGGCAAACAAGCAAACGGCCCAGCACATGAAAACTGGTTAACAACGCCTATAAACGTTTGCAACATGAGGGGCGAAGCCAACGCGTTGCCAGTCTAGAATAAAGAGGATAAGATAGAGGATCAGACAGCAGGAATTAGATAGAAAGCATGGGATATGGGAATAAAAGAAATAAAATAAAATAAAAATTGGCAGGAAAGCCTGTCCCTTGCACTGCAGCAATAAAAAAATATGTGTCAGCTCCGACGCGTGACTGTAGTTTACTCCTTAAATACGATTGTCTTTGAATATGCACTGATGGATGGTATTTTAGATCTTATTTCATTACATTAAAGTTGTAATAAACAAAAATAATGCGTATGAGTTTCCGCTTGTATTATTTTACTCCTCATAAAGCTTCCATACCGGGCCTTATATGAAAATTGATTATTATGGAGTAAACTCCAAAAAACTCCTACTTGTTTCATTTGATTGCTCTTAAGTTTTCGTCGTAATAACACGCGGCCCAAGCTCAAAGGGCGCGGGTTCGAGTCATCACTTAGGCAGTTTTCTGACCTAATGTGCATGTCGTTACAATTACCACCTGCTAATATCGGTAAAGAAAAGCATAGTGATGAAACCTATACATCGAGATAACCGATGTGTCAAAACTACCAAGCCGCCTTAGACAACCGTGGCGAGTTTACTGTCCCTTTCCCTGTAGTTTTTGACGTGACAACGTCTTATAATTCGATGAAGCCGGCTGCATGCACGAAAAACATGACTCGTGCGGCGTTACCTCGCTCTAAGGCGTTCCATTTAAGGCTTGAAGTGCAAGCGAGAGCGCGGAACGAGCGACAAAGAGGCACAATCGGCCTCCGCGTTCGGCAGCGTAATTGACATAATTGTATTTATGCGTACAAATAAATGTAACTTGATCAATTCAATTGTCATTTCCATTTACCTCCTTCTATATATCCATACAAAATATCTATCAATCAAATAAAATTAAAGTTTTCTTTTGAAAAATGAAACCGTTCCATCAGTATTTTCTTATGACGTTGTCACGTTCAACTATCGTCAGTAAACCGACTTTTTTTTATTGCTCAAGCACAGCAGACAGGCTGACGGCCTGATTGACTGATGGGAAGTGGATAAAGTCGCCTATAGACATTAGCAATACCAGAGGTGTTGCCATTGTGCTGCCGGCCATGAAGAAGAAACTCGAACCTGGCCACTGATGCCGGAACACAACTCAAAGTTGTTATGGCAGCATTCTGTAGAAGCTGACGCCCTACCACCTGGCTGTGGGTTGTTTAGTATTCTTTTTGCGTTCCTGCACGCAGAGTATATAGCAGGAGTCCCAAGGCCAGCACTTGAACATTTATGGGCTGCTATTATAATAAGTCTTCATACAGTTTTGCCACTTGAATATAGCTCGGGTTCTTTAAACTTATCCAGCTTCAAGTAGGAGTATTCCGTCGGGAACAGCACTTAAGGCATTCCCCACATTCCTTCACATGTAACGAATAAGACATCATCTTACCCGCACGTGAAAGCACAATTATAAACTTTCCCTTACAGATTGCGCCATACTTATGTTGATTTGTAATTAGGGTTGTCACGTCATTTACCTAATTATTGGAGTTTACTCCTTAAGAATACATGTATATGTATTTTATATATGTATTATATACTAGGTATGTATCGATATATGTGTATGTAAGTTTATGTATGTATATCTATCTGTATGTAGTTTATAATGTAATAATAAGTTTTATGTACACGACCCTGCCTCTTGTCTTCCCACTCTCACTAGACCCATAGGTTTGCTGGTAGAAAACTCTTTTTAGGGTTAAGCTCGCCTTTGTACATCACCATTATTTTATTGTTTTATTTGTAACTATTTTGTGTACAATAAAGAATAAAGAAAAAGATTTTCATATAAGGCCACTGTTATGGAAATTTTATAAGGAGTGAAGTAATAAAAGCGTAATTCATAAGCGTTGCGTTTTTTTTTTTTAAATCCAACCCTGTATTAATAGGGAGGTCCGTAGCTACTACGTGAACAGGTGTTGGCAGGGAGCTGGTCAAATTCCTTGCCATCAGATATGTTGAAACCTAACAAGCAATCATATGGTAAAAGAATAATGTCAAATATGTCAAGAAATTAGAGCGAACAAAACAAAAAATTAAAATCGGTCGTTTTGTTCGTTAAAGTAATTTAATTGTTAATCTGCATGTTAATGGTCACCTCTTTCTGCCAGGCTCTTTGAAATTACTTACATACATACAAAAAATATCATACGTTTTGTTAAATAAAATTTGCTATCGATCTTTAAAAAAAACTTAAACTAATCTAACGTGAGAGAAAGGGAAGCCGAACAGACTGGCGCCGTAACGCGTTACGCAATGAAGCGGTTTAACCTCCTATAAGAAGTTATCACTTCAAAAACGTGTGCGTCTCGGGACGCCCGACAGTAGTGATTAATTGATCTAAGTTGAACTATTTAATATTGAAGTTGTTTAACTTGAGAAAAGCTTAGGTTATTACTTAAATTTTATGTATATATCGCGTGGCTTAGAGAGAGAAGGACCCTGCCTACCGCTGCCGTATGCGTGAAAGGGAAGCCAGACAGACTGGCGCCGTAACGCGCCGCGTAACGAAACGGTTTACCCTCCCATAAGAAGTTATCACTTCAAAATCGAAATGGAATTCGATTTTATTAAATCTGGCCATTTTAAATAATTCCCAGAAAAATTCCCGTGAGAATCCCAGGATAAAAAGTAGCGCAGAGTTAGTCTAAGAATTGGCTGTCGATCAGCTAAAACCGCATCGAAATCGGCCCAATAGTTTTTACGTGAATCCGGAACAAAAGAAAAACCGACAAACAAGAAATCTAAAAAAAATGTATAATTTCTACATCGTTTATATATAGTCTATTCCAGTTGTTTTTTTAATAGCTTTAATGTACAGGAGACGCCATGTTTAGAATTTCATAATATTATTTTAGATAATTTGCTTCGTGAAATGACACCCTTCAAGTTCCAGGAAAAGCACGTTACAGTTATCATATAAAGATAAACACTTTTTATGTTTGACATATTCCAACCCTAAGCCCTTCGTAGAAATAACAAATGTCTTCCAAGCACTACGTGTGTAGAAAGTATAATGTTTAAATTACGATAGGAAAGATTGTATGTGAGATTAACGTATTTTAACAAGGATGAAGTTTTTTCAGAATGCAGGAACTCAAGCGTTGATTTGTGTATCATTTCAATAACAAATATTAATAATAACAGACCGTAACGAGTCACCGTCTGCCCATTTTATCCCTGTTTCCTGGATATCGCGAGAGGCAGACGCCATAGTTTCCATAGACCCAGATCCCTAGTTCCATTATCAGTTCATCCTAATATTCCAGTACGTTTTGTTCCCCTTTCACACAATAGTTCTACATTGACCAGGGCTTGTCATTGGGTGTATTTTATATGGTGTAATAAAATAAACACAAATAGGTTCAATTTGGTTGATCCGTCTAATAGCAGCACTACATTAAGCCGAAATCAGATTAATCGAATCAGTTTATTTTATCTTTCTATTTCTATGGAAATGAGACATAGAAAATTGAATGAATTAAAAATGTATAAAAACTGACTTTTAACCGCTTTTTCGTTTTTTTATTTTATTTTAAAAAGTTATTTTTTTTATATTTATATTTCTGTTAGTTATATATACAGCAACATATATATTTTAAACTCAAATTTGCATTTTACTATATAAACTAAGAAAAATCATTAAATAACAAATAAGCAGATAGGCAGCTAAAAGTCACCTATGAACCCTGTTTAAAAATCAAGTCCTTTTTTCAGTTCGCCATTTCTATTAAAATGAAACACAGAAATGAAGAGTCTATTTTCGGCATAATATTACGTTTAAAAATAAATATGCAAAATTTTACACCCATTAGTTCACCAAAAAAGCACCGTAAGATAATCAAAAGCCCACGTTACTAAACCACAGAAAAAATAGATAAGTGCTTAGCAGTCCATGCATACTGCAGTGCTCCGTAGATCAGAGTTCCGCAAACTTTTTGTTACGAAAAAAAAAACTATTGTCATCTACGGCAGTGTTCCTTAAAGTATGTACCGCAGCACTCTGGTACCGTGGTCATTAATTGGTGTGCCTTGGAAAAATAAGGTTATGCTGTAATGCGCTGGAACCTTTCCAAAATTAACATTCACTGACGTCATCCGCAACTCGATGTACGCGTACTCGCCGGCCAGTGATGCTAACAGTACTGAGTGTTCGGCTACGGTTACGTCACGAAAATGGCGGCCAGGCGCAATAGAAGTTTGCGGGGATAACAGGTTTGTTGATTAATAATAATAAATAACTTTTCTGCAATTTAAACTTTAGGTTTGTTCATTAATAATAAAATGTTTCGATGATTAATAAATAAATGTTAATATTATTAAAAAAAAATATTGTAGGAATTCAGTAGACAGGCAGATGGCCCACTTGATGGAAAGCGATTACCATCGCCATACCATCGACGAAATTGTATTCTTTCTCCGTTCCTGCGTGGATAGCTTACATCATACTGTATATTTTTTCAACTTACGCTAGCCGAACTTCCACCCCGCGTCAATGCTACAGACCCCTAAAAACTGTTTTTCAAGGAGCAAAACTGAACCGTCCTTAGATGGAGCGCAGTTCTATTTCATGTCGCGTTCCGGTTGTAGCCGATACAGTTATATTGGCCGTTTCATTTGCAAAATGACGATCGGTATACTAAAAAGGATCCTCTTTTGGTGTGGCGATATAACAACGGTATTTAGGTGTTTAACCTCTTTGGAGAGGTTTTGGCGAGAGTTTGAACTTTATTTTCTTGTGTAGTTTTATTTTTAAACTAGCGTTTGCTAGTGGCTTTTTTCACGTTGGACAGGTAGCCAAGATTACAAATATTTTTTGCTAAATATAAAATCAAAAATTACTTTCATCAGTTGGATTTTTTAGTATGAAAATACTTGAATCCTGGAAATGACAATGGAAGTTACAAAGGCATACCCAACTAAAATTGTTTTATTAAAGATGTTATCGTTCACTGAAAATTTCGCATCGAAATCAATGTTTTTTTTCGACGTGGCCACTTTAAACCTCTCCCAAGAAATGTCCCGTAGGATTCTCGGGATATAAAGTACCGCAGATTTTAAGTCCGGGAATTTACTGTTGATCAGCGAAAAGCACATCGAAATCGGTCCAGTAGTTTTTGCATAAATCCCGACCAAATAGACAAACACAAAAAATTTAAAAAATAAAAGGCTGCACCTTTAATATTTTACGGTATTATAGAAATAGCATGTGACAGTGAAACTTCCCTCGCGTTGCCACGACATCACATGGATGGAGTTGGAAAGTTTTGTAGTTTTTCGTTAATGCTTCAAATTTCGTGTATATATTTCGTGTATATTATATCGCTATAATGTATTTAAGCTTTAAAAGCTTAAATACATTATAGCGATATAATATATGAAATGTGATGACACTAAATATAGAATCCCTCCCATTCCTTGTAACATTTTGCTTCACTCATACTGCGTGTGAACTGCACACACACACACACA
Organism: Dendrolimus pini; assembly: GCA_949752895.1. Lineage (NCBI taxonomy): Eukaryota > Metazoa > Arthropoda > Insecta > Lepidoptera > Lasiocampidae > Dendrolimus > Dendrolimus pini. Next base: position 5,337,569 of record OX457150.1, read on the forward strand.
TTTGTTTTCTTAAATGTTGTATTTTGTATGATTTTTATAAAAGAAAACTGTTTACGTGTTATTTTTATAATAAAAAAATATGTTTTTCTACTGTTTTTAAGAAAATACTTTTTTGTAATTCAATAAATATAAGTTAATAATCTTAAAGTCAGCCAACGATTTGCCAGATTGCTTACTTGCAAACATAAAAAAACGTTTGTCAAAATAACATAAGTACATAATGTTTAGTCAAAAATGCACCGGATCAGGACCAGACCCACTTATTCCGGTTTGGTATTATAACTATGGAGTTCTAGAAATGTAATCTAATAATCAAATTATAATTGCGTGTAATGAAAACACATTTTTATTACCTATGTCTCACATAAGTGACAACACTTAACACATTAAAAAAAAGAATATTGGCTTCCAAACTTCCCGCCAATATAATTAATTATAATATTCTATCGAAACAAATTCCGTTCGATATTTGAATTTATTCATAATGCTTCTATAAAAAAACTATCCACAGGTAATAATATTGTCTGAATGGCGCCAAAGTCAACTTGATTTAATATTTATTTCTTTAATAAAGAAGTAAAAACAATCGCGTGTTTTATAATGTCAAGGACAGAATCATCGTTATTTTGCACAATCGCATTCAATTACACTTATTTGCATAATTTGAAAAATAATTATACGGGTAGCAAAGATTAGGAACGTTATTCAAATACTCAATTTTAATGCAGATATTACTATAAAATCGAAAGTATTTCTAAAAGTAAAATATAATTAATATAAAAAGATCTTTTAGCAGGCATCGGAAACGTATTTCAAATGGTTGCAGTCAGCACATTCCAGTTTCAATACAAAGGAAAATGAGTATAGATTGTTGTTTTTGTTTTATTTGCCACAATGGCAGGCAAAGTAACTTGCCCATACTGCTTTGTTTGATGTCTTCAGTCTTCAATATAGCTCAGCCAAATTGTAGGTCTTCGACTGACGCCAATCAGCGGAGTTATTGTGAATAACTCGATAGGCCAGCTTTGACTACACAATTCATATTTTACATAAATAAAAATATTTTTGCTGATGATAGTCTATCTACTTATAATAATACACATATGCATACATATTACCATGCCTGTTTCCCATAGGCGTAAGCTGAAACGATGGATTTCCACTTGCTACGATCTTGCCGTACATATTTGGTATTTGCGGTTTATCCCGTTCCGCCAAAGTGGAACGGCTATTCTACCCACCTTTTGATATGGGTCGTTGTGAGCGTTGTGTGATCGAAAATGTTGACGTCATTAGTGACGTTTTGGCCACGACCACAACGACCGCGGTCGCCTTGTGGAACGGCTAACTGATCATTTTGGGCGTTGTGAGCTACTAATGGAACGGCCTGTATATGTCCAAATCACCTTAACATTCCGTTCTCAACTTTTGTTATTATATCTTCTTTCAAACCACAACGTTCCCTTATCAAACTGTTCTTTATCATATCATTCAACTTAACCTCTCTGTTGACGATAGAATACGTTGAATGAACGATCCACTCGATGTTGCCTCTAAAATTAAATACATAATATAAATATATAATTTATATTAGAATACATGTACATAAAATGTAAGAAATTCAGTATTTACCTGTGTGCCTTTTTATAATATATGATAGCAAATTGATTGCCTAGAGAGAGTAGAATGCACGAACTTTATTCGCGATTAACCCAAGTTAGTTGCCCGCGACTACCGACCATGCTTATACGTGCTCTGCATTCCATTCTCTAATAGCAATCAACGACTAACTTTCAAACCCTTAAAACCTTATATATATATCGTTACACTAACAATACTTCTCAAAGCTTTCATTTCTACTGCATTTATCCTACTTTCATGCTTCTTTTGACATATCCAACTTTCTCTACCATACATTAGTGTTGGCATCAACACCCTTTAACGGACAGCCATGCGTGCCTTTACAGACAATTTCCGGCTATAACCAAACCAACGAAAATATATCGTAGGCCTTTCCATTTTACGTTATGAGTTGTAACATGCAATTCTATTTTAAATACTCCTAGAAGAACATAAACCATACATACTAATACGAATGTGAAAGTAAATTTGTATGTTTGTATTATATTTAACCGTTCCTATTTCACAATCTACAGAAAGAAGGGATTGTCAGGAAAATTATACATTCGATACATACTCGTACATGATTTATCCGTGCAGGAACGGAGAAAGAATACAATTTCCTGCGGCCGGGCGGTCTGTCGTAAGAGGCGAGAAAAACATCCCACACCCGGGTGGTAGGGTACTTGCCCACCTGGATGGCTACCACCCCTGGTCAATAGTATGTCGCCATAACAACCTTGAGTTGTGTTCCGGCATTAGTGTCCAGGCTCCAGTCTCCCTTTAGAAAGCGACAGCACATTGGTGTTACAAATGTCCATAGGCGATGGTAATCGCTTTCCATCAGGTGGGCTGTTTGCCTGTCTACTGAACTCATGTAAAATAATAAAAAAATAAACATAGTTTTGTATTTTTGATAACAGAGATGTAGATAAAATTTACTCGAATGCTACGACAACAACACTAGTATCTTTCTTTGTCATGGCAGTTAGGCAGAGACAATGGATCTCTAATAATACCATATTATTTAATTATCTTTATATTCTCATAAATATCCTAGAAATTGGGAGGTTTTGGCGGGAACTGAAAGGAAACGTTGTGCTGTGCAGTTTTATTTTCTAAATATGTATAAAATTACTCTAAAATGAACAATAGTTGTAGGATATTGATAGTTTTTGAGTAATAATTATGTGTTTTGTAAGAAATGTGAACTGTATAGTCAAATGTGGCCTTTTGAGTTCTCAAAAGAACTCCGTTGAATGACACTAGCTGATTACCTACAGTTCAGCTGTGCTACACATAGGCTTAAGAAAATGTAGAAACTATATTGTAAACTAAGATCTAGCTTAAAGGCCTAGCTGCCAAGCCATAAACCTAAATAAAAAATAATAATTGTAGAAAGTGTATATTAATATGTATATATCTAAAAATACCAAGGTGACATAAATATTTGCTAACATAATTCGAGATGACGTTCTGACCTTGTTGCGACCTCATTTGTTTGACTTAATATTTTCTAGGCTATGCTTAAGGTGCTAATTCCCTTTCTAAATATATTCAGTCTTATAGGAATCTTGTATTTTCTGTACAAATTACTACTCGATATTTGATATCCCAGGACACGTCTATTTATCGTCTGGGAGTTCATCCACACTTCCTAGACGCTTTGAACTTGAAGTCCTCCACGGTACGTGGTGGACGCTCCTTCATGTCATATATGTCCAAGTTATGGAATGTGTAATAGATTTATTTATTTGGACAACACAACAGATATCAATCAGTAATTTATTTATATAATATAGTTTGTAAATTATTACATCTAGATTGAGATCCAAGCGTGCTGACACATCTATGTTAAAATTATATTTTCGCAAACAAAATTATGTGAATAATGTCAGTAATAGTGATTCAATAAATAATTAAAACTAGGACATTGTTTGTGGTAATAAATTATAAGGAAATAGATTAAGAAAAAGAAAGCATTAAACAAATTACTAAACAAGTGAAGAGGTGTGATCTTTCAGCATAGAAATTATATTTTTTTTTAAAGCTAAAGGTTTTGCATTAAATATATCTATTTTTTGTTTTTTAAAGAGAGTTCGTTGTAGACACGACACATTCTTGTTAACGGATTATAAGTTTTTGGAAAAAAGAAAGAAAAGAAAATAACTAAAAAGAAACAAAAAATATGAAACAAAATAAACACCCCTTACCTTACCTTTCCTCGTGTTAATAGTATTAAGATAAATAAATAAGAAAAGAATGAAAGAACCTCCATCTTAACCTATGATGGGGCTCTTCAAAAAGGGCGTGAACAGATACCTAAAGTCTCAACGAGGTAGGCAATGCATCGGTTCCCTTAGTGTTGCAGATGTCCATAGCCACCTATCACCAGGTGGTCCGTTTGCCAGTTTGCCTACAAGCAAACAGAAAAATATGAACACAGCAATTCCTTTCGTCTTGATGGCTTTACGAAAGGTATGAGTGACGTCATTGCTCTTCAGGTCAGATATTTTTCATCATACCCTTCGTTCCCAAAGTCGTTAAACCCGACCTTTTGTTTTTGTTCCACTAATTTAGGCCGCATTGTTGACGTGCCTTGCTGGGACTTAAAATGACCTCACCTTTTTGTTTATAAATTTATCGTCTATGGTTAAATAAATCTCGAGTAATGTTAAGAATATTTTAACTAAAGAAGAAGAGCTTTATTGTTCTTAAGTTGTGCACTGATGCAGTTCTCGACTTTCGGTAACAAAAGTTAGTGTGGAGTCATACGTTCTGCCAGGTCCTGTACCGAGTTTGTTACTTTATGAGAGACCCTAATTTAAGGCTCCTATTGCCGCAAAGGTTTGAAACATGGACATTTTTGCAGATGTTATGGTCGATAGTAAGGTGCAAACAAAACAACTTTTCGTTGGTTGTTTGATCAGTAATTTAATTAAATTAAAAAAAAATATCTTAAATCTTCACGATATGAGATGTAACGTGTTTTTTTGTATTTTTTTATATTTATATTGGGTTAAGAAAAAAATTTACCAAATCTCCTCCAAAGTATTGACATGAAACTATTTTGTTTCTTAATTTTTTATCAAAATAGGATATAAAGTCTACATCTTTTATGAATGTTATATAAATATTTTTTTTTAAATACTACTTTATTTTATTCATAATAAAATAATAATACATTTAAAAAACGACCGTGTCTATGGCATGAAAAATCAGTTCAGAAATATCCTCAAGAACGTTGGCGTTGGTACCAGCCTTAACAAGAATATAGAAGGAATACTAATACCACGTAAGGTACCTACGTACTTCAATATAAAAACCCATTCCAAACTTATTTAAAAAAACAAAAGTATAACATGCAAATCAGCCAGCATTGTTTTCTACTAAAACCGTTTTTCAGCATAACTCGATTACGCAACTAGTGATATAACTGTACCGTCTAATCGATTACAATGTCCATAATAAATCGATTATAGCGAATTACGTGAAATACGAGTATATCGGTCATATTCAGATTTCAGACAAGGTGAGTCACGAAGTTGTTCATAGATACTTCATATACTTTTGCTCGCGGTTTCACTCGTTTTGATTATCTATAAAGATAAAACTAGTTATACTTTGATTTTTCTCACCAGATAGATAACTTTTTGTTGTACACCAAAGCATAGACAAACAGAAATAGAAAAAGACAAAACTTATCGCTAATAAGCGATCACTTCTCGGTAAATACACAAATGACGAGGCTGTATGGTCCAGGGTCTTTGCCTGTTCTTTAAATAATGAAGAACAATAATATTATTACTACTCTCTTCTCGACAACCTTGGTAGCGATTGATAGATTACTGAGATACATTTTTGAATAATGTTTTAGATAAATTGTGTACCTCTGCGCTATGACATGGAGTTGCTTAAGACGGGCGATATAAAATTCCTTAGAGGCCAGCAATGCGTTACCAACGCCCCCGGTGTTGCAAACTTCCATAGGTGACCGTAACCGCCTTCGATCAAGTAGGCCGTCTGCTTATTTACCTGCCAAAGACAATTTAAAAAAATGTTTAAATATATAATATTTAAACATTTTTTTGTAAAGAACTAAGTTAACTAACATAGCTCGCTAAACTAGCACGTTGAAGTGGCTGAGGGCTCATCACGTCACTCGTAGGATCGATGGGCGATGAAGCAAACGGCTCCTGGTCCTGATGACTTTGTTGATCGCTAATGCCACTTGCATTAGCGATCAACAAATGCAATAGTAAATGTATGGCAATAACATCGAGCCTTTCGTCATCGTTCCTCAACAACAAATGTTAATGGCTGTTAATGTTAATCGTTCATTAATCTTTCTGAGTGCGTAGATTTAAGTATCCAAACAAACCAAACTATTCGAGTGAACGCTAATCGCATAACCGCATTGCCTACGCTTTGACATAATCGATAGTCGCGCTGGGTTGTGCGTAAATAAAAACGTCACTTAGCGCGGTCTGTGCAGAGCTATGTGGGTCAGGTGAGGAATGCCAACCGGCGGGCCGCTCCCACCTGTGAACAGGTCCGATTGAGACCCGCACTCCACTGCAAGATATGTACCGGAGATATATTCATTACAAATTAGAAGGAAAAAGAAACAAAGAAAAAATTATGATTTAGAACTACTATTAATAGCATTTGTTACTAGTAGTAACCCTACGTAATCAGTCTATTATCTCAGAATAAATTGTAAAGTTATATATTTAGAAATAATGTAGGTACTTTTGTAACCACTTGTTGCTATTATAGCTCCAACTAATAGAAAATATTTGAACAAATTTGAAGGTATTTCCATTATTTTTTTTCTAAAATAAAGTATTAGATTTAGCATAGGTTTATTGATGCTTTGACATAATATAAGACATACATTGTAAGAATCAAGGTTTTTACAATATTTATTAGTCTATAAACAACTGAGTAAGTAAGTTAAGGTTAGTATTTTATTATTATAGCTTCGCTATTCGCTGTGAATGGCGAGCAAACCTAACTTAATCCTATAACCTATGAATGTGTGAGTGAACGTATCATACCAGATGAGCACTGGCCACTGGCATAAATAAAGGTTGTATTTTTTTTACATTTTATGACTTGGATGCCGGTGTTTTGAGTACGCAGCAGTAAACGAAACTTGATGCTGTTTACTGTAAATAATTAAAAAAAAAAACATACAGCCAAGTACCTATGTGTCGGTCCACGTATATTGGAGGGTTCTGCACAAGTGAGGAACGTCAACCTATAAGCTTGACTAATTTGAAAACAGAACGCTAAATGATAATAATTCAAATTAATTTACTTTTATTTCATACTAGCTGACCCGGCAAATTTCGTACAGCCTCAGAATCAAACGTTGATTTCTGAACGACGGGACGAATTTCAAAAGTTGGACATTGGAAACCAAAATGTGAAAAAAAAACTTCATTTTTAAATTCAATTGATTTCTAAACGACGGGTCTTTATATATTCAATGTACTCTTTGGTCGGGACGAACATCAAATGTTTGACATGATGAGTAGTTTCTAAGGGAAAGCGAAATTGTTGTTTTTGGTATATTCGATTATAGAAATTGTTATAAATTAAATTAAAACCTTAAAAATGAAGATAAAAAATTAACAAACGTCCATCAGTCAGTCAGTCAGTCGGTCAGTCTCTCACTAAAGCATTTCCTTCACATTAGAGCTCAATGCCAAAATGTCTACGAAACCCAAAAAAACAGGTTTTGTCCAATTGAACTACAAACAATTGGACAATAAAGCCATTATATAACTACATTACAATTTAAAAAAATAAAGTAATAAAAAAACTTCATAATTACAGATCTAACGGTATGTTTTATATGTGATATTATATTAATTAAACAATAAAACGGAGTATTATTATGTCACTTTATAGTCCATTAAAAAAATAATGTACCTTATATCTTTGTGAAAGCTGAACATAAATACACTCAAATGTACTTTCGGTATGAGTTTTATATTTGCTGAAGCTGACCGACGGACGGACCAGCTCATGGAAAGTGGTTACCGTCCCCTATAGACGTTTGCAACACCGGAAACGAAGTCAACGCTTTTTTTTTATTTTTTTTATTGGAGGAGTTCAGCAGACAGGCAGACGGCCCACTCAGTAGAAAGCGGTTACCATCGCCTATGGACATTTTCAACACCAAAGGTGCTACAAATGCGCTTCTGCCCTCTTAAGGGAGACTGGAACCCGGTCACTAATGCCGGAACACATCTCAAGGTTGTTATGGTGACATACTTTAGACCAGGGGTGGTAGCCATCCAGTCGGGCAAATGCCCTTCCACCTGGCTGTGGGTTGTTTTGTCCCCTCTTACGACAGGCCACCCGGCCGCAGGAAATTGTATTCTTTCTCCGTTCCTGCACAGATGAAATTTTAGATATTATAGGTACCATAGCTAGAGCTATGCTATGTATAGGCCTAGTTTAGCAACCGAGGTATGCTGGAAATCTGAACCCTCTATAAGTCGAAATTATTAGTGAGTCCCTATAGGCAAATTCAGTACCTATTTTCCTTTTATAACTCGAAAAAATAAATTGGACCTCTATATCTCGCACATAGAAATATTTAAAAAATGTTTTTACCTCTTTTAGTCGGATTTTCAAATCAAAATCAATTAGATCGTAACCTCTTCAAGTCGAATGTTTCCTTACAAAATGCGCTAAATCGAAATCCTCCATAAGTAGAATACTCTATGACTCTAATATTTTGGTGTCTCCCATCAAGTTCAACTTTAGAGGTACTGTACTACCTCGCATACAAAACAAGATTTAATGTTAATATTATTTATTGAGCCAATTTGGTTAAAAGGCACAGAGTTGGAATGACACTACGGTATTCAATGACATTGAATGATTTAAATTAATGTTTATATAGTTGACTACTTTGGTTGATCCGTCCAAACTGTAAGGCAGAAATGAACCGTCTAATGTTGGCTTAGCCATCAAAGCAATATAGTGGTCTTGTTAATTCTAGTATTATTATCTCAAGTTGCATACGATCTCGCAATAATCCAGTTATTCTAGTTTCATCAGAAAACCGGCGGTCATCTGAATAATTCCTATTCAATGAAGTCACATATATTCCAACTTAATGTCGAATTTATTTTGCAATTGCGCATCTCGTCCTTCGCATGCATATGTTGATATTTACACATATGTCAGTGTTCACACGAGCGATTGATGTTGCGATTTTGGAAAGCCACAGCCAAGTGATAGGGCATTTGCTCATCTGAATGGCTACTACCCCTGATCTAGAGAATGTCGCCATAACAACCTTGAGTTATGTTCTGGCATTAGTGGCCAGGTTCCAATCTCCCTTAACAGATCAGTTGCGTATATGTAATGCCTTTGGTGTTGCAAATGTCCATAGTCCATTGTAACCGCTTTCCATCAGGTAGGTTGTCTACTGGTCTGCTAAACTCATGCAATAAGAAAGTGATTGGATTTATAGTTAAAATGTTATCATAAACGGTAATCAAAGTATTAAACAGGAATATTGACAACTGTCATTTTTATGTGATAACAATTAACAATTTTATAGTACATACATATGTCTAAATAATCAAGTGGATGAATTGGTTACATTTAAATAGTAGATCGAAACACCTAAAAAAAATCCCCCTTTTTTAGACATTACACAGTCGTTTATTGTAGGTACCGCATGCTCTTTTATGATATACATCTATCTGCAAGTTGTGAAATGAGCTCTCTGGGCGGTTTTCCCAGAATCCGAATATAGAGCTCTTCAAAAAGGACGTAAAGGAATTTTCAAAGTTCCTACCACATAGTCCAGGCATCGGCTCTCTTGGTAAGGCAGATTACCGTGGGCGATGGTAACCACTTACCATCAGGTGGGCCGTTTGCCCACTCTTGCAAACTTGCAAACTCAATATAAGTCTCAGGCCCATAGTATTGATAGTAACAGTTTCGACATAAGTTTATGTTAAAATTATACTTCTTCATCTAAAATTTTGCATTTTTGAAACAACATTTTCTTGAATCACAGAAACGAGCTGAATTGCTGTTTGGGGATCTAGTAATATATATAAATATATGTGTATATTTGTATATATAGTATAGTTATATATTTATTATTAAAATGAATGTAAGTAATCGTACAATAATTATGTATACCACCATCGCCACTCCTTATCAGAATATTCTTGCCACGGGTTGTCTGGAAGAGATCGCCTTTTAACGATAAGACCGCCCTTTGTACCCAATTAGATTATTATTAGTTTGTAAGTTTTCTGTAATGGTGTACAATAAAGTGTAATTATCTATCTAATATACTGAAAGTTCAAATTGATAGGTTTCACTTACTTCGAGTGTCATCTTGGACAAAAAATGTAACAAAACGCTATAAAAATTGCCATATTATATTCAAATAAAATAAATTAACTACATACATATACATACATACATATTATCAAACCTTTTTCCCATGGGGTAGGCAGAGACTATAGATCTCCACTTGCGACGATCCTGACAAACAGCTTATTGTAGGTACGCATGCTATACAATAGAATAAAACAATTAGGATATAAAAAAATGCTGATATGATAAATATGACAAAATAGACAAGATACTGTCTGATACACATTGGTCAGCGTGTTATCACAGCTTTAAGAAATGATTAGAACTGCAATATTTTGTGATTAACTTAATCGCTCGTGTGAACCGGCTCTCGTCTGTTTATATAAACAATCCACATGGACATTACTAAGTAAACTTGAATGCAATTGCGAACGTGTCAAGTACTTGTCGAAAAGCTTATTCTCATTGGGTTGCATTTGTATTCCTTGTTGGTAACATAAATGAGTCCCTACTTTTAAAGAAAAAGATATCGTATATAAAACTGCACAGGTTATTCGCATACACGCTCTGTCTGTCACGTCTGTACCCGTGCAGTCACACCTGCATAGGTTAATTCCTTCCTCACCTTTTTACCACCGGACAAGCAGACGTCCGAACTTATGTCACCGGTATATGGTGGAACTACCAACTAAACGGACGAAGCGCTATATTTCGAGTTTTATCATACGTACCGAATGTGCAAATTGAAAAAAAAACAGCATATATCTATTATCATACATACTCCGGTCTAAATGCGCTGTCCTGCTGCTCAGGTAGATCTGTCTGGTGGAAGAACATAGCATGTATTAAGCTTGCAATTTGTTACGGTCATATAAGTAACACCGGACGTTCCACCGGAGAGGTCTATTTTCAGGTGACACACACAGGTCAACTGGATCGGTAACGTATAAGTACTATATAACTGCACAGGCCCTGAAAATTACAAACTTCAAAAGTTTTTATTCAAAATAAATTCCACTGGAGAACACTTCTTGAAGGTCAATATAACATATAAGTTAAAATTTAGTTTTACTTCCTAATCTATGTTCACCGCTTTGCAACGTATTATTGCTGTTAAGGAGAAGAAGCGGCAAGAAACTCCCCAGGAACACGTCTGCTGATTAACTCAAAGTTTTATTTAAAATAAATTTCATACAAAAATATAAATATTACACAATCACTTTACGAAGAATTAATGGAGTTGTAGCAAACAGTGCATAGGTACTCAGTAAGACAAAGACAAAAAAGTAGGATTAGCGCTAAACGAATAGAATAGAAAATCAATGGGAATGACCACTCCAAGTCGTGGCTGATATTTTCCACTTTATAAAAATTACACTGTGCCTTTCGAATTAATCTTTGAATCGTATATGCACAAATCTGTTAAATAAGTTAACAAAGCATATAATCTTATTATTCGTTACAATACCCCAAATTCTATTTAAACTATGTCATCGTAGTTTTCTATGTAAATATGAGATAAGATTAGTAAAATTACAACCATTCAAATATACTCTGTTATATTTCCATAGTGCAATCAGCTTTATCAGATAAGAACTGTTCAAGAACTACGTCGCGTGATTCATGAATTAATAATACATACTTAATTAAAACGCAAAAAACTGCAATTATTTGTTGAAAGATGGGACGACCACTATGTGGGATTCGACATGCGTCGAAACTTTGCTCCTGTCCTCTTCCAATGACTGAAATAGGGGGGGGGGGGGCTAGCAACGCTGCGTCATCAGCTGAAGCCCTCAAACCCCGCGCTTCTTAGAAAGAGGATACATATTTGTGCCGTTTGGAATTGAGACAATTAAGTATTTATAAATGACTCAGGTCTCCGAAACTGAAATTGTTAGCATGATATAGAACAGATGCATAGTTCTGCCAAAAATTTGCCAGATTGCAGCTCGAGTTTTTACGTACCCGAATTTTGTTTGTAGCTATTTTTCAAAGTAAACATAAATGATCCGCAAGATCCATAAGTTATCCGTGCAGGAACGGAGAAAGAATACAATTTCCTGCGGCCGGGCGGCCTGTCGTAAGAGGCGACAAAACAACCCACAGCCAGGTGGTAGGGCATTTGCCCGACTGGATGGCTACCACCCCTGGTCTAAAGCATGTCGCCATAACAACCTTGTGTTGTGTTTCGGCATTAGTGACTAGGTTCCAGTCTCCCTTAAGAGAGCAGCAGCGCATTTGTAGCACCTTAGGTGTTGCAAATGTCCATAGGCGATCGTAACCGCTTTCCATCAAATGGCCCGTCTGCCTGTCTGCTGAAATCCTGCAATAAAAATAAAACAAATAAATTTGATTTGAAACTTTTCGATTCCAACTATGACCAGAAGGCTGATTTATACTTTGCATAGCGAATTAGCATTGCCAACTGGCGTGGCAATGCATCCAGATTTCTGGGCATTCTTCCCTCTTACGACTTTATCGTCAGCCGTCGACAATCAGCTAGCGAGTCGATCACCCATTAACCAAATAGCCAACTAGCTCGTTTTCTAGCCGCCTATTGACACACCATTAGCCGGATGGCTTAGTTTTTAAATTTCGAGTGGTTACCCATCGCTATTTTCAATTTGATTTGTGTCTAGCAGATGTTAGGCGTAGATATTGCATACGGTTTTGATTCGGCCCATCCAATGTTAGTTGTTACAAGTAACAGCCTTTTGTCGTAAGTTAAAACTAAAATATACATAATATTTTCTTAAGTTTTCGCTAGTTGTATACATAATAAAACTACGTTTTAACGGTTTTAAGCGCGGCAATTTATTTGATTTTGGTTTATCCAACGTCCCCGTCCGTGACCACGGCCACTGAAAAGCGGCGAAAACGTCGGATAAACCAAAATCAAATAAATTACCGCGCTTAAAACCGTTAAAACGTAGTTTTATCAAATATGCATTCCACCTAACAAGACTTACGTCATCATCATCATCGTCCGAGCGTTAAATCTCGGTTGCGTTCGGAGCGTACGCTTCAAGGCCTAGGGTTCTGTTTCCTCCATTTTCTTATTCACTTCGCGCGGTCTTCGGCATACCTTGTATTGAGGCCATTGGTATTGGTACACATGTCATACTTCATAATGTCAAACTAGCATTTCTTTGGCCTACCTCTTCGACCTGGGGCCCTGTAATAACTCTGCTATTACTATCTTATAAAATCTCCGGACACTGTCGTCTCAATTGTGGGTTTACCTGATTTCTATATTCTATATTCATAACACCAAGATATTGTTACGAGCTGCAGGACTGGAATTAAAATGCCCTTGGAATTACTATAGAATTTATTAGAACTATATAAACACCTATAACACGGGTACAAATATGGCCACAAATACACAAATATACTGGCCACAACTAGTAAAAATGCACGATTCAATAACACGCGCAAAGTCCGTCACTATATAGCTTATCAATGTACACGTCGTGCTTGTATCGTAATCGTCGCTTGACTGCCCCACCCCTCCGTTCGGGCATTGTTTTATAGTAAACTGTACAATACAACAATCGACCGCGTGGACTGTGTTTTCCAAGAAAACGTAATCTGCACACCTGCTTTATTATTCCTGCAAACGGCCATAAACGAATACAATAACAATATTGTCTAATTGCAAATTTTAAACACAAAGTAAACAAAGTAAGTCAAAATGCGGGAAAGGTAATAAACCAGGTGCGCATTCACTTTGTCGGCATGTGACAATAGAAATAATAGATTTGGACCCCTGGCGGAGGCAGCATGGCTAGACGTTTGATGCACACGTAACTAGCTAACCCATCAAGACTTATGTGACCTGTCATTATTTTGCCGTAAGTAGCTTTCTCCCATCTGTGCCAACTTATCCGTTCAAGTCAATTAAAACTGACGTGACAATGGGACTCGTGTTTTGCAATATAAGTAACACTTAAGCAAAAGTTACAGCGTTGCGTGATGCTAATTTCAAATTCAATACGTAGGCGCTATGCATAGAGCATTGTATATAAGATAGGAAAGAGGCGCAATCTACAATGGGGCGCATTTACAGATCTGCAGATCAACATGTTTTGTACGTCTTGAAAGAAAGAAAATATTTATTTAACTATAAAAAGCAATTATATAAATAAATGGTATTGGTCTAGAGAAGTCTAAACTATGCTGTTAGAACAACCTTGAGTTAAGTCTGGCATCAGTGGCCAGACCAGGTAATAGTAACGTTTTTTTTGCATTTTGATAAAAATAAATATTGCGTGGCCCACCTGATGGAAAGTGGTTACCATCGCCTTTGAACATTTATAACACCAAAGGTCTCTAAAGGAAATTTGGAACCTGGCCACTAATGCCAGAACACAACTCAGTGTTGTTATGGCGGCATACTTTAGACCAGGAGTGGTAGCCATCCAGATGGACACGGCTGTAGGTAGTTTTGTCGCCTCTTACGACAGGCCGCCCGGCCGCAGGAAATTGTATTCTTACTCCGTTCCTGCACGGATACCTAAGAAACATGTATGTGTGAAAAGATAAATAAAAGGAGATGAAGCAGAAGGTCTATGTCAACATCTTAGTAAGTGGATATCCATCGTCTCTACCACATAGCTAAGAAAACCATCGCGCGTCTATCACCTTGCTGGCGCGATAAACATCTATATTACAAGCTTTTATTTAACTTGCAATGGATGTATGTAAGTTCGGGTGGCATCTTGCAAGTTAAATTTGTCCCTTGTCCTTCCCGGTTTCCAATTGAGCTGAAATTTTGCACGCATTTGCATATCGCGTGACAATGCAATAATATAGTACTATGGAGCTGATTTGATGATAAAGTTGGAAGGTGGCCAGAGGAACTCCTGTACTAAACAAGATAGACCCGTCGTGTTTGGGCTCGTTTTACTTGTCTTGGCTAGCACTCTGCTGCTACATGATATCCTGGATCTCAAAAGCTTGTATTTAATAAAAGCTTATTTTTTCTGCTTACCCCCATGAGAAACAGGACAATACGTATATCTGGGGTTGTCTGGAAGAGATCGTTTTTTGTCGATAAGACCGTCCTTTGTGCATAATTAGAGACATAATTTTAGTCTCTAAGTTCATTTTTGTATTGGTACAACAACACTACATAGTGTTATGTACATAATCTGTCTATGTTTTTTCGCTTATAGCGATAAGACCGCCTGTTGTTTTGCCAACAAGTATTTTGATGATGCACTTTTTTGAAGGTGTTTATTTTGTGAGCAATAAAATGTTATCTATCTATCTATGTTGTACTGTTCAACGTACAGCGTTTTGCTGATTCTGCGGCCTCAGTTTAGCCTACTTTAATGTTATGATCGATAATATAAGCTATTACTATAAATAAAGCTCACAAATATATTGTGATCGGGTCGTGATATACCACTTCAACTAGTTGTACTAAGTTGAACTCAGGGATCAGCATCTAAGTTCAACTAATACGAGAATAAATCCATCAATGCAACAAAGTGTATTTTCTTCACCCAACTGAAAGAAAGCAACAGCACTTTTTTCTGAGGCGGGGGAAATGTTTTTCGCACACTGCCCCGGTAGTCCTTTACTAGGTATTAGACCAAAGAGACGAGAGGTGACACCACGAATGGGCACCAGAGTCAAATCGCCGGCTTGTGTGGAGACTCGAAAACTCAATACTCCACTAAAACCACCCTCCTCCCATTTGCCCCGCGCTTATGGCAGGAAGAGCGTGAGACTTAGAACGTAACGCCCACACTGATCCTAGCGCATTTGCAAGTGCTTGAGAATGCCCCGAAAAAGGCAAATTCACTTCGTCAACGGGGATGAAGACTCCTCTGCTCCCTAGATGCTAGGGGCCACTGAAGCACCAGCACTCCACTAACTACTGCCAGCATCCACCACTACAAGCAAGAGCAAGTGTACAAACTGTACATGTATATTAATTTACGTATGTTTTTACGAAACTGTGCTTTTCAAAAATTATGGCTATACTAATAATTCATGTCATACAACGAGGCTCACTATCTACTAATACCTTATATAGAGATACAAACTAGTCATAGCGAACTTGGGTCAAGGTGGCAACCCATCCGCGGCCCGATGGTAAACATGTTTCTTAATTTTATTCATCAAGTTAAAGCAGTTTGGCGAGTAGAGTTGTTAACGTACTGAGGTGATGATCGCGGCAAGTTATATTCGTTATATCTAAAAAAATGGCCAAGTACGTGTAAGCTCACGTAGAATGAAGAGTTTTGTAGAGATAATAAAAGTCAACCCATCTTTGCCATTTGGTTAACGATCTCTATAAAGTAAGTCTTTGAAATTTTGATAACTTCTTTGATTGATACTTTTGTGAAATAATATAATTGTATACCCGTAAAAGTAAAAATAAAAAGTTGTAAATATTAAAAAGAGGATAATACCCTCTGCCCTGTCGTATGACGGATGAGTGAATAAAAAATATATTTTGCTTTTACCGCAATATATTTGGTTTTTCCCATCTTATAGAGTTATTTAATCGAATAAATAAGCAGATAAGTGCATGCCATTTAAAAAAAACTATCAAAGGCTCTGTATAGTGCTCTTAACGTATCTGTGAAATGTAGAGGATTGTTGTGTACGCTCCGGTGCTGCTAATCTATGAATAATCATCAAAGACATTTGAATATATCACATTTGCTCCATCTAGAATAATTTTGCAGTTATTGACTGTGGTCAAACGCATCTTATTTATAGGGTTAAAAATAACGCAGTTAACGAATATACAACTTCTTTTAGAACTGGCAACACTCAGTCGCATGACATTTCAACGCCAATGGACTTGTTTCTGACTAATTAAAAAAAGTATAACATTTCAACATGGCGGCTGCAGTTGAATTTTTTGCCATTTTACAGATAAGTTTGTCGGGCTATAGACGACACACATGGTTTCGTTATTTGTCCACGGAATAAAAAAAATAAAAAAAGAGTGCGTGTAACGTTCACACGCGATTGAAGTAAAACTTTTTTACTAATAATTTTTTTTTTCAAATTTTTTTTCAAGTTTTTTTGATTGATTTGTTTATAAACTAATATTGACAAAAAATATTTGAAAACCGGATGGTACGCTATATTGCGACGCCATATTGCCGCAACGGACTTCCGTTGCATTGTCGTCCAGTTACCTCCTAGTCGCGCCTAAAGAAGTTTTACTTCAAAAAACATCATCGAAAATCTTAGACCATTCAACCGATGGTTGAATGGTCTAAGTCGAAAATACTCAAATACAATCTGAAGCACTAGCCAACGTAGGTAAGGTATACTGCCTTCAAAACAATTCTCGTGTTCTTTACAACACACCGAATTTCTACCGCACTGCCTGGGATAATGTTATAAATGTTAAAAATGACTACTGGAACATAAAAATGCTACAATCTGTAAAATTTAAATGTCGTGATACTATAAACACATTAATTATTTGAAAATACTTCTAAAATAGTTCGGATAATCTATTCGGTTTCTAGATTTGTTTAATACATAACAAGAAAATTCCTAATTAAAAACCCAAACAATATAAGGTCGAGTCTATAAAAGCATTAAGTAACTACGTACTTCCTTTTAGTCTTTGCATCAATATTTTTTTAACCTTGAATAAACAGAGAAGCAAAAACTGGAATTCCAAGAAAAAATGAACAACAAGTTT
Organism: Dendrolimus pini; assembly: GCA_949752895.1. Classification (NCBI taxonomy): domain Eukaryota; kingdom Metazoa; phylum Arthropoda; class Insecta; order Lepidoptera; family Lasiocampidae; genus Dendrolimus; species Dendrolimus pini. The sequence continues at coordinate 5,355,240 of OX457150.1, forward strand.
TTTTATTGATTTCTGATAATGAATGACTTTAAATGTTTTGTGTGAGATTTGTAAGATTAATTCACACAGTACAAAACTATTTTTGTTGGGTTGTTTGGTGTTAGTAATTACTGTAAGTAATATATTGTTACGAGCTACAGGAATCGAATTAAATATCCGTTGGAACTACTATGGAGTTTATTAGAACTGTACAAACCCGTATAAAACAGGTACAAATAAAACTGGATGCAATCAGTTCACACTGCACGATTCAATGCAATTCAACACGCAAACTCCGTCGCTTGACTGCCCCATCCTTCCGTTCGGGCATTGTTTTATACTAAACTGTATAATACTGACAAACGGGCCGTGTTCACTGAGTTAATCCGCACATCTGGCAAGCATCGACGCAATGCAATAAAAAAAGGAGTAGTTCGATACTAATGACAGCCATAAAATAAGTACGATAACAATAGGATGTTTTTAAATTTTAAACACGAAGTAAACAAAAGAACTCCTAATGCAGGAAAGGAAATAAACTGCGTTTTACGACAGCCAGATGTGCGTTCTTTGTCGGTATGTAACAATATGTAAGACTGTTGAATACATTTTCGGTTTTAAATGTACCTCTTTATCGGTCAGTAGCTTGCATACAGCATACGATTTGCTCACGCCATGGGGTCTGAATTCGGAAGGAATAAATAAAACAATGTTCATTACATTCGTACTGATTTATTTGTAAAGATATTCGGGTGAATAATCTTTGCACAGATTGTAACAGTTTTCGGTACTGGAGTTTTTGGCGGGAACTGAAAGGGGACGCTGTGCTGTGCAGTTTTGTTTTCTAAAATGTGTAAAATTACTCTAAAATGAACAATAGTTGTAGGAAATTGATAGTTTTTGAGTAGTAATTATGTGTTTTTGTAAGAAATGTGAACTGTATAGCCAAATTTGAATGGCGTCGATTGTAGCCTACAATACAACTCCGCCTGGCTTAAAGGCCTAGTTGCCAAGACATAACATAAAAAAAAATAGTTTTCGTTACTGATGTAGATGGATCCTGCATGACACGTTTGGCTAGAAATGAGTAACTTTGCAAAACTCTTAGCGTGAACTCGTGACTCAAGAGCAGCTGGTTGCGCCGATGTTTTGTACAATTGTACTTGCTTGGAGAAGCGTAATGTACTCATTATACTATGCGGTATACAAGAACCCTTTCCATAACTCATTGTAATAATAAAATAGAAAGAAATTTTTTAAAAAGGTTTATAAATACAAGCTTTTGAGATCCTGGATATCATCAAGACAAGTAAAACGAGCCCAAACACGACGGGTCTATCTTGTTTAGTACAGGAGTTCCTATGGCCACCTTCCGACTCCATCACCAGATTAGCTCCATGGTACCATATTATTGCATTGTCACGCAATATACATATGCGTGCAAAATTTCAGCTCAATCGGAAACCAATCGGAAGTTGGTAAAATTTAACTTGCAAGATTCCACCCGAACTTACATACATACATCCATTGCAAGTTAAATAAAAACTTGTGAAAAAGTAACTGGCATCTATGGCTGGACCGCGTCCACCCTCTGTCGCAAGCTCTATATATCGGATGGTGTAAGCACCATTAAGCTTTTTAGCGCAGTAGGGCAGGCAACATGTGCCTATTTTGGAGGAACATTATCTCCTAACGTTTTGACTTAAGCTGATCTGAAGTGATGCGTCATTACGTTGGTAATAGGTCTGACACATGCGGCGCAGTAAAACGTGGAGCAAATGAGCGGTGCAGCCATATTTTCGTCTGGGAGTTGACATTTATTCATAAGACCCACAGAGTACATTAATATTGTTACAAGTTGGGCCACCTACATACCTGCGTGTAAAAGCACATCTATTACCTGCCGCGGCGTTTGAGCTAATAACATTGAAACTGTTTTATGACTATCTTCTTTTGTTTACTTTTTGATTAAAATTTGTAATTTAAAAAAAACAGCCTATTATGTATTGTACTCGTTTATGGCCGTCCGCAGGCATAATTACGCAGGTGTGCGGATTAAGTTTTCTGGGCACTTGCTTCGACGCTTGCCAGGTAGACATATTGCATCGGTGCATTATAAGGCGATGGCCCAATGGAGACATAGTCAGTCTAGCGAGAACCACAATCAAGGCGAGACTTGTGTACATTCGATAATCTATATAGTGACGGACTTTGCGCGTGTTATTGAATCGCTCATTACATTTGAACTGATTGTGTTCAGTTATATTTGTACCTGTGTTATACGTGTTTGTACAGTTCTAATAAATTCTATAGTAATTCCAACGGCATTTTTAATTCGAGTCCCGCACTCGTAACAATATAATAGGAGAGTAGTACCAAAATGACCGACGCGAGGTCCCCTAACCCGCATGCTTAATATCAATGAATTTCATTCATGCTATCGGCTATTGAAAATGGACCCTAACCATAGGATTCCGACCCTAAATCGTACATACGTATAATCTATATAATTATAATAAGCAATTTCCTCGCGTGTCGTGCATCAAAACTTAGTTTGAATTAAAATTTGAATATGAAAACAAATAATTTTGTCGTTGGTTATACTTCAAAATACTATGACATTGATATGTTAATGCCTTCTGCTTTTAAACGCACAGATGGCTATAGGATGTTTTAAAAAGCTAATTTACATACAATCAGTCATTTCACACATACAACGTCTTGCCGGATCTATTTCGAAGGTTTAAACACATAATTATTTTTATTTTGTGCCAATAAGTTTTTTTGTGTCATTGCAGCCAATATTCTTCAATATTCTGTCGTTTAATTTGCCAATAAGGCAAGCAAAAAACTTGTTCCATACAGTTTTATTCTTGAATATGACTTTTTGGCGGGAATTTGAAAGATGATGTTAATGATCACAGATAATTGTGCAGTTTTAAAAAAAGATCTGAATAGAATCAATTATAGTTTAGGATTTGTGTAGAAATCTCAAATTTTTAGTGAAATTTGGCTTTTCGGGCTGCCTCAAAACTCCCTAGTTTGACAGCAGTCAAAGACCTACAATTTGGACGAGATTGTTAAAAATAAACTTGAATAATTGTGATGGATAATTGATACTGGTTAGGTATACACAACGTCATATTTAAAAAAAAGAATTGATTTCTTTGCTATGCAAGCTAATTCGCATGAAGTGTTACTCATTTCAAATTCCGGCCGGCATATTTTCAACCATTGAGAGAATCGAAGCCAGTATTTTACGATTAAAAACTCAAGCGTATAAAAAGAAGAACGAGGCACTGTAAGTCACAAATATGTAATTAAAAAAAAAAAGTGGTCTAGTCTACGGGTCAGTGGCACATACACTTGTTTGGTTTATTACATTGTCAGAAGCAACACGAGATTCGATCTAATCTAGATCTCATTGTTTGTTTATGAATTTTTCAATTGAAATTACTATATTCAAAGTCATGATGTGCCGATAATAATAATAGAGTACTGTTAGGAACACAAAGACAGAATATGAGAAAAGCGCCCAGTGGACGTGCATAATTATCCCAAATGTTTTTTTTTTAAATTATGGATTTGTACGGTTTGTGTCCCTATCCAGTCATTATCAAGTATTCATAAATATTCAAGTTTTAACATAAACCTATAAATCATCAAGCAAATAATTATTAGGCAAAAGCCAGTTCTTCATAACAGAAGCTTCAGTTAAGTTTTAAATATAACTGACCTCAAATAAGACAATGTACTTATTCTTGATTCTACTCTGATGGTGGAAATACCAACAAAGCGGACGAAACGCTATGCTTCCTCTTTTATCATACGTATCGCTGTATAGTGGAACTCTTTACCATTTGTCTTTTCCTGGAACATACAATCTAGGCGTCTTCAGGTATCTTCTATGTCAGCGTGCCCCACCTTAAACTGCACTGATATCGCTTTTAGCTAAGAAAATGCCCTTTATGCATAATTAGATATAGTTTTAGTCTGAAGTTTATTTTTGTATTGGTGTACAATAAAGAGTTTTCTATCTATCTATCTTATCATTCAACACAACTTGAAGGACCAAAAACTAGTGTGTATACAGTATTAGTATAGGAGGGAAGGGTAAAATGTAAGGATTACCAAACACAACAAGTGGAATTGGAAAATGCTGAATTTATTAATTGAAAATAACCGAATATATAATTACGTATAATTGCTTATTTAATATTTAAAATGTTGACTATTGTACGATAATGTTACTTCGTGCAAGACGTAATATATCTCCTCGTGCCATTGCCCGTTGAGAGACTACTAACCCGGAAAGCTCTGGTACGGCAATATTTACGAAAACATGTGCCTAATTAAACAAACGACCTTTCATTTTATGACTTTATATTATGGACACAAACGTTGTGAAGGCAGCATTATAAATTGCTTAACAATGCAATAAAACTAAGAAATGCAGACAATAAAACCTTAGTTTCCTTAAACGACGAAACCTCGCTAACTTTTCCTCGAAAGAAATGATGTGGAATTTTAATGCTTTATCTTTTGTTAGATTATTTTAAAATTGACACAAGTCTCTTTATTACAATATGGAATAGGTTATTTTTATAAATGTGGTATCTGAGAAAATGACTATGATAGATAGATAGATATAAGAAGAACAGACAGGCAACGAAAATATAAGGGTTCTGTTTTCGAAAAAATTGCTACGACATCTTAAAAATCCATTTTTATTTTAATCAGATCGCTGAAAAATTATGTCGAAACTTACCCTTTGAATTTTTATGGATTTGCATTAAAGATATGCTATTATGTGTTTAAAATAATAAAAGGTCTAAAAACGAGAAAATCTGTGCGCCTTCTAGTAATGTGAAATTTAAGAACTTTTCTGTTACTTTTTTACTGGACGATTGTGGTCCTATTATTCTTCATACAAAATTTAAAATAAAGAAGCTGTTTTCAAGGTCCGCTTGTTCGTTTTTATACTTAAGTAGTAAGTTACTAAAAATTGTGAATTTCTAAAATAATTTCAAAGTAATACCTACTTAGGAGCCGCCCATAAAGTGTGTCACACTTAATTTTGCATTTTTACACCCCTCCCCTCCTCGTCACCGTCCAGTGTCATGTCAATAGAAATTACAAGTCCTTCTTTTTTCGCCTGTTAACTGCTAATCTTTCTTCACATGTATGCCGCGTTCCCCTTGACACATTTTGTTAAACTAAATAATTCCCGCTTTGTATGCGAACGTACTTTATGGACTCTTAGATGTGATTTCATAGTAGTTATTAAATGAATATAGTTTTGAATCGCGAATAAATTGAAATAGCTGGTCGTGTTAGAAGTCCAACTTCTCATTGTACAGTATATATGTTAATTCTGCAAAGTTATTCACTTACGTAAAGCCTTTGACAAATACACTCACGTCTTACATCTTACTGTCAGTTGAAGCAAGTAAACATTTTGCACAATATTCGATTGTATCTGTGTCATCGAGTGCAATTGGCTCTGGTATTTGTAAAAATCCAGTACTTGTATGTGTTGTGAATACAAGATCGTGTGGTGTTCTTCAAGGTCGCACATTAGGACCCATTGTTCTCATGTTTTTTATATATATTTTAATAACAGTGTAACGTGAATTGTCACTGTCAAGTATTGATTGTTTAAAGATTTCGGTTTCAAGCCACCTGTTGACAGTGCTTCTATCATATACGTTCTTTATAGGCAACCATATTGTTTAAAGCGACCTCTTTTAGCTAATCTTACGATGTAGTACCTATCCACGATAGAAATACATATGCATGTCTTTAATTATAATTAAGTGTTATTATCTCAGCGATGTTAGTAAATTTGTCTTCATTACTATATCTATAATTAATGTAAATCATGTTACCGGTATATTTTGTCTTGAAGAGTTTTTAATACATACAAGCTCTTGGTCATATTGGCCTCAAAATTATTGGTCAATATGGAAACAAGTTTCGCTTTTTAATTTATGGAGTTATTCGAGTTAATTTATATTTTTCACCTGTGTAAAGAAGTCTGGTTTTTTTCTAGAGAATAACTCAAACCTAAACTTTTTAACGTTTCGTAGCCATTTTGACAAAAAATGGAACACTTAAGGCGTGTTCCTCTTATAGCTCACAATGCCCAAAATGCTTCTGCAGCCGTTCCACATAGCGACCACGGTCGTTATGGTCACTGTGAAAACGTCACTAATGTCGTCATAATTTTCGCTCAGACAGCGCTCACAACGACCCCTGTTAAGAGATGTTTCGAATAATCCGTTCCACTTGACTTTATGATTATAACACCCGCAAGCAAGTGAAACGGGTAAAATCACGTTCGCGAGCATGGTTGCTGTAATCCTCGTGTGGAACGTAGCCTTATAAAGTCGTCGTGGCTATTCATCTATCTGTTTATGTATGCCACAACTATTTTTCATAGAAATTACATCATTGTAAATAAAATTCGGTACAAAAGTTGTATGCTTTGTGTCGTTATATAAAGATATACCGACGTCGCGAAATATTCGAATATCACGTATGGCTGCCGTATGTCGCAAATGCCCTGTAGTCTATTCCATGTGTATTTGATGGATAACTTGTAAATTAAAAAATAACAAGTTAGTGGGAAAACCTTTGATTGAATTAGGATCTGTTCAGTAGTTTATTAAGATACAAGGTTAAATTTAGCTTAAAATCTTTTTTTAGATTTCTGTAATATTAATAAATAATTATATTTACTATTTGGTGGTGCCAAGGGTAAATTTTTAGGTCCTTCCCCACCTTTCCTATAGGGAAGGTGGGGAAGGACCTAAAAATCCGTGTGCTATAGCACACCACGTGGCGGTGGTTGTATATTATTGCCCTACCTCCTGGACTGGTGCGGCCTTCGACAATATAGCTCAAGAACAGTGGACGGCAGGACAATCAGATCAATCATTACATCCGATTGATGATATGGGAAGGAAAATCAAGCTAACCTTAACCTCCCGAAACTGCACTTCTCCCAATTCGTCGAGGATCAATTTGGTTGCATACAGTAGTTTCATAAAGTGTTTTTTGTGACACACAAATTCAAAAAAGTTGAGCCCGCGGCTCCACGTGTAATTGTTTTTCGCGGAACCCTAATTTTAAAACTAGCCTAAGTTACTCCATATATCATCAGCTATCTGCCAGTGTATCTCGTCAAAATCGGTTTCGGCTATTTCAAAGACTAGCCGGAACATCCAGATAGTCAAACAAAAATTGTAAAATTTGCATTTTCAGAATCTCCTGATCCGAATTATCCTCCCTGATCTTTTTCACATTTTATTTTGTCATTACATACAGACACTTAAATTTTATTTATCTGTATAGACTAGCGGTCCCAGCAGGCGGTCTCCTTGAAATAAAAATTAGAACTCGATTGCAGCGCCACCTAATGGGTCCAATTGTGAATCTAAAATCTAAAGCATTCGGGGAACCATTCGAACAAACATAAACAATCAAGATCAGTCCAAAGGTTTTACACACTAACATTAGAATTTTATAATTGAGGTTAATAATCGAGATAAAAACTATCAACTATCTTGTAAGTTGGACCAAAAACACAAAGTTACAAAATTTCATCAAAATCGGTTTGGTAGTTTCGGAGTTTATCCCGGATATACTTCGTGACACGAGATTTTTATATAAATAAGATAGTCGTTATAAGAAGCCTCATTTGATGTTTCATATATATATATATATATTTATGTTTGCTTGTAGGCAAACTGGCAGACGGGTCCACTTGATGGCAAGTGGCTACCGTCGCCCATGGACATCTGCAACACTAAGGGAGCCGATGCTGCTGATAAATGCTGATACACTACTTTTGTAACAGTATCAAAATAATTTACATCTAATTAAAACGCCATAATTAGCTTATTATTTTAGAAAGGAAGTGCCGGAACACAACTCAAGGTTGTTATGACAGCATACTAGACCAAGGGTGGTAGCCATGCAGGCGGGCAAAGGCCCAAATTCTTTATTATTGCAGGTGTTCAGCAGAGAGCCCACTTGATGGAAAGCGGTTTCCATCGCCTATGGACATTTGCAACGCCAAAGGTGCTACAAATGCGGTGCTGCTCTCTTAAGGAGTCAGTAATTCTAGAACACACTCAAGGTTGTTATGGCATGCTTTAGACCAGGGGTGGTAGTCATCTAGTCGGGCAAATGCCCTACCACCTGGCTGTGGGTTGTTTTGTCGCCTCTTACGACAGGCCGCCCCAACGCAGGAAATTATATTCTTTCTCCGTTCATGCACGGATAAAAATGGCGGATGTTTAAGAACAGCATGTTGACGTAGTGATTTAATCCTTTTGTTTCTCAACTGTAATTTAAATAATACTATCGTATGTAGTATGGTAAACACAGCTGTATTTAACCTCGCTTTGGCCTCTTAACAATAATTCATTTACTAACAGCTAGTATATTATGTAAATCACGTGTCATTACAAGACATGTTCTCAACGCTTGTGCAACGAATATGGTTTTTTTAAATTATATAATTTCGCGAAGTTGTTGCATTTAACCTGAACTGAGACATATTTTTTATTATGACTTCGCAATATTTTATGTTTTTTTAAAATTTAGTTTGTTCTAAAAATATAAAAGAAGAATGATGTTTTGTAGGTTTTGAGTTTCGATTTAGCTAAGCTATTGAACTCGTAATTACTACGGTTCAACATGGGATACTTCCAAGAAAGAGGATTATTTCCATGGACTACGACTTTAGTTTTTAAAGAGTGAAATTGTATGGAATGCTTCTTTACATGGTATAAAACAAAGTCGCTTTCCGCGTCTGTCTGTCTGTATATCAACTAACTCCTCCTAAACCACGCAACGGATTTTTAAGCGGTATTCACCATCAGTTAGATAGTTTTTTACTGAAGGTGAATATGTGTATAAAAAATCTAATTAAGTTTTTATGTAAGCAACATAGAGTTACTTCCTAGGCTTTGACCCGCGGCGTAGCCACGGGGAATACTACTTAAGTATCTACCTTAATGGAGATAGCTATATAAATTCATAGAATTTACACACGACAAATGCGTATCACACAAAACTTAATAAAAAGAATTACAAATGTTTCACAATAAAATCATTTTGATTTAGACAAGATTTCATACATAAAAAATGTTTTTTTTCCACAAGACTTTTTTTATATGTAGAAATGTATAATCACAGCGATTTTTTTGTGAAATTATCATAACTTGTGGTCGCCTGTGGTCGAAATTCGCCCATAATAATTAATTTAAATTATAAGATTGAATGTTATTAAGATTCTCTTATCAAAGACTATACTTCTATAATCACAGATTTCGCCAAGGCTACACTGTTAATTTGACTTTAACAATAAACAAAATACTATATATGTGTGTGTGTGTGTGTGACAAATACATGGTGTGTGTGTAATGTTTTTTTATTGAATTAATATATTTTTTTGGCATCATTTAAAAAAACATATAAGCATTCTGCACTCCTTCTCATATAAACTATAAGTATGCGAAATTTCATACTCCTCCGTCCGCGCAATTTTCGTAAAAAGGGGTATAAAGCTTTTGCTTGACGTATTAATATATAGATATTTTTGTAATACAGATTTAAGTAGTAAAGTAAATTTTGTGTAAATTCACAAAAATATGGTAATGCGTGAGCGAGATAGCGAACTTCATTTAAACCTACTTTACTAATAATATCTATATTCAGCTTAGTTAACAAAAATAATAATCCAAATAGTAAATGGGTCCCTAATCACCGTCAGTTGGGAACGTTCCCAAAATGCTGGCCGCGTTACCACGTTGTATGGTAACGCTTATGCCTTGCCCAAAATACAAGCCCGCGTTTTGAATGCGTGAGACATCTATCAACCGTTTTGATAGGTCTCGATAAAGGCGATGGGCTTCTGGACCCCATGACCTGAGTTTCGACACCAAAAGTCACAAATATGTATCCACTACCAACGGATGCATATTTGCGGCGTTTTATGTCCTATTGTCGGGCGGCATCTGCACTAGCTACCACAGCCGTATCGGGATGATGGGAAGCTGCCAAAGTGTCAACGTCGTCCCATCTTCCATGGCACCAAAGACATCCCGTCCGTAGACCCTTAAGTATTGCACCCGAAACAACACATTTTACCCTTGGCTACATCTGCGTGACACGGTCACTAACACTGGCACTATCTCAAGTGTAGCAGGGACATATAAATACTCGTGTCACGTGCCCCGACACCTGTACACGCGAAACGGATGGATTGAATGACTTAGCATTTAATAAAATAAGCATTCCAAGTCGTATGCGTTATTCAGATGTGACTTAACTCATGGTGTTTATCTTTTAAACATTTTTATGTTATTATTACCGATTTATTAATAACATTCTTAGATAAAAAATTGTGTATTTGAATGAATGAATATGCTGTATTGTGTTTTAAAGATACTGTTAACAGAAACAAAACAATACAATAGGCGGTCTTATCGCTATTAGCGATTTCTTCCAGACAACCTTTGGATGGACAAAAAAATGTATAAGAACTGAACGGGGTATGTTGCATTATTCTCACTACCAAATCAGTATCTTATAAATATATATATCTTATAAATACATACATTTATAAAAATTTAAATATTATACTAATAATAATGTAGTGTACTAATGATAGTCACTTTTTTTAATCTTAGTACACGTCACGATTTTCTTGATTTTGCACGTATGCCTATGATGAATTGTTACACGTACCTATGCCTTAGGGCCTTTTCACATGCATACGGTTACGGCACGGTGACCGAATAAGAATTTATTTTTTAAACACCAAAAAGTAAATATTTAAATGTAATTTTTAGTGTGAAGTCGGTTTTTTTTTGTTAAAAGAAATACTTTTTAGTTGCGCAAATACTTCAGTAATATATTAAGAATCTTTAGACATAATATATTAAGCACCTGTTGAAATTTTACAACTGACACGCGTGTAACAAATTTGCCTTCTCACTCTTCGGTGTATATGCTCTTCAACAAGGGTTGCTCTTGATTTCGCTGCGATACACAAATCAGATCCTGACGTGGTGACTATGGGACTATCCTGGGAATTAAAAAAAAAACAGTTAGGAAATCGGTCCACAATTGACGGAGAAATCGCGTAACTTAAGCGCCTGTAGAATATGCATACAAGCTTTTTTTGGAAAAATATAAGCTCCAAGCTCCGGCATCCAATAATCAGATCCTGACTTGGTGACCGCCTCGGGAGTATACACTTACGAGTATGGAAAAAAAAAATGGTTTACAATTGACGGAAATATTTTGTTACGACGAAGTTGGCTAACAACTTTCGTGTGTTTCTCTAATTTCTTGGAATCCACTCACCAGATCCTGACACACCAATATTACTATTAAAAGAAAATTTTGAAAATTGGTCGCAATTGACGGAGAAAAAAAACAAACAGGAGAATTAAGAACCTCCTCCTTTTTAAAGTCGATTAAAAATAATGACAATTACAAACAATATATGAGTCCCAAATCTCGGCCAGTTGAGAATGTTCCCAAAACGCTGGCTGCATTTCCCCGCTGTATAGCAACATTAATTAATACGCTATTTAACTCATTAAAGAAATGACGTCATAATTCGTTGTGCTCGTACAAAAACCAGCTTCGGAATTTTGTAATATAATAGAAAGTATTTAGATGATTTAACTGACATCTATCCTATTGTATTTAAAAACACGATTAATAACTCAGTAACAAAAAGCCAAGTGTCAAACACGTGAACGGCGCCAAGTTATATTATTTAAAATAAATAAAGACATTCCAATATCCCACTAAAAAGAATAACCATAGATCATGAGTTCAATCACATTAACAGCTTTGCTGTAAATAAATAGTTATTTTAACAAGTATTTAAATTTTTCTAAAGCAATATTTTCATTTTTATATTATTAAATTATAATTCTGGTCACGTATTTACCACCATACTCGTGACAATCGCCGGCAGGTGATGTCATTGGATGGTCACCTCGGTTTAATGTGCACTTGGACGTTTGTTTGTTATGCCTTCGCCATCTTAGGCGTGGGTAAAATATGTTTTGTTGTCTATGGTACCTTATAAGCTAGGGTTACAATGTTCAATGCCACGGTATTTGGATACTTTTTGGCAGCAAGTTGAGATCTGAAGGTCGATAATAGCATTTTTTGTTTTTTTTATATAATATTTAATGAGACTGATTTAAAGGATTAACAACACAATAGAAAGGATTGCAAGGTGTAAAAAGAAAGTGCAAGTCACGACCATATTCACACAATACTAAAATTGCTTCAACTAATAATTTACAATCTTGTTACAAGTTATCGGGACTCGAATTAAAATGCCGTTAGAATTATTATAGAGTTTGTTAGAACTATACAAACACGTATAACACAGATACAAATAGAACCGAACACAACAAATCCCAAACGTAATGCAGAAGGTCGTAATTCATTAAAACGCGCAATGTCCGCCACTATTAGATTCCCGAATGTATGCACGTCACACCTGTATCGTAGTTGTAGCTCAACTGGCCTCTCTCTTAATCAGGCCGTCGTTTTATAGTTCACAAATGCCAATGTGCCCGCCCGGCAACGTCGACAAAATCTCCTAGAATTAGCTTGTACGTGTAATCCGCAACACCTGCCTAATGATGCTCCTGAGCGAGTACAATAGGACAATAGGCTATTCTCCACAGTAACTAGAAACGTATGCCAATAAATAAGAGAACATAAGAAGACGACCATAAAAGGATTACATTTAGTTTAAATAAATGTCGACAGGTAATAAAATGTGCTTTTCGAAAGACCACATTCGACTATATACTTCACATTTCTCACAAAAACACATAATTACTACTCAAAAACTATCAATATCCTACAACTACTGTTCATTTTAGAGTAATTTTACACATTCTTAGAAAATAAAACTACACAGCACGACATCTCCTTTCAGTTTCCGCCAGAAACTGCAATCTTAAAAGTAGAATCGACCAAATAATAGATGTGAATGCAGCGCAATAATTTAGCTCTGCTAATCAGCAGAGCTAAATTATAACGCTGTGATCACAAACCCGTCATCCGTCAATGTCGGAATTGATTAAAACGTGATTAAACAATTGCTTCGGGTAATCGAGGACGGTTTGTTTTCTTGTTAATTAATACACATCTCAAAAACTAGAGCTGCGAATCACCAAATCAATTAGTTAACAGAGCGTAACGTTTCACTTGTTTTTTTTATCTGTAAAATACGGCCTTCTTATTTTTTTTTAATAATTCGGATTTTAACATTTGTCATCTGAAAGTATTACGCCTATGCCACCTATACAGATGACAGAAGTTTTTGGCTAGAAGTTAAAATGGTGACGTTCAGTTTATTATCTCAAAATGTTTGGCTTATATTAGTCCGAAATGGACAATAGTTGTGGGATATTTATTGTTTTAAAATAATATGTCTGTTTATGTGAAAAATGTGAATTATTTAGTGTAAAGTGGCTTTGCTTTTTTCCGAAAAATTGCGTTATTCGGCATTAGTTTAAAGGCTTACAATTTGGCCGAGCTAATAAGATTGTTTGAATTTAAATCTCTTGCTTGCAATTTCAGCAAACTGAATAACAACAGACCGTGGACTATGGCAGTACACTATTTTTCTTTGGTAAATAATATTGCCTAGTCGTATGTATAAATATAGGCTATCTTGGGTTTCTTCCCCACAAACAGATTACAAATTAAACTATTACTCGAGTAATTTCAAGTCCTTATCAAGAAAAAATTGAAAATAATGTTGACAGCCGTCATTCTAATACATGACGGATTACGCGTTAATCGATTACGTTCGTTATTCGGTTGTCTCAAATTTTTAAGCAGTGCTTTAAATTTACCGTGAATGAATGTCAAGGTTTTGATAAAACCTTCACTCCAGATTGTTAAACAATTAGTAGTGAATTTTAATAACTCTTGTTGATTAATACAATTTGTATAATTGTTTTAAGGTTATGCAATTGTTTAATAATGGTTTTGCAGATTTATACGCCTTTCAAATTTATCTTACGTAAGGCAAGTCCTTATCTATAGAATAATACAAGGCTTTTAGTTTATATGAAAATAGTCGCTAATTTTACAAAAAAAAAACGATAATGTTGCCCATTAAAGAATGATTTGTTATTTAAATTACACAATAGGAGTTCGGAAATGAAAACCGCATTTTATGAATGTAACAGTTTTTGTAATCGGCACGTCACTAGCATAGCGAATCTATTACTCAACCATAGACAATTACCTAACGTTCCCGCCATTACGAGTCAGCTGTCAAAGCAAAATGGTGGCGGTGACCGTGAGTTAAGCCGGTCTCGCTCTTAAGGTTTCCATACTAAAATGTGGCACTGACGACGGCGCTATCTTATCATATTTTGTTATTTAAAGTTAATGAAATTTAATGTACTACGTACTAGAGAAGGCGTCCATAACTAGCTCATTTGAAGACTCTTTATGGTCCATGGACAAGACTCGCTTAGTCTGCGCCGGGATGTTGTTGATACTTTACGTAGGTATTTGAGTGAAAAGTAACTATTAAAAAAATCCTTCATGTGTACTAAAGTGCTGTTCAAATCACTCAAGAAACTCAAATAAAAGTTAAGGGGTTACTTTTCAACAGTAAGTTTATTGTACTCTCGATAAAACATCTTGATTTAATTACATTTTATTCACTTTAACTCCTCTCGACGAGTCATCGCTGCGGCCATGTTCAGGTGGATTTAAACTATACTCTCTGTATTAATAGTTTGGTCAGACGGCATAGCCAGTGTTTTAGCGCTGCAGCAAATACATCAGTTAGTCCACGGTACGCTCGCCCCGCATAGATTCCCGTTTTTTTGTTTTGAATAGCTTCTCTAGTATGTAGTACATATAACTCAATGTTTAAGGTAGATTCTTTTAAAAATAAATCATAATAGAAGACTTAAAGAAACTTATTGAGACTTTAATTTTTGTCTGATTGGGTGTAAGTAATATTGAAACATATTAATAATAAAACGTCAAAAAGGTAAACGGCCCATGACGTTTTAATATGTGCTCGTGAAGTTTTACAAGCTTTTCAGGTTTAATTTTTTTTACTGGGAATTGCTATTTTTGTCTTTCATATTGTTTTCTAATTAATATTTTTAAAACTAGACTAGGCTATTGGACCCTATCTATACACTTTGAAAGATTATGAAATTATAAATTATGTCATTATATCAAAATACAGTGTTAAGTTTGTTACTGCCCTTATTCAATACTTGAATGATCACAATTATATTGCTAAATAAACCTGCATTTGTTCAATGGTTAGTAGTTACTTAATTGTTACTGGTAAACCAGATTTGGCCCACCCGTAGTGGCTCGCTCGCGTTGGTGAGAGAGAATCAATGATTAAATCTACATGCCAAGGTCAAATATTGCCTATGCCGATAAGGCATAAAGTATGTTTATGTAAATTCGTAGTCTATGGTATTTGTAAGTAAATTGATTTATGGTTAAATTTTTGTTTATTTATTTTCATCAACGACCATGATATTACAACAATTATTCGGTAGGGTAACCTACAATCTTAATAAGGAAAATTGCCAACAATGCCAACTCCAAAAAATGCTTTAAACTAGTTCTCTAATGAAACCAGACGTTAAATCCATTTCTAAATTTGATTATTTAATATGTCACATATGAAAAGTCTAACATTTTTTTCTGTGGCATTCTTTCTACCAGCCAGTATTTTTTTGTCAGTGATCATAGTAATTATTTAGCTGAAATTTATGTAAATTATATAATATTCTAGTGAATTATAAGTATAAAATGCTTGTATATTTTTAGTACAATTGAAGCCGCGATTTAACAGTGGCTATAAAAAGAGCTGGGAAATGAGTCGCATGTATTATCTATGATTCGCATGGTTTTTATAGTTTTTGACATCAGGGAAAATCGTTTCCCAGTGACGAAAAGTACTATTTTCATCCCTGTGATCTTACGACTACAAGCGTACTTTCAGAATATGAGTGTTGAAAAATATTTTAAAATATTTCTTCTAATTCCTGCATTACACAATTAGACATTCCAAATACCGGTAATAATGCAAGAAATTAATATGTTAATTAGTTTTAATCATATTTAATTAGCATGCTTGCAGTTAATTATCCAGACATTTGTTTATTGTTTTCACTTTCTACCGTTATAACGATTGTGAATGTTATGTGTGTGAAAGATAGATTTTTTTTTGCATGAGTTCAGCAAACAGCCAGACGGCACACCTGATGGAAGACGATTACCATCACCTATGGATGATTTGTAACACCGAAAGTGCTACTAATGTGCTGCGGCTCTCTAAAGGAAAGACTGGAACCTGACCACTAATGCCGGAACAAACTTAAGATTGTTATGGCGAAATACTCTAGACCAGAGGTGGTTGCTATCTAAATAAACTACCATCTGGCTGTGGGTTGTTTTGTCTCCTGTTACGACAGGCCGCCCGGCCGCAGGAAATAGTATTCTTTCTCCGTTCCTGCACGGATAAGAAAGATGCTGGAGTAATTATTTTGATTACAGCTCTTAGGGCCGGTTCGATCAGTGTGATACCACGCAAACACAGAACATCGACGTGAAACGATAAGCCTTGAGCTGATCATGTTCAGTGCGATGAGTGGGAGTTCCGATGACTCATTTCTCCTTTTCCCTATACCATATTGCGTTCTTCCTGCCTGATCCTCCCACCCCATCTACGTATTCCATGTCTCCTATCACATCTCCCCTAACCCTTCATAAAGGCTGACAACACTGGCTACGCACCTGGTGTTGAAAACCTCTACAGACAACAACCGCATTTCAGTACGTGGGCCGTCTGCCAGCTTAAAAAAGCTTTAAAATAAAAAATGTATGTGTGTGCAGTTCACACGCAGTAGAAGTGAAACTTCAGTGAACATACAGGCTAATAAAGGTTTCAGATCTCAAAAGTTATATTTTGCATTATTTAAAAAAATAAGAAGGCCGTATTTTACAGTGAACAAGTGAAACGTTACGCTAACAATTAGAGTCCGGGCTAGCACCAGTAGTATCGTGAGGGTGATCGCTGAAAGAATGAGAGACGGGGGGGGGGGGTTAGAGAGAGAGAGAGCACCAAAATATACAATTACAAAAACAGACCATATTTATAATATTTTCTAGGCAATACAATAGCCGGCCTTATCGCTCGAAGCGATCTCTTCCAGTCAATCTAAGTAAGTTATTAATACATTTTACTATTAAATATTAAAATGTATTAGCATGATTATATTGTGTTAATCAGACATAGCTATTTGTGGACAAATAGTGTTTTCTGAGCAAACTTCTAGATGTTGGTAAGGAATTGGCGTTTCTGACAGTAAGAGGCAACGTATTCCAAAGTTTAACACAGTTTGCACTATAGAAGGCTGAGCACGACGCAAGAAGAATCTTTAAAATTAGTTCAGAAACAACAAATTTATGGCTGGACATACGTGAAGAAATAAATAGTTACACGACGAATTGAGATCCTTTTCCTTTGTTAAAAACTGGAGGACCAAAACTACAACACTACACCTTCATATAAAGTTTCTTCTGTGGAGTGGTTATCTGAGAAAAGCTATCGTGATTTACAAATAGGGAGTTTTTGGCGGGAACTGAAAGATGTTGTGCTGTGCAGTTTTATTTTCTAAAATGTGTAAAATTACTCTAAAATGAACAATAGTTGTAGGATATTATAGTTTTTGAGTAGTAATCATGTGTTTTGTGAGAAATGTGAACAATATAGTCAAATGTAGCCTTTTCAGTTGACACAAGAACTCCGTTGACTGGCACCAGCTGATAAACTATAGTTCAGCTGTGCTACACATAGGCTTAAGAAAATGAAGAAACTATATTGTAAACTAAGATCTGGCTTAAAGGCCTAGCTGCCAAGCCATAAACCTAAATAAAAATTACAAATAGAGAGACAGATATGAGGATTATAAATGGTTCGTTTTGCCAGAAGACTGTGCAAACAACACCATTGACTCGGACCATATACACATATTGTTACGTAAACTTGAGTAATCCTTTTGTCTCAAATAAAATGGTTTCAAAATATGGTAATACCGTGGTAAAATTTCGTAACCACCATTTGAAAAATGCCGCTAAAACGAAAATCACGAAGCGACATTGAATCGTTTGATGCAATTTTGAACAGACACCTTTTCACACACTACTTTATTGTGCAATAGAAATGTAGAAGGCATTTAGCAAATAATTTAAAATAATTAAAAATATATTTAAAACAAGATTTTATTTCGATATTTTAAAATGAAAAATTAAATTACACTAGAAGTGGCATGAAAATGTACGCCAGTTTTCAAATTGATTTATTCTACCTTTTCAAACCAAGACACAGAACGATCTGTTACACAGTCAAAGTCAAAGTCAAAGTCAAAGTTTATTTATTTCTTAAACATGAGTATTTACATATAAGAGTATGCACGATGGTAACAAAATAAATGTGCGTCATGTTTGGCCAGTTAGGCATAGAAAAAATTATAATAATAAATAAAATCACATGTCATTATAAAACTAAATATATGTCATTAAAAAAAATAAAAAAAAAATAATTACAATACCAACGAAATGTCTACAATAATTACTTTCTTGATATATTATAATAATATCACATATAAAAGAGACTAAAATGTATTTATAAAATCCAATAATTCATAATAGCATTTATTTAATAGGAATGTCCTTAATTTTTGTTTAAATATGTCACGCTTTAAATCTCTCCAGTCTTTAGGTAATTTGTTGAAAATGATTGGAGCCATACAAATTCTGCTTCTGTTCATAAGTGCTGTTTTTGATACTTGTAGACATAGTTTGTTCTGATCTCTTCGATTACGTGGTACTACTTGTGCTAGTGTTTGGAATAAATTAGGGTTATCTTTCACGAACATTGCGATCTCCATGATGTAGAGAGAAGGAAGTGTCAAAATTTTATATTTGCTAAAATATGGACTACAACTATCAGTCGATTTTAAGCCAAACATGGATCTTATGCATCTTTTTTGGGCTTTAAAAATTAATTGTTTGTTAGTTGAGTTTCCCCAGAATATAACACCATACCTTAAATGACATTCAACAAGGCCATAATATGCTGCTATCAAAGATTCCTCGCTAAGCACTGGTGCAAGTTTAAAAAGGGCATAAGCAGAACTACACAATTTTTTATTTAGACTTTCAGTGTGTTCTTTCCAGTTACAGAAAATTATGTTTAACAATTTGACAATAATGATTAAAATTACTTAGATCAAAGTTTGATTTTCAATCTTGTCTAAGAAGATTGTTTAGACAAAGACATGTAAAACCTTTTCAATGGTTTTAATATTTATGTTAAGCACAGTGATTATATTGTCTTTGTTTCTTATTGTTAATTTCAGCGTCTCAGCAAGTCGACTTTCAGGTGACGAACATTTTCATTCAGCGAATGTACATCGAATCCGTATGCCGAATATAGCCAGCGTTTTATTGAAATTTAAAACTAAATAAAATGCCGCGCTTATAACCACTAAAACGTAGTTTCGATCATGCGTATTAGTCGCGAAAACAGAAAATATTATAAAAATATTTTACCTTAACGAGCTAAAACCACACTGAAATCTTGATTACAACATTTAAAGGCTCGATCGATGTGATTCCACGCTCTCACAAAATATCGGCATGAAATGGTTAGTCTTAGCTAATTGATTAGTGAGAGATCTGAGGGTTCACTTTTCCCTCCCCCTATCCCCTATGGCCTATCCCATACCCATATTCCATTTATTGTAGCATTCACTTATCCAAACCCCTCGATCCACTTCCTTCTGTCTGGTGCCAGTACCACATTCTAAATACTGGCAACGTATTAGCTTCACCCTTAGTGTTGCAAATTTATATAAGCGGCAGTAACTGCTTTCCAATCACTCGAATTAACGGATAAAAAGCTAGCAGATTAATTTCTACATTTCACGACATTCAGTAATCACGTTACTAATTAATAGTTGTATATGTCATAGCTGTGCCCGCGACTTCGCTTGCGCGGATTTGATTTTCGTGGAATCCAAAAATAGTAGCCCAAGTTACTCCTTATATGACATCAGCTATCTGCCAGTGAAAGTCTCGCTAAAATCAGTCCAACAATTTCAGAGAATAGCCGGAATATCCATACAGACAGCAGGCTATAAAATTTAAAATTGCTTTTATCATATAAATACTGTATATACCTTCATATGCATTTAATTATTTAACATTACAAACAGATACCTACTTCAATTTTATTTATCTGTATAGAATAGATGTGAGAATTAGACATAAGATAGTAGTGTTACGAATTTGTAGGAGATTTATAGGATGTAAATTCGAAAATACCATTGGAATTATCATTAAGTCTATTAGAAGTATACACACGTAATTTATAATCCTTCAAGTATAAACCGAATACAACAAAACCAAACTGTAGGGCAGAAAATCGTTCACAATCACATAAATATCGCAAGTTCGTCGTTATAAGATACTCGCTCCGAAAGTACACTAGGTAACGCTTCGTTCGCAGTCAGAACATGACTGGCGTATTTCCCGACTGACTCACCCTCACCCATTTGTAAATTAGACATGGCCTCCTAGCAACATGCCGCCCATTGGTTCTTAAAATCCTACTTGATGAATTAATGGCTTCTAAGAATTCGCATGACATACAAACAGATGAAAAAAGGTTTTATGACATCTTACGGCGGCGTGAAGAAAGAGATTAGCGCAAAAAATAGATCACTCAAATTACAAGGGGTAATAAGACATTTGCAAAGGATTAGTATCTGCTCGCAACAGTAATAATATAGTCATTTTATCTGTGCAGCAACGGAGAAAGAATACAATTTCCTGCGGCCGGGCAGCCCTTCCTAAGAGGCGACAAAACAACCCACAGCCATTTAGGTAGAGCATTTGCCCGACTGGATGGCTACCACCCCTGTTCTAGTTGTGTTCCGGCATTAGTGACCAGATTCCAGTCTCCCTTAAGATAGCAGTAGCGCATTTGTAGCACCTTTGGTGTTGCAAATGTCCATAGGCGATGGAAACCGCTTTTCATCAAGCGGGCCGTCTGCCTGTTTGCTGAAATCCTGCAATTAAAAGTCATAGTTTGGTTTTAAGAAAACGTAGTAATAAAATATGTATATGTAATTGACAGTAAATTAGTATTCATAAAAACAACGTAATAAAATAAGTGTTTTTTTATAAAATATTAAATTATTTTTATAAAAGAAAAGGATGAAATGGATACCAAAATATGATGAGACTCTCTGACCTGAACAAAGACAGAGGAGAAAAAAATCACTTTCCATTAGATGGGCCGTCTGCTTGTATGCCAGCTTCGCAATACAAAAATATTACTCCGAAAAATGTTACGTCGCAGCTTTCAAAAATCTAGACAGGCAATTCAATTAGCCTAGAACTACGCTTGCTTGGAACCTTGGCTAGATAATTCCAACATGCGGGCAAGTTCAATGTTTTTCGAAAATGTGAAAGTGGTGTGAGTACCAGACTATCTTATCTGTTAGGCATGGTATTCAGTCACGGTTGGGCTCGCCGAGGTCGTTCGAAGGCACGGCAGATCTATTGCAATCTATCTATCTATAGTATTATGTACCTGTAAAGTGGTCGAGTTTCTACAATCCATAAGTTTACAATAGTTTCGTGGGACAAACATATAAGTATGTATAATATTACTTTTGACAAATTAAATCTGTTTTATTCCTACCACGAGTTGTCTGGAAGAGATCATTTCTTAGCAATCAGACTGTCCACTGTGAACATTTTGAATTGAATTGAATATTTTTAGGCTATAAGTTTTTCTGTCGTTTCTGTAATGAACAATAAAGTGTTTGCTCTCCCTCCCTCTCTCTCTCTCTCTCTGACTCACTCACTCACCCACTTTCAATAAAGATTGTGTAAAAATAATAAGGCACATAATATATTCGGCTTTATTTTTCTAGAGGATTACTTTACCTGGATAAAATTTCATTATTGAGGCATGAAAACGTAGCAAGCAAAAATCTCACATTCGCATTTATGCAAATTAGGATTTTAAACGCTTCTTAAGGTTTCTTTAAGCTCTCGGAGTTTCTATCTAACAGCTACACTAATTGGAAGAAGCTATTAATCTAACGAGGTTCATATGTGAAAGCATTTACAATGCATGTTAGGTAAGCAAAGATTAAGTGAAAGTTAACTGAACATAGGTAGGTCAATGTCAGAGGTCACGAAAGATCGTGAAGGCTACATTGTTTTATTTAACGCGCGTGGTGTAGTCCGCACAAAAACTGATAACCTATCTATACTCAATACTCTGATTTTTAATTACCTGGACTAGTGTAAATGACAGCTGCGTTCGACCTTTTTTTATGTTTTTTATTTAGGTTTATGGCTTGGCAGCTAGGCCTTCAAGCCAGGTCTTAGTTTATAATATACATTTAGTTTCTTCATTTTCTTAAGCCTATGTGTAGCACAGCTCAAGTATATGTAATCAGCTAGTGCCATTCAACGAAGTTCTTGTGACAACTCAAAAGGCCACATTTAACTATACAGTTCACATTTCTCACAAAACACAAACTCAAAAACTATCAATATCCTACAACTATTGTTCATTTTAGAGTAATTTTACACATTTTTAGAAAATAAAACTGCACAGCACATCTCCTTTCAGTTCCCGCCAAAAACTCCCTTTTTTATGTTGCAAGCTTGGAGGATAGTGTTGTAGTACGCTCATTCATAAGTCACTTGCGTGAGTTGTTGATTCAATTCACAGTGGTCGATCCCGCTGTCATTTTATTTCAGGTAATTAAAAATCAGAGTATATATTAGATAGAAAAAACTTCGTAGCAATTGATTGTGTACCAAGGCTACGTTTCAGTAGGGACTCGTAACGACCACGTTCCAGACCGCATACACAAATATTTTTGTTTTTGGTTGATTTGAAAATCGCGCCTTTTTCAATGTCAAAGATAGAGAGAATTAATGCTCTGTGGTCAATACTCACTTCGAACTACGTCTTGACATAGGTCGTTGTGAGCGCTGTGTGATCGAAAATGATGACGTCTTTAATGACGTCTTCGTCACGGCCATAAAGACCACGGTCGGCTTGTGGAACGCAGACGGACCATTTTGGGCGTTATGAGATACTTAAGGAATGCGTCCCAAATGGGCGAAGTGTCAGCAAAGTACACGGTAGAGGCATGCTCGAATCTTGAATGGCAGTTTCGCAAGTGTATGACAAATTCTAATATTAACCAGAAGCTTCTGTATTAACACCGGCAGTCGGTAGTCCCCCTCGGTGACCTCCCCAGAGCACGAGGATATGCGCAAATGCATTCCCCCAGCGCTAACAAAAAATGGAGAACCATCTGCTTGTTTGCTAGGTTCAGGCAGTAAAAAAAAACTGTACTAAATCGGCTTAAATATCCTAGACATAAACTAGACGATCAAATTTCATTACATCGAGTTAATGTAATAACAGCCTGTAAACGTCCCACTGCTGGGCTCGGGCCTCCACAGGGGAATGGACATTATATCCGCCACGCTTGTCCAAGGCAGATTGGTGGGATTGACAAATCGGTTATTTCGATAAAGTGATGAAACCTACACGGTTTCATCACTGTTTTCCTTCACCGATAGAACGTGATACACTTAAAAATATACATGTTAGTTCAGAAAACTACCTAACTCTTGCATGCTTTCCGATCGGGATTTAAACCTGCGCCCTTTGAGTTTGGGATGCGAATATACTAACCACTAAGCTTCCAAGGCTCTTAAAAAAATTATATATCCCGTGTCTTTATATACTGGCTGTCCTCACTTATCTCGCAAAAAGTATTACTCAGTTTGAGACAAAGGAAGAAAGAGAAATTAGAGAAGCTACAAGAAGGAAAGATTTAAAAAATAGAATAATGCCATCTTTAAATGTTGTAAAGTATATGAAGTATATAAAGTATAGTGACAGTATATAAAGTAAAGCACAGTATCACGTATTGAAATTTTTAACAAACTACCTACTTGCCTAAAGATTAACCCTTATATATAAAATACAATATTTTAAGCGTAATGCTAAGCGTAAAGCATTCCTCCTTAAACAAGCAAAATATTCAGTTGACGATTATTTTTGTGCTTAAATAATAATATGATGATTATTATATAAAAATGCCTGCCTAGTGACATATTTTTGTAAAATTAATAATGTTTATTGTAAATTAGATTTTTTTTAATAATTGTAATTATGACTATGTTTTTTTATATTTCAGACACAAATGTTTTTGTTAATGAATTAATATAAAATAAATAAATTAAATATAATGTATTTCATACTAGACACCTACTATAATAATAATTATGAGTCAATACATAAACAATATATTTTGAATAACAATGTAAAAAACTAATGCCTTGGAAAAACCATTAAAAACTGACGTAAGTGTTATCTGTCAAACTAACCTTGGGATAGGTACAAAACGTTTTTCCTCATCTAACTAAAACGTGTTGCAGTGAACTAATAATATGCAAACAATTTCCTTTAATTTGTTTATGTTTTCCATAATGAGTAATCGCTGTAATTATTAAAATCATTTAGTAAATAACTGTAGTGTTTAACGAAGCGGAATTTATTTCTTTACAACAAACATACTACATACTACAACTACCCATAAGTGAGTTGTGTGAGTTGAATCAATAACTCATCCCCGTGAGTGAAACAACGATTCACACAACTCACTTATTAATGAGCCACACTACAACACTATGCTCCAAGCTTGCAACTTAAAGAGTCGATCGCAGCTGTCATTTTAGTCCAGGTTAATTAAGAATAAGCCTGTATGGCGCTCTGTTGTTCGTGCCTACCCCGCAAGGGACCTGGCGTGGAGTTATGTATGTATGTATGTTAATTAAGTCAGAGTATAGCTGGCACTACAGGTTACAAAATTACATTTTTTTGTAGTGAAACTTCTATGACGGGGTTATTAGGATTTTCTCTGTCACGAAAAAGACGTGGTGAGAGGTGACATATTTTAGAGTGGATTATGGATGTTATTTTTGGTTCCAGATCGAATTAAAAATAAAATATGTAAAAATTATAATTGAATTCAATAAAATGTACCTAACCTTTATGGGTTTTACTCCTCAGTGGCACGTATCGTAAAAGTGGAAACAGACAAGATATGCACCGTATCAAGCCCTTAACTGTTAGGATGATGGCTCGTGGTAGGGTGGGTCCTTTTGCACTGAAACAGGCTTTTGTAGCTAAAAGGTTCAATATAGACGTGTAAGCTCGACAGTAGGCAAATTGACAGTCGCCGATATTTTTGAATTACAATTATATTGTTACGAGTAGCGGGACTCGAATTAAAATGCCGTTGAAATTATTATATAGTTTATTAGAACTATACAAACACGTATATTAACCGGACAAAACAAATCCAAACGTAATGCAGAAGGTCGTAATTCAATAAAACGTGCAAAGTCCGTCACTATTAGATTCCCGATTTTACACACGTCACGCCTTGATCGTAGTTGTCGCTGAACTGCCCACTCTCCTCATCAGGCCGTCGTTTTATACCTCACAAATACAAATGTGCCCGTATCGTAGTTGACGTAATCCACAACACCTGGCTAATGATTCAGCTGCAAGCGGCCATAAACGGGTACAATACAACAATAGCCTGTTCTCTAGAAACGTATGCCAGTAAAGAAGTTAACAAAAGAAGACGATCATAAAAGAATTACGACCAGTTCAAATACCGACAGGTAATAAAATGTGTTTTTACAGATTAGGAGTTGAATTTGTTTTTGTCGGAACCTAAGTTGTAACAATATGAAGCAAAGTAAAAACACTGATCATAACTATTTCAAAACAACGATAACATTGACGTGCTGGAAATATGGGGGCTCCCTTAGTATTCTTCTTCCATTGCACGACTTGATTTAATGTGAGGTAATAATTGTTAATACTACGCTCGAAGCGGCGTGTGGGCGCCAAATTACAGGGCACTCGCTAATTCTTTGAATTTAAATTTGTCTTTTTATGTCTTTGCCAAATTACTATTAAATTAGCGGGTGTGCTGAAGATATAGGAATAATAATATTCAATAAAGTCTTTTGGGAACGACGATACCCATTGGCAGCGGTTTGGTAATAAAAATATTATTAAGTATAGTATGGCTACAAAATAATAAATAAAAAAATAAGTTTTCTTAGAATAATTAATAAATAAATAGGGTACTATTAATTAAGGGTGGGTGTTAAAAATGGCCCGTCTGGATGGCAACAAGCATGAGTTGTGTTCCGGCATTAGAGGCCAGGTTCGAGTCAATGTTACAAATGTCCATAGGCGATGGCAATCACTTTCTACCAGCCGGGCCGTCTGCCTGTCTGCTGATCTCATGTAACAAAAAAGTAGATCAGTATAGACAATAGACATTAAGTCAAACATGTGACACTTTTTGACGGGTGTCAAAATAAAACTATTCGCGAGCAAACAAGCTAATTCACACGTAATTACGCAGCTGGCTTTCGATAGATATCTAATAGGCGACATGACAACTAGGTCGTACTTTCACGACGTTGCGTTTTTTTATCTGTACTTGCGATTTTTTTGTCGTCTTTGAATTATTATTATCATGTGAATCGTATTAATTTCACTGATGAAAACTTGTTACAATTTTTCAATACGATACGGCACGGCGAAATGCATACAAAAACTACATGCGGCGATTTGGAAACAACGTTGGCACTCAGTTTAGCAAATAAACATATTGGTATGAGTCGCGAGACTCGAATTAAAATGCCGTTAGATTTACTATAGAGTTTATTAGAACTATACAAACAGATACCTATAACACAGGGACAAATATAACCAAACACAACAAGTCCAAACGTAATGCAGAAGGTCGTAAGTCAATAAAACGCGCAAAGTCCGTCACTTATTACATTCCTGATTGTAGTACACACGTCTTGCATCGCTCGTGGTTATCGCTCGACTGACCGCCTCCCTCCATCAGGTCATCGTTTTATACTGCGCAACTGCAATGTCCCCGTATCATAATCCGAAACACCTGGCTAACGAGTCGACCGCAACGGACATAAACGAGTACAATAAATCAATGGACTGTGCTCTAGAATAATAATTAGTAAACGCATGCCAATAAATAAGTAAAGAAAAAAAGTCCAAATGCCGAAAAGTAGTAAAATGTGTTTTTACAGATATGCAGCTGTGAATTTGTTTTTCTCGGCGCCTAGGTCGTAAAAATATTATATTCGGTATTATATGCATAACATCTTTCATAACGTCAACATTTCTTAGGCCTCGCCCTTCTATCTGGACCTGCCTGAGCGCGGTATTTCATATCTATTCCCACATAACCATCCGGTTTAGGATTATAGAAAGTAATACCGTAAATTTTTATGAGTGTTTTTACTTAACGAGGTAATGGATAGCCGTCTGTCGTCGCACGATTTACAAGGTGGGTACACACTAGTTCAGGCGGCCATGAAAACTACGCACGCGCCTGTGTGTACGCGCAATGCGCGCCTTTTACTGTGGCAATTGACAAACGCTCATTAGTCTACGGCCAACTGCGGAGTTTTTGGCGGGAACTGAAAGACGATGTTGTGCTGTGCAGTTTTATTTTCTAAAAATGAGTAAAATTTCTCTAAAATGGACAATAGTTGTAGGATATTGTTTTGAGTAGCAATTATGTGTTTTTGTAAGAAATGTGAACTGTATAGTCAGATGTGGCATTTCAAGTTTTTACAAGAACTCCATTGAATGGCGTCGGTTGTAGCCTGCAATACAACTGCGCTACTATACGAAGACAATAAACATCATAATTGGCTGTATGGACTAAGATTCTTTTGCTTGCCTTTGTGGCGAATTCTAATACTACTACTACTCTACGGACGACTGTTAATATATGAAATTCACTACGAAACTAAGAAGAACGATTAATAATAAAATGTATGCATTTCTGGAGCAAAAAGTGCTTCATTGAAGACTTCCTACGCTTGACCGTCAAAATATTTATTTAATAGAGCGGACCCATGTATAGTTTGTGTATTGTAACGTGTAATGTAGCTAACTGTGTGTAATAAAGATTATTTTTTTCTAATGTTGTCAACATTTATATCGTTGTTCACAGGAAAGCACCTAGTGTTCACAACAGACCCTGAATCAGTGAAGGACGAGTTCGCATTCGACAACCCTGGTTTCCGGCAGGAAGAGAGGCTGGCATGGAGGCACGAAGCGCCCACCTTGCCCCTGGGGGGAAAGCAAAGCGCCCTCCATGCAGAGTTTACGAGCCCAGAACAGAGCAAGGACGACTCGCACTTGCAGGTAAGCTCACAAATACAATCTAGAAAGAAAGAAAAACTTTATTTAAAGAAATAGCGACGTAATTACATTCATTATAGATTATACACAGAGCATATTTTGAGAATTTTTACACCGCATTTTTAGAAAACATGGTTTGCACTCAGCATATTGCTGTGTCGGAATTATATCCGACACAATGCTGATTTTCAGTGCAAACCTTCCATTTGCCGTAAAACCCTAACGACCCTATTTTGGGTAATCTTATTTAAAAAAGTGAATCGCAAAATGTGTTGGTAAGCGCATAACTTGAGAACGACTTTACCGATTTTGATGAAGTTTTGTGTGAGACATGAGTGGGTTCCCGGATGGTTTATTTCCACAACTGGAGCCGGTAGATGGCGTTGAGTTCTTGAATCCTCCTAATCACCGGGAGCGATTTTGGTGATTTTGTTTTTGTGTGTTTGAGTGGGTTCCCGGATGGTTTAGATTCGCAATTAGAACCGGTAGGTGGCGCTGAGATCGGGTTCTAGATTATTATTTTTACAGATACTTATTTTTTCGAAAAAATCTAATGTAATGCACTAGTACCTACATTAAAAAAATATGAGTGACCTTTTAAAATTCATTTTTGAAACCTTCAGAAACGTCTACATTTGGACTTTCCAAGCCACTGAACTCAGCCTACCTCCATGGGAACAGACGTAATAATCCCTATTAATATTATAAATGCGAAAGTAACTCTGTCTGTCTGTCTGTCTGTTCCGTTTTCACGTAAAAACTACTGGACCGATTTGGCTGAAACTCAATATATATATATTTTCGATGCCGAGAATGAACATAGGATACTTTTTATCCCGAAAAATGGGATAGTTTCCAGGATAAAAATATATTTGTCTTTCTGTTTGTTTTTTTCTTCTTTTCTTTCTTTTCTTCTCTTTTACGGAAGAACTAATGGGCCGATTTGGCTGAAATTCGGTACGTATGTAAATTAAATACTGAGGGTGGTACTTTTCATTTTGGCCTTTTTGGTAATTTTGGCTATTTTAGCCTTTATGGTCATTTAGGTCATTGTTGCCTTTTTGGTTATTTTGGCCTTTTTGGTCATTTTGGCCTTTTTGGTCATTTTGACCATGTCGGTCACTGTGGCCTTTTTGGTCATTCTGGCCATGTCGGGCATTTGGGCCTTTTTGGTCATTTTGGCCTTTTTGGTCGTTTTTGACTATTCCGTCATTTTGGCCATGTCGGTCACTGTGGCCTTTTTGGTCATTTTGACCATGTCGGTCATTTTGGCCTTTTTGGTCATTTTGGCCTTATTGGTCATTTTGGCCATGTCGGTCATTTTGGCCTTTTTGACCATTTTGGCCTTTTTGGTCAAGTTTTGTAATTTATGTTGTTTACAGATAGACGGGGGATGGTATAATTAGCGATATAAAATGAAGTGAATCTTCCGTGGGCAAATACATAAAATTTTTATACAATATAACCTGTAGCGCTTGCTCTATAAACAAGAGAGACGCACTAGAGGTTAACCCGCGGCGCAGCCGCGGGGTAAACTCTAGTATAATATACACATGTATTAAACTCCCGTATATACGACAGCTATACTCGTAATGTCCTCTATTCCATCGTGACGGCGTGTACATATTGTGGCGAACGATGGTGGAACCATCTAGCTAGTTTTAGAACTTTTGGAAAACTCTAGAAAAATCAAGAACGAAAAGACAAGGACGGATATATTTAGAAAAAGATAGACGATAAACGAAAGAAAGAGATAGATAGATGTTAGAAAGAGATAGACGACAAAAGAGAGAAAGAGATAGATAGATGTTAGAAAGGGATAGACGTATAAACGAAAGTTCCCGAACAGAAGGTTCGGGAAAGAAAAGACAGAGACAGATAGACGGGTTCTAGAAAATTCTTCCGGGTATATAAACAGCGTAAGGCGCGCCTACCGGGCAGTTTAGAGTTTAAAGTTGAGTTCAGTCCAAGACGGTGAGACAAGTGCGATACTAAAGAGTTATCAGAGAAGGTTAATAGAGTACAGAGACGAATTAAGTGGTGAATTTAGTGAGCAGTTTGGTGGACAGATACGTGAAGGAGCTGTGTAGCGCAGTTCGAAAGAGGAACCAGACGCAAGCTACCCGCGATAATATCGGAGGTGGTCCACGCAATATCGGCGACGGTATTGAGGGTGTGACAACTTATCATCGAGACTGTGCATCGTTGGTCGTGCGTATAGGGGGAACCCTGCAGAGAGGTACTACGTGCGGCTGTGTGAGTTAATAAAAGCTTTTAAATTTAAAACTGGTGTTTTCTTCCAATCCATAAGTGCGTACCCCGCTCGTACGTAACAATTGGTGTCAGAAGTGGGATTGGAAGATAAAATGCCAGTAATGCCAAGAGACGGCGTCAACACTCGTGCTAGGGCCGCCGCCCAGCAACAAGAGAATTTGGAACCGGAGAGCTCCGTGGAAGAAAACCCTGGGGAGTTAAACGATCCTGTTGAGGGGACTTCAACCGATTCATCGAGTACGCAGCCCCCTAAATCGGAGTTCTGGGCATTGTTAGAGCAGATGCGAGCAATGCAAGAAGAACAGGCCCGTCGTCAAGAGGAACAACTGCGAAGAATGCAAGACGAACAAGCCCGCCGTCAGGAGGAACAGCTGCGAGCAATTCAAGACGAACAAGCCCGCCGTCAGGAGGAACAGCTGCGAGCGATGCAGGACGAGCAAGCTCGCCGTCAGGAGGAACAGCTGCGAGCGATGCAGGACGAACAAGCTCGCTGTCAGGAGGAACAGCTGCGAGCGATGCAGGACGAGCAAGCTCGCCGTCAGGAGGAGCAAGCTCGCCGTCAGGAGGAGCAAGCTCGCCGTCAGGAGGATCAGCTGCGCGCCATGGAAGAACAACTGCGTGCTTTGGGGGAAGATCAGAGGACCAGTGAAGGCAGCATTCTAGAGGCTATTAAAGATAGTGCACAGGCAGTACAGGAGGTAAGAAATAAGCTTCAGGTACATGAAGAGTGTCTGTCTGGGCATGAGGAACGAATTTCAGCCATGGAAGAAGATTTGCATAGAATAAAGGTTAGGGGTGTGCCAATCCCAACGGTGACAACTCCATCTGCCATGAATTTTAAGGCACCTCCTTATGATGGAGCATCTTCATGGGCAGCTTATAGGCGGCAATTCGAAGCGGTGGTACAGATGAATGGATGGGATAGTGAACAAGCTAGGACTGCGCTTGTTTTGGGACTCCGGGATAAAGCGACGAATGTGTTGGAGGCAGTCAGCAAGGATGCCTCTTATGAGCAACTAATGGAAGCTCTGGAATCACGGTTTGGTGACTCTCATTTAGAGCACGTGTTTCGAGCCCAACTTCGAGAGCGTTATCAGAGACCTAATGAATCGCTGCAGCAGTGGTCACTGGAGGTGGAGAAGCTGGTGCGAAAGGCATATCAGAGTTCGCCTTCGACACTTGTTAACAGCATACTCCTGCAAACGTTTGTGGACGGCATATCTGACGTTGAGATAAGAGCAGCTGTCCGGTTAGGCCACCATGATAACATGAAGGATGCCTTAGCACACGCTTTAGAGGTAGAAGCTGTTCGCCGAGATTCGAGGAGCGGACGCATACGTGAGATCACGTCAAGCGATGATTCCACGGGAGGTCGAAGGACTTTTACATTCAGATGTTATGCCTGTGGAGAGCGAGGACATTTCCGAAACAGGTGCCCAAATCGACCCTATGGAAGACAAAGAACTGACGCTAGTGCACAGGCGTCAGAAAATCAGGAAAACTAGATAAAGTCAGAGCTGCGGGGTGGGCGCTGGCTGGTAGACGAATAACCCCAAGAATAAGGATTTATCAAAGCTCAGATGGGAACAGTCTAACTATTGATGGAATAGTTAATGGAGTTGCTTGTTTACTGACCATAGACACTGGAGCGTCACGTACGGTAATTGGACCGCAATTAATGAGGAGAAATGGTAAAGTAACTAATGAAAGTCGGACGGTCCAGCTCACGACGGCTACCGGCCAGCGTGTACCAGTAAAAGGGGAGCAGAAAGTAGCTATCAAAGTTGGTGACAAGCTTTATTGGCAACGAGCGATAATAGCCGACATTATGGATGATTGCATAATTGGACTGGATTTCCTCAGAAATCATCAGTGTAACCTTGACATACAGAAGGGCATTCTTAAGTGTGGAGCCATGGAACTCCCAATGAAAGGTGGCAGCGGAGGTAGAGTGTACACCTTCCGGGAAAATGATGGAATAGATCTCAGTAAAATTATGGAAGGTTGCAAAGAGGATTTAACAGCCATGCAGATGGCAAAGGCCGAAAGTCTATTACAACGATACTCTGAAATGTTTTCGAAAGACGACAAGGATATTGGCAGAACCGGATTAGTTCGGCACCGAATTAATACTGGGTATGAACATCCGATCCGACAACGACCACGTCGAGTTCCATTTTCTAAAGAAAAGGAAGTTGATGACATGATCAAGGAAATGGAACGAAATGGGGTAATCGAACCATCTATTAGCCCTTGGTGCTCTCCTGTGGTTTTAGTAAAGAAAAAGGATGGAACTACTAGGTTCTGCGTAGACTACCGTCGATTAAATGATGTCACGAAAAAGGACAGTTATCCCTTACCAAGGATAGATGAGACTCTCGATACTTTGAACGGTATGACATGGTTTTCTACCCTAGATTTGAAGAGTGGATACTGGCAGGTAGAGATGGACTCAAGGGATAAGGAGAAAACTGCGTTCTCTACTGGTAAAGGATTATGGCAATTTAAGGTAATGCCATTTGGACTATGTAATGCTCCAGCTACATTTGAACGTTTAATGGAAAGAGTCTTAGAGGGCTTATTAGGAGAAACCTGTTTGGTTTACCTCGATGACATCATTATAGTGGGTCGAAATTTTGATGATCATCTGAAAAAGTTGGAGATGGTGTTCGAGAAATTAAAAAGCGCAAATCTCAAGTTAAGTTTGAAGAAATGTTCCTTCTTTAGACGACGAGTTAACTACTTGGGACATGTTATTTCTGCAAACGGCATTGAAACTGATCCAACAAAAGTTTGTGCAGTCAAGGAATGGCCTATACCGACGGATAAAACACAAGTCCGCGCATTTTTAGGGCTCTGCTCTTATTACCGACGGTTCGTTAAGAATTTCTCACAAGTGGCAACCCCTTTACATAAATTAACCGAGAAGAAACGGACATTTGTTTGGGATCAGGAATGTCAAATGGCGTTTGAGGAACTGAAGCAGCGCTTATGTAATACACCAATACTTGGCTATCCAGACAGGGTCAACGATTTCATAGTTGACTGTGACGCAAGTAATACGGGTATTGGCGGGGTACTTTCTCAGAAGAAAGGAGATCAGGAAGTTGTCATAGCGTATTTCAGTAAGTCTTTGTCAAAGTCAGAAAAAAACTACTGTGTTACCCGGAGAGAATTGCTAGCAGTAGTCAAAATTTTACAGCATTTTAAGAAGTACTTATTGGGACGGAGGTTTCTGGTCAGAACGGATCATGCGGCATTAAAGTGGCTGCTGCAATTTAGGAATCCGGAAGGTCAAGTTGCGCGTTGGATTGAACAACTGCAGGAATACGATTTTGTGGTGGAACACCGAAGTGGAAGAAGTCATGGAAATGCTGATGCTTTATCCAGGCGACCGTGTTCAGAGGATTGCAGGCATTGTATTAGACAAGAGGAGAAAGATGGTGCTATTTACATTAAAGCAATAAGAACGGACGCTCTTAATGATGAGTGGAGTCAAGATGCTCTACGGAAGTCACAAGAGGAAGATGAAGATCTGAAACCGATATTGCTTTGGAAAAAGGCTAATAGATCTCGACCTGATTGGAGTGATATTGCTGGTTTTGGCGCAACAACTAAGGCCTATTGGGCGCAATGGAATAGTCTGGTGCTTAATGAAGAACTATTATGTCGAAAATGGGAGAGTCCAGCTGGTAATGAAAGTCATTTGCAAATAGTAGCGCCCAAGTCTAAAATCCCGGAAATTTTACGGGCGTATCATGACGGCACTTCAGGAGGACATCTCGGTGTGAAAAGGACTTTGATGAAAGTGCGTCAACAATTTTACTGGCTTCATTGCAGGGAAGACGTCGAGGAATGGTGTAGGAATTGTACGAGGTGTGCTTCTGTGAAAGGACCCCAAACACGAAGTCGAGGTAGATTAAAATTATACAACGTGGGTGCCCCTTGGGAACGGATTGCAATTGACGTGGCGGGACCATTTCCTTCGACAGATAAAGGAAATCGTTACATTTTGGTGGTTATGGATTATTTTACTAAATGGCCGGAAGCTTTTGCAATTCCAAATCAGGAAGCAACTACGGTAGCGGATAAATTAACGAAAGAAGTTTTCTGCCGATTTGGTTTACCCCTGGAGATTCACAGTGATCAGGGTCGCAATTTTGAATCTCAAGTCTTCCAAGAGACCTGCAAGATACTTGGAATACACAAGACTCGAACTACCCCGTATCACCCACAATCTGATGGAATGGTAGAGCGGTTTAACCAAACTTTAGAACGGCATCTGGCAAAGGTTGTGGATTCTCATCAACGAGACTGGGATGAGTACATTCCCCTCTTTCTCCTAGCATATCGAACGGCTGTTCATGAGAGCACTTCCACAACGCCGGCTCGTGCTAATTTTGGAAGGGAACTCCGACTTCCAGTGCAACTTCTTTCAGGATGTCCGCCTGATACTCCAAGTTGTGTTTCGGACTATGTCCAAGACTTAAGAAGGAGGATAGAAGAAATTCATCACCATATGAGAATAGAAAATCTACAAGCCAGTGAACGGATGAAAACCCGTTACGATAGACGTGCTAACTTAAGGGACTTTGATGAAGGCTCATTGGTCTGGCTTCATAATCCTGTTCGACGTAAAGGAAAATCTCCAAAATTGCAATCGAGTTGGGAAGGACCTTACACAGTAGTCACTAGGATTAATGATGTTACCTATCGAATTCGGAAATCATCAAGGAGCCCTGCAAAAATAGTGCATGTAGATCGACTAGCGAAATTTCATGGTTCTAACGATGCTCGGGACGAGCACGTTTTAGGAGGGGGTAGTGTGGCGAACGATGGTGGAACCATCTAGCTAGTTTTAGAACTTTTGGAAAACTCTAGAAAAATCAAGAACGAAAAGACAAGGACGGATATATTTAGAAAAAGATAGACGATAAACGAAAGAAAGAGATAGATAGATGTTAGAAAGAGATAGACGACAAAAGAGAGAAAGAGATAGATAGATGTTAGAAAGGGATAGACGTATAAACGAAAGTTCCCGAACAGAAGGTTCGGGAAAGAAAAGACAGAGACAGATAGACGGGTTCTAGAAAATTCTTCCGGGTATATAAACAGCGTAAGGCGCGCCTACCGGGCAGTTTAGAGTTTAAAGTTGAGTTCAGTCCAAGACGGTGAAACGACAAGTGCGATACTAAAGAGTTATCAGAGAAGGTTAATAGAGTACAGAGACGAATTAAGTGGTGAATTTAGTGAGCAGTTTGGTGGACAGATACGTGAAGGAGCTGTGTAGCGCAGTTCGAAAGAGGAACCAGACGCAAGCTACCCGCGATAATATCGGAGGTGGTCCACGCAATATCGGCGACGGTATTGAGGGTGTGACAACTTATCATCGAGACTGTGCATCGTTGGTCGTGCGTATAGGGGGAACCCTGCAGAGAGGTACTACGTGCGGCTGTGTGAGTTAATAAAAGCTTTTAAATTTAAAACTGGTGTTTTCTTCCAATCCATAAGTGCGTACCCCGCTCGTACGTAACAATATTTTGTATTAAATCGATGCAACGTTTCTCAGAATTTTCCATTGCATTCACCACTACAGCGCAATTGCAACATTCCTTTGCAAACCAATAAGTATTTGGTCTATCGTGTTTAGTCGTCGTGACGTGTATAACATACTCATAACATTTTGTATTCATTTTGCCGTTACACTACTTACCAAAATAGACCCTGAGGCCCAATTCTGCTATTGCAATGTCTTGAAGTTGCGAACATATTCAAAGAACGATTCCATTGCGATAGTGTCAAAAATTATGCAATCCTCCTTGACGTATCCGTCAACGGCGAACCTTGTCAAATCCGGCTGTGCGAGCGCAGGTGGCTAGCGAAACCAAATTTATTAATTTGAAGTACAGTGGTTTAGATTCTCTAGATCTTGTGTTGCAGTTACTACAGTACGCGGCACGCAACTTGGCCACGTTTCATAGTAGTGGGGGTAAGTTTGCGCATGGATCGTTCAACACATACACACGTTGTGCTTGTGTAGTGTCTGTGAATAACCGCGTGGTTTGGCAAATAGAGCCTATGTTACTAAGGGATAGTATAGTAATATTAATGGTGTAATTCCCTGCCAGTGGATGTGGTCGATGGGCCTCTGCCTGCCAGGGGCAGCTGAGGGGCTATGCCATAAACCTGTGGCCCTGGCATTAAGGGCGAAGGACGGAATACCAAAGGGTTTTTGGGGGGGGGGGGTATCCCTAACCGAGGCATGGCAATAGCATGTTTAGTTTTGTCTAGAGTTGCTAGTGCCACCCCAACCTGGCGAATCCCACACACCGCACGCGATTTTCCCCAGTTCACTGTGCGGCTGATGGCCCTCAACCGGGTAATCCCTCGTTAAAAAACCATTCTAATGGTGAAAGAATTTTGGCGATCGGTCTAGAAGTTTTTGAGTTTATTTGGAATGATATGAATAGCTAACTTAGTCGGAGCAAACCCTGGTTCTTCCTGATTGCAAATCCTAGTGAACCAAGTAGAAAGAATGAACGCTTATCGTCACTGGAACCGTGTAAGGATAAGGATTCGCGTTTCCTGGTTTTGCACAAACAATACACCAGATGTCCGGGACACAGTTGGCACTTCAATGAACGTTCTAGGGCACATTACAGTAGTTTTCCGACGGTTTTTGGGCTGTTTGTCGCGACGATACTTAGACAGCCATTGAAGATTCGGCTCGGCCATGAGACGCATGAGTGTGCAGCGCCCTCTGGTTAGAACCGGCCGAATGAAGGTGGAAGAGGAAATGTTGCCGGGAAAAGGATGCTTTCTGGGAATGTGACGGGATGTCGTGACATTATTCTTTACAAACGTGTAATAACAGCCCATGAATGTCCCACTGCTGGGCTCGGGCCTCCCGTTATATGGGAACGGACAGTATACCTGCCACGCTTGTCCAAGGCGGCTTGGTTGGTTTGACACATCGGTTATCTCGATGTGCAGGTTGCATCAAGATGTTTTCCTTCACCGTTGTTATCACGTGGTAATTGTAACAATATGCACAATAGGTTAGAAAACTGTCTAAGCGCTGCTTACGTTCCAGCCAGGATCGAACCCACGCCCTTTGAGTTAAGGACGCGTGCACTAGTCATTACGCTACCACGACTACAAACATACCAACATAAAAATCCGTCCATATAGTAATATTACCACAGATAGATGACTAAATAGCTGGATTTCATTATTTCTACGAAGTTCATCAATTGGCGTGAAGCACACGCACTTGACTTATAGACATAGTCAACACTTTATTGTTCACCAAAACAAAAATTACCAAAAAATGCACAACAAGAAAATAGTAACTTGGTAAAACAAAAGGCGGCCTTATCGCTAAAAGCGATCTCTTCCAGGCAACCTGACTTAAATTAAATTCTTAAATTATGTATAATGATTATTTAATGCAATAAAAGAAAAAAAAATGACATACATGGACAGCAGATTGCAGTCTACAGTATAGTAAACTAGCACATATATTATTGTGTAAGACTAACATAATGATTCCTAAGTGAATTTTTAAATATGGCAAGAGATTTAAACTTTCTGACGTCAGTGAGCAGAGTTCCAAAGTGAGACCGCCTGCATGGCGAAGGAGTTGGAATAAAATGTTGAAGAGTGTGCAGGTGCCATTAACAGGAGATTATTAGTGGAGCGTAAATTGAGTGTATGTGACGTATGAAGGAAGTTGAAACATTCCTTAAGATAAGGAGGGGTATAAGGTATTAACAGTTTACGATAACTTGAGAAGATTAGCATGCCGGCGAAGTGAGATAGGCAACCACTCGAGCTTTTTGCGATATTTAGAAACGTGGTCATATTTTTCTTTGACTTACGTGATGTAAATATCCTTATAATGCGGAAACACATTCCACATTTTGGCGAGCTCTTAAAAATTCGCGATAATACTTCGTAGGAAATGAATGGGTTGTTTCCGTTTACATAATACATATATGACTTTCTATTTTAGACTTCAAGTAGAAAATAAAGAATATTGACAATTTGCATAAATCATTTGCCATGATTAGATAAGTATTACTATAACTTGTGACTTCCTTCGATAGCTTACATTTGCTTTTAAATCGATAGATTTATGTGACGAAGACAAAATTAAACACCTTATTCATAATAGTTACATCAGTTATATAGGCACGTTATAAAAAAGTTATCAAGAAGTTAATACTGGTTTGTAATATATTATAAGATGATCCTCGCGACTTTGTCCGCGTGGTGCGGTTTTTAACTATCCCACGGGAGCTCTTTAATTTTTCGGGATCAATAGTATCCTATATGTTGACCAGGGATATAAGCTACCAACATACAAAATTTTATTTAAATCGTTTCGTAGATTAGCTCGTACAAAACGACAGACAAATAGACAAACAGAGAAACAAAAAAATTGAAAAGAAACTAAATTAGTTCTATTTCACTTCTTACATACCCCTGACTCGGTTTTTAGCATTTTTTTATTGTACAGAAATTCGACCTTTACTGTTTTATTATATGTATAAAACAGATCACCGTCTTTTATGGGTAAGGTGCCCTACCCATAGAAGACGGTGATATGGGCTCAGTATTCTACTTATAGCCTTGAGGGATTATGGGTAGAATACAATACAAATAAGTTAAGTTTTCTTACATTGTATTCAATAGTAGATAATTTTATAATTGTTCTATGTGTATTTTTGTGATATTGTCACTAAAGGCCCCTAAATCAGTTGCATCATAAAATCTTCGACTCATGCTTCTTTTATCTTTCGTTATCAAATAAAAAAAAACGATAAAAGTTGAACACCTCCCCATAACCCACCCATGTACGTGCACACAGACACGCACTTGACCGATTTTTTATATTCGTGCGACTTACAAATCGACCGATTAAATTATTTCTGTTATCTCACGAGTGTTGTATTGTGATTGTTTTAACAAAGCAACAAGATGATAATGTAAGATATAATAATATACAAAGATAAATATAGATTATGGTAGGTATATAAAGTTTTTGTTTTATCAAAACATGATAATTTTTCTTCCATCTTTTTATTATTATTGTTACACGCCGACAAAAGTGAATGCATACCTGCAGTTTATTACGTTTTCGGCTTTTAGACTTCTTTTGTTTACTTTGTGTTTAACATTTGAAATTAGAAAAGCAGCCTATTTGATATTGTAATCCTCGATGATAGTCGTTAACCAGGTGTGATTCTTGGAAAATTCAGTCCACGCGGTCGAGTATTGTATTGTATAGTTTAGTATAAAACAATGCTCAAACGGAGGGATGAGCCAGTCAAGCGACGATTACGATACGAGCAAGAAATGTGTACATTCGATAAGCTATATAGTTGCGGACTACGCGCGTGTTATTTGAATACTGCAGTTTGTACTGGTTGCGTCCGGTGGTAGTTTTACCTGTATTATACGTGTTTGTATAGTTCTAATAAATTCTATAGTAATTAATAATTCCAAAGGCATTTTAATTCGAGTCCAGTAACTCCTAACATTATATTTTTTTTTTCACTAACATCAAATATCTTCTCTATGGAAAATACCGGTCTTAAGCCGTTAAAATGTAGTTTTAATTAAAAATGAAGCCTAAATTTTAGAGAGGAAAATTTGGATGTAATTATGTATTGTGTTTGCTGATGTTAAAACGTGTTTGCACACGTTTTTGGGTTAGTTGTTATCATGCATTTGTTTGGAGATTATACAGGATAAAGTTTGAACGCACAAGGAGTATAGTGAGGAAATCTATCTCATCTGTATCAAATAATCTTTCCAACTTTACATAGTCCACAAATTAATTAAAGTTGGGCAGTAATAAACTCTATCTTATTTTACAAGCTTTTAACTTGCAATGGATGAACCTACTATATATCGAAGGCTTCATAACGAATGGGCGTACAGACAAACGTGCAGTTTTACACAAGCGACAAAATTGTGAATAAAACAAAAGTAGTTTGTTGTATAAGGCTGAAATATGGATTACCCTTCAATTTAGGCGCACTTGCATACTGGTAAGGCTTTCTAAATTGTAACGGGACGAGGATGAGGATGATGTAATGGGATAGAGAAGAGGCAGTTGAGCTACGACTACGATACGAGCGTGACGTGTGTACATTTGGGAATCTAATAGTGACGGACTATTCGCGTTTTACTGAATTACGACCTTCTGCATTACGTTTGGATTCGTTGTGTTCGGTTATATTTGTACCTGTGTTATACGTGTTTGTATAGTTCTAATAAACTCTATAATAATTCTAACTTGTAACAGTATAATGGTTTCATTTTCGCTAAAACAGCTATTAGGGTACCCTAAAAATCAATATCTTAACAGTGTTTTGATCAAATCAATCTGTTTATCACGAACGATTATCTGATTGATGTCTAAACATTTTTTACAAGTTATACCTACTGCCTACATTTGTTATTGTTTCTGTTTAATCTTTTCAAATACCAAAGTCAAGGTGAAAAATCATTGTTTACATGTGATATTGATCTTTTATCTCAAGTGCCTTTGTATTGTAAAGTGAAAAATACCGCTTATTATGATTTCATCGAGAGTATAACTGAATATTTAATGTTTTTCTTGGAAATTGTTTTGAATTTGAATGTTTAATACATTTTTGACAGGGATAGATGTTTTATTAGGGTTTTATCTATGCATAGTTGACCCCCCTGACTGACAGACTTCTGGAGTTAGTATCGTAAAAATTAGGTAGGTGCGTAGATGCGCAACCATGCTGCGAAGTAAGAAAATGGACAAGTTGAAAAACGAATGACAACGGATAAGTGGCAAAACGAATCGCAACGAAATTTTAACTTTAAGTTTTACATCCGTTGCCATTCATGTCTCCACTTGTCCGTTGAAGTGTCACATTTTGATTTTTCGCAGGTTTACTGCAAATTAAGATTTGGTTAGGTTATGTACATTTTAATGAATGCATTTTTTATTTAAACATATTTTTTATTTTATTTATATTTTAGTTTAATTTTAGTTAATATTTCTTTATAATTAGTTTTATTTAAGTTAGTTTATTTGTAATAATTGTAATTCTTTTTGTGATTATCTTAATAATTGTTTATAATAAAAGACTGTTAATTAGACAGATAAAATATATATAAAAAAATAATTAAACATAGATAGATAGATAGATAGATAACGCTTTATTGTACACCATTACAGAAAACACAAATGAACTTATAGCCTAAAAATATTCTATATGTGCACAATGGGCGGTCTTATCGCTAAGAAGCGATCTCTTCCAGACAACCCGAGGCAGGAATAAAAACATATTAAATTGGTCAAAGGTGGTATACATAAATATTAGAGGATATGCAGCTACTTACATAAATTTTATACTAAATAGACATATATGAATACTCCTATAAATATATACATACATAAATATATAGATACATATATTATTATATATACACATACATAAACATACGTAGAAATATCAGACATCACTAAGTTGTAGGTAGTGCTTTTTTGTCATATTCTTAAATATTGTTAGAGATTTAGCTTGTCTAACAGTAACAGGTAACTCATTCCAGAGTCGAATAGCCTGTACAGTAAAACAATTGTTGAAAAAAGATGAATAATGTTTGGGAGTATTAAGTCAAAGATTCGTAGAAGGTCGTAAATTATGAGAGGAAGAGATGAATTCAAAGCGTTCTTTGAGATAATACGGGGTTGTGGGGATAAACAATACACTGTACAGGAGTGAAAGAATATGAGTATTCCGGCGAAAGCGAATTGGCAACCACTTGAGTTTTTTACGAAATTCAGAAACGTGGTCATATTTGCGTAACCCAAATATGAACCTTATACAAAAATTTTGGAGGCGCTCAAGCTTATTAAGTTGCTCTTGAGTCAAATCAATATAGCTGGCGTCAGCATAATCAAGAATGGGGAGTAGTAAGGACTCTGCAAGCTTAACTTTGGTGGCTATGGGCAGGAAGTTTTTCAACCTCCCAAGGGATTTCGAAGAGAGGAAGAGACGTCGACTCAATTCGGTTATGTGAGGTCGCCAAGATAGCTCCCTATCAAATATGACACCTAGATTTTTTACTCTTTCACTGACCGGGATATATGTACCATTAAATACGAAATTAGGTAAGCAGGTCCTGTCAATTCTACACAGCATCCGTGAACTACCTATGATAATTAGCTGTGTTTTCTCGGGATTTACTTGTAGTCCATATGATTTACTCCATTGTGCTATGTGATCGAAGTCAGAGTTTATTGTTAAGACTGCATCTTGTAATTTCGCAACATGTGATTGTGTATAGATTTGTAAATCGTCTGCATAGAGATGATAGGAAGAAGTAAGATTATTGGAGATTGAATTTATAAAAATCGTGAATAGTAAGGGAGATAAAACGCCGCCCTGAGGAACGCCAGCAGAGAGATCACGCCATGACGAATAGTCATCATCGACTCGAATCCGCTGCCGGCGACCATACAGGTAACTATGAAACCAATCGATTACTGTAGGAGATATGTTAATAGAGCTTAGAACCTTAAGCAACAATTCAAAATTGACATTGTTGAAGGCACTGCTGAAATCAAGCAGCGATAAAACAGTCAGCAGACCGTTATCCATGCCATGCCGGATGTCATCAGTGATTTGGACGAGAGCTGTGGTTGTACTATGGCCAGGACGGAAACCGGATTGATAAGGATTTAAAAGGGAATTACGGTTCAGAAAGAAACTTAACTGCTGATGCACTAGACGTTCAAGGACTTTAGAAAGGAACGGGAGTATAGAAATAGGACGAAAATGAGAAATTAAGGTAGGATTTGGTTTTTTTGGAAGAGGAATGACCTGGGCCTCCTTCCAGGCAGTAGGAAATACACCAGAGGTAATAGAAGCATATTTTATTTTATTATACAAAAAAAACTGAATTCGATCCGGAAACAAAAAACGCATCCATAGTATACTCTTAAATTATGCCGCCTCTCACCACGTCTAGTCTAAATTTATGCCGCTCCTCCACGCGGATATAGCGGTTTTTCGTAATAGAAAAATCCTAAGATCTCTATATAGAACTTTCACTTCAAAAAATGAAAATTCGACCCCGATTGTGATCGGGTGATCACCGCCAGCACGTCACTAGTATAGTATACGATGACTAATAATGATCCAAATTCTACGAATTAATGACATACAGCAATATAAATAAAATCCCATAAAATGACTTAAATTTCTGGAGGAGTCGAGTTTGTACAATGTGTTTA
This sequence comes from Dendrolimus pini, assembly GCA_949752895.1. Taxonomy (NCBI): domain Eukaryota; kingdom Metazoa; phylum Arthropoda; class Insecta; order Lepidoptera; family Lasiocampidae; genus Dendrolimus; species Dendrolimus pini. The sequence goes on from OX457150.1 coordinate 5,399,222, forward strand.
AAAATGAGAAAAAAACGTGTGCGTCTCGGGGCGCCCGACAGAACCTACCTACCGCTGTCGTATGCGAGAGAAAAAGGGAAGCTAGACAGACTGGCGCCGTAACGCGTTACGTAACGAAACGGTTTACCCTCCCATAAGAAGTGATCACTTAAAAAATCTTATATATAAAAATGAATGTTTGTCTGTATGTCCTTTATAGAATCGTAAACTATACATTTGATCATGTGATGATCTTCAGCAAAGTTGTTGTGCATGAGCCAAAGAAGGTTTCTGAATTGGTTCGTAATTGGACCCGCTAGGTGGCGCTGCTGTCGGCATATCGATTGAAGCTTTTCTGGGCAGGACGACGTCTGCAGGACAGCTAGTATAAAAATAAAAACAGCCTTTATTATTATACATATTATAAGTCGTGGTAGTGTAATGGCTAGCACATGCGTCCCAATCTCAAAGGGCACGGGTTCGATCCCGACCGGAACGCATGCACCACTTAAACTGTTTCCTGACCTAATGTGCATATTGTTACAATTACCACGTGCTAATAACGGTGAAAGAAGACATAGTAATACAACCTGCACATCGAGATAACAGATGTGTCAAACCTGCTAAGCTGCCTTGGACAAGCGTGGCGGGTATACTGTCCGTTCCCCTAAATGGGAGACCGGAGCCCAGCAGTGGGACGTTCATGGACTGTTGTTGTGTTATTGTGATACATATTATTGATTATCATACTCAGCTGGGAGTGAATGGAATGAATGAATGAGTATGATTTATTGTGTTTTAAAGATACACAGTTAACAGAAATAAATAGTTACAATACAATACGCTGTCTTATCTCTATTAGCAATTTCATCCAAACAACCTTTGAATGGACAAAAAAATGATATGTACATGGGTATGTGGCATTATTCTCACTACCGAATCAGTATCTTATAAATATATATATCTTATAAAAACATACATGATATAATGTATGTAACATTAATAAAAATATAAATATTATACTAATACGATATATGTTAATAAAATAATATAAAAGGTGCCGCTCACCTTAAAAAATATAGGTCCCAAGAAACGGGACCAAAAAAATGTTCATAAAATGAAAACTACCGGGCCAAACTACGTTAAATTTTTAGGGGACCAAATGGCAACTATTCCGCGTCGAACTAAAAAAGAAACACGTAAATGAAAAATTTAAAAAAATTCTAGTGGTATAATATAAAATTTTAATCATGATTTCACATTAAACTCCACGGAACCCTGCAATGACTATACAATCATAAGCTAAAGTATATTTATATTTTAATTATAATACTCTTAATCATTAAACTGAGGTTGTATTCAAGGTTATGTATGATTGGTTCACACGGATGCAGAGTATGAGATGACGGGTGACGTCACCAGAAGGTCGTCTGTGGTATGAAGTCATCGATGGTGATTAGCTTGAAGGGCAGATTAGGTGATAGAATTAATATTACGACATCAAACAAGCATCTAATTAAAAAAAAACCCAACTAGTAACAAAAAAGTAAATATAATAAATATGTTTTACTACATGTTGTAATCGGTGTAAAGTAAAACATAAAAATTGCTAGTAGAATGTCGATTGTCCGGACTTATTTGGGGGGTGGACATGGGTGTCCGGAAAACCAGTTTTTTCGGATAATTGAACTGTATTGATTCAGCCGTGTCTTTGTCTTATTAAGTATGCACTGTTTCCTAAAACTCCAGTAATTCTTAAAAAGTAATTCTTTAACACACTCTGTATAAAACTTATTAAAAATACACTTGTGATATAAATAGATATAAGAAATATAAAGAAAAACAATTTGTGTTGCTGGGGAGTTTCTTGCCGCTTCTTCTCCTTAACAGCAACAACACGTTGCGAAGCGCTGTACATAGAATAGGAAGTAAAATTAAACTTTAATTTATATGTATGACCTTCAAAATGTGTTCTCCAGTGGAACTTATTTTGAATAAAAACTTTTGAATTTGAATTTTAGCCATACATATTTGTGTACAGTTGAATGAGAACCTTATTTACATATTTATATCTTTAGCGACAAATAGGAATTAAGCAAAAAAAAAGTGCAGACAGTCTTTCCAATATTCGTTTGTAACAAGTGGACCTGCTTACGAGCGGCTGGGTAACGTACTTTTTAAGGACAGATATTTGATACTGGTCGCCTTCAGCTTGTGTTTCAAACGCAAGGCAATATCTAAGCAAGAAAACGGTTCAGAAGCACCAATTGTTGGAATCTCCAACAAACAGTTTTTATTTATTTGGTGCGGCATAGTACTGGCCACCAAATATACTGTTACGTGTTACGCAGGACTCGATTTAAAATGCCGTTGAAATTACTATAGAATTTATTAGAACTATACAAACACGTATAACATAGGAACAAATATAACTAGACACTACTAGTACAAACTGCACGATTCAATAACACGCGCAAAGTTCGTCACTATATCGCTCATCGAATGTACGTCTTGTCGTAATCCTCGCTGCAATGCCTCCCCCCCCCCGTTCTGGCATTGTTTTATACTAAACTGTACAATACAACAAAGGACCGCGTTGACTGAGGTTTCAGAGAAACAGTAACCTGCGACGGGTAAACAAGTACAATAACAATAGCCTATTGTCTAATTGCAATTTTAAACACGAAGTAAACAAAAGAACTCCGAATGTGGGAAAGGTAACAAACCAGGTTTTATGGCAGGCAGGTGTGCATCCACTTTGTCGGTATGTAACAATACTAAATGTTTGAATTTCGAACATAGATGTTATTTTGTTTTTTATTTGTTTTCCCCTCAATTATTATTAAAATCGTCATTGTGTTGTTACGCACGTGCAGTTTTCTTTCATAATTCAAATATTTACAGTCCACAGCAAATTAATATTCGAAGACCGACTTATGTTGTCATCTTCATTATCTTGTAAGCGTTGTAGTTCGGACAATCGACGCTGAATTTTATTTTGCAAAGAGTATATATAGCAGTGTTTCTAAGTAAAAAATGGCTTTTCATCCAGGAATTACAATAAAAATATTGATTCATGCCTTTTGCTCCCAAGTATTGGTAAAAAAATCGCCATGAGTAATAATTTGTAATTTTACTATTGGAAAAAAAATAAAAACGGAAAAATGGGTTTTCCAAAAAAACTCAAAAAATACTTACGATAAATAGCCGACTGAAAGTTTGGTTGAACTTTTTTTTTTGATAACAAAACGATCCCTATAGTAAAAGTAAAAATCGGCCCGGGGGCAGTTTTTACTTAGAAACCCTGCTATAATAAATACTCTTTGTTGTTGTTTATGTTTTACTTGGCACCGAATATTTAATTTTTGCTTTGTAGTTGTTTTTGAAGGTAGTTTCATTTTTTTTTTATTAACAAATCTACGGACTCGAATTTCGTACCCTTTTTACAACTTAATTACCTACTATGAAAGTTTTTAGAGTTCATACACGCTTATTGTTTATTTTTGTTACTGTGTGTGACATTAATTTTGTGATTTTTATGTTGTGGTATACCTCAAGAATAACTTATAATATTTTTTTTCTAATTTTAATATTAAACTTATACTACTGTAGAGTGTATCTGTTACATGCTGGTGTTGTGAGAAAGTGCATGTGCAGTGTGTGCCTTATGTCTATACCTATATATATTATCTTAACTAGTGCCATGTGTGTTGTTTTTCCCTTTTGTGCCTAGGTTATTAATTTTTAGGCTCTTTGTGTGTCTTTTTTTAACCGACTTCGTAAAAAGGAGGAGGTTCTCAATTCGTCGGGATCTTTTTTTTTTGTTGCTTTTTTTTATGTATGTTCGGTCCTTGCCTAGTATGAAGTAGGTAGAACATTGCTCCCTCAATTTTGCTGTCTACCCTCTTTCTGTGTGAGGTGACGGCCAATACAGAGCAGGGTAGGAGCAGCCATTTTAAAACACTTCCGTCGACGTTTTAACGAGACTACAACGCGCCGTGCGCTCATAATTTTATTTAATAACATTATACTTATTGTGATTACTGGCCGTGCCAAAAAACTTACTATATGTACTTAGACTTTGTGATTAAAGTGTTAGCTCTAAGGTGGAGCATAGTGCCGTGTGCTGTTCCTTTGTGTAACCTGAACCGAGCCAGGAGAGGGCTGATCTCAAGGTTGGTGGAGCTTCTGCTTCTCTAGTGTAAGGATCTAGGTCATATCCCACTCATACAGTCCATTTCAAATTGAACCAGCATTTTATCTGTAGGCTACAGCGCCACAATGTATGTTCGCCGATAACTCCGTGATTTATGATCCGATTTACGTGATTCTTTTTTTGTTCGACGCGGAATAGCTTCCAATTGGTCCCCGAAAAATTTTACATAGTTTGGCCCAGTAGTTTTCATTTTACGAACATTTTTTTGTTCCCGGTTCTTGGGACCTATATTTTTTAAGAAAGCGGCACCATTCTTAGATCCACCCATACATAGCTAGACACTAAAAAGTAACAAATAAAATTTAAAAATTTCGTTTAAAAAACCGACTTCAAAAACGAAAAAACTAAAATGTATAAAATAACTTATTTCTTAAGCTATTATTATTGATATATATTATCTAAAACATCTTGAAGTCGGTGCAAAGTCAAACATAATATTACTATATTTTGAAAATTACTAAGCACCGACTTTAAGATGATTTAGATAATATATATTAATAATAATAGCTTAAGAAATAAGTTATTTTATACATTTTAGTTTTTTCGTTTTTCAAGTCGGTTTTTTAATTGGTTAGTTTTTTTTTTCTTTAATGCACGTTTTGTTTGGTTTTAGCGCGCGCGGATCCGTCGCGTGAAGTTATGGGCGCGGGACTTCACCGGACTGGGGCTGAGGTGCAGCGGCGGGGCGAGGGAGGGCGTTCACATCCACTCGGTACTCAGGAGCGGGCCGGCTGCTGCTGCCAACTTGCAGCCAGGTAATGATAACACGTCTTGGGCATCATCCAACTGTTGACTGCTTCACACTGATGGCCTTACTTATAATCGTTTGTTAAATTTTAAGAAACTGCTCAGCAACTGATTATCGAAAAACTTACCCATAAACTCCTCTTAAGGATAAGAGGTGGTGGTAAAGTAACTCATAAATAACTGTCAAAAATAATCAACATCGAGAGGTAGTTTAAGTGACTGCTAAGAGGCAAGATGGCAAGTTTTATTTGAAACAGCCATTGATTAGGGGCTTAAGATTCTCTTATTTACGAGATGGCTTATCCTTTCTTAACGAGATTATTATAAGTAAGGCCCTGAGTGCTTAGTGCGTGTTTCTTTTACTACTCGACCACGTTAAAGTTAAGGCAAATTTGTTTTTTGTTTTTTTATGGCAGGAGATCAGCAGACATGCAGACGGCCCACTTGATGGAAAGCGGTTACCATCGCCTATAGACATTTGCAACATCAAAGGTGCTACAAACGCGCTGCTGCTCTCTTAACGGATACTGGAACCTGATCCCTTATGCGGAACACAACACAAGGTTGTTATGGCGGCATACTCTAGACCAGGGGTGGTCGCCATCCAGTCGAGCAAATACCCTACCACCTAGCTGTGGGTTGTTTTGTCGCCTCTTACGACAGGCCGCCCGGCCGCAGGAAATTGTATTCTTTCTCTGTTCCTGCACGGATTTGTATGGCCTACATATGCATGTATGTATTTATATGACCGTTCACGCTCACGAGATGGCGCTAAGTTGTTCCCTGATGACCACCCCTGCTACTGCAGTGCTTACCTCCGAATTTACCGCGTGTAGCTCGCTCCTAAACAGTCCTCCTTCATTGAACTGCCCACTAAATTCACCACTAAACTCGTTATTGTCTTCTATTAAACTTTTCTTCCAACTCTGTATCGCACTGGTCGCCCTGCTATCTTGAACTGAACTCTCCGGTAGGCGCGCCTTACGCCGCTTATATATCCGGAAGAATCTTCTGGAACCCATAATTTCGATCTTCTTTACGTTATTCTTTTATTTACTACCTATCCCATTCTACACATCTATCTATCACTGTCTTTTCTTTCCTGAACCTTCTATTCTAGAATTTTTGTTCATCATCTATCCCTTTCTAAAATTTATCTGTCTTTGTCTTTTTCTTCCAGAATCTTTTATATTTTTCTAAAACTTTTTAAGCGAACTAGATCGTTCCACCATCACTAGTCTCAATATTTACCAAATAGTTCTGTAAAATTATTTATCCATTCTAGTAACATCACCGATCCATCTCATCTTAGCTGAGTGGAGAATGTCGCGACACGTTAAAAATGGTTCCGTTTTTGTTAGAATTATTAAGAAACTGATAAAACTGGATATATTAGCTTTCAATCAAAACAAAATGGAGCTCGGGGACCTATAAAAATACTTTTTCAACGACGCGTCGTAAATGTCAAGTGGTATAGATTGCTGACATTTTCTGGATTTAATTCCATAGGGAGTTGAAATATGGATGTACGGCGAGCTAAAGGTTAAATATAGATTTGGGACTCATAGTATACCATTTCACGACTTTTAATCTTAGTTCTAAAAACCCATCAAAATACTAATTTCAGGTGACAAAATTAAAAGCATCAAAATTGAATTCAACGGGACACCGCTAGAGGACGCCGTAAGCATCCTGTCTCTGGCATCGCCATACCCTGTGGAATTAGAGGTGGTGGAAGGTGGAAGGGCCAGTGGAACGGGGCGTATTGTGTGCCACCCGCTGTTGAAGAGAGCCGGATCTATGGGAGACGTGAATACGGTATGTCTTGTTTTTAAATTTGTTACATGCCGACAAAGGGAATGCATACCTGGTTACCTATTCCGCATTCGGACTTCTTATGTTTACTTTGTGTTTAAATTTTGCAATTAGAAAATTGACTATTTTTATTGTACTTGTTTAAGGCCGCAGGTTTGTAGATTGCAGTTTCTTGGAAACTTGTGTGGGTAAGTGAGGCAGTCAAGCGACGATTACGATACGAGCAAGACGTATGTAGTACATTTGATAAGCGATATAGTGACGGGCTTTGCGCGTGTTATTGAATCGTGCAGTTTGTACTGGTTGCGTCCAGTTATATTTATACCTGTTATACGTGTTTGTATAGTTGTAATAATTTCTAAAGTAATTCCAACGGCATTTTATTTCGAGTCCTGTAGCTCGTAACAATATTTATTCTTAATTAATTCGAAACATTAAGAAATATATCTATAATTTTTAATTTGTAACCATCCAATAATAATAGAAATATTATTGTACTAGCTTCTGCCCGCGACTTCGTCCGCGTGGTGCGGTGTTTTAACTATCTCACGGGAACTCTCTAACTTTTCGGGATCAAAGTATTCTATATGTTGACCTGGGATATAAGCTACCACCATACAACATTTCATGTAAATCGGTCTAGTCGTTTCGGAGATTAGCCGGTAAAACAGACACAAAAAAACAATAAATTTGAAAAAAAAAACAAATTAGTTCTAATTCACTTCTTACATCCCTCTGACTCGGTTTTTAGCATTTATTTTCATTATACACACAATTTGACCTCTACAATTTTATTATATGTATATATTATATAGTTTTTTCCTATATACATAAACTTAAAAAGCAAAACGTTACGTAAATACAAAATTGGATGCAAATCGTTATAGCCGTTTACGAGACACACGAAATAAATATACAAGAATTGCTCGTTTCAAGTCATAAGATTATAACCCTATAATCTGGCGATTGGAACCTGATCACTAATGCTAGAACAAAATTCAAGATTATTAAAACAGCATATTCTAGACCAGCCATCATGACTGGCAAATAATACTCTACCTGTCTCTGGGTTGTTTTGTCGCCTCTTACGACAGGTCGCCCGGCAGCAGGAAATTGTATTCTTTCTCCGTTCCTGAACGTATATGGGTAGAACACAATATATTGTTACGACTCTGGTCCCGACAAAAACAAATTCATACCTGTAAAAACACATTTTATTACCTTTCGGCATTTGGACTTCTTTTGTTTACTTTGTGTTTAAGATTTGTTATTAGAAAACAGCCCATTGTGTGTGTTGTATTGTAATCTTCTACGTCCTATTATTGTATTGTGATCATTAGCTAGGTGTTCGGATTTAAAGTACAAACTCATTCTTGGGAATTCAGTCCACGTGGCCGGACAGTATAAAGCAATGGCCCGATGGAGGGACGAGCCAATCGAGCGATAACCACGAGCCAAGCAAGACGTGTGTAATACAATCGGGAAACTTTTAGTGACGGATCTTGCGCGTTTTTATGGAATTACAACCTTTACGTTTGGGCTTGTTGTGTTCGGTTATTTTTGTACCTGTGTTATACGTGTTTGTATAGTTCTAATAAACTCTATAGTAATTCTAACGGCATTTTAATTCGAGTCTCGCACTCGTAACAATATGTACTTAAGTTTTCTATATTGTATTAGTTTATGATGTCTTACTTTAATAAAATGATGTACCTATATAGTAAAAAATACGAGATCTATAAATACTAACACTTGATAGCCACATATTTCGTGCAAATATGTATCGACTGTAAGTCGTATTTTACAGCAAACACACTTGGAAAGTTGGAAAATAGTACTTGAGTCTTACTTGACTTTCTTTTAGTACTTGCTAACTTTCCCACGTCTCGACAAATATTTTCATTGCCTACTTAAATAACTGCGTGTACTCAAATGCATTGAATGTTACGAATAGATTGATTTAAGCTTATTTATGTCTAGTTGTACTTAGATGATGATTTTTATCCGTGCAGGGACGGAGAAAGAATATAATTTCCTGCGGCCGTGCGGTCTGTCATAAGAGGCGTCAAAACAACCCACAGCCAGGTGGTAGGGCATTTGCCCGACTGGATGGCTGCCACGCCTGGTCTAAAGTATGTTGCCATAACAACCTTGAGTTGTGTTCCGGCATTAGTGACCAGGTTCCAGTCTTCCTTAAGAGAGCAGTCCGTAGGCGATAGTAACCGCTATCCATCAAGTAGGCCGTCTGCTTGTCTGTTGCACTCCTGAAATTAAAACAAAATAAATATTTAAAAGGGCGATTAACTTAAACAAAAAAAACTATATCCTTGTGGTAACGGAGAAAGAATACAAATCTCGGCCTGGTGGCTTGTCGTACAAGGTACGAAAACAACACTGTCAGGTAGTAGGTATTAGTGTAGTATTTAACAGTCCTAATTCTGCCAATACTATTTCGACCAACTGCTGGAAGTATCGTCTCAATCGTAGATTTTCCGGATTTCTGCATTGTATTAATTCGGGCACGGCACGCTACTCTTTTATATATACAACTCGCTAGAGTTAACTTGAGACTCGCTCGGATGACGTATGCGCGAGGTACTAACACGTCAAAGGCGAGAGCGGTAAGAAGGCGGGGTTCGGGAGGGGAGCGCGCATTCCGCTCAGGTCTCAAGTTAACTCTTGCGGATATATATGTTTAAGCGAAAACTTTAGAAATAAGTGTTTAAAATGTTGGTATCTTTTCAATATATACTACGCGTAACGTCATTTCTGTGAAATGCAGAATTAGGTCCCTGGTCTAGAGTATGCCGCCATAATCCTCTTAACTGTTAAACACTTTTTTAAATATTAAGTAGTGAATAGTGGAGTGGACTGTGAATATTTTAATAATATAAGCTGCACTTGCTTATATAAGGTGACCTAATAGAGAAGAAAGAATAATTTAACATATTATATAAAATGCATCTATATTGTATGTATATATATATATATTTGTATGGTATGTATATTAAGTATATATCTGTTTAATATATGTAATGTGTGTAATATAACATTTGTGTATTTATTAACTAAGATATAAGTAGTTGTACTATATTTTGCGTATATCACCATGGACATTATCAATTCATTCCTGGTGTTGACTGGATGAGATTGCTTTTCAGTGTTAAGACCGCTCTTTGTGCATAAATATAGTTTTGAGCAATAAGTTTATTTTTCTATTGGTGTACAATTGTGTTACTTATATATCTATGATCTAAATTCAAATATTATATTTGATGGCCAACCCCAAACATCATCAACTAGAGTATTGAAAAATCTTTGTTGGAGATTCAAACAACAATTTTAAGTTGTGTCAGGGCATCAGTGACCAGGTTCTACTACCCTCTTCGAGGCCGGCAGCGCCTCTGGTGATGCAAATTAAAACACTTGAAGGTCACTGCTTTCCATCGTATGGACCGTCAAACTATTTGCTCTCCTCCAGTAATTAAAAAAAAAAATTGTTCAACAAATAATGATTGTTCAAAGTCATTTTCCTTGAAAGTATTTTCGAAGCTCTACAATAATTGTTTCCACTCATCCAAATTTTCTACTTCTTAATTAATAGCTTAAAAATTAGAGGGAGATATACGATTTTTATAATTTCAGAAGCTAATATTTTATCACATACTGACTTAGAACTTACATAAAAAAAAATTAAAGAACACTGACATGATTTTGACCTAAATATACCTGCTTCATCTGCGATAATGTTAATATTAGAGGTTGTGGAAAAATAACGCTGATAATGATTCGCTCCATTAGTTAAACATATATACGTTATCTGTCAATGTTTAACGTTATTAACAATTAATAATAATATCCTATCACAAATAACGAAATAAACACTTGCTACATCTGCGCGACACCGTCACTGACACTAATATTATTCCAAATGGAGTAGGGACATAAAACAGTTGAGATTACAGTATTTTGAAAATAAAAAGTTTATAATATTCCTAAAGTGATGTCTTTAAAGATGACTTTTCCGTAGCAGACTCATATCTTAATGTCTTTTTATAGTCTGATGTGTAGAGAATTTATATTGCGGTACGTTAAAGAATGCGGTGTGGTTATATCTCTATTGTTTTGAGTGACTGACAATGGCATGTGTGACTGTATTGTCAGAAACATCGACAGCTCGACGTGGTGGAATCAATTAAATTATTATTTATTAAATGTACGCACCACTTCATTGCGCGGGATTTCAGAAATACGATGATATTTTATTAGAAACGAAATCAAATTGTATAATAATAAAATATTTAATTTAATACTTTGGCTAACTTTGACCCGCTATTATGAATAATATCCGGGTAAAGTGATTAATTTATCAAATTGTCTAGTCAATTTTACCAGTCATTATGTATAATAGCTATTTAATCACTGATCAATGATTGTAACATAAATACTATTAAACTGAACTAACTTTGTAACAGTATCAAAATAAATCGTATCAAATAAAACATAATTAGGTTGTTGTTTTAGAAACATAATACATGACAAAGTTATATTTGTCACCACTTTTTTTTATGAAATGTTAGTGACGTGACCTAGAAATTGATGCATAATCGAAGTTTCAACATAAATCGTAATTAAACTATGCAAATTTTCGACACTTTAAAGATACAATATCAACGAAACATAAAATATGTCGTTTAAAATAGTAAATCATTTTATTTTAATCGATTCGGTAATATGTGACTTCCCATATCGATTCCAATATTTTTACAGTATAATCATCGATAGTTCACGTAACTTTTAAAATCAGTTTAATAGATGCCAAACTATTGTATTATCTATGATGCTAGATGTGGCTTTATAGAACGGCCGAACTATAATTGTTTTTTGCTTAGTAGCATAAATACATATATATTATCACGCCTTTTTCCCATGGGGGTAGGCAGAGACTATAGATCTCCACTTGCGAAGATCCTGACAAACAACTTTCGCTTCATCTACTTTCATTAACCTCTTCATACATGCACGTTTATTTGATATGCTTTTTACCTGACCTCGTTTTAACACTTTTGTTATTTGATCATGGTGTGTACGTCGTGGTCTACCGGTATCAACTCTACCATTCACAATACTGTCATACACTTGTTTTGTGATTCTATTTTCATCCATCCTCTCTACATGCCATACCAATAAGCGTGAATGATATGATACGGAATAGTGTAATAAGGGAACGTTGTGGATTGTTAAGTTATATTCCTTTTTCAACTCTTGTTACTAGATCTTCTTTCAATCCACAACGTTCCCTTATTACACTATTCCGTATCATATCATTCACGCTTATTTCACATATACTTCTCAAAACTCTCATTTCAACTGCATTTATTCTACTTTCATGCTTCTTCTGCCACACCTAACTTTCAATGCTGTACATTAGTTTTGGCACCAACACCCTTTGATGGACAGCCAAACGTGCTATTACAGACACCTTTTGGCTTTTCATAAAAGAGTTTAGCGCTCCATTCACCTTAACTTAGTAGCAAACATAGTTTTTTTTTCGCATGTCAAGTTGCTCACTACTTATGACGTTTCGTCCATACAGCTATCCATATATTCAATGTACTCTATGGCTATCCAGTATAACATGCTCTGTGGAATTTTAATGTCCTGTCACATCATAAGTCTCATTGTATCATTGTTGTCGTGTCGTATGACTAATAATTTCGCGAAGTGATAGACGGAATAAAAGTAATTAATATGCTTACATAATGCAGGTGCAACGCTCTTTCTTCATGTTTTATTCATTTATTATTTAGTGTTAGGAATGGGTTACATTAGTGAATATTTTTTAGTGCCGGAAATACTAAATCATCGTTTAATTATAAAATCAAAGTCTTATGTATTCAATATACATATATAAATGTGAAAGTAACTTTATTAATGTTTCTAGGGTAGAACAAACACGTTGCATTTTTATTGCATTCGTTCAGCAGACAGGCAAATGACCTGATGGAAAGCGGTTACCAACGACGATGGATATTTGTGACACCACCATACCCTTTACCAGCGGTTGTGGTCATCCAGACTGGCAAATATTTACCACTTGTTGTTTGGTCGCCTCTTACGACAGGCCGCTGCTGGCCGCAGGAACATGTATTCTTTCTCCGTTCCTGCAGGGATAAGCTGTATATGTAAAATTAAATCGGTAACACTTTAAGACGTTACTTAGTGATCAATCAACCTGACAAAAGTAAAGTAAACGCTTGGGCGAAATATAGTAGTTAATAAATAATTAAACTCCTTCCTATTGTTACGTGCGAGCGGGAGTACTCACTTAGAATCGGAAGTATTATCCCTGCAAATTGCTAATGCGCTGGAACCCTGTCAATTAACATTCACGTGACGTCATTCGCAACTCGATATGTACGCGTAATCGCCGGTCAGTGATTCTAAGAGTACTGAGTACAGTGCGGCTACAGTAACGTCACCAAAATGGCGGCCAGGCGCAATAGCGATTTGTGGGGATAATAAACACCAGTTTTTTTAAATTAAATGCTTTTATTGACTTGCACAGCTGTACGAGATTCTTCTTCGCAAGGTTGCGCCTACACGCACAACAAACGACGCACTGTCCCGACGATAAGTTGTCTCATTCACAATACCATCGTCGACATTGCGTAGACCACCTCCTGCTAGTGCAGTGCTCACCTCTGAATATACTTTCATCCGTTCAGGAACGGAGAAAGAATACAATTTCCTGCGGCCGGGCGGCCTGTCGTAAGAGACGACAAAACAACCCACAGCCAGGTGGTATGGCACTTGCCCGACTGGATGGCTACCACCCGTGGTCTAAAGTATATTGCCATAACAACCTTTGGTTGTGTTCTGGCATTAGTGGCCAGGTTCCAGTCTCCCTTAAGAGAGCAGCAGCACATTTGTAGCACCTTTGGTGCCGTCTGCCTGTCTGCTGAACTCCTGCGATAAAAATATATAAAAAAACTATGCGTAGCTCGCTCCTGGATCTCCTTTTAAACTACACTAAACTCCTCTCACTTAACTGCCCACTAAACTCGTCGCTATCTTCTATTAACCTTCTCTTCCAACTCTTTCGTATCACACTTGTCGCTTCGCCTTACGCTGCTTATATACCCGGAAGAATCTTCTGGACCCAATAATTTCGATCTTCTTTTCGTTATTCTTTTATTTACTATCTGTCCCTTTCTAAACATCTATCTCTGTCCTTTCCTTCCTAAACCTTCTGTTCCATAACTTTCATTCATTGTCTATCCCTTTTTAACATCTATCTATCTCTGTCTTTTCCTTCCCGAACTTTCTATTCTAGAACTTTTGTTCATCATCTATCCCTTCCTAACATCTATCTATCTCTGTCTTTTCCTTCCCGAACTTTCTATTCTAGAACTGTCGTGCATCGTCTATCCCTTTCTAAAATGTATCCGTCCTTGTCTTTTTCTTCCAGAATTTTCTACCTTTTTCTAAAAGTCTTGAGACCGGCTTACGCTGCCAGAAGTTAGAACTTCTGGAAGTCAGAAGTTAGGGTAGACCCTCGGTCGCCACACTATTTTAACCGCGAGTCTATCCTCACCTTTACAATATTCAATAAAATATATATGGCGTGACAATCGATTCGTGTGCGCCTAACTTATTTATTGGCCGTAAAATTGTATAAACGCAGCAGTTTTAGGTAATTTGTCTCAGTTTTATGCTAGTATAGAAATAACAAGCGGACAAAATATTTGATTATAACCCAATTTATGCATGTTTTGACCGTGCAGTGGCGTTTTGTATTAACCTAGTGTATGACATGCGGCTTTGGTCGCGAAATTGTCAGTTCTGTAATGCTTAAAACTCTCACTTTCCCATAATGACGGTTTACTTCCATGATCTTCTAACATGTATTATGCATGCACGTAGTCGCGGTAAAAACCCAAATTTAATCTGAAAGCAAGTGAGCAAACAGCAACACAGGTTTCGTTGCATTCAATTTTTGTCTAGGCTAATCGTCTCCAGCAACTTAACGATATTTTCGGGATAAAAAGTATCATATAATACTTGATTTCACAAAAGTCGCTACCGGGATTATTCTGGAAAAGCGTAACATCTGTTACGCTTTCAGACACAGCTTTAACAGAATTACTTAAGCTTTTATTCTTGTTACGAGTTGCGGGACTCGAACTAAAATGCCTTTGGAATTATTATAGAGTTTATTAGAACTATATAACACAAGTACAAATATAACCGAACACAACAAGTCCAAACATAATGCAGAAGGTCGTAATTCCATAAAGCGCGCAAGTCCGTCACTTATTAGATTCCCGATCGTACTACACACGTCTTACTTCGCTCGTGGTTATACTTTACATCCGTAACACATGGCTAATGAATGCTGTAAAAGATTACAATACAAAAATGGGCTGTTTTCTAATCACAAATTTTAAACACAAAGTAAACAAAAGAAATCCAAATGCCGAAAGTTACTAAAATGTGTTTTTACAGGTATGCAGATGTGAATTTGTTTTTGTCGGCGTCTAGGTCGTAACATTATATTAGCATAATTTAGTCTGGATAAGAATATACATTTTTCGTAGCTATCGATATTATCGGAACCCTTATAAAGGTGACATGTGGTGCCATCATGTACATTTTTTTTTATTGCATAAGTTCAGCAGACAAGTAGACCACCCACTTGATGGAAAGCGGTTACTATCGCTTATTGATATTTGTAACAACAAAGGTGCTATCAATGTGCTGCCGCGCTCTCAAGGGAGACTGGAACCTGGCCACTAATGTGGGCATACAACTCAAGGTTGCTATGGCGGCATACTCTAGATCAGCGGTGGTAGCCATCCAGACGGTCAAATACCCTACCACCTGGCTGCGGGTTGTTTTGTCGCCTCTTATTTCAGGCCGCCCGGCCGCAGGAAATTGTATTTTTTCTCCGTTCCTGCACGGATAAAATAGAATATATAGAGGATATAAAACCGATGTATTATCTCAAATAAACGTGCATGTATGAAGAAGTTAATGAAAGTAGATGAAGCGAAAGTTTTTTGTCAGGATCGTCACAAGTGGAAATTTATAGTCTCTTCCTACCCCCATGGGAAACATAGCAAAAGCATACAGGATATTATGTATGTATATAGAAACGAAAAGATAGAAATATAGACACTTGTAATTTTTTTACTTGATTATATTTTATTTCCATGCTACTGCCTAATGCAGACTAGTATGAGTATTTAAGCGACAGGGCGTGAGCTTGGATAAATATGTGTGTATTATAATTTCTTGTAACACAAATGAATTATAATTTTCCTATATCTTATTTCAGCTTGAAAAGGAAGGCAAGCTGCTACATCCGCCGAGGTCACCCAATACATCAAACTCAAACAATTCTACGTTAGAAACGAAATCCAAAAGCGGAATCAAGAAAATGATCTCCGACAAAATCATAACTTCCACCACTTTAGAAAGGAACAGGAAAGAAAAGAAAGACGGCCTACCTACTACATTAGAACGAGAAAACGAGAAAAACAATAAACTTGCTAATAAAACGAAACTTCCCGACATACCTGCAGCTTTAAATAAACCTGATAGAAATAAAAACAGACTTTCTTCAGGTAGTGATATACAAATTATACAACCAGAGAATGGAATACCTCATATGGAACAAGCAGAAGTGCAGAAGAGAGATTATGACCCGAAACGTGGCATGAAATTCGGTATAAGAGTCTTACCACCTAATGTACCTGATGATGGAATATTGAGACAAAAAAGCATTGAGAATGGAACAGTTACTACTGTTACTACAGTGACTACAGAAAAGAAATCCATAGATGAAATCGATAAGCCGGAACCACAACGTCCAGCACCGACAGACCAAATTAAACACGAAACTGAAACAGAACAAAAGAAACCTGTTGTTGCCAAACGGAGGGAGAAAATGGCACCACCGATACCCAACGCTCGAGTTAAAACAAATGAATCGGATACTAGTATCATACAAGATACCTCTAAAAGTTCTGAAACATCACTGAGTAGTTTTGCAAGAAATGATTTGAACTCTAGTGGAATTAAAAGAGATGAAAACGGAATACCTCAAGAATTACCTCAACACATGCTAGATGCTGCTAAAGCTGCTAGAACGAATAGGAAAAGTTCTATAGATATTATAAATGAGAAAGAAAAAGTTGAAAAGAAAGAAGAAGTTCCGAAACCCTCAAAGAAATCCAAAGGAAAAGCGCCATCTCCACCAGATCATGATAGAAATAAAACAGACGACAGTATTTTGGAGCAATTGAAAAACGTTAACGATTTTTTGAGTAACGAAAAGCAACATTCTAGTATTTTATATGATTCGTCTTTCAATTCTACGAATAAAACAATGACTTCTTTTATTAATACTTCTACACCAAAGGTCAATAAAACCAAAATGACATCGCGCATTGATGAATCAATTAATTTCTCACAAGATGACATTGACGATATTGTAACCAAACCTTTCAAAAGAGAAAGCGATTCTCTTAACAATTTCTTTGAAGATTCAAAGTCTAATTTATCTTCTAATCAAGATGTACATTCCGTAGTATCTTTAAATCACAGTGAAAGAAGTGATAAGGGTTCGACTACTATTGAATTAAACAATAGCGATATTACTATTCATAGCTCACCGTTAAATGAAACAGTTCATTCCGCTTCCGATGAGGTATCACTTTTGGATGAAAATGAACGCAAAGCTGCGTCATTAGGTGATCTATCAAGATTCGAACTAAGAGCGAAAGCCAGTAAACCTTCAACTGGTACTTTGGAGAGGGCTCAAAGTCTTGATATATCGGCTGATGATGCAGAAATTACAGAAAGCACTATATCACCAAAGAAACGGAAAGCTATGTCAGTAGTTGAAACGACGTTCTTTGATTCAGGTAATGACTCGGGCGACGCTTTGCCCGATATGGTTGACTCTGACAAAGGAATAGTCATTAAGCATAAAGAACCTAGACTCAGTCTTAATATTGCTAAAAACTCGGCTATGGATGGCCTTAACACATTCCAAAGAAATCGACTAAAGAAAGGTTCCGAATTTGGTAACTTAGAAGACGCGATCGTTAAAGGCTCGTCATCGTCTGTAGAATCAGAGAAACATGAAGAAATTAAAAAGGAAAAAGACGGGGAAACGTATAAAGAAAATGATCTTCATGAAACCTCCGATCATTTGGCTCGGAGAATAATGGATGAAAATTTAAAAGTACACTTCAAACTAGTGTCCGAATTTGCAAAATCTACATCAGATGGTAGCAACATGAGTTCTTTAGACAGTACTCAAGAATCTCAACCAAGCCCGGCCAAACTTGATATACCACAGAAATTAGAAGAGAAGTTATCGTTGACTTATGACACAAACATTCCTGATGATATGAAAGTATCTAGAAGCACTTACGCTAATAGTTTAGAAAGACCTAAATCCGAAATGATGAAAAAATTATTAGCAAAGAACCCAATACTGAATGTTCATATTGACCATAATTTAAAAACAGAAGCTACAACAAGTAAAGAAAATGCACCAATGACAGACTCCTTTAAATCTTCTATGCATCAACCGGATATTGTTAACTTTGATTTAAAACAATCAACAGAAACTAAGTCAAGAGACTATGATGATTTTGTCAGTAATATTAAAATTGGTTCTAATTCTAATACCAATAGTTTAAGCATAAATAAAAAGCCTATGGAAACTTTTTCATCTCAATGGTCTGAATCGAAAGAACCTCATAGTAGTAACATAGTTACGATCACAACAGACAAAATCCAACCAATAGAAGAACAAAAGAGAAAAACGTATACAAAGTCAATTGAAATCGGAGAACCGACGATAAAAATGATGCCACCAGACGTTTTAGAAGGTATTAGAAGGAGACACGATGAGAAAGAAAATAGGACGTTATATATGGAGCCTGGCAACGTTTCTTTAACAATGACTCAAGAACCAGTACAAAAAACTGTTACAGTTAACGTTAATGAGGATGATTTTGGGAATAAAGTAATAACACAGAATGTTGAAAAGATTTCGACTAAGTACTTAACGAGCAAAGTTGAAGCACCATTACAAGTAGAACAAATCAGTTTTGGTATAATGCGAAACGCTGGAGAAATAGACGAAACAAAATTCGAAGACGGAGATGTTAAAGATATAGATAAGAGAGTGTTAGATGAAATTAAAAGACAGAATCCTAACATGCACTTTGTTACCGACGAACCTGCTTTTACAAGGACTGAAACGATTATTTTAAACACGAACGAAATTGATGAAAATCAAGCTAAAATGTTAATGGAGAAATTGAGAAATGATCCAACTTTCATGCCACAAAAATCACCTGAGGAATTATCCAAGTTAGGGATTAGGATCATTCACGACTTAGATGATGAACAGTCGACTAGCAAAGATACTGTAGAAATGACTAAAACCAGATACACGATAAACCCTGACATAGAAAAGTACTCTAAAACAGAAACTTGTGAATATGAGACACCCAAAGATCACATAACAGAAATACAAGTAGTGACACCACGAACTGAAAAGATTCAAAAGCAGAAAGCAGATTTGAGTAAAGACAAAATATCGAGTAGGCAACGAGTGCCTTCGTACCAAGAACCGCCATTATCATACGAACTGGATATTGAACTATTAAACGATTTCATATCGAACGAGAGATATTTCTCAGCGAAACAACAAGCTGACGTTAATAAACGAACGAAAGCGAATCAGAGCTCAAATGAACCAAAGAAACGTCACTCAGATTTCGACTTACCAAGAAACAGTCATATAAAATTCCGTACAGCTACTTATGAATCTCCAAAGGGAACTATAGTCACGAGCACAGATTTAGAGAACCGAAGATTATCGCAATTAGATCAAATGCATCTACGTTCACCGGAATCGGTACAAAAACCGGTGATATCGGCGAAACCGAGTAATATACCGGTGAAAGATAAGGTTAAACCGGTGGGCGGGTCATCGAAGATACCGGTTGTTTCATCTCAAAAGTCTTTGAGTCAGGAGAATTTGAGTGATGCGAGATTTTCTTTACCTAGATCACCTCCTCCGCAATATAGTAGTGCAGGGAACGTATCTGTAACGTCAATTAAGAGTAGTTCTAGAAGTCCTAGTGGTGGTAGGTTTTAATATTTGAGCAGAACTTTTCAAGTAACTGACGACATATCATTTGACCGAAAGAAAACATTCCACCGCACTCAGAATCGATTAAAGGACCGTTAAAGTAGCCCAGAAATGTCTCATTGCTGGGATTGAGTTTCTTCATAATTAACTGGTTTCTATATCTTACTATCCATTAATTTGCCTTAGATACTATTGGTTGAGAGATGAATTTCACAGGTGTTAATTTTCTACCAATAGTAAGGTGAAATAAAAAACATCGTACCTGGCAAGCATATGAAAATTATGTTTTTAAGTTAAACGTTATTTAAAGGTCTCTGAGTGCGGCTAAAGGAACATTAGCATTTTTGAAATATTAATACAACAATTCCATTATTCATTACAAACATTGTTATATACATCACTTGTTATATCTTGTACTTTGTAGTATTATACGTAAATGACAAAAAAGGATCGAAATTAAATATGCTTTTAGGAAAAAACCTAAAGTAATCGAAACTTAAGGACAATAGTAAGACAGGGGGCGATTTTAATTAAAGTTAAAATTAAATTTTTAAGATTAAATTTTTTGATAATAATTTTTTTTGAGTCCAGATTGATGTTGACCGATTTTTATAAGAAATCAATGAAATTTTCGGTAATCGATATTTTATAAATCCGATTTTGTGTAAAATATGAACTTACATATAAAATACCTATATAAAAAATTAACACGGTCAAAAAAATTGAATTTAAACTGAAAAATAATATGTGTATAAGAGTACTATAAAAGATACAGTAATAAAAAAGTCTGAACCACTTTTTATTTACATAAATATCGATGCCTGGCAAGGAAAGTTAACTTTTAAAAATTCCATTGATGCTGTTTTTACATGAAGATCGGCTTTAATAAGTTTGACCCAGAAAGCATATTTAAAAAATCCTCTGTATATTTTTTATTTTTAACGTGTGCCTTATAAAGCAGGCGAAGGTAATCAGTGATAAACTGCCTAGTCAGTTGTTTGCACTGTCTAAATTTAATTATTTATTAGACTTTTGTCTAACTCTGTCTAGGTGGGACAATGGCGTCAAATACATTGTATTTTTGTCTATATTACGTTAAGTTTTAAGATATTTACATTTGTATAATAATCTATAAAATGTATTCCAACTAGGGCATTCATGACGATTTCGCCTGCGTAAACTTCTCATACCTATCCCACTACAATCTCTTATATTTTTTTGGGATAGAAAGTATCCTATTTCTTAAGATTATTTGTATCAAATTTCATATTATTTATTCACAGATTTGTTGATTGTCAGGTTAAAAATAAATAAATAAATCTAATTATTTCTTTTTCTGGGATAAAAATATCCCACGTTTGTCTCCGGAATCTTAACCCAATATCTCAAATGGTATGAAATTTGGAAAATGTCTAAGATTTTAAAATTGACATAGATGTGACGATAAATATCGTCAAGAAACATACCTATCGAGACAACTGGAATTGACAAACTTGCCGTTTTGGCTAGTTGTGGTTGGTTTTTTATTCTGCTAAAATGTGTCCAAAAATTCCAGCAATGGTACATGTATTATTTATTATATGAATATGTGAAAAAGCTATAAAAAATATACAATCATCCCAACAAACTGACTTTCATGTTTATATATGTATGGATTAATATGAATTATGTTCTGATTATGCTTTACTGTCAATTTATATAAATTAGATTTAAAAAATAAATTATAAAAAATGCATTAAGTGCCAGATAAATATTATAAAGTGTTTTAATAAAAATGTGCCTTTCTAATTATAAAAATTAAACCTTAAATTGTTTAAACTTAAGTATATTTTGGGTTGTGAAATGATGTGTTGTATTCATTCGTCACAATTTGATTTTAATATAACTTTATTCCATGTAATTAATCAAGGAAAATGGTACTATGAATGACAATTGTACTACCGTACGCGCAAAATTTTAATGCGTTTCGATAGAAGTTAGCTGCGACAAGACAAGTCCTAACCTTTATTACATCTGACAGTGTGAGTGCGAAAAGGATGGCATGTGAGTTCGGGTAGCGGCAGAGCGAGAACGCATTACTCTCCACTCCCGCAATAGTGCGTTCCACTAGTCGTTCACAACGCTCAAAATGCACAGCCGTTCCACATGACGACTACGGTCGTTATTGTCACGGCGAAAACATTATTAACGACGTCACAATTTTTGCTCATGCAGCGCTCGCAATAACCCTTCTGAAGAGATGAATAGAAGTGGACGTTGACCACAGAACATCAATACTCTATCGAGAAGTTGATAAGGGCGTGGTTTACAAGGCAGCCATACATCAGCCAATGACATTTGTATATTATATATTAATAAAATTAACATTCCATTATTTAACTTTGTTTATGAGCTTAACGCTCATAAGTACGGGGAACGCGAAAAATAGGTCGTAAACTTCTTGTTCTGATTGCTTAGAACGCACTCGGCGAACCTTGTTATTGCGCTCTGAAGAACGTGTACGAACTTCAAGGCCGCATTTATGTTTTACTAATACTGTACTTTATTATGTCGTTTTGATGGTGAGTTTTACTAAGTTTCATATATGTCCTTAATCCTTAGTTAAAACTTATTAAAACTTTCAATTTGATGCAGCTTTGATCTTCCAAATATCTTGTTATTAATGTGTATGTAGATTGCAAGTTTTAGAAGGATAATTTCTATATCAAGAAGAGAAGAAATGAGTTTTGGCGCCTTCTGAGCAACAGTAGAGTGAAATATTTGGAGCTTTTACAGGATTATAGTGTTTTACATTATTGAACGATTGTCATTCCTAGTAATTCATCATTTCAAGTGACCTTTTGAAGTAATTGTAATTTTTTTCAAATATTCAATTTCAGAACAAATATAAACGAACAAAAAGTTTAATGATTTGCGAAGGTCCATATTCTAGTTTTAAAATTGGCTTTAATGATTTATGTCAAATATACAATCTGCATATTTAAAACGAGACTCGCGATATAGTAACCTGATTAATTCGAAAGTGCTTTTTAAATCTGGCAGATTATCATCTTAAATGTCAGTTATTATTATTTAAATAATTATTTATCCGTATGCAAGTCTTTAGACTCATATCAACAACAATTATTGTCTGTAGGGAACATCCCGCCACGGTTTTCCCCTTGCGTTAAGATATGCGGTTTTTTAAGAAG
The DNA here is from genome assembly GCA_949752895.1 of Dendrolimus pini. NCBI lineage: Eukaryota > Metazoa > Arthropoda > Insecta > Lepidoptera > Lasiocampidae > Dendrolimus > Dendrolimus pini. The sequence continues at coordinate 5,422,353 of OX457150.1, forward strand.
GACATATATACTCATGATACCCCTGGTGTTGCAAACGTCTATAGGCGACGGTAATAACTGTCTGGTAGGCCGTCTGCCTTGTTGCCTACTTCAGGTAATAAAAAAATATGTGCTAACCTAATTGTAACAATAAAGTTTTTGCGGCAAATAGAAAGATTGTATTGCAATCAACAGTTAAGATTTTACAAGTTAACACAGTTCTTGTCTAAAGACAATATTCTTCAGTTATTATTTAGTTATAATCAATATTGTAGGATAAAACTGCATAGTAAATAAAGTATTAGTTTGAGTTTGTATCTTACTTTAGAATATGGACCTTAATTTTCGAGTTTTTGACGTAGACCATTAATAGAAAGACGGAGTCTCGGAATCTAAACGTGAGATGCCGATCACGCTGCAGTGCCTTTCGAGAGCTTAGTATTAAATAATCGAATGAGTACCGGTAATGGTGGTTTTCAGTGGTTATATTACTGTTACACACACAGACGCAAACCATGTGTATACTATGTGTGTCCCGGAGACGTCATTCGTAATTGACAATTTTTACGTCATTGACCGTTTCAATTGAAGATGGGAATGATGGAGCTTCATACGATGTATTAATTGCTAGCTCACATTTGCTTTTTGTCCGCCATGTTTCTTGACTAGCGAGCGAATGACCGAAATCTGTCAGTCGATTACCACTGACAATTGATTACGACATTCGCGATTGACACTGGGCTTCAATCAAAACTCCCCTCATTCGCCTTTAGTCACGTAGTCGCGAATGACAATGGGCGCCAGTACACCGTCAATCTCGATCGCAATCCGTGATCAAAATCAATTATTGTGATCCAGATTGATAATGTACGAATAAAATTGACGGATTGATGCATCTACAACCCGTGGCTTCGATTGCCTCTATAGACGATCATTTGGTACTCAAATGACGTAAAAATTGACAATTGCAAATGACTGTCTCCGGGACACTTAAAAAGATGCTTCATTTCATTTGACGTCTATTTACGTTGGCTCCGTCTATATATTTATGGTCTCTGGTTTGGATTATATTTTAATTTGATAGAACTCTCATATGTCAATATTCCGTCCCAAAAGTATTAACTTACCATTTGTATGTAAGCTTAGTTTATACAAGTACTTAAATAATGCTAGTGTATTTTTATTTTAAATTGTTATGCATTCGATCTGTAAGAATATTTGAGCTATATAATTACAGTAAAAAAATATTTTATACTAGCGATTTTAAATGGGCATTTCAATATTATATGAATTCTGAACATCGAGTTTTAAAGGAGACGGGGAGTTTTGGACCATAGAAATGTAACGAGTTAATATGGCTTAAATAAAACGTTATAATTTTCTAATACAAAATGGAAAACATCAGCCCTAAATTCTATCTGAAAGATGCGAAATCTTAAAAATAAGGTCACAACTAAAATAAGTTATCGATAGTTCTAATCGATTTATACGAATGAATTTCAACAATTAATAATATGTTAATACTTACACCATACGATTAATTCATTCAATATTACAAAACCCAATGCAAACACAATAAAAAGAAATCTTAAAATCACTATGACCTTTTTACAATCTGGGCCCAACAATGTATGAAACATAATCCGTCTCCTTTCATTGATATATAATGATAAAAAGTTTACAATTATAATGACAACTTCAACTTTTTAAATGATACCAGGCGAATTTTCCATTTCATCTTCAGAGCCAAATTCTAATGAAATAAATAGTGAAATAGCGAAAAATGGTGAATGGAGTAAATAATAAATAAAAAACTTGATTTAATTTATATCATTATTAAAAAAATGTTTATGGTTTTCCCTCTTGTTAGACTCATAGAGTTGCTGGAAGATAGGTATTTATTAAAGAACCACCAATAGAGTTTTTACTATAAATTGCCAGGTAAAAACGAATGTTTGCTCTCAGCTTTATTTTTTTCAAAATCAACGCTGTATTTTCTACTAAAAATGATTGATTTTTGATTATTATATTTTTTTTGTTCATATACCCATTTCAGCATTTTTCGTTAGTTCCTATAATTTGAATTTGGTATTATTAACATTTTATATGAAAAATTCAACCTGTATATGGTTTCACAAGCTAATTTTTATATTTATTATCTGTGTTAATATTATTATTAATTATTCTAATCGAATAAATATTTTAAATTATAATAAAACTAAGTATATTGTTGAGATTTGATTATTGTAATGATACGTATATGTAATGAAAGTTATATTATACATTTGATTAAATATAATATATTAAAAAATAAAAACATCCAGTTATAAAATTGTCTTATCTAGTTTTTATTTTTCTAATAAGTAATTCTTGATTTTGTGTAAATTATATTAACAAGTTTATTATTACATATACATAAATAATGTATTTTATTGATGTATTATAAAAATAAAGAGAAACAAAATGTTTTATTGTTATGTTTTATTTAATGCTTTGTTTTTTCCATATTTTTTGGCTGAAATGTTCGCGAGATAGCGAACATTATCACATTTTTTTAAGTATAATTTGACAACGTGTTCACGACAAATCAATTTTAATTTAGTTAAACCACCAAAAATATTTAATTTTTCTTTTAATGTCTCCTTGGACACCGGGTAGTTAGATCGCTATAGTATAGGCGATAAGGCCGTCCATTGTTCTAATGGAAATATATTCATATTAAATTGTCTAGGCTTAAGTTATGGTGAACGATAAAGAGTTTTCATTTATTCATTCATTTAATATTACACAAATTTATAGGAAATAATTTTGGTTCAGACAATGTTTCATACATATTCACTCTGTCACGGGTTGATCAAGGCCTTGATGCGCTCGCTACTAGGCAACGCAAGGGATTCATCTGCCCCCGTTTCGAAGTGGGGTGTGTTCTCCCAGGGCACACTCCAGGCACTTTATTGCGCTGGATCGACTGTTGCGTAACTATGTTCTATATCTCAGTCTTTCCATCACAACAAAAGCGCAGGGTCGACAGGGAGGAGGGGGTCTTTAGTGGGTATTGAGGTTGCTCGCCCGTGCGGCATCACTCTGAGTCTTCCACACTCCTCTGTGTCACGCCATCGCGGACGGAGCGCAAACAAAGCATACTATTGCTAGCGTTATCGCCCCCGATGGATGCGTGCCGTTTCCTAGTGACGGCCCAGAGAGTGCGTAAATCGGTCAGCATTTTCCCTCGCCTCAAAAAAAAAAAGGCCTTGATGCGCGGATGAATATGGGTGTAAATATGTTCGAAACCCCATTTCCGCCTCAAGCGCGGGCACATGAAACGCAGGTACAAGTTAAGTGGAGTAGGTGAGAACGTCTATCAGAGTCCTAAACAAACCGTGTGGCGCTAAATCTCGCCGCCTAAGGTCTAATCCCCACGAAGGACCTGGTATTATACGAAATGTATTGCCCCTTCATCGTGTAATAAAAAAGCATCGGCGTTGCCACCCAGCGCGGGAATACGGCCAACATTTTGGGCACGTTCCCAACCGACAGTGATTTGGGACTTGTACATTATTTTCAATTATTATTATTAAGAATTTGTACACAATTTTAACTTATTAATTATTTTATGTTTATATTTTTTACTAGCTTCTGCCCGCGACTTCGTCCGCGTGGTGCGGTTTTTTAACTATCCCACGAGAACTCTTAATTTTTCGGGATCAAAGTATCCTATATGTTGACCAGGGATATGATTAAGCAACCACCATACAAAATTTCATTTAAATCGGTCCAGTGGTTTCGGAGATTAGCCGGCACAAACAGAGAAACAAAAAAATCTAAGTGAGTTCTATTTCACTTCTTACATCACACATACATAACTTCACGCCAGGTCCCTTGCGGGGTAGGCACGAACAACAGAGCGCCATTTAGGCTTATTCTTACACACCTCACTTGCTTCTTTGACATTCATAGTTCTTGTCATGCACGCTCGTCTGTTCTTAAGGCTCCTGACATCACCTTCTGCTAGTACACGATCAATTTGATCATGGAAGGTGTGTCGTGGCCCTCCGCGACTTCTGCATCCATCAACTTTTGCATTGTATATCTGTTTAGTCATTCTTTCATCATACATTCTTTCCACATGCCCGAACCACCGGAGCATTCCTTTCCTTACCTTCACCCCGACACTCTCTTTCAGACCAACTCCCTTTCTTACTTCGGTATTACAAACGCGGTCCGCGAGCGTCACTCCGCAGATTTTTATTACATCCCCCTGATTCGGTTTTTAGCATTTTTCTTCATTGTACAGAAATTCAACCTCTACAGTTTTATTATATGTATAGATATGTATGTCATATAAAAATTTAAATGAAATAAAAATATTCTGTATGTGAAACACTTGTACATAGTTTTAGCTTTAAGATTTGTGTAATACTGATTTATCGCTTTTAATTTATATCTTCAAATAATCCCTTAGGTACAGATATACATACATACAAGTCGAGCTAATAAAAGCACGTTGAAAACGTGCGAAAGCGAACTATCTTCTTTCACGTCGGCTAGTGGCCATGAATTGCTGAAAAATAATTAATGGACAAACCATAAAAACTGAATCAATAAAAATCAAGCTATAAATAATAATAGAAAATTAATTACTTACGACTTGAGGTTTATTTGGATAAATCACAAGAGCAAATGGCAACAGAATATTGGACATTGTTAGTAATATGGTTTTTGGTAAGATATTTCACAAACAAAACCTTTAACACGTAGTAATATAGGACACTAGGATATGCTCGCGACTTCGTCCCCGCATGAATTGAAATTCCCGCGGGATAGCCAGGACACAGTATCGCAGCTTTTAAAAAAGAATGTAAGCTATAGTTTTAGGGGGAGCTGTGTGAGAATAACCTAATTTTTATGCATCCGAACAACTACAAACCGCTCCTGAGAAAATTCCCGCAGGATTCCCGGGATGGGTGAATATTTGAATATGTGCATATTCGGCCATTTCAAAGAAATGTGTTTAAAAACTGTTCTTTATGGATTTTTAAGGTAGTTTCTTATGTTGTATTTCCATATATTTTGCTTGGCCAGCGATAAAGCTGTTAATGTAGACATTGTAGGAAAATATGTTTTTTGGCAAAATGGTAATGATATTCCCTTAAATGGTAATTAGAAATATAAGAAAATTTAATATTTTCTTGAGTTTTCGCGACTTGTATACAAAATAAACTATGTTTTAACGGTTTTAAGCGCGGTAATTTATTTGATTTTATTTATTCCGACGTTTCGGCCACTATTCAGTGGTCGTAATCACGAAACACAAAGATGAAAATACTCGTTGACAATTGTCATTAACAGAATTTAATTTGAACAAATCTTGTGGATCATTTACTTTTGTCTTCTGATAATCGAACTTACAAACATTTGATCAGGTAATCCGAGTTGCATACCCTCATGAACCATATATAATAGTAATTAATATAATAATTTTCTATTACCATTCAAATGAACTCATTACCATTAATACGAACGGTAAAAATGGTAATTTGGTAAATGGTGGTTAGAATTTCTAATAATTATTGGAAAATTTCAGTATTTAGTAAGATTATGCAATTTTTAAAATAAATATTGAAAAATAGTCCTTTATACGGAATCTACTGACCTACATTTAAAAAAAAAATCATATTACCTACATCAAAAGCTCATAAACTGTAGTGAGAAATTTTTGAACCAAAACGCTCGCGGCGATGGATAATCTTCAATTTCGCCGGAATGCAACACTCTTCGACAAAATCGTATGGTCGACGAGTGAGCGACGACTGACTGTACATTTATTGTGTCTGATCGCGCTGTTATAATATTTAAAAACACAGAAATCATTGTGGCCAGGTTCACGAACGGTAAGTAGGGAAAAGCATAAGGACATTTTTCAGAGTACCCTAACTTAATTCAATTATGTTCTTTGTGTAATTGTTTAGAATTTAAAACAGTCTTAAAATATCCTATTTTACGAATATGTAACCATTACTTCGTTCTTCAGTTGCATTTTGATTACTGGACTAATAACTTGTTGAAATCTGGGAAAAGGGACACTGATGGTAATTAGATTTTGATAAGTTATCATTTCATTTTCAGTATTTCAATTTAATATACATATATAATATATTTTGCACTTTGTAGAAAACATTTAGATCGGTCTATTAACAAGCATAAGTTCACCAATAGTGGTAGTTAAGTATGTTATTTGTTAAGGGCCGTGCGATTTGCACATTTTCAAAGAATCAGCCGGATAAGAAATATTACATAAAGATCAAATATGTTATCGATCAGTGAAAAAATCACTTTGGAATTCGATATTTTTTTAAGTTTTAAGTTAATTTTTTTAGCTTAGTTTTTAAACGAATCACGATGAACGAAATATAATAGATTGTCATATTTATATGTATAAGTGCACATTGTTGCAACTACTAAGAGCTAACGGCAAAGGAAAACGTGATGAAATCTGTACATCGAGATGAGCGATGTATAATATCCGCTAATTCGCCTTAGACATGCATGTCGGTTATACTGTCTGTTCCCCTATAAATGGGAGGACCGAGCATAGCAGTATGACGTTTATAGCCTAGCAGTTACCCCTGCCTATAGACATTTACAACTCCAGTGTGTTGCTAGTCTCGAAGTGGAAGACTGGAACCTGGCCACTAATGTCGGAACAGAACTCAAGGTTGTTATGGGGGCATACTCTACCTGAGACGTGACTCAACAATTTCACCTTTATAGTGATCTACACTGGAGCCGGGGGATCGAGCCTTAGCTTTGTCCCCGCGCAGACGAAGGCTTCGGCGCTGGGTTGGCCTAGATCACCTCCAGCAACGGGAGCGTGAGCCGCGAGTAAAACCTAGGGGAGGATCCGTCCGCATTTAAGGCTGGCGGATCAGGGAGCGGAGTTGTTCCGCACTCCCCATTCTGTCAATGGACGAGACCGTCTCAGCAGGCGCCTGCCAGGGTCTATGCGGGCACGCGATAGCCACTTCTCGCGGTCTTGGCCATAGGCGCCTGGAAGGAAACCAGGGAGTTTTAGTAGGTATTCCAGAAATAGGCCGGCGAGTCACCATACGCCCTCACCGTCATACCCACACGGCGAGATGTTCATAAATGGATATATCCTCGATAAAAACCATACTCCTTGGATTTTGCATTTTCTAGACCAGGGGTTTTAGCTATCCAGACGGGCAAATACGTGAGTAAGTATTCTTTCTCCCTTCCTGCACGGATAATAACTAACAAACTTAAATTTGTTTAATAATGCGGATTGTTTTTTTTTATAATAGATATTAACAACGAGAGGCGATAACCGAGTTACATCACATTCGAATATCTTAGACGAAAATGGGAATATTTTAAAGCCTATTTTACGATTAGAAGCCACTAACGAAAGCAGCGATGAAAGAGATAAGCCAGTTATTATCTTGGTTGATGTAAGTTTGAACGCACAGTTCTGGCTAAAATAAGCTAGAGAAGTCCGTCAGGGGGGAACTTCATACACCTATCATTATTTCCGTGTTTGAATAGCAACGGCTACAATAAATCGTTTAGTAAAGCTAAAGACACTTGATTCTATTCCATTTGATTCTATTTTCAAATTGTAGTTGACGCTAAATTCCGTTTAAAAAGGTAAAAAACGTGATGTATACGAACTTACGCCACTAGCGGACTTCTCCACCTTGTCTATATACCCGTACGTACATTCACATATTCTTCATTTCTTCTAACTAAATATAATAGGCTACATACAAATATATATATATATATATATATATATATAGTTATAGTCTCAATTAGTAATCTAATCACTATAAATCTACTAATCTAATACCTATTATATTATATAACTATTTAGTATGCGAGAGGGACCACTTACAAAAGCTCGGCGGGCCACATGCGGTTCCCTCAGGATATTTAGAATTTACTAGCTTTTACAGCGTTTACATTTTTATGTTTAGATTTTATCATTCTTAGTATATTTTTCTTCCATGTTTGTAGCTAAGGCTATTGCGGGTTCTTAAGTAACTTTATATTTATCTGCAGTTCTTAGTTGTTGTACAAGAACGCTTTATAACTGCTATGTCAACACCTATTCGATCTTTAAATCCTGTTGTAGATAATTATGATAACATTTGTGTCAAAAACAGATTTCTTGCATTTCTCTTCTTTTAACTAATCTTGTTTTTTAAAGGTCTGGTCAAACAGCGGACGGGACGGGACGGCGACGCGACGCTGGCGGGACATGAAGAGTTGTAATATATTAGTTAATGTAGAATAAGTCACATAGAGCCGTCGCGCTCGGCGATCGACTAGCGGCCGCGTCACGTCCATCTATGTGACATATTCTACATTAACTAATATATTACAACTCTTCAAGTCCCGCCAGCGTCGCGTCGCCGTCTCGTCTACTGTTTGACCAGACCTTTAAATAAAAATGGGTGAATGAAGCGTAAAATTCTAACAATTACTTATAATTATTTTAGCAATCACCATCAAATTTTGATTATGAAGACAATTTAGAACATCTTACATCAGATTTAATTAAAAAACTAGAAGGTGAAAAATTAGAAGAGTTTAATACAGAAAGCACTGTAGGGAATATCAATAAAAAGTCAAGTATTGAAAATGCTTACACTCTGTCGCTCCTTCTGAGAGGTTTGCATGGATCTTATAAAATCCAAAGCGATAACAATACTCTTTTAAGCAGTTGCAGAAAACAAGTTAATAGGGATTGTAAAAAAGTTTGCTACGATTCAGTTAGAGACGCCTGTCGCAGTTACAGATGTTGGAGAGATTTTAAGGACTATTTCAATAGAAGATGCAGAAGTAATTGTAATTATAGATTTTAAGAAAAAGATAATAAAATCCTATTTCTTCCAAATGCATCATTATTTTTTTGTTTTATTTTGTATGTTATATAACCATCCTCAATAAACTAGTAACAAATGAAGATAACTGTAGCTCTAAAAGAATATGTTCATTTTTTCTTGTTGGACTGCTATGTTAGTACACTTTTACAAAAATAATTATTCCTCCCGATGTACCTGCACAGTAGACAAATTTTGATAGCGAGGGACAGTGTACGTATGGTGTACGCGGAACAGAGCTAAGAATGCATAACAAACACTGTCATTTCCGCTCGCAAATTAAGTTCAGTATAGATTATTTACATGTTAGAAACCGCTCTGCACTTTTGTGGACAAACGAAAACTGCCAATCGGAAAAACTGCATTCTAAGGCAATATAATGTATATCAGATTAATAAGTCCACAATCACACATGGAATCGCGTGATGCGCATCGTGTAGGTCACTGTAGGTCGGAGTTCTTCACGGTGTGATGGACTATGTCAAGGCTCCTCCCTGGCTGGTGTATGGGGTTCTTGTAGTAATTAGTGGACTGTTCTAATTGTATCAGGTTTCTTTCGACACCACAATACGTATTATACGTGACAAAGGAAGCGATATGTGGTTTGTTGTATGTGTAACCGCCGCCGGACGGTGTGTGGCGGATTGATGTGTTATTACAGCATTGGTGGCTTGGTGGTTCCCCTCCTAGCAGAGCAGAACCGGTTAAGCTTCAACACCCATTAACGTCATACTATTCGGCTGGAACCCATCAATTTCAGGGCAATAATTATAAAGTATTGTTACGAGTCACGAGACTCGAATTACAATGCCGTTAGAACTACTATAGAGTTTATTAGAACAATACAAACACATATAACATAAGGTACAAATGTAACCGAACACAACAAGTCCAAACGTAATGCAGAAGGTCGTAATTCAATAATACGCGCAAAGCCCGGCACTTATTTGATTCCTGATTGTAATAAACACGTCTCGCTTCGCTTGTTGTTCTCGCTCAACTGCCTCCCCCTCCATCAGGTCATCGTTTTATACTGCACAAATGCAATGTCCCCGTATCTAAGTCGAATTATTCCGCCACGCCTGGCTAATGATTCAGCCCCAACCTGCCATAAATGAGTGATTGATGCCAATAAATAAGTGAATAAAAGAAGACGATCATAAAAGACTTAAAATTAGTTTAAAATGTGTTTTGTTTCAGATATGCAGGTGGATTTTGTTTTTGTCGGGACCTGAGTTGTAACAGTATAATAAATGGTCATAATAATATAGAAAACCCTTCTTTACACCTATAGATTAATTATAAATCAGTGCAAACAGAAACTTGATAGTGAAATAACAATTTGAGCTGACCAAACTTTTATTGTGAACTATGTTGCAATCATTTGAATCGGTCTTTACATGATCTTCTGCACTGCTTTCTGAAATGGCGTTTCATTTTACGACGGCAGCTATATTGGTCACAGGTGTCCTTCATTGCTTCAATACAGGCTTTTCTACAATCTTTCGTGGCTCGCCTCCCACAGCCTCTATATCTTAAACGTGTATCATCAGCACTTTCATCACTTTCAACTGTTATCTCATCATCTTCATCCTTATCATTACCATCATCATCATCCTGGTCGTCACTATTAACTTTAATTTCTTTTTTACTTTTTAATGACGTTGATAAGATTTTTGATTTTGGTTTAATGGGTTTATGCTTTGTGGAATCATTAACTTCAATGCTTAGTCCTTTTCTTTGTAGTTTCGCAATTAATTCTGATAAGTCATTTCTAGTTTCGTCATTATATTCAGAATCTGAAGGAAGAGTTTCCTGAAATAAAAATAAATACCATTTAAAACAAATGTCTAAACACTGAACATTTTGCACCAAGCGCTGCAAAGAGGACCAACGGTATAGTAGTCAATATTATTATTCATACAAAAAACTAACTTGGCCAAAGTTGTCGTGACTTTTCTTATTGTAAATATAAAAAGTTAGAACGACTATGTATATAACTTACTGATAATACAATAACGATAGGTTTATCATTTTCGCCACTTCTCTCTTCAATATCTATTGCTCTCAAACTATGTTTACTGATATTCTCATTTTCTAAATGTGCGATTTTCTTTATAGTTTTTATACGTTTTTCGTTCAGTGATATTAAAGAGTTGAGCAGTTCTTTGAAATTGTTTCGTGCTTTGTCATCTTTCAATTCTGGTTTTGAAATGATCTCGTTGATACCATCTACTCGTATTGCTGTTAATAATACCTGTTGTAAATATGTAATTATCAATTAAAATTTTCGTAGGAAGTTTATTTTGTCATAACAATAGGATGTGTAAATAAGAAAGCAATCGATTTTTGCATTTATTTGGGAGCGAGGAATAATAAATGGGATCAAGAAGGTTGGGAAAGGATCAGGAAGGTGAATTTAATAGTTTCAATTTAGTTATTTATTACTGTATTAATGATTGTAAAATGTGGAAAAACTTACCGAGAACCATAGTGTAATGAATGCAATATATGCCTTTATCATTTCTAGCTATGATTATTATACAGGAAATATCAAGTTCCGCTTAATTAAAATTTCTATTAGAAATATTATTAAATATTCTTACACGGACTTTGAATTACAGTTGATCTGCAGTAATTCGATTAGCAGTCCAAAAATATTTTCGTCAATGAGACAATAACGCTTCTCAAGACAGACGGACAAACGCTAGAGTGAGATCATAATGAATATGTGTCTTTAAACGTTTAGATATTGGAACCCCAAAACTTGTTGACGCTTGTCACTACAGTAACTAAAATGTGTTTATAAACATTACACTTTAAAATCCATTTGCAAGTGCTTATAGTTAAGTTACAATTACAAACAAAAAGATTTATAGAACTTATTTAATGAAATTCACATTCAATCAATATGACAATTATATTCAAATGCACAGTTATTATAGCATTCACGTCTAAATATTCTTTTCATAGCTTTAGTACAGTTTATAAGTTTATATTCAAGCTCACATATTTCTTCAGCTGCATATTGACAAGATCGTGCGCAGATTTGTAAATGTTCGATACACTCTTTTGAATCTTCATTATAATCTACAATTCTTAAATCTGTCTTTGAATTTTCATCATCATCTTCTAGATTTAGTTCGAGGTCGCCCATATAGGCATTGCTAACTGTTGCTGCAATGTTTTTAGCTGTTTCATGTTTTTCAACACCAGAATACTGTACGTCACATTCTTCATCATATTTGTGGTTGATTTCGTATTCATTATCTTCCTTATTGTCTTCATCATTATCAATTTCAATTAGTACTGGTATAGCCAAAGACTTCTTACAATCGTGTTGACTATTTGTCAAATATTCGTTACTTAGTGTTGTTTTATCTACTACTTGTTGTGGCGTATCGTTCTGAAACACAAACAAATATTTAATCGTTTTTATTTCTTTATATCTATTTATTTTACGTTACTGCTCAAATTGGCTTCTGTTTTGGTTTATAGCCTAATGTTCATCACCCTAAACTAAGAGACCATTAGCTATTCACAACATCTAGACCTGTTTCCAGAGATGGCCGAAAGAATGACGAAAGAAATGTTCATCATCTTCTTTACATAGTATAAAATAAAGTCGCTTTCCACGTTTGTCTGTGTATCCGTTGTCTCTTCCTAAACTACGCAAAGGATTTTGAAGCGGTTTTCACCATTAGTTAGATATTTTTTCATGGAAGGTATATATATATATATATATATATATATATATATATATATATATATATACTAGCCCGTGGCTGCACTCACGATATATATAAATAACCTAATTAAGTTTTTATGTACTTAAGTAAAATGGAGCTAGGGTAGCTCTAAACTCTAGTTAATTATATAAAACTGTGAAATTTATTCTCGTCATTGTAAACCTCATATGCAGAGTATCATTGGACTGAGTCAGCAACTCTCGTATGCAGCTCTGGGCTACGAAGTAGAATCTGTAATCGAGAACTCTTATCAAATACTGATTATTATGAATGTTGGTAGAGATTATTATAGCTGTTGTTCATTATGCTTCCTGCTTTAGTATCATAAGATCTGAAGTTGGATTTTCTAATTTGGAAACTACTCATTACATCTCTAAATACAGATTATTAAATTCTAGTTCAAGTAAACATCAACGATTCACTTACATCTAGGACATATATCGACTGATCATGAATATTGTTAAGGTTTTCAATATAATTAGCCCCATTTTCAGTTTTTGAACTTAACAATGCATTGAATAGTTCACTTCTCTGTTTGTCATCGTGTGTGAAAGAATCAATTAGTTTGGTGATATGATGCCCAGTGTCTTCATCTTTAAGATTTCCTTTTGTAAGTTCTCGAAACGTCGACGTAGAGATCCCTTGAAACACCTGTGGGCCATTTAAAGCGTGATGTTATTACAATTTCATGTGAGTTTTACATACTCCGTATCTTATGGTCTTCTGGAGGTAAAGCCATACTGGAAGAATTATCTTGATTACCATTTATCTATTTATCCATGCAGGAACGGCGGAAGAACACAATTTCTTGCGGCCGGGCGGCCTATCGTAACAGGCGACAAAACAACCCACAGCCAGGTGGTAGGTTATATGCGTGTCTGGATGGCAAAAAACCCTGGTCTAAATTAAGCCGCCATAAGAACCCTCAGTTGTGTTAACGGCATTAGTGGCCAGGTTCCAGTCTCCCTTAAGAGAGCAGCAGCGCATTTGTAGCACCTTTGGTGTAGCAAATTTCCATAGGCGATGGTAACCGCTTACCATCAAGTGTTACAAATAGCTTAAGTTACTCCTTGTGACATCAGCTACATAAATATCTGCCAGTGAAAGTCCCGTCAAATCGGTACAGCGGTTACAGAGATTACCCGGAACAAACAGAGAGCAACAATTGGACCTACTTATGCAAAACAGAACCACACCACACAAATATGCCAAAATAGGGTTATGGAGGCAGACGGCTTTCAAAATGCACCTTCTATCGGCTCAATAAGAATCATAACGATCTGACAACATTTACAGAATAAAACATTTTTATCACAATGTAGGTAACCCACAAAACACCAAGAGTATAATAAACTAACAAGATCCATGACCCATGGTAATCCAAAAACCTAAAAGGTTTACTTGAATATATAGGACAATTTTTTTTCCAAAATATAGACAGTTTTTTGTATGCAAAATATTAATAAAAACGCCTTTTTGAAAAAGAAAAGTTTTTCTCAAAACTGTCAGTATTTGGGTTGGTTCCAGTTTACATAAGTAGGTCCAATTTTAAAAATAGATTTTTTGAAACAAGCACCTTATTCACTTCCGTATGCATTTATTAAAATGCTGTCATATTGACATCACAAACAGACACTTCCATTTTATTTATTTATGCATAGGCTAAATCGTAATATTTAGTAAAGTAATTGATTAAGAATTACTTTTACTCATAAAAAAATTGTATCTAGATTACTGGGTCCAGGCTGATTATCGCACCCCGGTGCAGAATTTAGTTACGACGGCCCTGGATAAGATAGGATACGTTATACTAACACTAGTTAGTAAATCATTTTCTAGCCCTCTATACATTTTTTAATACAAAATAAATTATTATACAAGTTTAATTAGTCAATTTTTTAGTTGTTATTCTTATAATACTTACAGCATAACATATTAAAAAATACAAAGTTATCATAACGATAAAGAATCACGTAGAATATAATAAAATATATTTGAATATACTTTATTTGCAAACAAGAAAGCAGTAGGTATACATCAGAAATAACAATATTGCAACTGGTACAATTGGCGGTCCTACCTAATATAAAAAAATGATTTACAGCTATTGAAAATTTCCTATTTGCAAAAAAAAAAACCAATTATGTATAATTAAATTGAACAAGAATAAATTACGCAGATAGCACGTTTGTTGACGAAGTCCATATACTACTCGTTTTTGTCAAATCGGTTAGTGCATCAGTCCGCAAACTACGTTAATTGTATGTATTGTTCCGTAACGGTGACAAATAGCGAATAATTTTCTTATTCGGCTATGTTATCATAATGTTACATGCGGGATTCCCATATTTGCAATTCGAAGAAAAAACCAGTTTTTTCAAAACTAAATGTTTTTATAAACTTACACAGGTTTTTATCTATGCAGGAACGGAGGAAGAATACAATTTCCTGCGGGTCGGCGGCCTGTCGTAAGAGGCGACAAAACAACCCACAGCCAGGTGGTAGGGTATTTGCTGGACTGGATAGTGACCACCCCTGGTCTAGAGTATGCCGCCATAACAACCTTGTGTTGTGTTCCGGCATTAGTGACCAGGTTCCAGGCTCCCTAAAGAGAGCAGCAGCGCATTCGTAGCACCTTTGGTGTTGCAAATGTCCATAGGCGATGGTAACTGCTTTCCATCAAGTGGGCCGTCTGCCTGTCTGCTGAACTCCTGCAATAAAAAAACGGACAAGTGGAAAAACGAATCGCAACGGACAAGTGGAAAAACGAATCGCAACGGACAAGTCGAAAATCTTCAACTGAAAAGTGACAAAATGAATCGCAACAAAATTTTAACTTGAAGTTTTACGGGCAGGTTTTTAAATTGGACGTGTACATTAACAATCGGCCCGTAACATTTCAAGTTGAAATTTTGTTGCGATTCATTTTGTCACTTTTCAGTTGAAGATTTTCGACTTGTCCGTTGCGATTCGTTTTTCCACTTGTCCGTTGCGATTCGTTTTCCCACTTATCTTTGCAATTCGTTTTCCACTTGTCCGTTGCGATTCGTTTTCCACTTGTCCGTTGAAGTTTTTATTATTAATGTGGTGAAATATAACGTAAAACACTTTATATTGCCAGAAGTAGTAAATGATCTCATCAATTTATCTTTTCTTTTGTTTATTTATGTGTGTATAATAATATTTGTAATAATATAGTCGCGTGGTTGTTTCAGTCACAAGTCATGTGTTTAATTTGTGGAAAATGTGTTTGTTTGTACGTTTACATCAATATCTCTTCATGTACCAATATTCTTTAGGACCATACGATGAACAAATGTTTTTCTCTCATGAAGTAAGAATATGTATAGACTTCCGTCGAGAACTAGATGGCGCCACGGCCATCCTACATCGCGGTTTGCTTCATTCGACGGCCAACTATGAATTTTTAGCTATTCACTATTTACACAATCACTGATTCTATCTCAAGATATAAGATAATATCACGATATTTTTGTAAGGTCTATTTGTAGTTTAGAATTCTATCTTACAAACAGACTCTTGTTCGATTTTGCATTCACTACTACTAGGAATGGAAATGTTATCGCTTTTGCCGGGGTTCAAATGGAAACCATATAGACCTTATTGGAATTGATCCGGCACGTTTCGCAGTCGCACCCGTGCAAATGGGCTTCGGCTCCTGGCGCAGCTGGCCTCGCCACATATCACGCTCATGGGTTGCAATTCACCACAAATGCATCTTCCTATGTTATGTTCTGAGCTCCTGTTTGAATTAATGAAAGAATTACTTTTATTCAATCCGAAAACTCAAGTTTTGATTCATTATAAGTTCCACTAGAGAATACATTTTGAAGGTCATACATTTAGGTTAAAATTTAATTTTATGTGTTATTGCTGTTAAGGAGAAGAAGCGGCAACAAACTTCCAAGCAACACGTCTAGCTGAATATTGTTGTTCTTTGTATTTCTTATACGTAAGACACGCAAGTGTTGGCTTATTTAATTGAGTAGCATAACACTATAAAATCATATTTCCGCGATTACGGCTATTGAAAAGTGGTCAAAACCTCGGAAGAATAAAAATCAAACAAATTACCGCGCTTAAAACCCGTTGCTATTAACAGCTTCTCTAGTACGTAGTACATATAACTGAATGGATACGCACCTGCACGGATAGAATACCTACTCTTAAATACTGTAACAAAGAATATTTTTTTTCTATTGCAAATAACATTTATAAGTTTCACAGGGGATTAGTTTAATACATAAATATAAAACAATTAAAAATATAAAAAGCTTAGCGAAGTGGTCTCCATTGGCTGCAATAAAATCCTTTAAACGCTGAGGCCAGTTTACAATAGAAGCACGCACTGTTTCCGTTGGAAAATTCTCCACTGACAATCGTATGGTTTGTTTTAGGGACTCCAAATTACCATGGCGTTTAGAGCAAGCTGTACTCTCTAAAACTGACCATAAATCATAATCCAGGGGATTAAAATCGGGACTAGACGACGGCCCGTCTTCAGCTCTGATGAAGTCCGAAACGTCTGTTTCCTACAAAGATTGCGTGGACTGAGCTTAATGACCCGGCGCCGAGTCTTGTTGGAAGGACCATTCTTGGTTATTGAACATGTTGTTGTTAAGGGGTTTAACTACCTTCTCAAGTATGGTATCTTGATACACTTGTGCCGATGTTTTGATAACTTTATTCACAAAAATATGGCTCAGTCACTCCTTAATAGCTAACACCCCACCAAACCATCACTGAAGACGGATAATGCCCACGTTGCACTTTGTCGACTAATTGAGAAGCTTCCTTAGAGCTTTGAGCATAAACACGGTTATTTTGTTTGTTACAAAATAAAAACTTCGTATAAAAAAACCGACTTCAAAAACTAAAAAACTAAAATGTATAAAAAATAACTTATTTCTAAAGCTATTATTATTAATATATATTATCTAAAACATCTTAAAGTCGGTGCTCAGGAATTTTCAAAATATTATAGTAATTTTTATGATTTACTTTGCACCGACTTCAAGATGTTTTAGATAATATATATTAATAATAATAGCTTTAGAAATAAGTTATTTTATACATTTTAGTTTTTTAGTTTTTGAAGTCGGTTTCTTTAAACGAAGTTTTTATTTTTATTTGTTACTTTTTAGTGTCTAGCTATGTATGGGTGGACTTACGAAGAAACGAGAACAAAAAAATGATCGTAAAATGAAAACTACTGGGCCAAACTATGTCAAATTTTTAGAGGACCACATGGCAGCTATTCCGCGTCTAACAATCACGTAAATCGAATCATAAATCTCAGAGTAATCGGTGTACATATGGAACGAAAAGGAAATTTTCTTCATAAAAAATGTTCATAAAATGAAAACTACTGGGCCAAACTATGTAAAATTTTTAGGGGACCAATTGGAAGCTATTCCGCGTCGAACAAAAAAGAATCCCGTAAATCGGATGATAAATCACGGAGTTATCGGCGAACATACATAAAAAAAGCAACAAAAAAAAAATCCCGACGAATTGAGAACCTCCTCCTTTTTTCGAAGTCAGTTAAAAATATTGCTCAATTGTAAAAATTATCTCATCCGTAATCAAAATTTTTCTGTGACTTCCCTTTGCGTACCGCTTCAGTAGTTTTTTCGGTTTTACCACCCTATTCTTTTTTAAATTATGAGTTAATCGTTAATGACCAGTGCGCCTCTTATAGGCTGCAAGTCCTAGACATCTTTTAAAATACGCCACATGGTTCTAGGTGATATGTTCATCTCCCGACATAAAATCTTTTGCTTACGGACAGGGTCTTTTCAATTTTTTTCCCTTACTGCTCTGACTACCTTTTTCGTACGAACACTACGTGGACGGCCAGATCTTTTTCTGTCACAAACAGAGGAGGTCTCATTGTACCTATTAATAGCCCGGTACACAAACATTTCACTAATACCAAGCATATAGAGAGTTTTAAAAATGGCATTTGGCTCCATACCTACTTTTTCTAAACTCCCACTCCATTTTAATATCGCAAAATGTTGTACAATGTATTGGCGCCAAAATGAAAAACACAATGAACAATCATATAAAAATGACAGATTCCCAATTAAAATGTAATATATTGTTTCTTTTTCATTTTAACAGTATTTATGGCCAGACTAAGTATACTGAAAGAACGAATTATTTTATTAAAGACAAATAAACATTTTAACAACACTGAGTAAATTAAAAGATAACTATCAATATAAATGTTAATAAAAACTTCGTTTAAAAAAACCGACTTCAAAAACTAGAAAACTAAAATGTATAAAATAACTTATTTCTAAAGCTATTTTTATTAACATATATTATCTTAAACATCTTAAAGACGGTGCTTAGTAATTTTCAAAATATAGTAATTTTTATGTTTTACTTTGCAGCGACTTCAAGATGTTTAAGATAATATATATTAATAAAAATATCTTTAGAAATAAGTTATTTTATACATTTTAGTTTTTTTAGTTTTTGAAGTCATAGAAGTACATAGGTATAATTGGTGAGTACTTGGGACACTTCCGAGCGTTACTTTTATTCGACAATGTGTATCTAGTATTTTTTATATATCAATGTTTGCACATATAGAATTAATTTTAAAGTAAATATATGAATATCTGGACTAATATTATTAAGAGGAAAGATTAGATTGTTTGTTTGCATTGAAGAAGCTCTGAAACTACTGAACCGATTTTAAAAATTCTTTCACTGTTGGCAAGCTACACTATTCCCGGGTGACAAAGGCTATATTATATTTACAAAAAAATTAGGGATCCTTACTAAAACTCCAATAATGTAACGCAAGGTGTAAAAAATACCTAAAATCGCGTGCACTGCGAAAACTATTGATGATAGAATAAAATAATGTACTACGACTTTATAGAACACATCATTATCTACAAAAAGTGTCGCGACAACATACGTCTAACTATTATAGTTATGCCACAATAAGTGTTCTTTTATTTTAAAAATTTAATTAAAATGCCACCGCTAGAAAAGGCTCTTTATTTGTATCTTGGTATTATTCCTTATCAAAATAAATTACTTCATATTCAAGACTGCTTCAATACCTTTATATAACTTTTATAATTATTCAATTCGGACATTCCATTCGAAAGATATCACGAGTTTAAAAATGTAAGAATTAGTGACGGTGACCACGTGACTGTGACACATTTTCGTGAGCCAAAAATCCGTAAGACCCCCTCTATATAGAAGTTTCACTTTAAAATACAGCCGTACGTGATTCTTCTCCGCAGAGTTGCCCCTTCACACTCAACCTACGACGCACTATCCCGACTATAAGATGACTCAGTCACTATTCCGTCGTCGATAATAATAATTCGTAGACCACCTCCTGCTGCTGCTGTGCTTACCTCCTTTATCGCGCTTAGCTCGCTTCTGGATCTCCTTTTAAAGTATGTTAAACTCCACCTTTTCTCAACTGGCCACTAAACTCATCAATCAACTCTTCACTAAACTTGTCACTATGTTCTATTAAACTTCTCTTCCAACTCTCTCGTATTGCACTTATCTGTCCTTGTCTTTTTCTTCTGGAATCTTCTACATTTTTTTAAATCTCCTTAAGCCAACTAGATCGTTCCACCCATTCATTACTCGCCACAATAATAAAACGATTGGCCAATTTTTTTCAAACTAATACTCGATAGATATTGTTCAAATTATTTATTTGATATGCTCAAACTCCACCTGCATTCTAATGTTATCAAATGTGAATTGTTCAATATTGGTGACAATATACAAAAATAAAAAATATATAAAAAGTATATCTTTTTAGTTTTACAGCAAAAAAAAATGTCCAAAGAAACTTGAAGAATTTATAAATTACACGGGTCGGCATCCAAATCATCCTTTAAATAAAAATTCAAGAAATATATATTTAGAATAATAGAATTTAACATGCTGACTTTATATTTACTTCTACTTTAGTTTCTTGCTAGTACGTATAGGTTTTTTAATTTTTGCTCTAAACGCATTATTTTTTGTGCAAAACTTTTTCTTCCTATCAAGAATTTAATCATGTCAGTAGATTTATGTTCTTTTCCGAAAAACTGCAAGCAATTTCTCATAAATGTGGTGAAAGATTCTAGCAAAGTATCTAAACATATAAACAAAATTGAAGTATCTGCTTGTAATGTCAAAATAAAAATGGGAAAAACCAGAGACCAGGAGATTCCGAACACGCAATTTTTAGAATTTTTGACTGTTTGTCTGTCTGAATGTTCTGGCTAATCTCTGAAATCCAGTCCATCAGGCGGTCAGTCTCTCAGTCCGTTATCCCGTCAGTCTGTCATTCGGTCAGTACGACAGTCGGTCAGTCGTTCAATGTGTCAATCCGTCAGTTTGTCAGTCCGTCAATAAAACATCAATTACAAAAAAAATGAAAGTAGTTCAAAAGACCACTGTTACCAGATAGGGGGATTACCTGCAAATTCGGGGATTTTTTTGACGTCGGGGGGGAAAATCGGGTAAACATTTTGTTATGAGAAATTTTGGAGATATTTTAAGTATCAATAATTCATCTACAAACACAATTCTCATCACTACAATAATTATTATATCTAAGTCATAATATGGTATTATTACGTTATCTCAGAATTATACTCTACTAGTGAATCATACTTCAATTCAATAGGTTCATTTTAATAATTCAATTCATTCGTTCGTTCATTTATGTTATTTATTTATTATACCGTCTCAACTCGTATGCGTCGTATCTCATAGGCTACTTTCCGTTAGACTCACAACGATCACGTTCACAACCGCGGTTTTTCCCGTTCTACTTATTTGCTGGCGTCACAATCGTAAACTCAAGTGGAACGGTTATTTAACCCACCTATTGACACGGGTCGTTGTGAGCGCCCCGTGAGCGAAAATGATGACGTCATTAGTGACGTTTTCGCTACCACGGTGGTTGCTTTTTTATTTCTCCTTTGAAATAAGTAAAAACTGTTTTAGGGGTTTTTTTCTCAAAAAGCTTATTACGGGGATTTTTGAAAAAAAATGGGGCTAATTGACATGGTCATCTGGCAACACTGCAAAAGACTTAATATTATATTCCGGAGTGTTGAAGTTATAAAAGATCACATTTTTTTATAAAATGGAAATGGAATCGGCGGTATTAGAGGAGGATTATCTATGGGTAAGAAGATTAAGTCGTGTCAATATCTATTTATTTATCTTGAACTAAACTAAGTTACAAAATAAAAAGAAAATACAATAAAAGGCCAAAAATAAATTCAGACATAAATACAATTAATTTTTTCCTTTTTTTTCACAATTATAAGCAGTATTACAAAAGAATTTACAAGCCTTATAGAATGATGTTATTAATGATTTGTTACATTTTAAATATTTCTTATTTTTTACCGTCTTGCATATATCTTGGATGGCTGGACGGCATCCCTTCGCGCAAGTCCTGGCATGAAGAAAGCAGTCAATTCCGTGGGTCTTGGGCAAATGGATGTTTGATTCTCGTAGGTTTAAGGGAGTATTTCCACGAATCATTTCTTGGATTGACAGTTTTGTATCTAATACATTCTCCTGCAATAAAAGTAATGCTTTATTAACATTACGCCTTCTTCAACGGCAGCAAAGAGGATATTGAGGGTTATGGAAGAGACACTTCGAAGTGGAATCATTTAAAATAGTGTGTTACATACCGACAAAGAAATGCGCACCTGGTTTATAACCCTTCCGGCATTTGGAGTTCTTTTGTTTACTTCGTGTTTAAAATTTGCAATTAGACAATAGCCTATTGTTATTGCTTTCCTCTTTGTTGGCCGTTCGCAGAAATAATTAACCAGGTCGCAGATTACGGTTTCTCGGAACCCCAGTCCACGCGGTCGATTTTTGCACTTTGTAGTTAGTACAAAAAATGCCCGAACGGAGGGGTGGGGCAGTCAAGCGAGGATTACGATACGAGCAAGACGTACATTCGATGAACGATATAGTGACTGACTGCGCTTGTTATTGAATCGTGCAGTTTGTGCTAGTAGTGTCTTGTTATATTTGTACAAATATATATGTTGTACGTGTTTGTATAGTTCTAATAAATTCTATAGTAATTCCAACGGCATTTTAATTCGAGTCCTGTAGCTCGTAACAATTGGTTTCTTGCAATACACAGTAGATTACATTATGAGCAAGAATAGCTTGGTACGCGACAAGGGCAAGAGGCCGGATGGTATGTCACTTATTCTTTGGATGATGGGATGGCCGCTTCTTCAGGCCACGACATTATGTCGACACACTGGCGCCGTCACATTTTACAATAACTGAGTAGAAGGTGGCAACGCTGCTACATAGGCTAAAGCTTTTGAACGGCGCAAATATGGAACCTTAGCAAAGGGTTATATATTTGTGCCGTTTGGAGTTAAAACATTAGGTGCGTAGGGTCCATCTGCAAAGAGTTTTATGGGTGTTGAGATATGTTGTATGGTTTGTCTATGATGTTACCCCGTTAGATTGGTTCTTACCCATAGATTTAGTACGTAACTGTTCTATTAGGTAAAGCGCCACGTATAACATAGGTACAAATATAACTAGACACTACTAGTACAAATTGCACGATTCAATAACACGCGCAAAGTCCGCCAGTATATCGCTCATCGAATGTACATCTTGCTCGTATCGTAAACCTCGCTTGACTGCCCCACCCCTCCGTTCGGGCATTATTTTATAGTAAACTGTATATAATACAACAATCGACTACGTGGACTGAGTTTTTCCTAGAAAACGTAATCTGCACACCTGGTTAATTATTCCTGCGAACGGTCATAAACGCACACGATAACAATAGGCTATTGTCTAATTGCAAATTTTACACACAAGTAAACAAAAGAAGTTCGAATGCGGGAAGGGTAATAAACCAGGTGCGCATTTCTTTGTCGGTACGTAACATTAATATAATTAATCGAGCTGATTTAGTTTTCTAGTGGAGGACACTGTCAAACCTAATCTGCCTATTCTTCGTCATTTAATTCCAGGATCAAGGCTACCCTACTTGTTTAAGATAACCTACCAATATATTCCAGACGCGGACAACTACCGGTCTAGCTAATACTAGAGCTATTGAACTGCCTGACTTGAAGAGCTTCCAAGGCTTCGACAAGCCACTGTAACCTTTTTGTGCATAGAAGTCCACTGGTTGTCAAAGGACAGATTGAATACAGATATACTACATAGTTATCTTCTATCATTCATGGACCCACCTAGACCTATCCTGTGGCCAAGGAGGAGGAGATGACTCTTCTCCCAACGTCACATAACAACCTTCAGTAGTGTTCTGGCATTAGTGGCTCGGTTACAGTCCTCCCTTCGAGGGCAGCAAAATATTTGTAATTTTTTTTTATTGCGACAGTTAGCAGACGGCTCACTCGATGAAAAGAAGTCACCATCGCCTATGGACAATTGAAGCACCAAGTTGCTACAAATGCGCTGCTGCTCTCTTAAGGGACACTGGAACCTGGTCACTAATGCCGAAACACACAACTCAAGGTTGCTATGGCGGCATGCTCTAAACCAGGGGTGGTAGCCATCCAGTCGGGCAAACACCATACCACCTGGCTGTGGGATCTTTTGTCGCCTCTTACGACAGGCCGCCCGGATGCAGGAAGTTGTATTCTTTCTCTGTTCCTGCACGGATAAAATATTGGCAGCATGTTTGGTGTTGCAAATATCCATAGAAGACGGTAGCCACTTTCCATCAGGGAACCTTAAACAGTTACTTACATTCATTCCATTTTTGATACGATCATTTAAAACGTAAATTGCTAAGTCATTATTTTCTAAGTTGGCCATCTTTTTTAATTCTTCGAATTTTTCGTCGTTTAAATGGATGATGGAGTTCAGGAGCGTGATGAAAGTTAGTCTTGGGTCTTCATCATTCAGTTCAGCTATTGAAGTTACTTCATTGAGTCTGTGAGATGATGAGAATGGCTGGTGAAGAAAATATTATCTACATAAATTAAATAGTATAATGTATTACTCCAAGGGCCAAAATGTCTTTTGTGCATTCATAGATCTGGAGAAAGCCTACGACAGAGTGATAAGAACAGAACTGTGGTCAGCGTTATCTAAATGTGGGGTAACAGACAACCCGATACAATCACTAAAGTCTCTCTATGACGATTCCAGTGCTTGTGTTAGGATCAACGGAGCCTACTCACAATTGTTTAACATCGAAAAAGGTGTTAGACAGGGTTGCGTAGCATCGCCGTGGCTATTCAACCCTTTTTATGAACAGTTGCTTGGATGGTTTGAAAGAAAGTGAAAGTGGTTTAAGAATGAATGGGTTACTCATCAAATGTCTACTCTACTCCGATGATCAGGTTATACTTGCATCGTCGGAAGAAGAGTTACACGAGATGGTAACGATTATGGACGAATCTTTTAAGACTAAGGGTATGAAAATTAATGTAGAGAAGACGAAAGTTATGGTGTTTGAAAGAGATGAAAGTATGACAATGTGTAACGTACAGATAGGAAATGAAAGACTAGAGCAAGTTAAAGAATTTGTTTACCTAGGGTGCATGTTTACCAGAGACGGAAAGCATGAAAGTGATATTGAAAGGAGAGTAATGGCAGGTAATAAGGTGAATGGAGCGCTGAACTCTTTTATAAACAGCCAGAAAGTGTCTGTAAAGGCTCGTCTGGCTGTCCATGAAGGGGTATTAGTACCAGCGCTAATGTACGTAAGTGATATGATAAGAAACAGTGTGATAAGGGAGCGTTGTGAATTGAAAGAAGATGTAGTGACAAGAGTTGAAAAGGGAATGTTAAGCTGGTTTGGCCATGCAGAGAGAATGAATGATAGCAGAATAACAAAACAAGTATATGATAGCAATGTGACTGGAAGAGTCGGTGCCGGTAGACCAAGACGTACTCACCATGATCAAATTAAAGATACTTTGAAGAAAGGACAGATAAAAAGTAGTTTAAATAAGCGTGTATGTATGAGAAGATTAATGAAAGTTAATGAAGCGAAACACAAAGAGCAATGGAAAGAAGTATGTTGAAAATCAGAAAAATTCACAAAAAGAGAAGTGACACTATCAGACATATAACAAAAGTAACCGATGCACTTAAGAAGGCTTTAAAATTAAAGTGGCAATGGTCCGGACATGTTGCTCGGCTACAAGATAAGAGATGGACAATAGAAACTACAAGATGGAAAGGACCAATAGGAAAACGGAAAGTGGGAAGACCAGTAAAACGGTGGGCTGATGATATATCGGAAACAGCAGGCAAGGATTGGATGATCCTAAGCCAAGACAAAGAAATCTGGAAGAAGATGGAGGAGGCCTTCACCCGAAGAGGGGTCCAAAATCAAGACTAACCAAAAATCACTAGCATTATACTAACTTAATTAATCTACAAACATAATATACTACAACTAACATCTAACAAAACTAACAAACCACTAACAAGCTATATGTATGCACATGAATTACTAACTGTTATTGTAAAAAAAAAAAATGATTTTGGAAATAAAGGCTTTATTATTATAATGAAGCGAAAAGTGTTTGTCAAGATCGTAACAAGTGGAGATCCATCGTCTCTGCCTACCCCAATGGAAAACAGGCGTGACAATATGTATGTATGTATGTACTCCTCGTCTACATTATGACTTATTTCAATTAAGCAAGCTGAATAGTAGCTAGCTAGGGACATGGGCAGCAGCTCAAGTATGTGAACGTAACATATTATGTACTATACTGATATCAAGTGGAAAGATTTGATTGTTTGTTTGTATTGAATAGGCTCGGAAACTACTGAACCGATTTGTTTTAGTTTTAAGGCGGGGGAAACGCCTTTTGCACATTACCGGGTCCTTTGCTAGGGATTAGACTAAAGCGTCGAGAGGTGAGGCACGAATAGCTAGCAGAGTCAATCGCCGGCTTGTGTGGAGACTCGAATACTCCACTAAAACCACCCTCCTTCCATGTGCCCCGCGTTCAGGGCAGGAAGAGCGTGAGACTTAGAACGTAGTTACGCCCACACTGATCCTAGTGCATCAGTGCTTGAGAATGCCCCGGGAAAGGCAAACTCACTTCGTCCTCTGCTCCCTAGAACACTATCCCCGGTTGACATACTATAAAGAAATCTTAGATACCCGTGCGAAGCCGGGGCGGGTCGCTGGTGATAAATAAATATTGTTTAGTTTGAAACGAGTCGAGTTATTATTATAAAAAAACCATTAAAATATCTCTCTTTCAGCGATTTGTTACATATATAATAATGAATTTATAACTTAGTTTATTTTCAGCTTTTAACTGTATTTTAGTCAAAAAATAAATATTTTATCTTTCACATACCGCACACGATATTAATAATATCGATGTAAAAATTTGAGAGCACCTCATATTGAAATAATGATTGATTGATGAATTAATACTAATCAATAAAGATGTTTCGTGAACGGTGACTAAGTTTTCAATTTATGTTAATTTTCACATACAATATAGCAATTTATGTAACATCTAATTGAATAGCGACTTGTGCAAGTATACTCTGTTTCTTAGGCAGGCGGTAAACGGTCAGTGTACATTGTATAGTCCCCGGCACGGATCTTGAGCGGTCGGCGGAATAGTAGGGATCTCTTTACGCATTAAGCGTAGTGGCTTAAAAGCCCAGGACTGCCAGACTTTCGTCATTTTATAAAACCTGAAAGTTTTTCTGTGCATGTCCCCTATACCAGGGGTCGGCAACCTTTTGAGTCGGAAGAGTCAAAAATACAATTTACAAAATTTCAAAGTTTTTAATGAGCCACAATTTTTTTCTTGCCAACAATAAATATAACTTGCATAAAATAAGTGTTTGATAATAACAAACAAATCTATTTATTCATATATAAGTAGTATTTTTCACAACAAAAAGATAATATTTATGTGACATTATTAGGTAATTACATACATACATAACTTCACTACATAATTACTTATTATTAAATAAAATATGAAATAACCAACTTATTAACTTACAAGACTATTGTGCTTCAATAACAAACATTTGGGCAAACAAACTCAATGAAAGCCATGTCTTTTTTTACATATCAAGAGCTTCATAACATATAGGGGTATACGCAAAAATGCATTTTTTTTTTACAAAAATATGCATGTTACAATTTAGGAGGACTTACCAGTATGCAAGTGTACCTAAGATAACTAGTTTTGTTTTATTCACAATTTTGTGCATTGTGTAAAACTGCACTTTTGTCTGTGCGCCCATTTGGTAGGAAACCCGCGATGTATAACTAATGAGCCGCAGCTCTACAAGTCTAAACTAGGGCCAAAGAGACGAGATACAAAAGGTCATTCGCCTAAAAACTACTGTGGAGATGACAATCTATTATCTATCTCTTTCCATCTCGTGTATTTGTCGTAATTTGTCTGTCTTTGTCGTAAGATCAAGACGGGTTCGCCAACATTCGGGCGCCATTTTATAGTAAGAGTTACTGTCTTTAGTTCATTCCGTTTCGGAACGCGCTCGTGGTGATTCTTGTTATTTGTAGAAGTTTTGTTATTTTTCGTTGTTTATTTAATTATTGTTAGATTGTTGTTGTTGAATATTGTTTGTTGTTATTAAGAGTGGTTAATGATGGAGCCACAACCAAGTACCTCGAGAGATAAATCAACAGATTTTAGTTCTCCAGAAAAGAAACGCCCAAAGGTATGTACAGGAAATATTTTACCATTGCATTGATATTTGGATTTTAGCTGATAGATACTAAATACAGTATACTTTAAAGTTATTTAAAAAACAACAACTGTAATAATAAAACTTTTTTAATTTATTAAAAATGCACGTGAATAAAGTATATCATTTTAATTTAATTTTCAATTTCAGGTGACTAGTTTTACGGTAAATGAAAAAAATATGGTTATTAACACCTATAAATATGTTACAGAAACTGGGCCTAAGGATAAATACCCCTACAAAAAAGAGATGGCGCAGAAAACAGCTAGTATTTTAGGTATCGGCGTTGCATCAGTATATAGAACCCTCAAGGACTATAAAGAACACGGCGAAATTTCTCCTCCTGTCACCACCAAACTTAGACCAACGTTTAGTGACAAAATCGATGATTTTACTAAATCAGCCATACGCAAAAAAGTACATGCTTTCTTTATTAAAGGCGAACTACCTACAGTGGAAAAAGTACTTTCAGATATTAATGAAGACGATACACTACCAAATTTCAAAAGGACTACTTTCCAAAAAATATTAAAACATTTAAAGTTTAAGTATATCAAGAGGCAAAGAAATAATGCACTGATTGTTAGAGATGATATTGTATTGTGGCGACGAAAATATTTACATAAAATAAAGAAGTACAGAGAGGAGAATCGGCGTATTTTTTATATGGATGAAACATGGGTGAACGCAGGTTAGTAATTTTAAGTTAAAAAAAAAAATACACTTGAGCGCACAGAGTTTCTATCTTCAGTAGGGGAGGGGGGGGGGTTTATTATCCTTTAACGCATAATCAAAACTAAGTATTTCTGCCTGAAAGATTGTGTAAGATTATTATTTGTAGTATTGCCTATGTTTTATTGTATCCTGTATGTTATTTTCAGGTCACACTGTTAATAAAACCTGGGTTGACACCGAAATAAAATCAAAACGGCGAGCGTTTTTAGAAGGTCTTAGTACAGGTGCGAAGAATCCTACCTCAAAGGGCCGGCGACTAATCGTAGTGCACATTGGAAACGAGGATGGTTTTGTGGAAGACGGTAGCTGGGTGTTTGAATCCAAAGGCACCGGTGATTATCACGAATCAATGGATGCTGCACATTTTGAAAACTGGTTTGAGAAGATATTGCCCAAGTTAGGCGAGAATGCAGTTGTCGTCATGGATAACGCGCCTTACCACTCTAGGCGACAGGAAAAAACACCCAGCTCAACATGGTTGAAGGCTAACATTCAGCAGTGGCTTCGTAACAAAAATATCAGTTTCGATGAAAAGGAACTAAGAATACAATTATTAAATAGAGTAAAAATGGTGAAGAACCAATATCAATTATATTGTCGTACATATAATTGATATACACCCAAAGAGCCACATGTGGCTCGCGAACTGCAGGTTGCCTACCTCTGCCCTATACAGATATGAACGACCCTAAGAATTTCGTTTGTGGTTAATTGGGCAGGTAACAGGTAGTAAAGGTGTACATAATATATAATATAAATAGTACCTTATATATTTTTGAAACATTTATATATTTTGTAGATATGTATTTGTATGGTATGTATATTAAGTATATATCTATGTAATATATAAAATTTATCCATATATTTATATATATAATTTATGTATTTATTATTAAAATGTAAGTAGTTTGTACTATATGTTACGTATACCACCATCGCCATTATCATCTAAATTTATTTCTGGGGTTGTCTGGAAGAGATCGCTTTTTAGCGATAAGACCGCCCTTTGTACATAACTAGATATAATTTTAGTCTTAAGTTCATGTTTGTATTGGTGTACAATAAAGAGTTATCTATCTATCTATCTATCTTATATTCGTTAAAGTATAAAGTTTATTTTTTTATATTTTCTCCGAGATAACTTTAGAAATCTCGTCATCCATTGCCGGACACTTATGACTGTTGCTACCCACTGCCAGACACCCCTAAACTTTATTATACTTGCGTTATAGTATAAAATCTGTTTTCGACTCTTTACTCGAAAAGGACAATATATACTTTGAAATTAAAAAAAATCGCTTATGTGCAAGCCGAGGCATCCCTCAGGAATCGTGTGTGTAATTAGACCAGTTAGGTAGGGTTTCACCTCGGAATGAAAACCAATGAGTATAAATTTGTAAAAACCTTTATTTAGGTATTCTAAGTTATCTCATAAGATCCGCGTCTTTAGATATTCAAGGTCAGAAGTGCCTAAAAACGGTTTTGTAAATATCTGGCTTCTTATGCATTCAATGATATTCGTATATATGAAGTACAAAAGTTCTAAAGCATAAAATTTTATACAAGTTTTGTTTTCTATACAGTTTCTTGTAAATTCTGCTGTTTTAGAGATGATAGCGCAAAGTGTGCAGTTGTGACTCCAGGTAAAATACGAATTCCGGCATTTAGTACTATTGTTAGCGCGGGTAGGAAAGCGGGGATAAGAGAGAAGGAAAGGACTTCCAGCTCGCCACATCAGAGGCCTTACTCTCAAACACCTTCGACGTTCGTTTTCGTCCGATCAGCTAGAAGGAGTCAATTAAATTTTAGATAGAATAAAGAATAATACAACTACAATGATGTAATCTATATAACACAAAAATGAATGGAATAAACATTGGAAAATGCACTTGAATATGAAAAAAAACGCGCAAAAGAATTTCTATAACGAAAACGAATGACAAAGGACGTTTGTAAGTAAGCCCTCAGACACGCTACGAACGATGCGGGCTTCGCAGCGGCAGGCACGTCTTCTTCGAGATCCTATCTTCACGTCTTGTAGTTCCTTCGACGAGTAGACCAGCTGGCACAGCATATGGGTACCTTCCATCACGCGGGTTAATATAAGCGGGTATTGAATGCAGCACAACATCAAACGCGGTGAGATTTTCGCGAAATTAGCGGCGCGATCAGCGGTCTAACGTAGACTAATAATATTGTTCGAGTGTGGGACTCGAATTAAAATGCTGTTGGAATAACTATAGAATTGATTAGAACTATACAAACACGTATAACACAGGTACAAATATAACTGGACGCAACCAGTACAAACTGCAAAATTCAATAACACGTGCAAAGTTCGTCACTATATAGCTTATCGAATGTACGTCTTGTTCGTATCGTAATCCTCGCTTGACTGCCTCAACCTCCAATTCGGGCATCGTTTGATACTAAACTGTACAATACAACAATCGACCGCGTGGACTGAAGTTTCCGAGAAACCGTAATCTGCACACCTGCGACCATAAACAAGTACAATAACAATATAATGTTTCTCTTAATTACACATTTTAAACACAATGTAAACAAAAGAAGTCCAAATGCGGGAAAGGTAATAAACAGGGTGCGCATTTCTTTGTCGTTATGTATCAATATTATATATTATGATATATATAAATTACTAATGTCAACCCGAAAGATTTATTAATCTGTTGAATAATTTTGTTATAACATATTTGTAAAGTTTACGTTAAAAATCTAAATATATATTAATTAAACGACATCAGTACAATAAAGTTTAATTTATTAATTTAATTACAAAATTGATTTATAATAAATAATTTATAAGTTAAAAGCATATATCTGTTTCATATTATTTACAGGACCGTCTTAATTTATTTAGGTTTTTAAATACAAGCTTTTGAGGTCCTGGATATCATGTAGTAGCAGAGTGCTAGCCAAGACAAGTAAAACGAGCCCAAACACGACTACATCATCAGATCAGCTCCATAGAACCATTTTATTGCATTGTCACGCAATTTACATATGCGTGCAAAGTTTCAGCTCAGTTGGAAACGGGGAAGTTGGCCACATTTAACTTGCAAGATTCCACCCGAACTTACATACATACATCCATTGCAAGTTAAATATAAACTTGTTAAATAGATGTCAATTTGTATCTTCTAATTCAATAATGTGGTAATGCCTTTAGGTCGCTCCCTATATGATTGCGACATTTTTTAATTACCCAACCCTGCTTTACCGAAGAGGTCTGAACGTGTATTATATCTAATAACAGCTTAAAATCTATTCCCACTCAGTCTCACTATCAGACCTTTCGAATTTATATCTGCAGGTTCTTCTGCACTCCTTTTTAAATGTTCTCTTCACGCTTCTACCACATCTGTATATCCTGCACACATTTCTATGAGCGTCCAAACACGCCTTCCTGCAAGTCTTTGCGATCTTCCTGTTACAGGAACCGCGCCAACTCCTCCTAGTTTCCATCAAGTTGTCAGGACCCTGCTCTTTCTTGAGGGTGCCTGGTGATAGTTTCTTGTCTAAACCAGTGTATAAACTATAATGTCTTTGTGACTCTGGCTGAAAGTAAAAAGAAAGATGATATTGTTACGAGTCGCGAGACTCGAGTCAAAATGCCGTTAGAATTACTATAGAGCTTATCAGAACTATACAAACACGTATAACATAGGTACAAATATAACCGAACACACCAAGTCAAAAGAGGAGCAATGAGTGAGAGTTCCGGTGGCCCTCGTCTTGTTTCTGTTATTCCTTTTCCCTATCCCATCTCCTCTATCATATTCCTTCTGTGTGACGTCTCTGTCTCATCTCTTCTATTCCATCCCTTCTTTGTCATCCTAAAGGCTGACAACGAAGAAACTTGCTCACTCACTGAGTGATACTGATATTGAGAGTGGTGGCACACAGACTGTGGCAGAGGTTAACAAAGACAGGAACGGCAAAGGTAAATCTGCAGGCACTACAGACATACAATGTTCACAGCATATAGGGTATGGGCACGGAAAGAGGCTATGCACAGAGTCACAGCCTAAATGTAGACACTGCGGATTTAAAATACGAATGACCGTATTTTAGAGCAGGAACACCACCCGCATGCTACAACTGTCGCTGTTGGTGGCATATCCCCTGGTGTTGTAAACATCAATCGGCGACGGTAAGCACTTCCCATGAAGATGTTCTGTCTGTTTGCTAGCTTCGGAATAAATAAAGACAATATGTCTCCCTTCATAGCAACAAGCAGGTCTGCTGATGGAAGTGTACAAGTATGCTATGTTCGCCTTTTTTACGTGTTTACAAACTCGTCCTGCTCGTTGCCTCGCTAGTTACCTACTTTCTGCATTCACTGACATTTACGTGGAAGTGAGCACGAGGTACGAGTATGTCATATTTGACTTTTTTGTGTTTGCATATTCACGCCGCATCTTCTACTTTCTGCATTCACTGATATTCACGTCTCTCATGCTTTTCTCGTGTGAACTATGGAGCCCATATTAGAACTCACTTTGTCCTTCCTGAAGATCAATACGTCCTCTTCGGAATCTTCTCTTAAATCTTCTTCCTCCTGAAACCTGCTTATACTGTTCAACATGGACTCCTTCAACTGTGTCAACTTTTTCAAAGTGTCAACTTTGTCTTCGTTAACCTTAACTATATTTTTGAGTAGATTTGCGAAGTTTTTCCTAACATTCTCTTCTTTTTCTGTCGAATTTGATAAATTTTGGGCAGTCTGAAATTTTATAGCTCATTTGTAAGTATATCAATAAATAAAACTGAAGTATATGTCTGTGATTTTATATTATAATTTTTTTATTGCACAAGTTCAGCCGACAGGCAGTCGGCTCACCTGATGGAAAGCGGTTACCATCGTCTATGGACTTTTGAAACACCAACATGGTGCCGCTTTCTAAAAAGAGACTAGAACCTGGCCACTTATGTCGAAAAAACTCTAGGTTGTTATGGTGGTATATCCTAGACCAGGAGTAGCAGCCATCCAGACAGCCAAACTCGGGCGGCCTGAAATAAGAGGATAAAACCATCCACATCCAGGTGTTAGGGTATTTGACCGTCTGGATGGCTACCATCCCTGGTCTAGGGTATACCGCCAGAACAACCTTGAGTTGTGTTCCATCTGTATAATGTAACCAGCTTCCAGTTTCCTTTTAGAGAGCGGCTGCACATTGCGGTGGCACCTTTAGTGTTACAAATGTCCATAGGCGATGGTAACCGCTTTCCATCATGCTCAACTCATACAATCAAAGCCTTTTCTTGTTGTGGTTCCTTGCCACTGTTCATATAAATTTGTATTTTGATCATTCGATATATTTGTTTAAATCCACACTTACGATAATTTTTATTCTTTATTAATAGTAATTAATATAATAATTATGTACCAGAGTCACGAGGAAGCTGAACAACAGTAAATACCGAAGTAAAATATTCATTTTTGTAACTTAAATTACATTTCCACACACGACATTTATTATTTAATCAAGTTAATGACAATGTTGTGTAATTTTACGCATGAATGGCGATTTATTGGGATTATTGTATACCTACGTAATCTTTACAAAGTGCGTTGACGACACTTGTGGAACACGTGCGTCAAATATTGATTTAATTTAATTTACATTGAATTTTCCAAAATTAGAGACGAATACATAAATAAGCTTTTAAAAAAAGGTTTTTAAGCTCTTGAGGTTCTGGATATCATGTAGCAGCAGAGTGCTAGCCAAGACAAGTAAAACGAGCCCAAACACGACGGGTCTATCTTGTTTAGTACAGGAGTTCCTATGGCCACCTTCCGACTCCATCATCAGATCAGCTCCATGGTACCATATTATTGCATTGTCACGAGATATACATATGTGCGAAAAATTTCAGCACAATCGGAAACCGGGAAGTTGGTCAAATTTAACTTGCAAGATTCCACCCGAACTTACATTCTACATACATAGGTACATTCATTGCAAGTTAAATAAAAGCTTGTAAGAAATGAGCAATTAAGTCCATTTCCGTATGCATAAAAAGTTCCCTTATAAAAATGTGTATGTGCACTGCAGTTCACGCGCAGAAGAAGTGAAACATCAGAGAATATATTCACAGACAATGATTATTGTTCTGTAACGTTGATTAATATAAATCTGTCAACGCATTGGAATTCAAAATAAACTTCTTAAGTGTCACTTTCAATTTTTCACTGTTTTAGTCAAAAAAATATTATTATCAGTTTTATTTCGGTCCAAATTGGACTTATGTTTAATCGGTCCTATTGACTCTCTAATCTCTGCTGTAGAATGTAAAACTCGTATCTCGTTCTTTCGCTTAGTCCTACAGTTTTATGTGTTTATATCTTTTTCGTTTCATCGAGTTTTAAATCACTACCATTCTAAAGTAGTATCACTACAAAATATAGCAATTGCACACACACACACACATATATATATGGGTGTGTGTGTGTGTAACTTATGTGCATATTTGTATATATAGTATAGTTATATACGTATTACGTCGTAAGTAATGGTACATTAATTATGTATACAACCATCACCACTCCTAATCAGCAATATTCTTGCTACGGGTTGTCTGGAAGAGATGGCTTTTTAGCGATAAGACCGCCCTTTGAACACAATTGAATAATACTACTTCGTAAGCTTTCTGTGATGGTGTACATTAAATTGTTATCTATCTATGTATGTATATACACACACACACACATATATATATGTGTGTGTGTTTACATATAATATATGTATATTACGGGCTTCATAACAAATGGGCATATACACAAAAGTGTACTTTTACACAAGGGACAAAACTGTGAATAAAACAAAACTGTATAAGGCTGAAATTTGGAATACATACAAAACACCCTTCTATTTAGGTACACTTGCATACTGGTACTTTCTGAATTGTATCATTCAAAGATTTTAGAAAACAACAAATCAAATGGCATTTTTGTGTATACGCCCATTTGTTATGAAGCCTACGATATATATATATATATATATATATATATATATATATATATATATATATATATATATATATATATATAAAGAGGAGCATTATGTTTACAGATAGTGCTTTTCAGAGGCACACTCAATGAACTATGAAAGATTTATTTCAAAATTGCAAGTAATTTAGTCAAGTTTCACTTACACTTATGTATATATATTTATATATACTGTATATTTCACTTTATATAAATACAAGATAATTTAAATATCTAAAATTTTAGTACGGTTTTAAGTTTTTGTGTTTCAAAATGGTGTCAATGATTAAAACAAAATGCTAAAAAAGAAAAATATATTGTTTATGATTTTATTTACAAATCTTCTGTACTCCATTTGTAAGCTTCTTCTTCTTGTGCTTTTCTCTTGCTTTGCTGTTCAAAGTACTTCTTTTCATAGCCATTGGACCTGTCAACTCCATCCCATCTGTACCCTGGCCGGATATTAAACCGATTTGGCGGAAAACTGCCCTTGTACGAAGGTTTTTCTGAAAATAATGATATATTGTATATAATATTGTTACAAGTTGGGCCACCTGCATACCTATTGTTACATATCGACAACGAAATGCTGCGCACCGGGTTTATTGCCCCTCCCGCATTCGGAGTTCTTTTCTTTACTTCGTATTTGAAATTTGCAATTACAAAATAGCCTTTTGTTATTGCTTTCGACTTTGTTGGCCGTTCGCAGGAATAATCAGCCAGGTGTGCAAATTATTGTTTCCCGGAAACCCCAGTGGATGCGGTCGATTTTTTGTACTGTATAGTAAGTATAAAAGAATGCCCGAACGGAGGGGTGGGGCAGTCAAGCGACGATTACGATACTAGCAAGGTGTGTGTAGTACATTCGATAAGCCATATAGTGACGGACTTTGCGCGTGTTATTTAATCGTGTTTGTACTGGCTATGTTCAGACATATTTGTGCCTGTTTTATACATGTTTGTACAGTTCTATAAAACTCTAGAGTAATTCCAACGGCATTTTAATTCGAGTCCTGTGTAGCTCGTAACAATATTATGTTTGTGTGTGCGAGCATCTGTATGTATAACGAACGAACTGAACAAACAACTGAACAATTAAGTTATCTTTACATAGCATAAAACAAAGTAGCTTTCCATGTGTGTGTCTCTATTCTCTTACTCTTCCTAAATGCAACAGATTTTTCAGTCAGTTACATACATTATCAAGGAAGTTTTACACACACACACTCACTCACTCACACACTCACGCACGCACGCACTCTCTCTCTCACACACACACACACACACACTCACGCACGCACGCACTCACTCTCACACGCGCACGCACACACGCACTCACTGACTTACACACTCACGCTCACACTCAGGCACGCACGCACTCACTCTCTCACACACGCACGCACGCACGCACTCTCACTCACACACGCACACTCACAATCACTCACACACACACACACACACACTCACGCACGCACGCACGCACTCACCCTCACACACACGCACACTCACAATCACTCACACACTCACGCACTCTCACTCTCACACGCGCACGCACACTCACTCACTCACTCACACTCACACGCTCACGCTCACACTCACGCACGCATGCACGAACGCACACACACACGCGCGCGCGCGCGCGCGCGCACACACACACACATATATGTATATTAGCTTTTGCCCGCGGCTTTGCTCGCGGTATTTAGTTGCCTAAGTACGTTTTTATGGTTGTATATAAGTAAAATAGAGTTAATCAGCCGGGTTGACCCCGCAGCGACGCCGCGGAAAAAGCTCTGTTTTGAATAATCAAATAAAGATCTATGAAGAACTTATCTCTAACCACAACCAACACTCACCTGGTGGTAACTCTCCTCGTTCTCTCTTCCTCTCTCTTATATACTGCAACATAGGGTCACCGTCTCTGTCAACGTCCTTCAATCTCGTCTCCAGGTCCCTATCATCCTTAAACCTAGCCAAAGGTTTCGAAGATTCGTGCAAGAAATCATTTACACGAGACTCTTGGTCTTGTATTTGCTTTAATCTGTAAAAATATTGATTTGTATCTTATACTAATATATAAAACTGAAGAGTTATACAATCAACTAGTTTTGTTTTATACACAACTTTGTCCCTTGTGTAAAACTGCACTTTTGTCTGTACGCCCGTTTGTTATGAAGCCTTCGATATATATTTTTAAATTGGCAAACAAATATACACATTGTATAATGCCACACAAACAAGTTAAATTTATGTTATGAGTTGGACCTACTTATGCAAAACAGAACCAATCCACAAACATGCCAAAATTGGGTTAAGGATGCAGAAGGCAAAATGCACCTTCTATCGACTCAATAACAATCGTAACGATCTGACAACATTTACAGAATAAAACATTTTTATCACAATGTAACTAGCCCACAAAATACTTAGAGGTCATGCTAATCCAAAAAATCCTAAAAGGTTTACTTGAATATATAGGACAAAATATAATAGACAATATTCAACATTTTTTTTTTAAATATAGACACTTTTTTGTATGCAAAATTTTAATAAAAACGGCTTTTTCTCAAAACTATCAGTATGTGGGTTGGTTCCATTTTGCATAAGTAGGTCCAGTTATTATGGTCATCCTTATATTCGTGCACGAACAGAGAAAGAATACAATTTCCTGCGGCCGGGCGCGGCCTGTCGTAAGAGGCGACAAAAACAACCCACAACAGCCAGGTGGTAGGGCATTTGCCCGACTGGATGGCTACCATCCCTGGTCTAAAGTATGTCGCCATAACAACCTTGAGTTGCGTTCCGGCATTAGTGACCAGGTTCGTCTCCCTTAAGACGGTGGCAGCACATTGGTAGCACCTTTGGTGTTACAAATGTATATAGGCGATGGTCACCACTTTCCATCAAGTGGCCCGTCTGCCTGTATGCTGAACTCCTGCAATAAAAATAAATAAATAGGGGAAAGAATACAATTTTCTGCCGCTGGGTGGCCTGTCGTAAGAGGCGACAAGAAAAACAAACAGCCAGGTGGTAAAATATTAGCCCGTTTGGATGGCTACCACCCCTGGTCTAAAGTATGTCACCATAACAACCTTGAATTGTGTTCTGGCATTAGTGACCAGGTTCCAGTCTCCGTTAAGAGAGTGGCAGCACATTGGTAGCACCTTTGGTGTTACAAATGTATATAGGTGATGGTCACCACTTTCCATCAGCTTATCTGCTGCTAAAATGGTATGTAATATAAAGTATGATATTTTTTATCCCGGGCATTCCGGGGGAATTTTCCCGGCAGTGGTTTGTAGTTGTTTGGGTGCATAAAAATTAGCTTATTCCAACACAGT
The DNA here is from genome assembly GCA_949752895.1 of Dendrolimus pini. Classification (NCBI taxonomy): domain Eukaryota; kingdom Metazoa; phylum Arthropoda; class Insecta; order Lepidoptera; family Lasiocampidae; genus Dendrolimus; species Dendrolimus pini. The sequence goes on from OX457150.1 coordinate 5,461,828, forward strand.
TTTCACCTAAACAATAGCTTACATTCTTTTATAGAATGCAGTGTCCCGGGAATCCCGCGGGAATTTCAAGTCAAGCATGGAAGATGTCGCAGGCATATCCTAGCAGATCATAAAATGTTGAAAGTCTAGCCGCATCTTTTATATCAAAACAGAAAAGAAATACTTCTGGTTCCATTTAATCTTATAGGAGTCAAGAGCTTTTTTTATTTATTGCATGAGTTTAGCGGACAGACAGGAGGCCTACCAGATGGAAAGCGGTTACCATCGCCTATAGACATTTGCAACACCAAACATGCTACAAATGCCCTGCTGCTCTTTAAGGCTAAAGCCTGGCCACTAATGCCGGAACACAACTCAAGGTTTTTATGGCGGCATACTCTACACCAGGTGTGGTAGCCATCCAGATAGGCAAATACCCTATCACCTGGCTGTGGGGTGTATTGTCCGGTCTTACGACAGGACACCCAGTCGCAAGAAAATGTATTCCTTCTGCATTCCTGCTGTTAGAGTTAATATTCTTTTGGCAATAAATAAACAAAATATCTGTTTAAAATTATCACTTAATAATTGGTATCACTTTAGTCGTCATACTGGCAACATTGTTTTTAAAACGTCAATTGTGCTCTGTGCTCATGTTTTTGAAAAGTGTAATAAATCATGCTAAATCAAGACTTTTTTATTTATTTTTGCTCAGAACCCTTCAGCTGCATGGACATAGTGCTATAAGAAAGCTAAATGGATAAAGAGCTATCAAAATCACATTTTTTATTGAGCAATTGTGATCCTTAGTTCTTCCACAGTCTATACCTAAGTTAGTGGAGAAGTTTTTTTGTTTAATTTATTCATGACCATAGAATCAAAGTCTTTCAGTCGGAAACATGTTAATTAATAGGTCTTCGTATAGTAGCGCAGTTGTATTGCAGGCTACAACCGACGCCATTCAATGGAGTTCTTGTGAAAACTCGAAAGATCACATCTGACTATACAGTTCACATTTCTCACAAAAACACATAATTTCTACTCAAAAACTATCAATATCCTGAAACTATTGTTCATTTTAGAGTAATTATACACATTTTTAGAAAATAAAACTGCACAGCACAACGTCTCCTTTCAGTTCCCGCCAAAAACTCCTTAGTGGAGAAGGAACAAACAGGGTTGCCTGGAAAGATAGTTTTAAGTGATAAGGCCACCCTTTGGTCAACATTTACTGCAAAAGTCTTAAGTTTTGGTGAACAATAAAGTGTTTTCATTTCATTCGTACAAAATAGAAAATTTTAAATTAAATAAAATGGTTAGAATGAACTACATACCCTCTGTTCCATTTCTGATATTTAGCATCTAATTCCTTCTGCTTTTCTGATTTTTCTTTCTTTTTACGTCTCTCCTCCGAAGTCTCTCTTTTACCTGAAATATATTTTATTGAAATACTTTAATGCTTAAAAATTAATACTATTGGATATTTAGAACTATTTGATAAGAAGATTTCTCTTTTATTTTCTCCCAAGTTCCTCTATTCTGGGATACATCCTCTGTCACACCAAAAATCGGTTTGTCAGTCTCTGTGGTTGAGCGAGTTAAGCCTTTGTCAGCTTGCTTTACTGTAACATAGAGGCTCCAGGTTTGATTCCTGGCATGGTAAATTTTGGAAAAGAATTTTTCATTATTTACTATAAGCTGGGTGTATGGGATCAGCCCTAGAGTATCCATTGTATATTACCCATAACGCAAGCGTAAGTTACTTAATTTGGGTGTATACAGTGTGTATGTTTGTCTGCTGATTATTATTATTACTACCGAAATCAGCATTTATCTTTCACACAATCCATCCATCTATTTATTGGCCTACCTTTTTTACATTTGTAACCATCAATCTGCCAGTATAACATTCTTTTGCCAAAAAGATAATTTAATTATTCTTATAAAATTGTTATGACTGGTGTTTTTATGTAAATATATTTATATATGTATGAAGATAGGAGCTGTTTTCTGTAAGTCAGTCCTAATGGCATAGAGAAATCAATAAGAACCTATTATAATGTGTCATTGTCATTGTAATGGCTGACAGCTGTCAAGTGTCAGATGTCAATGGAATATATTATGAAAATATACTCTACTCTCTCTGCTGCATTAAATCTCGTACAAGTTGTTTCATTTAAATAGATTCCTAATTAATCCTAAAACACAACTACAAATTGGTTGTAGCCGCAAAAATGTAGTGAGGGAATTGTTTAAAATTGGCATGAGTTGTATGGTTACCTAGATTTTTTAAAATCATTTAATCTTCCTTATTCATAATATTATCAAAAAGTGTCAAGAGCAATTCCCAAATTGTAAAGGACTCTCCACTAAAACTTTTGAAATATGAAGTCAAAAATTCTGAACATAAAAATAAAAACTTCGTTTAAAAAAACAAACTTCAAAAACTAAAATGTATAAAATAACTTATTAATATATATTATCTAAAACATCTTGAAGTCAGTGCTTAGTAATTTTCAAAATATATAAATTTTTATGTTTTACTTTGCACCGACTTCAAGATGTTTTTAGATAATATATATTAATAAGTTATTTTATACAGTTTAGTTAGTTTTTGAAGTTGGATTTTTTTTAAACGAAGTTTTTAGTAGTTACTTTTTAGTGTCTAGCTATGTATGCGTGACTTACGAATGGTGCCGCGCTTCTTAAAAAATATAGGTCCCAAGAAACGAGAACAAAAAAAATGTTCGTAAAATGAAAACTACTGGGCCAAACTATGTAAAATTTTTAGGGGACCAATTGGAAGCTATTCCGCGTCGAACAAAAAAAGAATCACGTATATCGAATCATAAATCTCAGAGTAATCGGTGTACATATGGAACGGAGTGAAAATTATTTTCATGAAAAATATTCATAAAATGAAAACTACTGGACCAAACTATGTAAAATTTTTAGGGGACCAATTGGAAGCTATTCCGCTTCGAACAAAAAAAGAATCACGTTAATCGGATCATAAATCACGGAGTAATCGGCGAACATACATAAAAAAAAGATCCCGACGAATTGAGAACCTCCTCCTTTTTTCGAAGTCGGTTAAAAAAGAGCTCCGAGAATACTTTTAATAAAAATTGGTAAAAAAAATACAATGAGTAATTTATGAGATACTTTTAAGGTATTTTGGATTAAATGATTTTTATTGTTCAATAGTAAGAGGATGTTTGTCATGTGTATTAAATGCTTTCTAGATTGTCACACTGATTTTTAGTTAAATATTAGTTATATTATGTCTGACAGCTGCTGACATCTAAGAAAGTAAGTAATGTACTTACTTTTCCTTGAAACAGCTTGAGCGTTCCTTCCAGACACTTCATCAGCCATTTGAGTAAAAACTTCATCTTCTTTTCTTCTAAATTGTTCATTTTCTTCCCTCAATTGCTTTGCATCTTGAAGACCTGCTTTTTTACCTTCTAGAGTTTTAGCCATTTTATTTGTTGATCTTTCACTATCTTTGTTAGGAAATTCATTCTTTCTTCTGTTGTCTTTTCTTCTAGGAGGAGATTGATCAGAATCACTATTAGATCTTTTATGCACAGGAGATCTATATCTATCTCCGCTGGCTTTTGATACATTATTTAAATCTGTCTGTCTGTCGTTCGAATCATATCTCTTCTGTTTTTTATTTCTTTCAGTAGAATAATCAGTGCTAGATCTTTTTTCATAAGAATATCTATGTCTTTGGGGACTTCTCTTAGGTGAATTAGATCTCTTTCTTCTAGTAGATTGATCTGGTGTTGTAGATCTTCTATATTTATCACCAGCTGGATTTCTGTTAACTTTTTCATTTTTATAATCATATTTTTGGGATCGCGAATCCTTTTGTTGTGAATGTTTATTTTTTCTAGGTGGTGATTCATCTGAAGATTCTGCTATTCTTGATTCTTTGAAATTTGTTTCATGTTTACGGTCATAACTTTTACTCTTTCTAGATTTTCTTGGTGGTGATGGGTCCGAGTCGGATTCTTTAGTATTTCTGACATGTCTATGGTCATCTCTCTGATTTTTTCTAGATTTTCTTGGCAGTGATTGGTCAGAATCTGATTTATCTTGCTCTTTGTTTAATTCTTTTTCATTCTCAAAATAACCCCATCTTGATGCTTTTCTTTGCTTATTTTTTGGTCTGCTATCATGCTTTCTAGGTGGTGATAAGTCTGAATCATGACCTTGTTGTTTCTTTGTTACTGGAGATTGTGACAAGTTTCTGTCTCTTTTTCTTGGTGGACTAAAATCACTATCACTGTCATGCTTTTTGGAACTAGTTTGACTGCTAACCTTGGATGACTTTCTGGGTGGTGATGGATCTGAATCATTTGCCTGTTCCTTTCTTACTGGTGAATGTGATATATTTCTATCTCTGTTTCTTTGAGGACTATTATCATTAGAGATTTTATCTTTAATATTCTTGGATTTTCTGGGAGGTGATGCCTTTGAGTCTTTCTTTTTTTCATCCTCTGAATCACTATACATTTTACCAAATATAATTTCATTCTCTTTTTCAACTTCTTTGATGTCCAGTTTTATTTCTTGTATTTGAAGTTTACTGTTGAAGCCATCGTCCTAAAAAGGAATTTGTGCTTGTTATAATTAAGCTCATTAATCATCTAAAAGGAGTAACAATCGAGGCAGTGAAAACATTCAAATAATGTGTTACGCGAAGTCCATCACAGCAGTTATGAGAACCATAGATTATATTAATATCACATAGATAATCTTCATAGATAATAATATTATTATGTAGGGTAGTTTTCGTAGTATTTTCGTATAAAAGGCGGTGTGGCGTGTAGAAGGTGTTCATTGCTTACTGAGTGGTAAAGGGGAATCTCTACCCAAATAGTTAATATTAGGCATATTTGGTACTTTCTTGCCCAAATCTCTGCAAGGCTTTTTACAAATGTTATGCAGGTATTAGTTTACTATTTTTTCTACTTTAAAATTTTGGAAACAAAATGTGATATTCCAATAAGAAATGTATGCTTTATGTGAATTAGGTGGGGATTTTCTCAATTTTGAGGTGTTATATCTTACATCTTTAATTTTCTCTCCTCCAGGAGCCAAAAGCTACATGTAGGTAACACAATGCTAGTTTTTTTTATCAAAGAAGACACAAAATACACTTGCAGACAAATTACCTGAGTAACAACCTTCCATTTTGATGTTGTTTTGAACTGTTCCAGCTTTTTAATTTCCTCTGGTCTTTCATCGATGATACCAGCAATCTGTGGACCATCTTCACCTTCATCTAATAAATCAATTTCATCACCTTCTAGAGTCCGAAGTTTGGACAAATCTATATCATCATCAATTATTTTGAACCTGAAACACATGAATGAATACTTCTAACAAGATTCTTTGTGATGCCCCTCAAAGACAAACTATAGACAACGAGGAGATTAGCCTATATGTAGTTCTTTTCAGAATTCCAGCCAGGTTGGTGTAAGCTACAGGGCCTACATGGATGAAATTTGGCAAAAAATACTGATATGTGTGCTTGATAAGTACTTATAATTTCTTTTTGTATTGTGTTTAGGAACTTTTACAAGTGTGTTTAACACTACATGCCTAATGTATTAGATACAGGCTCAGCAGCCATTGTGCTACTCTGAAAAAATAAAATCTAGAAGATTTCAGTGCCACCTAGCGAATGCAATTATGAATCTAAACTATCCTGAACCCACTTAAAAGTACAAAACAACTATATAAATCTTTTTGAGAAAAAAGATATTTTACACAAACCCACAGAAGAATAACCCCACTCTTTCGTCTGTCAGACAAAGGCCTATAATCCAAAGAGGCGATGCTCATACAAAATTTTGAAATTCTTAAAGGTTTTCATTACTTGTTTCTTTTAAACCACACCTGTATGACAAGTGAATGAAATCAAAAAATAAATTTAAATTAATCAAGCTGTTTTTTTGGGTTTTAGCATGACTAATGAACAGCAATTGATTTTAACAAATAACAATGTTTTCCTTCACCATTGTAAGCACATGGTAATTGTATAAATATGTACATGATTTTGGGCAGGATTCAAATCCACACCCTTGATTGAGTCTGGGACACTTGCGCTAGCCATTATGTTACCATGACAAATTATTATTATTATTTATATATGTTAAATGTATAGTTAAGAATTTACATGAACATAATATTCTAACTAGACTATAAATAAAAATACAAAATAACATCATTCTATAAATAAAAATATGACTCAAAAATCACTATCGGCTGGCAGCATTCCCAAAATACTGGTCACATTGCCCCAGGTGCAGGCAAGCTTTTTTGTTAACCGAGACTCAATTAGATGTATTAAGAATTCTTGATAGGGGGATGAGCACCGTGCCCTGACAACCTCATGGTCTTAACCACAAAAACCACAAATAAACTAGTTTTTACATATGTAAATATGTGTAAACAAACAACAGTAATTATAATAATCTGGTCATCTGTGGAGGTTTATGAAAAGCTGTTCTTTAGCTATCTCTGTAACGTTAGTTTGTAAGACTACAGCTGTTAGCTATAGTTATAAGGCACATTTATTCATTATGAACAGATCCGAACTTTTTAAATATAGGTTAGAAGGCTAAAGGCTTAGCCTTCATGGTTATTTTTTGTTTATAACCACCCAAAGTTAATTATATATCAAAAGTGATAAATAACTGTGCCCTATATCTATACCGCACCCAAAATTTGTAATTGGTGAGCACACAACACATACCATCTTCTATTCTATTTTTGGGGGTTTGGCTTCAATGCCATCGGCGCTGATATCACCAATGTTACAGTATATATACAGTATAATCAGGTATTGAGGACTATTAGTAATTACAAACATGAATGTCATACAAGATAGTGTCTATTGCTTCAGTATATTAGGTCAGTAATATACTCTCAGGGCTATCTAACTGCTATTCTGTTTTATAATGATTTGGCTGCAAGGCCACTGCGCTGATTCGGTCAATATCACAGTATATACTATACAGTACTTCGCAACGAAGAGTTGGTCGGTTGTTTAAAGCTTGAAACCTTTTATTGAGAGTAAATATATTATGAGTTAACTTATTCCGAGTATAATATAAGTTGATTTACCCTTTGCCTTTAATGGCTTTCTTCTTCTTTTTCTTATCTTTGGAAGGCCCACCAAGGTACTTTTGTAAGTAAGTTTTCTGATCTATCGTAGCGGACATTGTAACTGTTGTTTTTACAAATAAATTTCAATAAAAATCTTGCTAGAAAACCACCAAAAACTTATTTCTGTAATTCAGAATTGCCTTTATGCCTTTCTTTCATCTTTGAATATTTAAGTGACGTTGACAGCATTATGACATTGACTTATTTTTTTTGATGTTAAGCGCCCATATGCCGCTAGTAATAATGGGGTTATTGACAAATTTTTGAAAAGGGCTTAAATTGAAAGAATGTGTTCTATATTAACTAAAAAAAATACTCTGGCTTTTATCCGCGTACTTATAGAATAATTTTTACCCCTGTTAAATTCATATTTTGAATAACGTGCCAAAAAGGCGCCAAAATGACGAATGCCTTTTTGTGACGTCAATAGTAATTACTATGACATAGGAGTGCACGATATATATCGATATTGAATAAAATATCGATATATGTACACGATATATCGATTCCTCCCGATATTATCGAATAATCTAGTATCGATATGTACAATCGATACATTTTATCCGATACATCAAATATCGGTAGAAATTATAGAACAAACTTTTACTTTTTTAAACTGATTTATGGTTGGTAACTTGAGTAAAAATAAAACGTAAAACCCTGAATTATTGAATAACTAGCCTTCCCAGTAACGAAAGTTTCGTGGTTAACAAAATAGGTACTCTAAATGACTTCAAATTAAACTCCACTACATACCTAACCTACAATGTATATTCGTCTCAACAGCTAAAGAGCGATTTCTGAGTTTCTCCAATAAACTCACAGATTTATTTTTTTGTAGTTTTTCAGCGCTGGTCGATTATGAGATATACTAATGAAATGATTCGATTATAAAATAAGTAAGCTACTTATTTCATAATCGATTTTCAATATTAATATTCGAAAATAATTCGATTATGACATTAGTCATAATCGCCCCCCGCTAAACAACATACTAATCCTACTCTTAGTAAGGGCAGCACTAGTATTAAAAATGGTATAATCTGTGTCTGTGGGTACTCGTTTCGGTCTCAGTACAGAATAACTTACAAATAAAAGCTATCTGTTTTGATTGTGTTGTTTGATACATTTTACGAAATGTAAATACAGTTATATAAAATTTAACTAATATAAATAAATAGCACAATATATAAAAGCGGCTACAATTCAATTGTATAGAAGAAGCAAGCTGTGGCAATAAATTGATTATCTGTTTTATATATTACATTTTAATTAAAATTTTGTTTGAGCAAGGTCTCGACAAAAAATATTGGGAATTATAAATAATTAAACTTGATTTGTTTCTTATTCCTAGCTATTTTTACTTATATCAACTTGATCCCTATCAAATACTTAATATTAAAAACTAACTAAATAAGAAAATTACATTTTGTTACGATATATCGAAGATATCGATATATTTCTACGATATATCGCAAAGTATCGATTCAACATTACGATATATTATATCGAAAATAATATCGATATTTTTTTTGTATGAACATCCCTACTATGACAGTTTCTTGACAGAACTAAATTCATTAAGCATGTGGTCTAATTAAATCCAGATATATCGATTTTGATTTCGATTCGATTTGTGTATCATTTTGTAACACAATTTGTTGTTATCTTATAGTAAGTAAAATTATTCCGTTGCTGCAGAAATTATGGCATTTCCGATCAATTTTCAGTTTAATTCGAAGGGTTTTTGAACTGAGTCTTTGATTTAAATAGATTTTGAAATAATGAATATTGCTCAAAAAAAAATCGATTTACCAAAACCTAATGTGTCTAATCCCTATGGCCTATGTAAACAAATATTACTTAATAAAACTTAATATTAGTCGAGTGTCCCCAGTAAATCAGCTTTGTATTTAAATTGTTTTACCAAATTATTTTGATAATATGGATCGAAAAAGATGTCGTCGGTGTGTAGTGCCAAAAGCTGAAATACGTAGAAATTGGTTGAAACTTGCAGGAAGATACGATGCTTCTCTTATGTCAAACACTGATTTATTTTTGGGAAGACCAATTTGATGTAAGTATCATCTTAATAAACTTTTATTGTGAGAAACTGAGGAAACTTTTATACAGCTTATGCTTACACTTTGAAGTTATAAGATTACAGACTGATATAATATTGTTTTATATAAATAGAATTTTAATATTTCAGCTGCCTGACGACATGAAAAATTACATAGAATATGGAATTATGACTTCAGTAAAAAAAAACAGAATGAAACCTGGATGTGTCCCTTCAAAATTTGACTGTCTATCTTCTCGGAAAAGAACATTACAGCCATCAACAAGTAGTGCACAATCAGCTGTAGTTTAAAATCAAAAAATAAATCTGTTTCAAGAAAAACTGAGCTGGTAATTCTGGAAGAATGCTCCATAACTGCCTCCCGGTATGTCTAGCGAGTAATTCGGCCCCATGTCATCCCATTTTCACAAAGAATGGGTGAAAACTTCGTCTTTATGCAAGACAATACTGGCCCACATACAGCGCGAACAACTCAGAAAGCTCTCTCTGAAGCCAATATTACGGTTTTACCTTGCCGGCCATGAGTCACGATCTTAACCCCATTGAACATTCATGGGACCAATTGAAAAGAAGCCTCAAATTGAACTTCAGTAATGTGACTAATCAACAAGAGCTTATAAATGCCCTAAAATTGTGTTGGGAGTGAATACCCGAGGAAAACATCACCCACTTGATTGAAAGTGTCCCAGAGAGACTTGGAGAGTGCATACGGAACAGAGGAGGACCTACTTGCTATTAAGCACCTTCAAACTCATTGATTTAGTCAAGAAAAAATATATAAATCAAACTACTTAAATCAATAATTTCTGTAAACTTCCCTAAAAACTGTAAATTTTGACTAAATACCATAAAATTAGTAACACTTATGTTTCTGTTCACACTTTCAAAAATCTTAATTTATTCATTTATAATCATAAAAATTGAAAAAAGAAAATGTAAAATTCATTAATAAAAAATGGTGGGCCCTATTTTGTTTTGAGTAGTTTACAGTAATGGATAATGCATCCATTACTTTAACTAAAATCCTGAGGTGTCTTGTATACACTTTCAGTGTTTTGGTAAGTCTGGTATGGGATGCCACTTGCATAGATATTTTAGCCGCATCACATTCAGCAAATATGTATTCTGTAAACAATATTATCGACTTAATTTTTCGTGGTCAATAAAAAAATTGTTGCAATAAATATTTGTTTTATTTGTTCAATGCTTTTATACAGTAAAGGATATATATTACTAATCCCAAACAATTTAAGGTCTCGAATAATGCTTTTTACATATGCCTGATCATAATCAATTACTAATATGTGGACAACTCCACTATTTTCAAAATTCCACTCAGCCACACAAAAGTAACACTTCATTAATTTGGAAACAAACATTTGCACTTGTATTTGAGTCATATATATATATATATATCTCAGTAATCTTGTTATCCTTTATATAATTTCTAAAAGTCTTTTTAAAGAGAGGCACTTTATTTCTATAACAATTGTTTTATTACAAATTCCATCTGGTGTTGCAGCAATGTATGAATACTTTTTAGATATTATTGTGGCGAACGATGGTGGAACCATCTAGTTAGTTTTCGAACTTTTGGAACAATCTAGAAAAATCTAGAACAAAAAGACAAGGACGGATATATTTAGAAAAAGATAGACGATAAACGAAAGAAAGAGATAGATAGATGTTAGAAAGAGATAGACGACAAAAGAGAGAAAGAGATAGATAGATGTTAGAAAGGGATAGACGTATAAACGAAAGTTCCCGAACAGAAGGTTCGGGAAAGAAAAGACAGAGATAGATAGACGGGTTCTAGAAAATTCTTCCGGGTATATAAACAGCGTAAGGCGCGCCTACCGGGCAGTTTTAGAGTTGAAAGTTGCAGTTTAAAGTTGAGTTCAGTCCAAGACGGTGAAACGACAAGTGCGATATTAGAGAACATTAATAGAGGACAGAGACGAACTAAGTGGTGAAATTAGTGAGAAGTTTGGTGGACAGATACGCAAAGGAGGTGTGTAGCGTAGTTCGAGAGGGAAACCAGAAGCGAGCTACGCGCGATAATATTGGAGGTGGTCCGCGCAATATCGGCGACGGTATTGAGGGTGTGACAACTTATCGTCGGGACTGTGCATCGTTGGTCGTGCGTATAGGGGCAACCCTGCAGAGAGGTACTACGTGCGGCTGTGTAAGTTAATAAAAGCTTCTAAATTTAAAACTGGTGTTTTCTTCCAATCCATAAGTGCGTACCCCGCTCGTACGTAACAATTGGTGTCAGAAGTGGGATTGGAAGATAAAATGCCAGTAATGCCAAGAGACGGCGTCAACACTCGTGCTAGGGCCGCCGCCCAGCAACAAGAGAATTTGGAACCGGAGAGCTCTGTGGAAGTAAACCCTAGAGAGTTAAACGATCCTGTTGAGGGGTCTTCAACAGACCCATCAAGTACGCAGCCCCCTAAATCGGAGTTCTGGGCATTGTTCGAGCAGATGCGAGTAATGCAAGAAGAACAGGTCCGCCGTCAGGAGGAACAAGCTCGCCGCCAAGAGGAACAGCTGCGAGCGATGCAGGAAGAACAAGCCCGCAGTCGAGAAGAACAAGCCCGCCGTCAGGAGGAACAAGCTCGCCGCCAAGAGGAACAGTTGCGAGCGATGCAGGACGAGCAAGCTCGCCGTCAGGAGGAGCAAGCTCGCCGTCAGGAGGAGCAAGCTCGCCGTCAGGAGGAGCAAGCTCGCCGTCAGGAGGATCAGCTGCGCGTCGTGGAAGAACAGCTGCGTGCTCTGGGGGAAGATCAGAGGACCAGTGAAGGCAGCATTCTAGAGGCTATTAAAGATAGTGCACAGGCAGTTGAGGAGGTTAGAAATAAGCTTCAGATACATGAAGAGTGTCTGTCTGGGCATGAAGAACGGATTTCGGCCATGGAAGAAGATTTGCGTAGAATAAAGGTTAGGGGTGTGCCAATCCCAACGGTGGCAACTCCATCTGCAATGAATTTTAAGGCACCCCCTTATGATGGAGCATCTCCATGGGCAGCTTACAGGCGGCAGTTCGAGGCAGTGGTAGAAATGAACGGATGGGATAGTGGCCAAGCCAGGACTGCGCTTATTTTGGGACTCCGGGACAAAGCAATGAATGTATTAGAAGCTGTCAGTAAGGATACCTCTTATGAGCAGCTAATGGAAGCTCTGGAATCACGTTTTGGTGACTCTCATTTAGAGCACGTGTTTCGAGCCCAACTTCGGAAGCGTTATCAGAGACCTAATGAATCGCTGCAGCAGTGGTCACTGGAGGTGGAGAAGCTGGTGCGAAAGGCATATCAGAGTTCGCCTTCAACATTTGTTAACAGCATACTTCTCCAAACGTTTGTTGACGGTATATCTGACGTTGAGATAAGAGCAGCTGTACGATTAGGCCACCACGATAACATGAAGGAGGCTTTGGCGCACGCTCTAGAAGTGGAAGCTGTTCGTCGAGATTCGAGGAGCGGACGCATACGTGAGATCACGTCACGCGATGATTCCACGGGAGGTCGAAGGACTTTTACATTCAGATGTTATGCCTGTGGAGAGCGAGGACATTTCCGAAGCAGGTGCCCAAATCGACCCTATGGAAGACAAAGCACTGACACAAGCGTCAGAAACTCAGGAAAACTAGATAAAGTCAGAGCTGCGGGGTGGGCGCTGGCTGGTAGACGAATAACCCGAAGAATAAGGATTTACCAAAGCTCAGATGGGAACAGTCTAACTGTTGATGGAATAGTTAATGGAGTTGCTTGTTTACTGACTATAGATACTGGAGCATCACGTACGGTAGTTGGACCACAGTTAATGAGGAAAAATGGTAAAATAACTAATGAAAGACAGACGGTTCAGCTCACGACGGCTACCGGCCAGCGTGTACCAGTAAAAGGGGAGCAGAAAGTAGCTATCAAGATTGGTGACAAGCTTTATTGGCAACAAGCGATAATAGCCGACATTATGGATGATTGCATAATTGGACTGGATTTCCTCCGAAACCATCAGTGTAAGCTTGACATACAGAAGGGTATTCTCAAGTGTGGAGCCATGGAAATCCCAATGAAAAGTGGCAGCGGAGGTAGAGTGTACAGCTTCCGGGAAAATAGCGGAATAGATCTCAGTAAAATTATGGAAGGTTGTAAAGAAAATTTAACAGCCATGCAGATGGCAAAGGCCGAAACTCTATTACAACGATACTCTGAAATGTTCTCAAAGGACGACAAGGATATTGGCAGAACCGGATTAGTTCGGCACCGAATTAATACTGGGAATGAACATCCGATCCGACAACGACCACGTCGAGTTCCATTTGCTAAAGAAAAGGAAGTTGATGACATGATCAAGGAAATGGAACAAAATGGGGTAATCGAACCATCTATTAGCCCGTGGTGCTCTCCTGTGGTTTTAGTAAAGAAAAAGGATGGAACTACTAGGTTCTGCGTAGACTACCGTCGATTAAATGATGTCACGAAAAAGGACAGTTATCCCTTACCAAGGATAGATGACACCCTCGATACTTTGAACGGTATGACATGGTTTTCTACCCTAGATTTGAAGAGTGGATACTGGCAGGTAGAGATGGACTCAAGGGATAAGGAGAAAACTGCGTTCTCTACTGGTAAGGGATTATGGCAATTTAAGGTAATGCCATTTGGACTATGTAATGCTCCAGCTACATTTGAACGTTTAATGGAAAGAGTCTTAGAGGGCTTATTAGGAGAAACCTGTTTGGTTTACCTTGATGACATAATTATAGTGGGTCGAAATTTTGATGATCATTTGAAGAAGTTGGAGATGGTATTCGATAAATTAAGAAGTGCAAATCTCAAGTTAAGTTTGAAGAAATGTTCCTTCTTCAGACGACGGGTTAACTACTTGGGACATGTTATTTCTGCAAACGGCATTGAAACTGATCCAACAAAAGTTTGTGCAGTCAAGGAATGGCCTATACCGACGGATAAAACACAAGTTCGCGCATTTTTAGGGCTCTGCTCTTATTATCGACGGTTCGTTAAGAATTTTTCACAAGTGGCAACCCCTTTGCATAAATTAACCGAGAAGAAACGGACGTTTGTTTGGGACCAGGAATGTCAAATGGCATTCGAGAAACTGAAGCAGCACTTATGTAATACCCCAATACTTGGCTATCCAGACAGGATCAACGATTTCATAGTTGACTGCGATGCAAGTAATACGGGTATTGGCGGGGTACTTTCTCAGAAGAAAGGAGATCAGGAAATTGTCATAGCGTATTTTAGTAAGTCTTTGTCAAAGTCAGAAAAAAACTACTGTGTTACACGGAGAGAATTGCTAGCAGTAGTCAAAATTTTACAGCATTTTAAGAAGTACTTATTGGGACGAAGGTTTCTGGTCAGAACAGATCATGCGGCATTAAAGTGGCTGCTGCAATTTAGGAATCCGGAAGGTCAAGTTGCACGTTGGATTGAACAACTGCAGGAATACGATTTTGTGGTGGAACACCGAAGTGGAAGAAGTCATGGAAATGCTGATGCTTTATCCAGGCGACCGTGTTCAGAAGATTGCAGGCATTGTATTAGACAAGAGGAGAAAGATAGTGCTATTTACATTAAAGCAATAAGGACGGACGCTCTTAATGATGAGTGGAGTCAAGATGTTCTACGAAAGTCACAAGAGGAAGATGAAGATCTGAAACCGATATTGCTTTGGAAAAAGGCTAATAGATCTCGACCTGATTGGAGTGATATTGCTGGTTTTGGCGCAACAACTAAGGCCTATTGGGCGCAATGGAATAGTCTGGTGCTTAATGAAGAACTATTATGTCGAAAATGGGAGAGTCCATCTGGTAATGAAAGTCATTTGCAAATAGTAGCGCCCAAGTCTAAGATCCCGGAAATTTTACGAGTGTATCATGACGGCACTTCAGGAGGACATCTCGGTGTGAAAAGGACTTTGATGAAAGTGCGTCAACAATTTTACTGGCTTCATTGCAGGGAAGATGTCGAGGAATGGTGTAGGAATTGTATGAGGTGCGCCTCTGTGAAAGGACCCCAAACACGAAGTCGGGGTAGATTAAAATTATACAACGTGGGTGCCCCTTGGGAACGAATTGCAATTGACGTGGCGGGACCATTTCCTTCGACAGATAAAGGAAATCGTTACATTTTGGTGGTTATGGATTATTTTACTAAGTGGCCAGAAGCTTTTGCAATTCCAAATCAGGAAGCAACTACGGTAGCGGATAAATTAACGAAAGAAGTTTTCTGCCGATTTGGTTTACCCCTGGAGATTCACAGTGATCAGGGTCGCAATTTTGAATCTCAAGTCTTCCAAGAGACCTGCAAGATACTTGGAATACACAAGACTCGAACTACCCCGTATCACCCACAATCTGATGGAATGGTAGAGCGGTTTAACCAAACTTTAGAACGGCATCTGGCAAAGGTTGTGGATTCTCATCAACGAGACTGGGATGAGTACATTCCCCTCTTTCTCCTAGCATATCGAACGGCTGTTCATGAGAGCACTTCCACAACGCCAGCTCGTGCTAATTTTGGAAGGGAACTCCGACTTCCAGTGCAACTTCTTTCAGGATGTCCGCCTAATACTCCAAGTTGTGTTTCGGACTATGTACAAGACTTAAGAAGGAGGATAGAAGAAATTCATGACCATATGAGAATAGAAAATCTACAAGCCAGTGAACGGATGAAAACCCGTTACGATAGACGTGCTAACTTAAGGGACTTTGATGAAGGCTCATTGGTCTGGCTTCATAATCCTGTTCGACGTAAAGGAAAATCTCCAAAATTGCAATCGAGTTGGGAAGGACCTTACACAGTAGTCACTAGGATTAATGATGTTACCTATCGAATTCGGAAATCATCAAGGAGCCCTGTAAAAATAGTACATGTAGATCGACTAGCGAAATTTCATGGTTCTAACGATGCTCGGGACGAGCACGTTTTAGGAGGGGGTAGTGTGGCGAACGATGGTGGAACCATCTAGTTAGTTTTCGAACTTTTGGAACAATCTAGAAAAATCTAGAACAAAAAGACAAGGACGGATATATTTAGAAAAAGATAGACGATAAACGAAAGAAAGAGATAGATAGATGTTAGAAAGAGATAGACGACAAAAGAGAGAAAGAGATAGATAGATGTTAGAAAGGGATAGACGTATAAACGAAAGTTCCCGAACAGAAGGTTCGGGAAAGAAAAGACAGAGATAGATAGACGGGTTCTAGAAAATTCTTCCGGGTATATAAACAGCGTAAGGCGCGCCTACCGGGCAGTTTTAGAGTTGAAAGTTGCAGTTTAAAGTTGAGTTCAGTCCAAGACGGTGAAACGACAAGTGCGATATTAGAGAACGTTAATAGAGGACAGAGACGAACTAAGTGGTGAAATTAGTGAGAAGTTTGGTGGACAGATACGCAAAGGAGGTGTGTAGCGTAGTTCGAGAGGGAAACCAGAAGCGAGCTACGCGCGATAATATTGGAGGTGGTCCGCGCAATATCGGCGACGGTATTGAGGGTGTGACAACTTATCGTCGGGACTGTGCATCGTTGGTCGTGCGTATAGGGGCAACCCTGCAGAGAGGTACTACGTGCGGCTGTGTAAGTTAATAAAAGCTTCTAAATTTAAAACTGGTGTTTTCTTCCAATCCATAAGTGCGTACCCCGCTCGTACGTAACATTATCAATCCACATGATTTTCTTGTATAATTGTTTTGAAACAAGTTTTTTTACTTGTTCTTTTAAATTTTGTCCTATAGCTTTTGCATCTATTGTCCTGGCTCCCATAATAATCATCAGAAATCATCTAGTTTTGCATCTCCAAACACCATGTGCAATAGAGCCTGTGATTCTACCATACCACATTTCTTGCCACAAATTACTTGTATGTTGACCCTGTGCGTTTTCTTCAAGTTCAAGTCCAGTAATTGAAAACTTGGTTGATGTTTTAACATCAAACATGAGTTAGTTTGCCTCTTTTCAGCTCCTTTTACAAATTCTGTTAATAACAAAGGCTGAGAGTCTTGTGCTCTAGTAGTAGTAGGAACTGCTTTTGAAAGTTGTTTGCCCAATATTATTTTTAAACTAGTCCCTACTTGACACAGTGTGCATTTCTTCCAATAATAATCTACTGCAGGACATGATGGTTCTTCACTTCTTTGGTGAACCCACATCAAAAATGCAACCGCATGCTTACATCCACCTTGAGATGCTGCACAATCATAACATTGCACACTCACTACTTTACTCTCCTTCTCATCCACCACCATGGTTGCTGCATATAATTTAGACTGTAATCGATGTTCTGGACAAACTTTGCATTTTAGTGTATACATATGCGAGTTTCGTCGCAGATGAACACAACCAATCGCATCATCACCCAGTGTTACCAGATGGGGGGATTCCCTGCAAATTCGGGGGGTTTTTTGACGTCGGGGGGAAGATTTGGGGGTAAAGATTCTTTGGGGGGGACATTCGGGGGGAAATATTTTGTTGTCAGAAATTTTTGGCGATATTTTAAGTATTAATAATTCATCTACAAACACAATTATCATCACTACAATTATTATATCTAAGTTATAATACGGTATTATTACTTTATCATAGAATTATACTCTACTAGTAAATCATACTTCAATTGAATAGTTCATTTTAATAATTCAATTCATTCGTTCGTTCATTTACATCATTAATTTTATTTATTATGCCGTCTCTACTCGTATGCGTCGTATCTTATAAGCTACTTTCCGTTACACTCACAACGACTACGTTCACAACCGCGGTTTTTCCCGTTCCACTTATTTGCTGGCGTCACAATCGTAAACTCAAGTGGAACGGTTATTTAACCCACCTATTTACACGGGTCGTTGTTACCACCCCCCCCCCCCCCCGTGAGCGAAAATGATGACGTCATTAGTGACGTTTTCGCTACGACGGTAGTTTTGCTTTTTTATTTCTCCTTTAAAATAAGTAAAAACTGTTTTGGGGGTTTTTTTTGTCAAAAAGCTTATATTTGGGGATTTTTGACAAAAATTTGGGGGTTAATTGACATGGTCATCTGGCAACACTGTCATCACCGTAAGATTGTCTTGATGATCTGCAAAAGATCAAATACCTGTGTAATATTAAACAACAAATGATAAGTGAATTCGTAAATATTAGTTATACCCTCAAATGTGATGCAAATATTTCACAGGATACTTTATACAAAATTTATTGCAAATGCACATTTAAAAGTTCTTTCATTGTATATAGAAATACTTACGAAGATGTCTTATCGTTTTGGATTTGGAATTCCGCTGCATTAAAATTTGAATTCGATGCAAAAAAAACTTGCTACTATAACCGCATTGATATTGGGCAAATTTGCTCTATCCGCTTTTGTTTATCCTGCTTCCATAGTTCTAAATATTAATGTGGATAGTTTAGTTTAAAAGTAATTTCAACTTATGATATTTGTAAAAAGAAAAGTTTGTTTTGTTTTTGTTAAATGTCATGTGTCAAAATTAGAGCAACTTAAGTTGTCGTTACTAGGAATTGACGTCACGCACTGTGATTGGGTTTTCAAGTCACGTGACACATAGGTTAAAAATCATAATTTTATTTATCTAAATAAAAATATTTACAGTTTATTATTATTATATTAAAAAATACTGAAAATTCTCTTTTAATATTATCTACCATTCTACCTAAGTTTCATATTTTATTTCTACCAGTGTCAATAACCCCATTGTACTAGGCATGGAACATTTCATTTCATATGAAATTCAATTTCATACATCGCATCTGCTACCTCTCTTCATTTGGTCTGTGAAATGTCATAGGCAATGAAATCGCGAGAGCGAGCGAGTAGGGACGAATGAGCGGGCGTGATAGAATGAATAAACTATATTTTGCTGATTCGTCACCGCTAAGTCGCTAAGTGTACGACTATGAAGTAGTATGAAGTATGAGAGTATTAAAAAATAGATTTTAAATTAAGGATTGTAAAGTATTATTTTCCTTGGAATAATCTTTCTCAAAATCAGTTGTTTAGGAAATGAAATGAAATTTCATTGTCACAGGTCAGTCATTCGATTCGAAAGTAGCATGCGTAGTGATTATAAATTATAATTCATATTTCATTTTTAATAGCATACGGAACGTGTGACGCTGTGGTAATTTTAAGCTTAAAAAATCATTGCCTGTGAAATTTCACATGTGAAATCATTGTGATTTTTTTTAAATTTCATCCAATGAATATGAATTAAAAGTAGCAATCATTTCCATGCTTAAATTGTACACGTTGCGCATCGTGTCGGGTCGGCAACGACTTGAGAGTTCCCAACTCTCGTTAGAGAAAACATGCTTCTTCACTAAATTGTCTACGTGTATTGGGAATGTCATCGTCAAAAACAAGTTTTATTTTATACTTACAGTATGTTTAGAGCATTTTTTTTAAATACATTTTTTTGAATAGGCTTTTTTTACAAGTTGTCACAGCGCCGTTTCTTTGCCAATACTACAATATGTTATTTTATGTTTCACATGTTTTTGCCCTTTCAGACATGCAAACAGTAATTAAAAGTTGAAAACCAACCAGTTAGCAAAAACAGATTAATCCACAGACACTAATTTTATTTTTCTAAAATTATACAGTAATATATGAAGTGTAGAATTATTTCCATATAGCATAAAATGTCAAAAATGAAAAAATGAAATATTAGAATAATAAAGTTTGTCAAAGTAGGTATATATTACGTATTGTCAAATTTAATTTAGAATTGGTTATCAAGACATTTTTTAACGTCGTAATAGAATTTTTCGAATAATAACTTTTGTAGCCCCTTTTAAAACAAATCTATGTTATCGTCCCTAATAGACCTGGGTACTTTATTAAATATCACTGGTGCCATGTAGAATACACTTTTCCCTATTAAAGCGGTTCTACGGGCAGGCATACAAAGCTTGTTATTGTCCCATCTATTGCAATTTTCCATGTGAAAAATCTTACTAAACAAATGCAAACTCGCTTTTACAAACAATGCTACTCACGAATATACAGACAGGGTAGAGTCAATATTTTGTGTTTTTTAAAATACGAGAAACAGCTTTCGGTAATTTTTAAATTAAACATAGCCCTGATACATTTCTTTGGCACCTTATAAGTAATGTCTTTATTTGTGGAGTTTCCCCAGAAGATTATGCTGTAGCGGAGCATTGATGACACTAACCCATGGTAAACAGTAAATATAACTTCCGTGTTGATTTATTGAGCTCGCCTATACAAAGCCTATGCCGAACTGCTTGTTTTTACATAGTTGTTCAATATGCGGTTTCCAATTTAATTGACCATCAATAGTAATATCTAAGAATTCTGTGTTTGAAACTTCTTCAATCCTGTTTGTTATTACTATTTACTCTTTGTGTAAAATGAATTGTATTTGTTTTGTTTAAATTACTGTTAAAAATTTATTTTCGAATTATTATTTTGTAGCCATGAAATTAAAAATGTCAAACATTTATTTATATCAAATTCATACGTGCTTATATCGCCACATTTAATTGTCACTGTACTGTCGTCGGCAAATAATGTGACTGGAGGATTAATGGATTTAGGCAAGTCATTTATATATAACGAAAAGAAGTGGTCCCAGCACACTTCCTTGTGGTACCCCGTACATGGGAGTACGTTTGAGGGTTTTGTGAATTTCATTTTTTCTTGTCACTGTGTTGATTATCATTGTCATTGGTTGACTTGAAAATCGCGCCTTTTTAATGTCAATCGATATAGAGAATTAATGCTCTGTCGTCAACGCTCACTCCGACCCAGCTCTTGACATGGATCGTTGTAAGCGCTGTGTGATTGAAAATAATGACGTCATTAGTGACGTTTTCGCCACACATCCTCACAACATACTCATCATTTATGGATGGCCCTTTTACAGTTTGTCTACAATATCACGGATGATCACCGACATGAAGACTGCCGCGGATGCGGGAGTTCCTGATATCCTGATGCGGTCTTTCCGCGTGACTCCACACATCCATCGCAACATATTCATTTACATCCACGCGTGTGTTCTTCCATGATTGTAAAAAATAAAAAGATTTTTTAAGACAGATTCTGTAGTTAATTGGCAATGTAATGGTACAAAGAACAAGATGTTTGTGAAGTTATTTGTTTCGAACATTTATAATTCTTCCTTAATTAGTTTCTGGGGGACTCTTATTTCGAGATGAGACTTAACTTTTTGTGATTGTTCACGACGTTTGATATAAATTGTGTACTTATTTTAATATATTATTAAGAAGACTCAAAAGGACTATTTTAATTAGTGTTATAATAATCTTATAATAATAAAGTGTAGTACTATGTGCTAAGCGTTGACAAAGAACACATGCACAAACGTGTTATTTAACACATTCTTAGTTTAATCTATATCGCCTAGTTATTTTAGGTCACATTTAACATACTTACTAGCCTTATTTCATAGATTAGATTGTAATTTTAATGTTGTTTCTCAAGGTAAATCATTTAGAGAGAGAGAGAGAAAGAAAGAGAGAGAACCCTTTATTGCTCACCAAAATGCCCAATTACAAATAATATATAATTACAATACTTCTTGGCAAAACAACAGGCGGGCTTATCGCTAAAAGCGATCTATTCCTAGCTTAATAAGAAATTTTTACTAATCTGGCGATGTAGGTGGGGCAGAAAAAAGACAGGACTGCACAATTTAATTATACATAGAATAGAATAGAATATACTTTATTGCATAACATGAAGATACGATTCAAGAAGTTTAAGTACAGAAGACAATAGGCGGTCTTATCACTAAAAGCAATTTCTTCCAGACAACCTTGGATGGATTAGAGAAAATTGTGTAACATGTGGGTTTTGCAATATAAATAGAATAGAAAGTATAATAAGATTTTGAGATGGCAAGTATTTTTATTTATTATATTAGACATATTTATTTGAATAATATATATATATATACTAGCTCACCCAAGCCCACTTCCCTGGGCGTCATTAAGAATACAAAAAACAAAACAATCGATACATTTGAGAGTAAGGGGGAAGCATTGGCGGTAAGCCTTGATATTGCAAAAGCCTTCGATCGGGTCTGGCATAGGGCACTTCTTTCGAAGCTTCCCAGCTACGGACTCCCCGAGGGGTTGTGCGCATGGGTAGCCAGCTTTTTATATGTGCGGAGCATCAAGGTGTTAATTGACGGTGTATGCTCGGAGACGAGGCCTATTAATGCTGGCGTACCCCAAGGCTCAGTGTTATCGCCCACGCTGTTCATTCTGCATATCAATGACATGTTGCAGACCAGCAACCTCCTTCATTGTTATGCAGATGACAGCACGGGCGATGCCTTCTACACTGGCCGCGTAAATATTCCCCATGCAGAAGTTGAAGAAAGTAGAATCCGGCTTGTGTCTGAAATCGAGACCTCCCTGGAGCAGGTCTCGGAATGGGGTAGACGTCTCGTAGAAATCTCGTCCCTTTCAACCCTAAAAGACACAAGTCTGCGCGTTCACCGCTAAAAAAGCCCCATTTTTGTTAGCGCCACAGTTCCAGGGCACTCCCCTCAAGATCTCGAACTCAATCGGGATCCTAGGCGTCGACATTTCGAGCGAGGTGCAATTTCGGGGTCATTTGGAGAGCAAAGTGAAAATTGCTTCTAAAAAGCTTGGGGTGCTCAACAGGGCTAAGCGGTACTTCACACACCGGGACATAGGCTTTTATTATATAAGGCCCAAGTCCGTCCCCATGTGGAGTACTGCTCCCATCTCTGGGTTGGGGCACCTCAGTACCAGCTGCTCCCACTTGACTCCTTGCAGCGCCGAGCGGTCCGGATTGTCGACGATCCCGAACTTACAGACGGCTTAGAACCTTTAAGTCTCAGAAGAGACGTAGGCGCTCTCAGCGCGTTCTACCGTCTGTATAATGGGGAGTGTTCTGAGGAGCTGTTTGGTTTGGTACCTACATCGCCATTTTACCACCGCACTGCTCGCAGGCGACTGGGAGTTCATCCACACTTCCTTGACACCTGGAAGTTATCCACTGTACGTGGCGCTCGCTCTTTTATGCCATATGTGAGCAAGCTGTGGAATGAGCTCCCTCCTGCGGTTTTCCCAGAGCGCTACAATATGGGGCTCTTCAAAAAGGGCGTAAACAGATTTTTAAAGTCTCAACGAGGTAGGCAACGCATCGGCTCCCTTAGTGTTGCAGATGTCCATGGGCGACGGTAGCCACTTGCCATCAAGTGGACCCGTCTGCCAGTTTGCCTACACGCAAACATAAAAAAAAACGTATTTATATGTCGCAGAACGGCCTCGTTCTTACGACATCATCTTTAGTTATTGCAGGTTTAGTGGGCGTCATCAGGATAAAATGCGAGCATAAAACACAATAGCCACGGTTTATACACTTTTAATTTAGATTTGATCAACATTATGACATAGTTTACACCGAGTAGCGGGTTCAGGGCACCCGCTCATACTTTCAGCTTGAATACTTTCTTTAAAACTCTCAAAGGTCCAACTCGACCTGTAGCCGCCAACCAAATGTGCCACAAAAACTCCTCAGTCTACCCAAGTAGATATTACTCAAAGTATAGAGGGCGCTGACCCCGCTCAAGACATGCTCTGCTCTCATTGGTCGTTTATTAAATTACAATATTCATAACTTTTATTAGGTTAGAACGATCTTTAAGTTATAGAAACATATAACAGATCTAATTAAATTACATTAAGAATTTTAGAAGTAATTAAAATGTAAACAAATGATATTGTGCGTTATACATCCAAATAATAATCCATCCAACTATAACTTCCCTCCGACATATATATGTATTATACGAAAGTCTCTGGTTGAATGGATTAAAAATTTTCCGGTCTAATTCATTGCGAGTATAAAATGCTTTTCTGCCAATTAATTTTGTTTATTACTGAGTGGTTCTTATTTCTGATATTCTTCTTGGAGCAGGCAAAAAGATATTTTCAAATATTATCGACAAGTCATTTTCGATCCAATTACGTGAACTATGTTTTTCCTTCGAGAGGCTGCCTTGAAACAATATACGATCTCATTGATACAAATATCCGGAAAATTCCTTTAAGAGACGCCCTTCTATTTTTTATTGAAACTTAATTAACAAGGCGATATCTTTTTTTATGATGAACTAGCGGTTCCAGCAGACGTTCGTTTGACATGAAAAAAATAAAGATATAGGACCCGAGTCTATTGCATCCTACTGGTTCCAATTTTAAATCTAAGCCATCCGGGGGCCCACTTAAACACACAAAAACAAAATCGGTCCAGCAGGTTAGAAGGATCCTAGAAACCGATTCCAGCGCCACCTACCGGTTCCAATTTCGAATTTAAACCATCCGGGGACCCACTTAAACATACAAAAACAAAATCGGTCCAGCAGGTTAGAAGGATCCTAGAAACCGATTCCAGCGCCACCTACCAATTCGAATTTCGAATCTAAACCATCCAGGGACCCACTTAAATATACAAAATCAAAATCGGTCCAGCAGATTAGAAGGATACTAGAACTCGACTCCAGCGCCACCTGCCGGTTCCAATTTCGAATCTAAACCATCCAGAGACCCACTTACATATACAAAATCAAAATCAGTCCAGCAGATTAGAAGGATACTAGAACTCGACTCCAGCGCCACCTGCCGGTTCCAATTTCGAATCTAAACCATCCAGAGACCCACTTACATATACAAAATCAAAATCAGTCCAGCAGATTAGAAGGATACTAGAACTCGACTCCAGCGCCACCTGCCGGTTCGAATTTCGAATCTAAACCATCCAGAGACCCACTTAAATATACAAAAACAAAATCGGTCCAGTAGATTAGAAGGATCCTAGAACCCGATTCCAGCGCCACCTACCGGTTCCAATTGTAAATCTAAACCATTCGGAGACCCACTCAAATGCACATAAAAATAGATAAGTGTTTATGTTAAATCATGGTAACCGACATAGCTCGCAAAACTAGTAAGTTGTTGTGACACTGGGCTGGTCATGTCTGTCGCGGACCGATGGCCGATATCCTGCAGTCTCCTGGAGTGGAGACTGCTTCTCGGTAGACGTAGTGCCTGACACCCTCCAGGCCGATGAACTGACGACCTGCGTAAGGACCAGCGGCAGAGGCTGGATGAGGAAGGCGAGCGACTGGGATATATGGCGCAGGCTAAGAGAGGTCTACGTCCAAGAGTGGACCTAGGATACCTTTCATCCAACAACAAGTACCACCTTTGATGGATATACGAATATAGCGGAAAAGATGGCGCTCCGATAGTATCTTATTGACGTCACAATTTCAATACACTATATACTCGTAACAACGGGAATGAAGATAAAATTGTTTCTCATTTTAGTTAGTTCCACCGTCGCTAGATGGCGTTACGGGTATTTATTAATAGGAATTTTGAATTAAAATTTTTGTTGACGTTTCTAAGAATTATAACATACCCACATTGTGACATACCTGCACTTATATATATGTATATTTTTGGTTATAACGCTGGAGGAATGCATTTGCGCACAGGAGGAGGTTACCGGAGGGCGCATAGGAGGCGGCATGCTAAAGCTTGTCGTTTATAAAAAATGTTTGAAATTCTTTCGAAACGACAGTTCTTGTCATTTTTAATTACTATACGGTCGTCGTTTAAAAAGTTGAAAACAACTGAGAATATTTACGATCAATTTAAAATTCAACATTGGGATTCGTTCGACAAGTCGTGTAAGGATGTGTCACGATATTTAAGAGGGAATATAAATGTAAAGTAACATTTTAAAGAATAAATGTTCAGTGAAATTGATTAATTGGCTTTCGTTGGATCTGTATGCACGCGGCCTTAGAAGAGCGTTCGATGTTTATTCAAAATTACAGCGCTTGTCAATAATTTTTGATATGTTACGGCCTTTATTTAAAAAGTTCAAAAACAACAGAGAACACGTTCGATCGTTTTAAAATTCAACATACGAAGGGATTCGCTCAGTCCCGTAGGGATGTACCTCGATATTTAAGAGGTAATATGACATACAAATTTTAAATAAAGACAGATCTCCTAACACTTTACTTTTTAAAAATTATGGCTCCAACGCACTTGGCATTGATTTTGCCAATATCAGAGTAAAAGCGACAGGTGATTATTAAGAAGCTTAATTTAAGGCTAGAGTACGGGAGTAAACGGGGTTTAGTCGCTGTTATAGGTAAATATTATTTAGGGATAGAAATTTCCTTAAAATATATACATGTTTGCTGTGGACTATGTCAGGAGGTGATTAAGAATTATGGGACGGGGTGTATAAGGTCTCCTAAACTCTTGTAAACCCAGAATCAGTGAAGGCCAGTAAAATTCATTTGTTGACCTCGGTTGGATCTGTATGCACGTGGACTGAGATTAATATTTTATGTTTAGGCGAAATGACAGTGCTCGTCATTTTTAGTTATGGTACGGTTGTCATTTCAGAAATTTAAAACTACTGAAAACATATACATAATGATCGTTTTAAAATTCAACATACAAAGGGATTCCTTCGACGAGTCATGTAGTGATGTGTCCCGATATTTAGGTATAATATGTTACATTGAAAAGTAATATCACAGTTTAGTATAAATTCTAAAATTATAATAAAACTACGTTTTAACGGTTTTAAGCGCGGTAATTTATTTGAAAATGAACAAGTTAGCGGTAGGCTAAATAAAACTTTAACAATACTCGTTGGACAAATGTCACTTTTGTCGTCCTAGACCACGGCCACAGAAAAGCGGCTGAAACGTCAGATAAACCAAAATCAAATAAATTACCGCGCTTAAAACCCGTTAAAACGTAGTTTTATTATGTATACAACTCGCGAAAACTTAAGAAAATATTATTCTAGAATTATGCTTATATGAAAAAGGAGCTAAGAAATTTAGGACCCGATTGCAGGACCACGTACTGGGTCCAATTGTGAATCTAAAGTTTTAAACCATTCGGGGACCGACTCGAACACACATAAAAAAGTTCATTAAGATCGGTCCAGGGGTTTAGAATGTGTTCAGTGTCATACAAACTAACATTAGTATTTTATAATTAAGATCATTATTCGAGATTAAAACTATCCTATCTTTTAAGTTAGACCTAATTACAGATAGTTACAAAATTTCATCAGGATCGGTTTAGTAACTTCGAAGTTTATCCCGGACATGCATCATGACACAAAATTTTTATATATGGAAACTAAAATATTTCAAAATATCTACGATACGTTCGAGCGATCTTTTACTATAGCGTGGGCAACGTGTTTAAAAGAGACGCGTATAAACCGCAGTCGTACATTCATTATTTTGCAAGGTTGTCACTTGTTTAAGGCAAGACTGTGATAAATTACTATCTTATTACAATCCAAATTTATCTCTTTGTATTTATATTATTGAGCACCTGAAATTTTAACACCTATCTGTTGTGGTCTTCTTCCTCTTTGTCCATTAGAGGCAGCGAGGAGGCTGGATCCTGGAGGAAATTCTCTTTGCCCCGGCTTCTAATCGGCGGGCAACTAAACGGCGGCGGGCAGTAGCGGATTTACCAATAGGCTGAGTAGACTGGAGCCTAGGGCGGCAAATTTGAGGGCAATATTTTAATTGTCTTACAGAAATTATGTCTCATTTGAATTCTAAGACCTAATAAGATAGTTCTTATGAAGTCCATACAAACAATTCAACATGTAATGTTTCAACACTCAGATACAATTTTCCACAATTTGAGTATCTAGTCGCTTTTGATGGCTACGGCAGAAACCAATCCCTCGATCCCCTGCTTCACAATCTACTAATTACGAGAAGAAAAGATTGTGTAGTTAAGATGGTAGTGCACAACTAATCATAAACTTATATTGACAAAAAATGTAATTAATAGGATTATGAACTAGTAGAGTATCAATATGTACAGGTTTTAAAATTTGAATAGCCTACAAGCGGCAAATGTCTATATCCGCCCCTGGTGGCGGGGCTTGGAGACTTGACTTTAATGACTCTCGCTCGCTAGTCTTTGGCGTTCGATGGCCATCTCGGGCTTTGGTTGGCCAAATGTGGCGTCTGGTGGCCTATCGCGGCTTTATGGTCTTCGCGACTTCGTAACATCGCCCTGATCAGGCGAGCGTATGAGATCGCGGCAGGTCGGCAGCTAGGTACGTTGATGGTTCGGTGGCCGGGCGTGTAGGGGGCAATGAAGTGCAGAACACCTATTGTGACATTGCAAAATGCGTTGGAGTCATAACTAGGGTTTCCATCCTTACCATAATGTATAGCATGTTGGAATCTCCAACAAATAGTTTTTATTAATTTGGTGCGGCATGTTACTGGCCACCAGATATACTAAGGGCCTTACTTATAATAATCTCGTTAAGAAAGGATTAGCCATCACTTAAATAAGAGACTCTTAAGACCCTAATCAATGGCTGTTTCAAATAAAACTTGCCATCTTGCCTCTTAGCAGTCGCTTAAACTACCTCTCGATGTTGATTATTTTTGACAGTTATTTATGAGTTACTTTACCACCACCTCTTATCCTTAAGAGGAGTTTATGGGTAAGATTTTGGTAAATCAATTGCTGAGCAGTTTCTTAAAATTTAACAAACGATTATAAGTAAGGTCATAAATGTTTAAATTTAGAACATAGGTGTTCTTTTGTTTTTTATCTGTGTTTTCCTCCTATTACTTATGGAGGGGAGAGGTAAGGAGAACCATCTCAGTATATTAAGAAGTGTCCACTGAAGGGCAGCAAATTAAGATGGCGCCATAATAGCAAGTATTTAAAAATAGCGCCACAAATTGGAATTTTCCGATAATTATCTTAATTAGTGAAATAGGTTTCAAAAATTCAATTGATCAAAAATTTATATACATACATCTCAATACGAGAAAGTCAATACTTTTCCAAATTATAATTTTTAAATTTTTCAACCCAGCACACTTCACTTCGTTTATAACTGCTAAATTCATATCATTTCCTTTTGCTACACTAGCGCTATTTTGACGAGTTTTCGAACCATAATTTGCTGTTTACAGGTGGACACTTTTTCAACTGATCCCATACTAGATGGTCCTCCTTGCCTCTACCCTCCATACAGTTACTAATAAAATCGACATGATAATTCCGCAAGTGCAGTTTTCATTTATAATAATAATAATTACAGTCCACAATAATTAATATTTAAAAAAGAGTTTAACAGTATCCTACTATATTTTAGCCAATTGTACTATATGTCATAGAAAAACAATGTAGTCCGAAATGTAACTATATTTGCATCGCCAAATCAATTGCCACGCTTTTTGTTCAGATTCTTATGATTATTTTAAAAAATAGGTCTTTCCTGAGTAAAACAAAACGTAGTAATATGTACACGTGCTAAATTCAATGATGAAATTAATAAATAATAATTGACTATACTATAAATGAGTTTTTCCCCTAACTTTACCAAAAGTACTCTATTTTTACGGTTGAAAAACAAAAATACTATTATTTTTTTCAAAAAAAAGTGGCGTCCCTAGCCATGGGACCCCTCAAAAGAGAAGATAAAATAGCTGTTATATTTAAAGTCTTATATAAAAAAATAAGGTTAAATATTGTAACAAACCGACAAAGAAATACGCATCTGGTTTATTACCCTTCCCGCATTTAGAACTCTTTTGTTTACTTTGTGTTAAAAAAATGCAATAAGACAATAGCCTACTGTTATTGTTTTCGACTTCGTTGGCCATACGCAAGAATAATTAACCAGGTGTGCAAATTACGTTTTCTCAGAAACCTCAGTCAACGCGGTCCTTTCTTGTATATATATATATATATATATATATATATATATATATATATATATATATATATATATATATATATATATATATATTACATACTAAACTGTATACAGTTTAGTATAAAAAGATGCCCGAATGGGAGGGTTGGGGCAGTCAAGCGACGATTACGATACAAGCAAGACGTGTACATTGATAAGCGATATAGTGACGGACTTTGCGCGTGTTATTGAATAGTGCAGTTTGTACTAGTAGTGTCTAATTATATTTGTACTTAGGTTAAACGTGTTTGTATAGTTCTAATACAGGTGCGGTATAGATATACGGCACATTTATTAATTACTTGAGATATGAAATTAATTTTGGGTGGTTATAAAAAAAATAACCACGAAGGCTACGGCGGGTGCTCTGCTTCGCTTCGCACCCCCGCCTTAGCCTTCTAACCTATTTTAAAAAAGTTCGGATTTGTTCATATTAAATAAATGTGCCGTGTATCTGTACCCCACCCCTAATAAACTCTGTAGTAATTCCAACGGCATTTTAATTCGAGTCCTGCGTAACTCGTAACAATATAGTAACAAAAATTATATGAGTGAGCGAACTGTTACTCAGCTTTTATTATAGGGCAGTATCTATAGCTTTAGCTACTGTTCTGAGAAAGAAATATAAGACGTTAAAAAGAATAATAACACGACCTACCAGCCCTATGAATGGTGCACGTAGGGGAACGATCTCCGGTTGCCTAGCAACGGACCCCGACGATCGACAGACTCTGTTCAGCACAATACACAAATGCGAATATATAGATAGAAATTCATGTGACTGTGAAAGATTACGCACGACTCTATTTGTTAGTATTGTCTACAAGGCTAATGGTTCGTACGTAGGATGTTTCTTAAATATTTAAAATACACATGCATCAATTTAATGGAAACTACGTTTCGACTTTTTTAAGCGGAGTGTTTTATTTCATTTTGATTCCGAAGTTTCGGCCACTTTTCACTAGCTGCAATCACGGAAAACAACTATGACAAGTATTATCAATGAGTAGTGTTAAAGTTATTATTAAACCTACTGGGGGTACCTACTTGTTCAATTTAATTATTTAATCTTAATTTTTGTTGATGGTTATCATTTAATCCATGGGCTTGCTTGACTGCTAGCTTGATGTAATTTACTCTCATTTCACAACATGTTGTGGCTTGAAGGTGGTTTCACAACATGATCCAAGACTGTATCTTGATACACTTTGGCTGAAGTTTTCACTCCTTTTTCAAAAAAATGTAGTTTTGTGACTCATTGATAAGACACGCCCCACCAAACCATTACTGACGCAGGATGATGACAACGTCGTACCTTTCCACTTGAGCAGACTTCTTTAGAACTGTGAGCGTGCACTTTATCATTTTGCTTATTGTAGTGTTCTTCAATCGTGAAAATTTTTTCATTGGTAAAGAGGATATTTCTGTGCCTTTCACCTGCGTATCACGACAGAAGGCGTTTTGGTCGATCCACTCTCTTTAATTGTAAAGATTGATTTAGGGCATGTCCTGTATATCGACGATAAGCACCGATTTTCAGGTCTTGTTTTATGATACGCGACAGAGTCCTACCGGGAATCTTTATTTCTCGCGATAACATTTTTTGCTTCCTAATGGGGTTTCGACGAATTACATCAATACACTTCATATTTTTATAGATATTTTAGACCAACCAACGCCACGTTCTATTAGGGCTCACAATGACCACGTTGCCGGCGTTATAATCATAAAACCAAGTGGAACGGTTATTCGTACCCACATCTTGACATGGGTCGTTGTGAGGGTAGTGTGATCGAAAACGATGACGTAATTAGTGACGTTTTTGCCTCGACCACAACGATTGCGGTCGTCTTGTGGAACGGCTAACGGAGCATTTTGGGCTACTGATGGAACGCGCTGCAAATCAGTTGATTATTTCGAAATAAATATTTTAGATCAATTTTTTATGTTCTTCTCTTCTGCCATAATCATCTATTGTGCGGGGAATGACATGCACTTGGCTGATTCTTATGTCAGTATTAATTTATTCTAAACGACAGTTCGGAGAGGGCTACGATGCTTTCGAGATATGACTCTTTTAATGTCCATCGATTTTACTATCATCGTAAATTGTGCGTAAAACGTTTACAACTCTTGGCTTTTTCTTCAAAGTGCATACATATTATAGACACGCACGTATAGACGAATAATGGTCTACTAAACTCATAAGCGACGATTGATATTCTAGTTCAAGGTATTTTTCAAATGTAATCATCATCATCCGAGCCTTAAATCCAGGTTTCGTTCGGAGCGTTCACTCCGACGCCCAGGGTCCGCTTTCCTACTTTTTCTACTCCACTTCGCACGGTCTTCAGCATCCCCCGTTTTGAGACCATTGGTACGCATGTCATCCTTCACGACGTCAAGCCAACATTTCTTGGGCCTTCCCCTTCGACCGGGACCTGGCGGAGGCGGCATGGTTAGACATTTGTTCCCCACATAATTAGCCGGTCTCCATAAAAAGTGGCCGTACCAGCGTAAGCGACACTTGCAGTTTGTCTGCTATGTCACGGACATGAAGACTGCCACGGATGCGGGAGTTCCTGACACGGTCTTTCCGCGTCACTCCACACATCCAACACAGCATATTCATATCCGTGACACGCAGCTCATGCTTGTGTCGCTCAAGTACAGGCCACGCTTCACTGCTATACACAAGGACAGGTCTAATGATAGATTGTGATTGTGACCTGTCCTTTTAATTTTTCAAATCTAATCATCATCCTACTAATATCCTTATAAACGCGAAAGTATGTATGGATGTATGTATGTTTGTTACTATTTCACGCAAAAACTACTGAATGGATTTTGATGAAACTTTACAATAATATAGCATACACATTAGAATAACACATAAGCTATCAAAAATATAACGTTTTGCCATCAACACGCGGATGAGACCGCGGGTCGCAGATATTACTCTATTAATATTATAAAGCTGAAGAGTTTGTTTGTTTGAACGCGCTAATCTCAGGAACTGCTAATCCGATTTGAAAAATTCTTTCGGTGTTGGATAGTACATTTATCGAAGAAGGCTATAGGCTATATATCATCACACTAAGACTAATAGGAGCGGAGCACCAATGAATAATGTTTCAAAATCGGGGTGTTTTGAAAACAATTTTCACGCGGACGACGTCGCGGGCAGAAGCTAGTTTATTGCATAAAACGTGGTAAATAAATAAGATGGTAGGAATATTTCATAAAATCACATGTTTTTGCCTCTAGAGTATGTGAATAAATTATTATACTATATTAGGCATTAATATTACAAAATCGCTCGAAATTAGAAATAATAGTAATATTATCAATAACTTGTTTTATTTATTTATTTCTTAACGTGAATATAAAATTTAAATGTATTGTTACGTACGAGCGGGGTACGCACCTATGGATTGGAAGAAAACACCAGTTTTAAATTTAAAAGCTTTTATTAACTCACACAGCCGCACGTAGTACCTCTCTGCAGGGTTGCCCCTATACGCACGACCAACGATGCACAGTCCCGACGATAAGTTGCCACACCCTCAATACCGTCGCCGATATTGCGCGGATCACCTCCAATATTATCGCGCCTAGCTCGCTTCTGGTTTCCCTCTAGAACTACGCTACACACCTCCTTTGCGTATCTGTCCACCAAACTTCTCACTAAATTCACCACTTAGTTCGTCTCCGTCCTCTATTAACGTTCTCTAATATCGCACTTGTCGTTTCACCGTCTTGGACTGAACTCAACTTTAAACTGCAACTTTCAACTCTAAAACTGCCCGGTAGGCCCGCCTTACGCTGTTTATATACCCGGAAGAATTTTCTAGAAACCATATATCTATCTCTGTCTTTTCCTTCCCGAACCTTCTGTTCGGGAACTTTCGTTTATACATCTATCCCTTTCTAACATCTATCTATCTCTTTCTTTCGTTTATTGTCTATCTCTTTCTAACATCTATCTATCTCTTTCTTTCGTTTATCGTCTATCTCTTTCTAAATATATCCGTCCTTGTCTTTTTCTTCCAGAAATTTCTAGTTCTTTCTAAAAGTTCTAAAACTGATTTACGCTGCTGGGGAGTTCTACCCTCGGTCGCCACAGTATTTTTGTAATGAATAACTCAAAGATTACATGACCAATTTTAAAAATTCTTGCATCCTGCGACCGGGCGGCCTGTCGTAAGAGGCGACAAAACAACCCACAGCCAGGTGGTAGGGCATTTGTCCGACTGGATGGCGACCACCCCTGAACTAGAGTATGCCGCCATAACAACGTTCTGTTGTGTTGCGGCATTAGTGATCAGCTTCTAGTCTCCCTTAAAGAGAGCAGCAGCGCATTTGTAGCACCTTTAGTGTTGCAAATGTCCATAGGCGCTGGTAACCGCTTTCCATCAAGTGGGCCGTCAGCCTGTCCGCTGAACTCCTGCATTAAAAAAATGATTCATTATCCCAAATGAATATAGGCCACATTACTCGAAAAATTAGGGCTCCTTACTAAGCCCAGTGTTTAAAAAATAGTGTTTGAGTGGTTCCGGGGATGGTTCAGATGACCCAGTAAGTAACGCTGGAATCGGGCTCTAGATTTGTATTTTTCAGGGCTGGACAAGATCTGCTGGGCCCGCTAGTCTTCTTCTTGATATATAAAAATGAATGTCTGTCTGTATGTCCATTATAGAATCGTAAAATATACATCCGATTTTGATGAAATTTTGTGTGTGTTTGAGTGGGCCCCGGGATGGTTTACAGCCACAATTGGAACTGGCAGGTGGCGCTGAGATCGGGTTCTAGAATCCACCTAATCACCTGGACCGATTTTGGTGATTTTGTTTTTGTGCGTTTGAGTGGGTCCCGGGATGGTTTACAGCCACAATTGGAACCGGCAGGTGGCGCTGAGATCGGGTTCTAGAATACTCCTAATCACCTGAACCGATTTTGGTGAATTTATTATTGTGTCATGAAACAAAGTCTTTTAGGAATTCAGAAAATATGGCGGTACAAAGTCCGCCGGATCAGCTAGTATTTAATAAATATTTATTCTATGAAAAAAATTAAAAAATTACTGATAACCCTTTTCGTAACATACGTTGTCTACATCCATAGAAGCAGAGGAATGTATCAAAAACAATATGAAATAGTTCATGAAAGGCAATAGGCCGCATACTTTTGATTATTGGACGGATGGCCCGCTCGCTTGCCAACCTTGGTGCTATAAAAACATCTGTAAGTGCCAGGCTTACATGGATTTGGCAAAATATGTAAAGACATTTTATTGTATAGAATAGCGTATAGTGCCAAGTTTTGTAAGCCTGAATAACATCTTCATGTCGGTTCGATGAACTTCCTATACTTATGTCTTATTAATTTTTTGTAGCAAATCATTTCATACATATTGTCACAACCTAGGCCCCGACAAATTCCACGTACAGATCTGTAGAAGCACATTATTACCTGTCGGCATTTGAACAGATTGTAATCCTTTTATGATCGTCTTCTTTTGTTCATTTATTCATTGTGTTATCATACGTTTCTGATTGGAGAGTAGCCTATTGTCCTATTGTACTCGCTCATTAGCATCATTAGCCACGTGTAGCGGATTCTTTTACATTTGTGATGTATAAAACGACGGCCTGATGGAGAGACGGAGGCAGTTGAGCGACGATTACGATACGGGCGTGGCATGTGTACATTCGAGAATCTAATAGTGACGGACTTTACGCATTTTATTGAACTACGACCTTCTGCATTACGTTTGGATTTTTGTGTTCGGTCATATTTGTACCTGTGTTATACGTGTTTGTATAGTTCTAATTAACTCTATAATAATTTTAACGGCATTTTAATTCGAGTTCCGCATTGTAACAGTATGTTGTTTTAAATGTTATCCCACGTTCGATGCATAGTTGACATATATCGTTATTTGTGTGTTTTATCCGTGCAGGAACGGAGAAAGAATACAATTTCCTGCGGCCGTGCGACCTGTCGTAAAAGGCGACAAAACAACCCACAGCCAGGTGGTAGGGCATTTGACCGACTGGATGGCTACCACCCCTGGTCTAAAGTATGTCGCCATAACAACCTTGAGTTGTGTTCCGGCATTAGTGACCAGGTTCCAGTCTCCCTTAAGAGAGCAGCAGCGCATTTGTAGCACCTTTGGTGTTGCAAATGTCCATAGGCGATGGTAACTGCATTCCATCAAGAGGGCCGTCTGCCTGTCTGCTGAGCTCCTGCAATAAAAAAAAATATGTTTTCGTATGTTTTAAAGTATACGTAATACAGTATTCAAGGCAGATGTCACAAAAATTCTGCCTTATTACTCCAAGGGCTAACAAACCCTCACTTTACGACTGGGTAATGTCTATTTTTCGACCTTTCCCAGTAATAACATAGCGGGAATATTTTATGAGACAGAAAATACTCGCGCCATATATCATTGAGGTTTTCTTGTTGTCGTTCATATCGTTTTATAAGTTTGTAAGTAAATAGTAGGGTAAAGTAGTAAAAAGTAAAGAGCGACGGCCTCTGTGGTTGAGCGGGCTAAGTCTTGCCGGCTGAACTCAACGCAGAGGCTCCAGGTTTGATTCCTGGCTTGGTAAATTTTGGGAACGAAATTTCTATTATTGACTATGGTTTGGGTGTCTGGGATCGGCCCCAGAGTTCGTTGAATATTACCCATAACACAAAAATAACTTGCTTTGCTTGGGGGTATACAATGTGTGTGTTTGTCTGCCGATTATTATTATTATAGATAGTGTATGTCTTCGAAGACCACGGGCCATGAAGATGGCCCGGACATTTGGAGAGCTTGTGTGAGGCCATGGGACGGCTAACACGTAGAGGCCCCTTGACAAATTTAATGTAAATGTGGCGTGACACTGATCGGCGATGATCCCTGTGTACACCATATAATAATGCACCCAAGGGCAAGCCCCGGCCAGTGTAGGATTATTGTGGGAAATGAGGACAAAAAGTACCGGGCTATTGGGGTGAACTGCTAGTGGTACTGGGGATCTGGAAATATGGGGACTATGGCACCTGCCCGTCACAATGTTCAGGGAACATGGAAAAAGGGGCAGATGGTGACTCGCCACTCCCTGCATGGGCCCCAAAAAATGCCATAGAAGACAGGGGCAACATGGGTGTGAGTGGCTAAGGGGTGCGGTGCAGGTTCACCGAAGCTACTTCTGACGTGATTCCATTTATCACTTCTACACCTGAAGCTTGAGTCTTAGCTCTAGCGATCTGCACTCCATGCCGGCTGGCTAAGGCAAGCATGGAGGCGGGGGCCTTGGCTTGGCCCCCCGGAGTCAGGTACGAGCTGTCGCTACTCACCTAATGCTTCGCTTTAGCTCTCCGAACACATACATACGTATCGTCACATCTGTTTCCTATTGAGGTACGGATAGGCAGAGGTGATGGATTTCCACCTGCTATGATCCTGACAGACACTTTTTGCGTCATCAACTTTCATTAATCTCTTCATACATACACGCTTATTACTACTTTTTGTCTGATCTTTCTTCGACATATCTTCAATTTGATCAGGGCGAGTACGTCTCAGTCTACCGGCACCGATTCTATCACTCACATTGCTGTTGTATACTTGTCATTATCATCACAATGATTAGTGTAGAGAAGACGAAAGTTATGGTGTTTGAAAGAGATGAAAGGATGACAATGTGTAAAGTACAGATAGGAAATGAGAGACTAGAGCAAGTTAAAGAGTTTGTTTACCTAGGGTGCATGTTTACCAAAGACGGAAAGCATGAAAGTGATATTGAAAGGAGAGCAATGGCAGATAATAAAGTGAATGGAGTGCTGAACTCTTTTAAGAACAACCGGAAAGTGTCTGTAAAGGCACGTTTGGCTGTCCATATCGCGGGGTATGGCAGAAGAAGCATGAAAGTAGGATAAATGCAGTGGAAATGAGAGCTTTGAGTATATATAAGGTTAATGTAAGTGATATGATAAGAAACAGTGTGATAAGGGAGCGTTGTGGTTTGAAAGAAGATGTAGTGACAAGAGTTGAAAAAGGAATGTTAAGGTGGTTTGGGCATGTAGAGAGAATGAATGGAAGCAGAATCACAAAACAAGTATAAGACAGCAATGTGACTGGTGGAGTTGGTGCCGGTAGACCAAGACGTACTCACCACGATTAAATTGAAAATATTTCGAAGAGAGGTCAGACAAAAAGTAGTACAAATAAAGTGTGTATGTATGAAAAGATTAATGCAAGGTGATGAAGAGAAAAGCGTTTGTCCAGGATCCTAGCAGGTGGAGATCCATCATCTCTGCTTACCCCTATCGGAAACAGGCGTGAGAATATATTTATGTATGTAGTGTCAGTAAAATGCCATGAAATTGTTATTTTTTATAATTTAAAATATAAACTTGCGTACATTATGTATAGAGTTGTTCTCCAGTGTAACATTTCCGTAAAACATATTGCAAATTGCATTGAATTTTCCACATTGCTAGCTCTACACAAGCCAGACGTAGCACCGTAGCGTAGGTTCGTAAGCGTTCGTAGTCTTGTTGTACAATATTGCTACGAGAGGCATAATGAACATTTCATGCATCGCTACGATCTTAGTTGCCTTCATTTTATGCAAACACTAGAATTTTTCTAGCGGGTTTACGCGCGTGAACGTGAATAGTGAATTTCTAAACGACGGGAGGAACATGATGTTTGACAGGTAGGAACAGTTTCTAAGGGAAAGCGAAATTGTTGTTTTTACTATATTCCAAGCATTTTTTTTCATATTTACTCAT
Source organism: Dendrolimus pini (assembly GCA_949752895.1). Classification (NCBI taxonomy): domain Eukaryota; kingdom Metazoa; phylum Arthropoda; class Insecta; order Lepidoptera; family Lasiocampidae; genus Dendrolimus; species Dendrolimus pini. Next base: position 5,500,723 of record OX457150.1, read on the forward strand.
CTTTTAAACATTCCCTGGACTTCCACAAATTATTAACTTAAAATTAGCTAAATCTGTTTAGCCGTTCTCGAGTTTTAGCGAGATTAATGAACAGCAATTGATTTTTATATATAGATTACTTACTAATTATTATTAATCTCATTGTAAGTGAACTACATGTTCTTATGGGAAATAAAGTTCTTTAAAGCTAAATCTAGATACGCAGAGTCAGCGAATATGTCGAATTCTGCACAAACAGAATTACCAAAATTGTGAAGTTAGATACGGGCACCTTAAAGTGCCAAAAGCCAGGAAACGCAGACCATAAACTTATATCAGATGTAATACTAGAAACCGATCCTTTGGTCAAACTTAGACAAAAGACTTTTGGACCGTGATAAATGTTACCCCATTCAAACAGGTAGATCTAGGTATAGGGAGTGATAATATGGGGGTGGGGGCGTCCTGACCTGTCCCCGGGCTGTCTGTCGAGGACTCGTCTTAGGACGAAGCGGGGTTACCAGGTGTAGAAAAAAACTATTTTTTCGTTAAAAGTTGATATATTATTTTTAATTATTAAATGTTTTATAATAATTAAAAAAAAATAGGTTTTTGGATTGTAATAAAGATGTAAATAAAATATAAATAGTCTTCAGTTTGCCTGGAAGAGATTGTTTTAAGAAATAAGACCGCCCATTGTACTTAATTGTATTGTATTGTATCGTAGCGTATTGTACTAGCTAAATACAAAAACAATTCTAGACTAGATGGCGTTTCGTGTCATTCTTCTCTTACTTTTTGTCGTTTTATTATTTAGACTGTCGATGGAGTCTAGTAGGCTAAGCCTTGGTCTGCCTAGTTAACTGTAAGGTGGTGGTCTATAGTTTGTTTTTGTGCGATATAAATTTTTGTTAAATACTCTGCTCTGTGTTTTTGGGAATGGCTGACACATCTAGATGTGTCTTTTGTATATAACACGTTACACACGAGTAACTTCCTTAGCTTCCCGATTTATAAAGAAAAAAATACATGTTTTCTTAGACCAATTTATGAAAAAATTTAAAAGTAACTAGTTAACGCTTACGAAGGGACTTTTGAATTTTAATATTTTTTAACAAAAACCAAGCCGTCTTCAAACAACAAAGCGATAGGTAAATATTGTTGACAACATCTTGAAGTGAGTGCATTTTGCGATTATATTGTTGTTTTTTGTGCTCTATTTGGCACCAACTTCAAGATGTTGTAGAAAATATATTTTTTTCATTTTACTTTGAAGTCAGTTGCGTTTTTGTTAAAAATATATATTTTCTACTTTTTAGTTGCAGAAGTACTTGACTAGCTTTAGAAATAATATATTAAGTGCCCGTAGAAATTGTGCTACTGCATATACGAGTTGCCTGCGCTCTTCTACAACGGTTGGTCTCGACTTCACAGATCTTGACTGGGTAACAATGGGACCACCTCAAGAGTATGCTCTTTCGAATTAAATAAAAAGAAAATTAATGCATAATTAATGGGAAAATCGCGTGTCAGAAAAACACACATTTGAAATTAGAACCTCCTCCTTGTTAAACTCGTATAAACACTTTATTTCGCCATTGCTGGCGAGATAGAGAAACATTAAGAATATATTTAAATTTTGACGGTTAGATTTGGAACGTTGAAAAATGTGCTCAATAATTCGTTCTTGTAAAAATCTGTAATGTAAAAAAATATCTAAAATATATTCTAATATTAGGTATTCATTTTAAAATACGGAAATTCCTTCAAGTATCTGAATCTGAGACCTTGGTACCTATCAGCTTTTTTCCACTCCTTCTGGAAGGTGGTTAAAAAATAATACAAAGAGAGTAAATGCATACACTCAACTGTATATCATTATGAATTTTAGATGAAATTTCTCATAATTGTCTCGATAATTCTATGTACAGCAACACCGAGTTCAGTCGACATCGGTACACCGAACGTATCGCTCGCGTTTAGCCGCTAGACGAATGCGTTTTTTTGAATAAGAAAAAATACAAAATATATATATTGTGCGAGTGATTTCATACCTTTTGATTTTGTGACTGTTATATACTGGATTTAAAAATAAGAAGCTGTAAGTATTTTTTAATTTAAATTTTTAATTGTCATAAGAAATATTGTTACATATATATACGTTATATTATAAAAATCAAATAAAATAAACATAATTAATGATTATATAATTAATTCATTATATATTATTTAGATCTTTATAATGATTTTTTTTAATTGATTCGACTTTGACTTACGTAGCTTCGGCGGTCGATAGTAGTCACGAATCGAAGTTAAGTTTTTTGTTTTAATTTATTAAAATATACATAAATTATAACTATTACAATCAAACAAACTTTACTTATATTGTGTTCTACCTATAATCCCTTAAACTATTATTAGAATAGTCAGGGTCATCGAAAACAATGGCTGAAGTTCCCAAAAGGCTGGCAACGTCCCGGGATTCTTTAAATTCACAATTGGATCCAGTAAATGGCGCTGGAATCGGGTTCCAGGATTCTGTTGAATTTTGTGTTGAATTGAGTGGGGTCCTGGATGATTTACATTCACAATTCGATTGAGTAAGTGGCGTTGGATTCAGGTTCCCAGATTTTGATTTAAGTGTTTTGTGTGGATTAAAGTGGGTTCTTGGATGGTCCCACGTCTAGATTCGTTCATGTGTATTGTATATATACTGTTGATAAATATGCATATGTATATATTTAGATATATAAATGGGCGTATACACAAAAATTACATTTTTTTATTGTTAACTAAAATCTATTCATGTTACAATTTAAAAAGTATATTGGTGCGCAGTATGAAAATGTACCTAAATAGAAGGGTAAACCAAATTTCAGCTTTATACAATCAACTAGTTTTGTTTTATGCACAATCGTGTAAACTGCACTTTTGTCTGTACACACATTTCTTATCAAGCCCTTGAGAGATATATATATATAAGGTCTTCTTTGTCACTCCTTTTTTGGGGCACGCAAATTCTCGAAAGTTGTAAGTACATAATTTTTTTGTTGTATTTAATATTATCAGTTTTTATGGCAATATTCGATATTTTAGAAATTGCCTTTAAGCTTTTGCCCGCGTACCCCCACACGAAAGCCCTGTGTATATCTATCTAATAAGTACGTCTCTTTACATTTAATTTATAAAATATTGTAATCGTCCATTTTTGTTATTGTAATATTTGGCGAGGAATTAAGTGTTATCTATAACATGAATATTATATAATAGAAGATTGTAAGAAGAAGAATGTACTAGAGTTAATACATTGTATTGTAACTGGGTTTTCTGCCGTAACTTTAGCGGGCATTCGTGCGGCTGTAAAGAATAAATATTTCACAGAAGGTACAGACTGTTGGAATTTTGTTGAGATGTTTTACGTGTAGCTCACCCCTACCACGTGTCTTCGAATTCCATTCACTTATAACAGATCCGAAATCCGTAACAGGATCGAGATGGATGGCAGAGCTCGCGAAGTTCGTAAGTTGAAATGGCAATGGGTAGGATCACGTCTTCTCTCTTATTGAAGTGAAAACTTCTTTAGGCACAGCACTTCCGCTTTTGTGATGGGAATAAGCTTTTTAAAAAGGTTTTTAAATACAAGCTTTTAAGATCCTGGATATCATGTAGCAGCAGAGTGCCAAAACAAGTCCAACGAGCCCAAAACGACGGTTGTATATCTTGTTTAGTACAGGAGTTCCTATGGCCACCTTCCGACTTCATCATCAGATCAGCTCCATGGTATCGTATCTATGTAGAAACGATATCTACTTTTAGATAGACGACAATTAAAAAAAAAATAGTGTCAGTTTGAGAATCACTTCGTCTAAAACTATAGCAAATAGGTAGTAAGGGTAAATTAGAGTTGCCAGATGTGTTTGAAAAAAGACCGGGCAAGTTTTATTAACAATAAATTTACTGAATACTAACTTTAGTTACTAAATCATCGAATAATAAATGAAGAGCCAATCTACTTTTTCATATATTTATAGTAGAATTATTTTTTCCGTGCAGTTTGGGTCATAAATCAAACTCGGCCTCAGCCCGACTGGGGCGGTGAGCATGTTGCGCGGGCGCAACGCCATTATCGATAAAAACTCATTCTTATCAAAGAAAGATTATCATTCTTATAAAAATCATTATTATCTTTTTTGCTGTTAAATTTAAACTTAGATATAAGTATTTATATTAATTTTTTTAATATAACTTATTACATTCTCAACTTTTGTACTTATAGCTTTTTATTACATAGATACCTAATTAATAATTTATTTTCAATAATAATTATTCTTATTTTAATAAATACGTTGTTTTATCTATTTTTTCTTTCATTTATATCACTAACCTACAAAATGGCAAAACTAAATACACTATCGATAACCCTTATCGACAACAATAATGCGTATCACTATGCCTGCCCGTAAGGGCCGTGAGTGGAAGAGAGAGCGAAATACTCGCATCACCGCGCCGATTATATATGAGCCAAACTGCACGGACAAAATAATTCTACTATATTACCCGATGCTTTCAATAAAGTTTTATTGCTTGAGATACCATCTTTGAATTGAGTGCGACTAGAACTTATATCAAAGAAAACGCATAATCCTCTTTTTACAGTATTTACGGCGACATACGAGAGGTCGCTAGATAATGAACGAATTTGCTTTAAAACGGTTTGCCAAGACTCCCCCATCCGCGGCAGCCTTCACGCCCGTGACATAGCAGACAAACTGCAGGAGAGTCACTTACGCTTGTACAGCCACGTTTTACGAAAATCAGCTAGTTACGTGGGGAATAAATTTCATGTCAGGCCCAAGAAATGCCGGCTTGACGTTGTGAGGGATGACATGCGTACCAACGGTCTCAATACAAGGGATGCCGAAGATCGCGCGAAGTGGAAAAGCAAAAGTAGGAAAGCAGACCCTGGGCGTCGAAATGATCGCTCCGAACGCAACCGGTATTTAGCGCTCGGGTGATGGTGATGGTTTGCCAAGATTATCTTGACCGGATAAACATAAAGAAAACCGGACTGCCCGGTCAAAAACCGGACACCTGGCAACTCTAGGGTCAACTTGTATACGTTCATAATTAATGAAAAGTTCTACTTAGAAATGAAAGAGGCGGGAGCAAAGCAAAAATGTTGGGTACATACAAATTAGGTTTGTAAAATAAACTTCTTTTATTATAAATGTCTCGGGATTTACTTTATTCTGATACTAAATGCTTAGGGAACATTTAAGAAAGTAGCGTAGATTTATTTTTCAAATAATCTGGTAAATGAATGACTGAATGAAAACCCTTTAATAAACTACCTTTTTAAACACTAGATACAATAAATGTTCAAAGGGCGAACTTGTCGCTTAAAGCGATCTTTTCCAGGCAACCCCCTAACACTAAAGTAAGGAAAGTATTATAACATGACAGTGGCGGTGTAGACAATAAATAAAATAAAACATACAAAATATATGAAATAAGTATATACAAATCTTTACTATATACCATATAAACATATCATAATACATACAGAAAAAGCAGTACTATTACACCGGAGAGGGCTAAATAAATTAAAAACTACGATTTTAAAAGAGGATACTCACTTAGCTCGTCTGATGTTGAGTGGCAGTGAGTTCCATAAACGGACAGCTTGTACTGTGAAGGAGTTATCAACGAAGAAAGAAGTGTGTACAGGTGTCATTAAGGAGAGATTATTACTAGAGCGCAAATAACTGGAATAAGAATAATGTAGGAAATCAAAACGTTCCTTTAAATAAGGAGGAGTACGAGGATCAAAAAGGATGTTGTACAAAAGAGAGAGCAAGTGAATTGGTGTGTGCAGTTCACACGCAGTAGAAGTGAAACAAGTGTGGCAAGGGTGCACGGGAGACTAAGTTTTTTATTTATTATATAAAACAACAACAATAAAATTGTTAAAGACACCGCCTTCGAGATGGCGTGGAAAATATTTATCTATTGTTTTTTTATACGAAGGCAGTTTGGATTTTGTTAAAAAAATACCAAGCAAACCAGTTGGAATAACTATAATGGAACAATATGACGACTATACGATATACGACTTCTTTGTAAAATACAAAACTACCCACAATTTACATACATTACATTGATTATCCGGCTCGAAGGACCATATTATTAAATCAAACTATTAGGGAAAAGAGTAGAAATTTTTACCACGAGAGATATTTGATATTAAATTTGCACCGTTATATTTGAAGGTCATTTTTTTTGTGACAAAAATCAATTGTTTGTTGGTGTTGCCAACAACATTTTCCCCCCTTTTTATAACAATAAAGCAAAATAGATAAAAAATAAACAATATCAACATATTTCACTATCGGTAAATGAATATAGTTAAGGAAAAAACTTGAACATGAACATATTAACACAGCAATAACTAACCCACTTTAAAAGAATAAAAATTTGTTTGCAACACATACATGTAGGTTACCCTGATACACAATGCTAAAACTATTGCTGATATTTGACGGATCAACCAAACCAAGTTAACTTGGTTGAAAGGATACAACCCAAAAGATGTGACGTTATTCAATAGCATTGAATGATTCAAGTCCACGTTTACATGGATCTCTCTGCCTGAATCATCCGAACTGAAAGACATAAATGAACCGTCCAATATTGGCCTAAGGTTAGTTACAACACCTATACCTAAATACCTTTTTTTACCAGGGGAAATCCGGTTGAGCACTAAGCCGCGTCAAGGACAAAACCTCGGAGGGGATAATTCGCGACCTAGTGTAAGATTCGCTAGATCGGGGGTAGCACTAGTATGCCGAGTCAGAACTGGTGCTATTGCCACTCCCCAGTTAGGGATACCCCCTAAAACCCCTGGGTGTTCAGTCCTTCGTGTTATGCCAGGGCAACGGGTATATGACCTAGCCTCCCCGCAGCCCTGGGAGACGTGGGCCTCGCAAGGCCTATTGGAGGAGGAAGGACTACTTTTATCCCCGGCATCTTCAAGCTCTCTGGACGTAGGGTGGTTTGTAATTCTTCCCACGGGAGGAGAGGTGAGCGCACGCGGAACACACCACACTCCCATCTCGACGGCACATTAGCAAATACCTAGCAAAACGATAAAAGAATAAACATTAATTTAAAAAACTATCTCAGTATATTTAGAAACTGTATACCTAAATTGTATTAAAATTAAAGGTTAAATATAATACATATTCAGTTGATTACATAAACTCAATTGTAAGTATGAAGGGAATCTGGATATTAATATCTTCGTTCAACAAGGGTATGTGGTTAGAGCAATATTCTAATATACGTCCAAAAAGTTTCGAGTGGGTCTCGTTTTAACATATTGTTTTTTCAAGGGCCCCCCTATGTAACCTTTGTTTGTTATTTTAGATTTATTATAGGCTTTTGGAAGTTGTGGTGGCTTAGTGTTTAAAGCAGACGTATCCCATTCCAATATATAATAAGTATAGGTTCCAATCTTGACCGGGATGACAATGCAATTGCATCGACTTACGATGTTGTAGACCAGTGTTTCGCAGACTTTTTGTGTTCAAGGTACAGCTAGGAAAACGAAAATGCCCGAGTTCAGCAGACAGGCAGACGGCCCACTGGTTACCATCGCCCATGGACATTCGAAACACCAAAGGTGCTACAAATGTGCTGCTGCTTTCTAAAGGGAGACTGGAACTTGGCCACTAATGCCGGAACACAATCCACGGTTGTTATGGCGGCATACTCTAGTCTTGGGATGGTAGTTATCCAGACTGGCAAATGCCCTACCACCTAGCTGTGGGTTGTTTTGTCGCCTCTTACGACAGGCCGCTCCAACGCAGAAAATGGTATTCATTCTCCGTTCCTGCATGGATAAGAGATAGGTTTGCAAAAATAAATATATAACACAATTATGTACATTCCGAAATCTTATTTATTTCATTGACATTGTTATCTTCTTCATACATACAAATTCACAATATCCCAAGTCACACATAACACGCAAACATAACCACACACACAAACACACGCAGAGAGAGAGACACAGAGAGAGAGAGAGAGATTCGCACTCACTCATATATATATATATTTATATCTTTTTAAACGAATGTAACTGTAATAAATAATTTCACAATCACAATTGTACCAATTAGGAAAGAGGTCCCCGAGATATACAGGTCGACCTTGTTGGGGACCAATGTGTTTCAAAAATTGTGACTTATGTTTTACTCAACAAATGATTTTTCATTTTTGAATTACCTAAAACATAGTAAATAAAGATGGCTACTGAATACTAAATAAATATTTTTTCAAAGAAATGTTATATTTTCTTTAGGAGTCGAATAACCTTATAGTATTAAAATTTTATACATTACGATGTGAAAAATAAAAAGTTTAATAATTGGAAAACTTAAGCAATCATACTTCGTCTAGCTCGAGTCTCTCTTTACGCCGGGGCAAAATTAATATGTTTTAGACAGTTGTGGCGGTTGAATAGCTAAGACATCGATGGTACACATGGTAGCCATACGTTAAGGAATTGGAACACGATAATATTAGTGCCTTCTATGTGCCTTTCTATTGTAAAAAACCTCTTATTTCAACAGGAACCTTTTTGTATGGCATGTTCTATATTAAAATTACATTAGAATATAGTACGTTTCCTTTTGTTGTTATAAGGTATCCAAGTATCCGCTACGCGTATATGCATGTTGAAATAAAACTCTCCTAATGTTTATAGTATGTGCCGTATTATTTCCCGGTCCATAACCAACACTTTCCTTCACACCTTTACAGCTCTTAATAACCCTCTCCTTATCCCATACTTCGCCTATTAAAGATGCCGCGCCACCTAGCGGAAGCCCAGTCGTCTGTCATCGCCACTTGCTACCCTTAGCAAAGTACTGTACAACTTATTTACAATATTTTTTAGGCAATACAATAGGCGGCCTTAAAGCGATCTCTTCCAGGCAACCTAATTGAGAAAAAATTGAATCAGGCGAAATAAATCTATAGGAATAGGATTAATATAATAAAATATAAAATCAAACTATGTTGTGCTTCCTGGCTTCCGGCATCGGCATCGAGACAAAAATACCGGCGAGTCCTCTCTTGTATCCTATCCTGTGTCAATTGAGGGTGGCTTATTTATTGCGTGATCCATTCTGCCATTTTTGTCAACGCAACGAGACTTCAAAAAACCAGCGCGTAACTAGCATCCTCAGCCTGCCTGCATACTGATTAAAAATAGTTTGACCGGCTAAATCAGTTTAATACCACGCTCTTATTGAATATTGGCGTGAAATTGTTGACTTCGAGCTAGAACGAACCGCGAAAAACCTAGCCGCCAAATAAATGCCAGCTCTACCTATACATGCCTATACTAACAATAATTATAACTCAAGAACGGCTTTGGCTGAAAATTGGTGGGGAGGTAGCTTAGAACCAGGAGACGGACATAGGACTTTTTATCCCGTTGGAACCGGTAGGTGGCGCTGAGATCGGGTTCTAGAATCCTCCTAATCACCTGGACCGATTTTGGTGATTTTGTTTTTGTGTGTTTGAGTGGGTCCAGGGGTGGTTTAGATCCATAGTTAGAGCCGGTAGGTGGCGCTGGAATCGGGTCATAGATTTTTATTTTTTCAGAGCAGGACTACGTCTGCCGGGGGTGGTTTATAATCATTATATATTTTTATTTAATAGTCGTTTAAGATTATTATAATTTGTTACACAATTTCCTCGCCTTTGTGTCAAATTTTAATACAGTTATATATTTGACGAATGTCAACTTTATTAATAATAATTTACTGTCGAATATATTGAGTTATGAGGCCCGGTTATGAGTTAATACAACATACTTTACATTATGAATATATTTTTATAAAAACCTCATTATAACGAATTTTCAATCATTACAAAACATAAACTAAAGGTTACAAAATATAATTAACCTATATACAACGATTTTTAACAATCTACAACCTTATAATAAAGTGTTCTACCAATCCATCAACAAGAATTCATTTCTCGACAGGTTCAAACATATCCATTTACAGTAAGACAATCTATGAATTTAAACCCTTATAACAAATTGATTAGTATTGTAAGTAAATATTAAAGTGCGTTCATTGCAACGTCTTTTACTTTTTGTTTTATTTTAACCTTGCTAAAACTAATCTTAGACCAAATTAACCTCAATATAACAAACCTCATTGTAACAAATTTCGTGGTATAACGAATATTTTGTTACATTTATTTAGTTGCAAAGTTGTTGTCATGGTTTTTTAAAAGTTAATAATTAAATTTGTTATATACCTGAGGGTACATAACAAAATTAATTATTTCTAAACTATATAATCGGCCATTTCCTTAATTGAATAATGTTAACACCGATCTATTTGCTCACCGCCTCTTTGTTTATTTTTTTCCATTCGCCGCATCTGTTACTATATATGATATTAGCTTCTGCTCGCGACTTCGTTCGCGTGTAATAATTAAAACAAAAGTAAGTTTTAAAGAAACCCCGCGATTTTGAAACATTCTTCATTGGTGCTCCGCTCCTTTTGCTCTTAGCGTGATGGTTTATAGCCTATAACCTTCCTCAATAAATTGACTATCTAACACTAAAAAAAATTTCAAATCAGACCAGTAGTTCCTGAAATTAGCGGTTTCAAGCAAAGAAAGAAACAAACTTATCAGCTTTATATATTATAATATATATAAGATAAAACTCTCTCACCGACAACACACCCTGTCAAAATATCCGCTTCTATTATGTTACGTTGCAGAGAAATTACTTTTAGTCTGTTATAAGCTGATTAAGTAATTAAAGCTTTTTAGCTATCCCACGGGAAGTCTTAAATTTTTCGGGATCAAAAGTATCCTATATGTTAACCAGAGATATAAGCTATCACCATACAAAATTTCATGTAAATCGGTCCAGTCGTTTCTGAGATTAGCCGCTACAAACAGACAGACAAACAGAGAAACAAAAAATTCGAAAAATATATAAATTAGTTCTATTTGACTTCTTACATCCTCCTGACTCGGTTTTTAGCATTTTTTTTAATTGTACAGAAATTCGACCTCTACAATTTTATTATATGTATAGATAGATAGATATGCAACATGACATATATGCATAGTCTACGTTCGACCGCTGAGCGCGCCGCTGCTTTCGCGCAAACCTAGCCGCGTTTTGTGTGTTGTGCCGCTATTCGAACCCGCTTTCATCAACCCGCATGTTGGAAGTACACGCTATATCGTTCCAGCTAGTCCACTTATCGAAGGAACCGCAAAACGAGAAGAAAGCATCACGAGGAAGAACTGCCTGCCGCTGCGAAGCCCGCATTGTTCGTAGCGTGTCTGGTGCGGCGACCTTATCTTGTAAGTCCTTCCTTCTCTATATCCCCGCTCCCGCCCGCGCCAACAAATAATAATGTTATATTTTTATTTATTCTGTTATTAACGCCTGTTTTGCATAGAGTAGTTGTCTATAATTTACCATAATTTTAAGTAACAATATTTATCCCTAATATGATCTGGTAATTGTGTAGATTAGTATTCAAGTTCTCTCAATCGTATGTAGATGATATTCACTCAATTTCATTTTCATGTTGGCAGATGCGATAGATTTTTTTACTATGTTTGATTTGTTGTATTACACGTAAAGCTTGAAATATAATATCTGATACGAAATATTATCTAAAATTGCCAAACAATAATGTATTAAATTCTTGTCATTCATAACCCTTTAATTAAAATAGTTTATCAATGACTTCAATCCGCTGTCGGTTGTGCCAATTTGCTAAGTTTCTTATACTGTAAAATTGTTGGAGGGATGGTGAGGTGTTCTAAAAATGTTTGTCGAATATGTAAAGTAGTAGTTGCTTAAGCCGTAAGGTGCTCTGATAAGTATTGTGACCAGTTGCTGATATTTTATTACCATAAACCTTTCTGAGTTGTTGCAAGTATTACAATTTTCTAATCTCCTTCAGATTTGTTATATTGAGGTTATATACTGTATTACTAATCGTGTTTGTTATGATGAGTGAGATTTCTGGTGGTCCGCTTTACTCCCTACCATATCTCATCCCTTCTATCCCATCTTTCCTATATCCTTCAGTTTACGCCGTCTGTTTGTTTATCCGCTCTGCATTAAAATGTCTTAGGTTAAAATCCTGATAACACAGGGTACCACTTGAATCCCAAAATAACCCACACCCAGGTGGTCGGATATTCGCCCGTCTGGATGGCTACCACCTCTGGTCTAAAGTATAATATGCCGCCATGACAACCTTGAGTTATGTTCCGGCATTCGTGGCCAGGTTCCAGCCTCCCTTTAGAGAACGTTAGCACATTGGTAGCACCTTTAGTGTGACTAATGTCCATAGGCGATGGTAATCGCTTTCCATCAGGTGGGCCGTCTGACTGTTTGCTGAACTAACGCAATAAAAAAAAAACCTTTTTCATTTTTCATCTAATGCACTTACAGCTCAATTACCAAATGGGAGTATTGAACATCGCGAAGATACCGTTTGAGATTAGCTATGTGTGAAACAGTCTAAGCGGTGCGTGATCCTCGACCAGGGTCGAATCAATCCCATTGAAGTGAGACGCTATTACATAAGCCCCTAAGTTATCAAGACTTCAGAAGGCTTTGAAAATTTTAATTAAAGATAATACCTCTTTGTTGTTCACAAGGCGAACTTAACAAGCTATAATTATAGAAAAAAAATGTTATTTTTTATAACAAGGCCAAGTAAGCCCTGCGACCTCCCTTGACATAATCAAGGACTATAGGAGCGTTTAAAGAAGCGCTCGATAATAAATATTGTCTCGAGCTACATAGGACTCGAATTAAATGCCGTTGGAATTACTATAGAGTTTATTACAACTGTGCAAACAGGTATAAAACTGGTATAAATATAAATGGACACAGCCAGTACAAACTGCATGATTCAATAACACGCGCAAAGTCCGTCACTATATCGCTTATCGAATGTACTACTTACGCATTGGGCTCTTGCTATATAATGCAGCGATCCATACCTTGCAAGCTTCAACGCAATACAATAACAACAAGGATTAGTTCGACATTAATGACACTCATAAAACAAGTAGAAACATAATAGCATGTTTTTCTTAATTAAATTAAAACAAAAAGTAAAAAATTCCTAAATCCGGGAAGGCAATACACTGCGCTTTACAACAGGCAGCTGTGCGTTTACCTTTGTCGGCGTTTAACAATATTATATGCTAGTGAGCCTAGCAGAAGTTGTCCTGCCCTGAAAAAATTAAAATCTGGAATCCAATTGCAGCACCACCTATCGATTCTTACTGAAAGAAAGAAATAAAGAGAAATAATCCATTTGCTAGGAAAGCGACAATACAAGGATGTAGAAATAATAAATACTGTTATGACCTAGACACCGACAAAAAAAATCACACCTGCATACCTTAAAAACACATTTTATTACCTTTCGGCATTTAGACTTCTTTTGTTTACTGTGTGTTTAAAATTTGTGATTATAAAATAGCCCATTGTGTATTGTAATCTTTTATGGCAGTCATTAGCCAGGTGTGTCAGAGTTAAAGTACAAACTGATTCTAGGAAATTCGGTCCACACGGCCGGGCAGACATATTGCATCTGTGCAGTATAAAGCAATGCCCCGACTGAGGGATGCGGCAGTCGAGTGATAATCACGAGCGAAGCAAGACTTGTGTACATTCGGCAATCTATTTAGTGACGGACTTGGCGCGTTTTATTGAATTACCACCACTATATTACGTTTGGATTTGTTGTATTCGGTTATATTTGCACCTGTGTTATACGTGTTTGTATAGTTCTAATAAACTCTATAATAATTCCAACGGGATTTTAATTCGAGTCTCGCAACTCGTAACAATACGTAACGCTGAAGAGTGATACTCTTTACCATCGTCTGTTTTTCCTGAAAAATACAATCTAGATGTCTTTAAGTATCGCGTGCGCAGGTATAGCGTGCTCCACCTTAGGCTGCATTTCCACCTGACATCAGGTGCAATGTCAGTCAAACGCAAACCTATTCAATATAAAAAAGTGAAAAAACATAGTTAATACTGTTACATGCCGTCAAAGAAATGTGCACACCCGCCTGTCGTAAAACGCAGTTTATTACCTTTCTGCATTCGGAGTACTTTTGTTTACTTCGTGTTTAAAATTTTCAATTAAGAAAAACATCCTATTGTTATCGTACTTGTTTTATGGCCGTCATTAGTGTCGAACTAATCATTGTTGTTAGTGCATTGCGTCGAAGCTTGCCAAGTGTGCGGATTGAGTCAGTGAATGCGGTCCTTAGTATAAAACAATGCCCGAACGGAGGGGTGGGGCAGTCGAGCGAAGATTACGATACGAGTAAGACGTACATTCGACAAGCGATATAGTGACGGACTTTGCGCGTGTAATTCAATCGTGCAGTTTATACAGTGTCTAGTTATATTTATACCTGTTTTATACGTGTTTGTACAGTTCTTATAAACTCTATAGTAATTCGAACGGCATTTTAATTCGAGTTCTGTGTAGCTCGTAACAATACATTAGATTTACTTGAGCAGAAAGTAAATATACATCTATATTTTCTGAATCGTTAACAAAACCGATGTAATCCCGTTGAGTGTTGCGACGAATGGTTCAATCGTTATAATTTAGGGGGCCCTTGCCCTGTTCCCCTCAGTCGTACTTCCCAGACGTATTACACCGTAATATTCCTTGACACAAATAATGATAGTTATATATTTCGTTCGTTTAGTTCGTTGTTGAGATTTTTTTATTTTTTTTATTGCGGGAGTTTCGCAGACAGGCAGATGGCCCAATTGATGGACAGCGGTTACCGTCGCCTGTGGACATTTGCAACACCAAAAGTGCTACAAATGCGCTGCTGCTCTCTTTAAGGGAGACTGGAAGCTGATCACTAATGCCGGAACACAACTCAAGGTTGTTATGACGACATACATTAGACCAGGGGTGGTAGCCATCCAGTCGGGCAAATGCCCTGACACCTGGCTGTGGGTTGTTTTGTCGCCTCTTACAACAGGCCGCCCGGTCGCAGGAAATTGTATTCTTTCTCCGAGAATGAGATGCTTGTAACGTGAAGTTTTGACACTATAAATGACCTATAATCGGGTGGTGGGGCGTTACCCATCAGGACAGCTACAACTCCTGGGCCCCGAGTCTATAACTTGCATTTTCTTCGACATAACGTGTTATGACATTGTTTTTAAACCAGCAAACATGATGTACTTCTGAATCAACCAGGACTGGTGTAAATTAAACGCTTAATTTAGATGTTCATTAACATTCAACAACAATTGAGCTTTGTTAAATTACGCGACGGTGTAACTAAATGCCATGATAGACTTAGGCGTTGGTGTCAATACTAGCGGTTAAACAACATGTTTATTGTCTCCTCAGTGTTCTTATTATTGGAGTACAGCACACAAGCTGATGGGCCTACTAGTGGAAAGCGGTTACCGTTGCCTGTAGATATATACAAAACCAGATGTGCACCAAAACGCTACCGGTCTGGAAGAAATTCTATGTCATCTATTACGTCTTGCCCATGAAATAATTTATAGTTACAAAGCCACATTTGGCATCTCTCTTTTCTTTCACCTTATCCCTACTATTTGGGGTCAGCACAATATGTGCTGCACTTTTCCTTCCACACTCCTCTATTTTGACATACATCCCTTCACACAATCCATCCATCTCTTTTTTGGTCTACCTCTACATTTGAACCCATCTCGTGATTTGGAAGATATCCAACATTTGCTGATGAATTGTGTCAGAAACAAAAAGGAAAGACAGGCACTGATGAGAGACTTCAATCTAAATCCTATGGATGTTGGTGTCATTCAAACAATTCTGTCTGAGCCTACATCAAAATTATCTCAACGGCTGGGTGGTTTAATTGGAGTCCTTCATCAGTGACGGCCTTTGTTTTTATAATGTAATGTATTTAGAGTAAGTTAGATTAGGTTACGATGGGGTTGACGTATCCGTGTGGATAAAAACCCCCCCCAAAAAAAAAACAGAAAAAAAACCCATCTTGTAGTTTTGATTTTCTTTTTGTCACGTGACTCTATTCCCTCCTCATTGACTGTCCATACCACCTTAATCTTCTTCTTGTCAATTTTTCAGTCATGGGAGCAACTTTGAAAGATTTTACCGAATCGATGAAAACAAAGCAATTTAGATAGATAGATAGATAACACTTTATTGTACACCATTACAGAAAACTTACGGACTACTAGTATTAATTTAATTGTGTACAAAGGGCGGTCTTATCGCTAAAAAGCGATCTCTTTCAGACAACCCGTGGCAAGAATATTGTGATTGGGAGTGGCGATGGTGGTATACATAATTATTGTACGATTACATACATTTTAATAATAAATATATAACTATACTATATATACAAATATACACATAAGTTATATACATATACAAGATATTGTGATAATATGCAACTATTTAAACATAATAAACATATAAATATATGCAATATAATATCTATTAATTATAAAAAAAAAATATTATTTAAAAAAAATATATTTTACGTTACGTTTTATTTTTGAAGGGTAGAAAATATGTCTAAGTTAATTATGATTTATGTTTAAATTTTTCGATTATACATCAGTCACCTGGTTATGTCACTAATATTTAAGAAAAAAGTTTTGTTAAATATAACATTGTCGTGGGTTACGTTTCTAAACAAATAAGCTAATTATGATGTTGTAATCTTTATATACAAAAATGAATCGTGGATATGTATGTACGCGCATAACTAGAGAACGACTTAACCGGTTTTGATGAAATTTATTTTGTGTGTTTGAATGGGTCCCCGGATGGCTTAAAGTCACAATTGGAACCGGTAGGTGGCGCTGTGATCAAATTCTAGAATCCTCGTAATCACCTGAACCGATTTTGGAGATTTTGTTTTTGTGTGTTTGAGAAAGTTCCCGGATGGCTTGGATTCACAATTGGAACCGGTAGAACACAATTGGAAGAGGCAGATGGAACCTCCTAATCAGAAAATATGGCGGTACGAAGTTCGCCGGGTCGAGCTGGTTTGATATAAATTATTTTGATGCTATTATAAAGTTAGTTCGTCAGTATTTATATGAAACTTCAAGTAGGGCTTCTTTTTTATTGCATGAGTTCAGCCGACTGGCTATCAAGGTGCTGCCGCTCTATAAAGGCCGGAGCACAACTCAAGCTTGTTATGGCGACATAACCTAGATCAGCGGTGGTGACCATCTAGGCGAGCAAATGCCCTACCCCCTGGCTCAACTATATTCGGCTTAGAACGGCTTAATTATAGTCCTGCATAGTTAGCAAGTACAGGCTTAAGCCACTCAAACACAGAAACAATCATATTGGATTAAAATAAGTGTATAAAAACTGGTGTTTATTATGAAAAGGCTAAACTAACTTAAAAATAAGATTAAATACAAAAATAAATAGTAAGACAATGCTAGAAATAAACCTAGCTTAAAAGTAAAAATAAAAAACCTATATCAAAGCCCGTCCAGCCCCACCAGACCACTGTCGCTGGGCATTGTATCTAGAAGGCTGGCAGCATTACCTCGCTGGATACAGAGGCTAATCCTTTGAGCGAGGTAAGCTCCAGACTTCCGGTCTCTTGTTGTATCGACCAGACCTTTTTTAATATTTTTAAATAACAACTGGTGTTTAGATATAATATAAATTAAAGTAAAAGAAAATATTCCTATTAATAATACATTATTAATAGGAATCCACATTGACAAGAAAACAAAACAAAAAGAAACATTTAAATTAAAGAAATAACGTAAAAAGAGTATCTCCAAATAGTTTGGACAGTAATAAAGTCATTATAACCAAATGTATTATGTCAGCAGTGATATGACATCAACATTCAATCACCCAAGCATATAAAAAATGAATGAGAAATTAGAATAGGAAGCAAATGTTGAGAAGTAGAACCATTAATAGTAATAGTAAGGAAATTGTAACCAATTGATAGCATAAATAAGGAAAGTAGAATATCTAGGTTAAGAAAGATGGAAGTAATATTAGAATAAGGACCCTATGTAACTGATTTAAGTGTTTATGAAAAATAAAAAATAAATAAGAAGAGAAGATAAAAAATAAAATAAAAAACATAAATAAGAAAATATAAGTAGAAAATAAACATAAAACATAAAAAACCCTTAGTTAAGAAAGCCGGATAACCTTGTCCGTTCGGTGGAAGGAAAAAAATTAATCACTATCATTATTATGTGGGATCTTAGACTAATAGGTACAATCCCAGACATAAAGCAGTACGGGATATTAGTGCTTGATTTTGTTATATGCCAGAGATCAAATTTTTATAGCCAAAAAAGTCCCCAAGGTTTTATTGAAGCTAAACCTTTCTTATTTTCAATATTTGGCCCAATACGGGTGTATTGTAAATATATTAAATTTAAAGTCTGTTGCGATTTCAGTAAGCAAATTTTATGTTTTTACAGTTTTTGAATGAATGAATGAATGCATGAATATGCTTTATTGTGTTTTAAAGATATAGTTAACAGAAATAAAATTTTACAATACAATAGGCGGTCTTATCGCATTAGCGTTTTCTTCCAGACAACCTCTGTATGGACAAAAAATGTGATAAGAACAGAGTTATGTTGCATTATTCTCACTACCGAATCAGTTTTTATGTACTTAATTTATAAATATTATTTAGATATAATATTTAGCTTATTTATGTTAGACGTATGTAAGGCGAGTGACAGGTGTATTATATAATAATACTAGCGGCCCCAGCAGACGTTGTCCTGCTTTGAAAAAATAAAAATCTAAAACCCGATCCCAGCGCCACCTACCGGTTCCAATTGTGGATTTAAACCATCCGGGGACACCCACTCAAATACACAAAAACAAAATCGCTCCCCGTTGTTAAGAGGATTCTAGAACCCGATCTCAGCGCCACCTACCGGTTCCAACGGTATAAAAACTATCCTATCTTTTAAGTTGGATCAAACTGCACACGGTGTGCAAATTTGATTAAAATCGGTTGAGTAGTTTAGGAGTCCATCGCGGACAAACCTCGTGACAGGAGATTTATATATATTAAGATTATGTAGTAATTAAATGAGGTTGTAATGAATGAAAAGGTTCTGTTTATCGCAGACAATGGGGAAGAATTAATCTAAAACTCTATGCTGGGGGATTAATCAAGCTTTCTTGCTTTCAGTCTTCGGATCCAATGATTACAGGTGTAAGTTGAAATTTACATCGATTCAAATGTCGTAATATATATGTGATAGACGTGCTTCTTATTCCATAAAAGATTATTGTATTGGATTAATATCCCAGCACCCTAGGTATTCATTCTATATTAAGTGTAATGTAAATTAAGCTAATTAATTATTCCGAATTAACCGCTACTCGCCACCTAAGCAACCGCTACCTTACGAACTTCCCTCCCAAAAGACATCAAATGAATTTGCAAATTTAAAATACAGCCCGGGACAAATTTCTTTGATAACTTTCCGGGATGAAAATGAACATCGCGGTCGTTGCTTTTTGATCATTGTCTTTGAACAATTCTATGTTTTTTTTTTTTCGCGATGATCTTTTAAATGTTTGTGAAGGATTAAAGAAAATATCTTTTTGGATTGCGAGGTTATTATATTTTAAATCAACTGGAAACATTAGATAAAACTTACGAACTAGTATTATTCTAATTGTGTACAAAGACGGTCTTATCGCTAAAAAGCGATCTCTTCTAGACAACCCGTGGCAAGAATATTCTGATTAGCAGTGGCGATAGTGGTATAAATAATTATTGTACTACTATTATTTTAGACTTTATAATACCATCCCATAAATGTCCCACTTCTGGGCTCGGGCCTCCCATTATTAAGGAACGGACAGTATACCCGCTACGCTTGACCAAGACGGTTTGACAGATAGGTTATCTCGATGTACAGGTTGCATCACGATGTTTATCTTCGCCGTTGTTAACACGCGGTAATTGTAACAATAATGCACATTAGGTCAGAAAACTGCATAATTGGTGCATGCGTTCCGGCCATGATCGAACCCGCGCCCTTTAAGCTTGGGACGCGTGCGCTAGCCATTACGCTACCACGAATTACTATTATTATTAACAGTAATGATCCAACGGAAACTATTTCACCTTTATCCCTACTAATTATTTCGCTTTTTAATTCTAACTGACCCGGCGAACTTCGTACCGCCTATTTTCTGAAATCCTAGAAGACTTTGTTACATGACATAAAAACAAATCACCAAAATCGGTCTAGGTGATCAAGAAGCCAACAAGCTTTTGTCTTATTGAATATGCACTGTTTGCTACAACTCCATTAATTCTTCAAAAGTTATTCTGTAACATAATTCTGTATAAAATCTTTTTAAAAAAAAAGTACTTAAATATAAAAAATAGAACAACAAATATAAAGAATTTTTTTTTTAGCTAGACGTGTTGCTGGGGAGTTTCTTGCCGCTTCTTCTCCTTAACAGCAATAACACGTTGCGAAGCGGTGTACATAGACTAGGAAGTAAAATTAAATTTTAACCTATATGTATGACCTTCAAAAAGTGTTCTCCAGTGGAACTTATTTTGAATAAAAACTTTTGAATTTGAATTTGAATTTGAATAAAGAGGATTCTAGAACCCGATCTCAGCGCCACCTACCGGTTCTATCTGTGAATCTAAACCATCCGGGAACCCACTCAAACACTCAAAAACAAATTTACTCCCGGTGATTAGAAGGATTCTAGAACCAGATCTCAGCGCCATCTACCAGTTCTAACTGTGAATCTAAACCTCCGGGAATTCACTCAAACACACAAAAACAAAATCGACAAAATCGGTCGACGATTCTATAAAGGATATACATACAAACATCAATTTTTATATATCAAGATTAAGTTCTGTTAATGCACTGCGGCCTGATCGGTTTCCAAAATCAGCTTCCTTTAGCCGACTTCGCTCTAAGAGTTTGGAACTCGGTCTACATATTTTGTTAGTCTGTGTACCGGTATAAATTTTAATGAAGTAGATCCTAATGGACTTCAGTTCTTTTGAAGGAATTATAGCATCAAATTGATGGATTAATTCATGTTTGTAAGGAGCAAAAGAGGAATCTACGCTTTCGTTATTCCATCACGTACAGAATTTAGTAGTAACAAGACCAGAATTAATTAATTTAAATTAGTCATAACGCCATGAGACACTTTCTACGTCTAGCAGCAGATAGTACTTTCCTTGATAGTACTGTTACGAGTTGCAAGACTCGAATTAAAATGCCGTTAGAATTACTATGTTACAACTATACAAACACGTATAACACAGGTTAAATATAACTGAACAGAACCAGTGCAAACGTAATGCAAGATTCAATAACACGCGCAAAGTCCATCACTAACGTCTTGCTTCGCTTGTGACTGTCGCTAGGCTGCCTCACCCCTCCGTTGGGGCATTGCTTTATACTTTACACTGGAAAAATCTGCTCGACCACGTCAACAGAATTTCTAAGAATCACACCTGGCTAATGACTACTATAAAGATTACAATACACAATGGGCTGTTTTTCCAATCACAAATTTTAAACACAAACTAAATAAAAGAAGACGGTCATAAAAGCGTTTCAATGTTATTAGCTCAAACACCGACGGGTAATAAATGTGCTTTGTTTACTTTGTTTTTACATACATATATACATAGCTTCACGCCAGGTCCCTTGCGGGGTAGGCATGAACAACAGAGCGCCATTCAGGCTTATTCTTACACACCTCACTTGCTTCTTCGACATTCATAGTTCTTGTCATGCACGCTCGTCTGTTCTTAAGGCTCCTGACATCATCTTCTGCTAATACACGATCAATTTGATCATGGAAGGTGTGCGTGGCCTTCCGCGACTTCTGCATCCATCCACTTTTGCATTGTATATCTGTTTAGACATTCTTTCATCATACATTCTTTCCACATGCCCGAACCACCGGAGCATTCCTTTCCTTACCTTCACCCCGACACTCTCTTTCAGACCAACTCTCTTTCTTACTTCGGTATTACGAACGCGGTCCGCGAGCGTCACTCCGCAGATTTTGCGCAGTGCTCGCATCTCGACCGCGTTTACTCTACTTTCGTGCTCGTACATTGTTTTTAAGATTTTTTTTACCTTACTACATCATCTAGGACAGATTGTGGCGACCGACATTAGAACTTACTGGCAGCGTAAGCCGGTATCAAGACTTTTAAAAAAATGTAGATGATTCTGGAAGAAAAAACAAGGCCAGATAGATTTTAAAAAGAGATAGGTGATGAACAAAAAATAACGAAATGAAGATCGAAATTCCAGAATAGAAGGTTCAGGAAAAAAAGACAGATAAATAGATATTTAGAAAGGGACAGACAATCAATAAAATAATGCATTATTTGTGATGCGATATTGACAGATAACGTATATATTAATTAAACTATATATTAAGACGTGAAGCAGAAACTTTGTACATTATTTTACGAAAATTGCGCGGACGGAGGAGTATGAAATTTCGCACATTTATAATTTATATAGAGAGGAAGCGACAAATGTTGTTTTTTTTTAAATTATGCATAAAAATAATCAATAAAAAGCATAAACACCATGTATTTGACACACACAAGCATACATGCATGTACTGTTTTGTTTATTGTTCAAGTCAAATTTTAACAGTGTAACCTTGGCGAAATCTATGAATAGAAGAATATATAGTCTTTGACAACAAATTATTATGGTCAAATTTCGAACACGGGCGACCATTAGTATTAATTAATGAACCTATTTGTTAACATCGTTATTTTTAACCCTATGAATAAGATTGTATTTGGCCACAATCAATAACTGTAATATTGTTACGACCGAGGTGCCGACAAAAGAAAATTCACACAACCTTTCTACAGACGCATCTGTAGAAACACATTTTATTACATTTTCTTAATTTGGACTTCTTTTGTTTACTTTGTGTTTAAAATTTGTAATTAGAATAGCCCATTGTGTATTGTAATCTTTTATCGTAGTCATTAGCCAGGTGTGATTCTAAGAAATACAGTCTACGCGGCCGAGAGACATATTTTATTTGTGCAGTAAAGTAATGCCTCAATGGAGAGATCGACAGTCAAGCGATAACCACAAGCGAGGCAAGACGTAAGTACATTCGGTAATCTATATGGTGACGGAATTTGGCGCGTGTTATTGAATCATACATTACGTTTGGACTGGTTGTGTTCAATTATATCTGTACCTATGTTATTATAATTTGTTTTGACGTGTTTAGATAGTTCTAATAAATTCTATAGTAATTCCAACAGCATTTTAATTCGAGTCCTGCAACTCGTAAAAATATTACTGTTGGTGAATTGCGAGCATGTTTTTTGCTCGCGCTCGCGTCTCGATTTACGCGACGCGTCGGGAGAGTTATTAGCTCCAAGATCGTCAACACGCTAATTTAAATCGCGTCGTGTGTTTATAATGTCTGGTCATAGAACATTCTACATTTTGACTTGACATCAACCGCGTCAAGTAGCATCGGGTCGCATCGTGTTTAATAGTATGTTTCCACTTTGATCCACTTGTGCTGATCCACGCTGTGTTCCAGTATTATTGGCCAGGTTCCAATCTCCCTTTAGAGTGTGGCAGCACACATTAGTAGCGCCTTTGGTGTTACAAATTTCCATACGCGATGGTAACACGCTTTCTATCAGGTGGACCGTCTGCCTGTTTGCTGCACTCATGCAATAAATAAAACTCTTTTTAAATTTTACACTCCGAACAAAAAACGTGATTAAAACCAGTTATAATCAATTAAAACCGGTTAATTTTAAACCGGTTTCAAGCCAAACGAATGTCCATAGGCGATAGTAGCAGGTGGGCCGTCTGCCTGTCTGCTGAATTCTTGCAGTAAAAACAAAACACCAATACAGTGCCAAGCGAGTCTAGTAAACAATATTTTTAAAACATCAGGATGCTGGGAGGAAAGTTATAATCTTGTTACACTTTATAAGAGATCACGACTAATTGAATTTATTATTTCCTTTTCACTTTTGTAATTTTTTTTGGAAGCCAGTCTATAAACATTTTGTGTTGTTTGAAAGAAAATATACGAAAATTTGTGTATACCAGAATATTCGCGGTAAATTGGAAAAAAGGAAAAGTCATGGT
This sequence comes from Dendrolimus pini, assembly GCA_949752895.1. NCBI lineage: Eukaryota > Metazoa > Arthropoda > Insecta > Lepidoptera > Lasiocampidae > Dendrolimus > Dendrolimus pini. The sequence goes on from OX457150.1 coordinate 5,524,967, forward strand.
AGCGTAATGGCTAGGGAATGCGTCCCAAACTCAAAGGGCGCGGGTTCGATCCGGGCCGGAACGCATGTACCCCTTTAGGAAGTTTTCTGACCTAATGTGCATATTGTTACAATTAACACGTGCTTGACACATCGAGATCCGATGTGTCAAACCTGCCAGTCCACCTTAGACTAGCGTGGCGGGTATACTGTCCGTTCCTCTATAATGGAAGGCCCGAGCCCAGGAGTGGGACATTTATGGGCTGTTATTGTATTATACCATATTTTTTTGCATATGTATTAACTTTCTACAGAGCTTGGAAACCGAACCGGTTGTAACCAAAATATACATAATTTTTTTCGGTTTTGTTCTACCTTTAACTCTTATTACAGGGTTTTTGGTAAAAAACGTTCGTTAAATGGTTTTTGTTGGATAAACCGGTTTCGAACAGTTTTTCCACACACCTTCAAAGCGCAGCCATATGTTACAGCAAGTTTACAGTTGCACACAAACACATGTCAAGAGAAATATAATGAGAAACTAATTCTCGCCAAATAAACCGATAAATTCAGGCTATTATAACACTCTGTTTTCTTTCTTTTCTCTCCGTGCAGGAACGGAGAAAGAATAAGCTTTCCTGTCATAAGAGGCGACAAAACAACCCACAGCCAGGTGGTAGGGCATTTGACCGTCTGGATGGTTACCACCCCTGGTTTAGAGTATCCCGCTATAACAACCTGGAGTTGTATTTTGACATAAGTGGCCAGGTCCTAATCTCCTTTTAGAGACGGGCAGCACATTAGTAGGGTTACCGCTTTCCAACAGGTTGGTCATCTGATTGTCTGCTGCACTCATGCAATAAAAAAACCTCTTTTTAAGATTTACACTCCGAATGAAAAAGGCGACTAAAACCGGTTGTAATAAATTGAAACCGGTTAAGTTTAAACCGGTTTCAAGCGCTATATATAAAAATATCTATATTATTAAGTTATAGCGTAGAGCAGTGTTTTTCAACCTTTTTCAGGACACGACCCCTTTAGTATGAAGAAATATTTCGCGGGCAGGGGACCCGTTGCTTTTTACTACGCTTTTATTAGCTTCATACGTATGTTAGTATGTAACGAAATCTTTCAAGTTAAATTTGATCGAATTCCCGGTTTCCGATTGAGCTGAAATTTTGCACGTATGTGTATATCGCCTGACAATGCAATGATATGATACCATGGAGCTGATCTGATGATGGAGTCGGAAGATGGCCATAGGAACTCCTGTACTAAACAAGATAGACCCGTCGTGTTTGGGCTCGTTTTACTTGTCTTAGCTAGCACTCTGGTGCTACATGATATGCACGATCTCAAAAGCTTGTATTTAAAAATCAACTAAAAAATGAAAAATAAATAATAGTTAAAAAAAAAATACGCTTTCATAGAAAATCCACCTAAAAAATAGAAAATGAATTTTAGTAAATTTGAATTAAAAATAGTGTAAGAAAAATTATTTTATTGTAAAAAAAGCGTGGGGTGCATGGTATCAATAGTTATAAATATTTTATGAACAGATATGAGTAGAAGGGTTATTTTGATAATATCCTGAAAAGCACCCCATGCTTTTTTTAGAATAAAATAATTTTTTCTTACACTATTATTAATTCAAATTTATTAAAATTCATTTTCTATTTTTTAGTTGGATTTTCAATAAAAGCGTATTTTTTAAAAATATTTTTATTTTTCATGTATTTTATTTTGTAACAAATATTTAATCCAACATATTTATTAATTCTCATAAGTAGGGTTCGACTAAATACATAATTAAGTGCGTAAAACACTTTTTTTACATGGAATGCGTCGCCAATAGCTGACGCAATTTACGCGCATACGTGTACGACCACGTCCGATGCCGGCCGCCTCGCCCTGGCCCCGCATAAATGAGAAAGCGTTGCTATCGGAGTAGCTCTTCGTGTATCTAAAGCAGAAAAACCTAATACTATTTCCGAAAGTTTGATTTTACCAGCGGCTTTAGATATGGCGGAGATTGTTTGGCAAACAAGAGGTCGAAAAACTCAAAAGAATACCTCTGTCTGACAGTACCATTCAACGCAGGATAAGCGATATGGTGACTGATGTTCATGATCAAGTCATAGAAAAAAAAAACTTGAGAGGCGTCAAGGGACACCCGAATGGAGCGAAGTTCCTTTCGATTAATTAGTGAAGGAATTGTATTTTTTTTTTAAAAGTTATAATAATATAATAGAAAAACGAAACGAAAATAACTGGCTTGCTTTCTATGAGAGAGAGACAGACAGAGAAACACGCGCACGCCGCACGGCTTACAACTATAGCAAAAAGTGTCGTTACAGCTTTTTGTCTTAGTTTTTTCCGTCTAGCCCCCTTTCGCAACGCGCGATAAGGAACTTCGTTCCAAAAATAAAAGAACGTACTTTTGTGTCCTTGTAATTTGATGAATCTACGGATATTGCAGACTTTACTGCACTAGCTTTCCCAACCTTTTGCAACTCCGCTATAGAAGCTTCGCGACCCCCTAGGGGGTCGCGACCCACGCGTTGAAAAACACTGATGTAGAGCATTAAAACCAAAGAGGCTGTCATGAAATAAAACGTTACTAAAAGGCTAGATAATAAAAACGAAATAATGTGAATGGGCAACTTTATTTTATTGGAAATCACTTTGCTTTCTCCGAGAAATGGCCGATAATGATACGAATCGAATGTAGTGTTTTCCTTATATACCAGTATAACTTTTCACCCGACTCAAGGAGGCCTACCAGCCTACTATTTTTCGCACTCTATCAATTTGTTATGTAATTAGATTCCGTTTTTCTCCTTCAGTCAAGCGAGGCTTGAAAACTGATCAGAAAGTCGAACCAGTTACAGCCCAAGTACAAAAGAACATCCATTTTGTTCTCACTTTAAGCAGAGTTAAAAGGGTTTTAACAAAATGTTGTTAAACAGGTTTTGTTCAGTAAAACGATCGGGAAGCTTGGAAAAATGGACAGACGGTGACTCACCACTCCCTGCATGGGCACCAAAAAATGCCACAGAAGACAGGGCGAAAATGGGTTTGAGTGGCTAAGGGGTGTAGAGAGGTGTTGGTTAATTATTCCTGCGAACGGCCAAAAAAGTCGAAAACAATAACAATAGGCTATTGTCTAATTGCAAATTTTAAACACGAAGTAAGCAAAAGAACTCCGAATGCAGGAAGGGTAATAAACCAGGTGCGCATTTGTTTGTCGGTATGTAAAAATATATTTTTATCATATTCATGTTTACGTGTGCGATATATGGTAGTAGTGATAAAGAAAACTTTGTTAGTTTATCAGATTATTTGAAGGTCGTGTGGACCTAAGCAACATGTTTCTATGTTAGTTCGATATGCCACGGATACGCTAAAATAGTTTGACCTAGTTTTAATAAAGGCTAAATATAGAATTATGGTTTTTCACACGCCTTTGTTAGCGTGACTAGAAATTTCACATCGCATGGGAATTTTTTTTAAAGTCTTAGATAGATAGATAGATAATACTTTATTGTACACCATTACAGAAAATACAGACGAACTTATGGCCTAAAAATATTCTAAATGTGCACAATGGGCGGTCTTATCGCTTAGAAGCAATCTGTTCCAGACAACCCGTGGCAGGAATAAAACATACTATATTGGTCGAGGGTGGTATACATAAATATTAGAGGATATGCAGCTACTTACATATATATTTTATACTTAATAGACATATTTAATTACACCTATTGATATTACATACATATATATACACATACATAAATATACGTAGAAATATCAAACAACACTATGTTGCAGGTAGTGCTTTTTTGTCATATTCTTAAATATTGTTAGAGATGTAGCTTGTCTAACAGTAACAGGTAACTCATTCTAGAGTCGAATAGCCTGTACAGTAAAAGAATTGTTGAAATAAGATGAATAATGTTTGGGAGTATTAAATCTAAGAATTGTAGAAGGTCGTAAATTGTGAGAGGAAGAGATGAATTTAAAGCGTTCTTTGAGATAATACGGGGTTCTGGGGATAAACAACACACTGTACAGGAGTGAAAGAATATGAGTATTCCGGCGAAAGCGAATTGGCAACCCTTTGAGTTTTTACGAAATTCAGAGACGTGGTCATATTTGCGTAATCCAAATATGAACCTTATACAAAAATATTGGAGGCGCTCAAGCTTATTAAGTTGCTCTTGAGTCAAATCAATATAGCTGGCGGCAGCATAATCAAGAACGGGGATAATAAGGACTCTGCAAGCTTAAGTCTTATACTTTGTTTCTTTTTAACTGTACATGAATTTATGTTACATAATTTATTTATTCTAATAATAATAATATATATATATATATATATATATATATATATATATATATATATATATATATATATATATACACAACTTAATTCATAATTCTCATGGGGGCGAAAAGCGGACTGTGGAGAGCCGTTTAGCGACGTTGAATGTAAGAGGAGGGATGGACAGTAAAGTAGATGAAGTATGCCAGATGATGAATGAAAGAAAAATAGATTTATTATGTGTGAGTAAGACGAAGCGGAAAGGATGTGAAACCACTAAGTACGGTCAGTATACGGCTTATTGGTCAGGAGTCCAAGGGACTGAAAGAGGGACTCAAGGAGTAGGCCTTATTCTCTCTGAAAGAATGGAAGAATGTGTGAAAGAGCATGAGTGTGTCAGCCAAGACTTGTATGGATTCGACTGAAAGTTGGCTTGACTCGGCTTTTTGTGGTTGGGGCTTATGCACCATCAGACATGAGCTCGACTTACGCCTCCCGACAAACCATAGAGGAAAAGGACAAGTTTTGGGAATGTTTGAGAGGTGTGCTGCTTACATGTAAGCAGAACGAAAAATTAATTATGTTAGGTGATTTTAATAGCTGGGTAGGCTTAAAACGAGATGGTTATGAAAGGGTGTTAGGTACATACGGAGATGAAAGAATAAATATGAATGGTGACTGTTTGCTTGAGATATGTTTAGAATGGAATTTGTGCGTGACTAACACAATGTTCTGTCACAAGAATATACATATGTACACGTGGGAAAATGTGAAAGGGAAAAGTATGATTGATTTTGTAATAGTAGATGAAAGATTGAGAAAAAACATTCTGGACACTAGATCATATCGGGGTACAGGCATGAATACAGATCACTTCTTAGTAGTGTGCCGAATAAAAGATCTTTTCAAAACTTGGAGGCACCAACATACCGATAAACATAAATATAATACACTAGAAAGAATAAAAGTTGAAAAGTTGCAAGAACTAGAAGTAAAAGAAGAGTATAAAGCAAAATTAGAAGAAAAATTTATTGAAATGAATGATGTGTCCGAAATAGAAGAGTTATGGATGTCCTTTAAAACCGAAGTTGTGGCTGTTGCGACTGATGTGTGTGGTATAACTAAAAGAAAAACGGGTAAATGCGTAAAGAATATTAGGTGGGATAAGGAAGTACAGAGTGTAGTGAATGATAAAAAGAAAGCATGGAAGGATTGGTTAGCTTTAAGAGCTGACCTAAGACTGAAAAATACAAAAAAGGAGGATGTAGATGAGGCAAAAATTTTGTATAAAAGGATGAATGAAATAGTTAAAATAACAGTCAAAAAGAAAAAGAATGAGCAAAAAGATGATTTGGATGAAAGAATCTCTGAAGATTTCCAGAGTAACATAAAGTATTTCTGGAAATCTATAAAAAGAGCTAGAGGAAAGACAGTACAGTCTGAGGTCAATGTAATCAGGGACAAGAATGGAGACATTGCGAAAGGAGAAAAATGCATATTGAATCGCTGGAAAGAATATTTTGAAGGATTGTTTGAAAAAGATAAAGCGGATGTGGAAAGTATGACTGGTGAAAAGTACAATAGAGAAGACAGTAGCGATAGTATAGGTATGGATGAAATTATGAAAGCATTGAATAGTATGAAACTAGGAAAGGCTGCTGGGTATGATAGGATAACCGTGGAAATGCTAAAGGCTGGACAAGGTTTGGTCGCAAGTCTCTTATATCGCCTTTTTAACATATGGTGTTAGAGTGGCTGTGTACCAAAAGATTGGTGCAAAGCCGTTATTGTACCACTCTTCAAAGGAAAAGGGTCAAAACAGGACTGTAAAAATTATCGGGGCATCAGCCTTCTTAGCGTTGTCGGGAAAATGTATGCTAAAGTGTTGATTGAACGGGTATTGAAAGTAATAGAAGAGAAAGTATGGGATGTACAAGCGGGTTTTCGACAGGGAATGGGATGTGTGGACCAACTCTTTACCTTACGGTGCTTAAATGAAATTTTTTTGGCCAAAGGTCAAAATGTGTTTTTAGCGCTATCTAAGTATGGGATAACAGACAACCTGATACGATCACTGAAGTCCCACTATAGCGATTCCAGTGCTTGTGTTAGGGTTAACGGCGCCTACACTGAATGGTTTAGCATTGAAAAAGGTGTTAGACAGGGATGTGTAGCGTCGCCGTGGCTGTTCAACCTATTCTTAGACAGTTGCTTGGACGATTTGAAAGAAAGTGAAAGTGGTTTAAGAATGAATGGGTTACTTATCAAATGTCTACTCTACGCCGATGATCAAGTTATACTTGCGTCATCGGAAACGGAGTTACAGGAGATGGTAACAATTATGAATGAGTCTTTTGAGAGAAAGGGTATGAAAATTAATGTGAACAAGACGAAAGTTCTGGTGTTTGAAAGAGATGAAAGAATGACAAGTTGTAATATACAGATAGGAAATCAAAAGTTAGAGCAAGTTAGTGAATTTGTTTACTTAGGCTGCATGTTTACCAGAGACGGAAAGCATGAAAGGGATATTGAAAGGAGAGTTATGACAGGTAATATGGTGAATGGAGCGCTAAATTCTTTTATGAATAGCCAGAAAGTGTGTAAAGGCACGCTTGGCTGTCCATAAAGGAGTGTTGGTGCCGACCCTGATGTATGGTAGTGAAAGTTGGGTATGGCAGAAGAAGCATGAAAGTAGGATAAACGCAGTTGAAATGAGAGCTTTGAGAAGTATATGTGCGGTTAGCTTGAATGATAGGATAAGAAACAGTGTGCTAAGGGAACGTTGTGGTTTGAAAGAAGATGTAATAACAAGAGTTGAAAAAGGAATGTTAAGGTGGTTTGGACATGTAGAGAGGATGGATGAAAATAGAATCACAAAACAGGTATATGACAGGATTGTCAATGGTAGAGCTGTTGCCGGTAGACCGAGACGAACATACCATGAACAAATATCAGAACTGTTAAAAAAAGGTCAGGTAAAAAGCATTTCAAATTAACGCGCATGTATGAAGAGGTTAATGAAAGTAGGTGAAGCGAAAGTTGTTTGTCAGGATCGTCGCAAATGGAGATCCATAGTCCCTGCCTACCCCCATGGGAAACAGGCGTGATTTTATGTATGTATGTAATTCATAAAAGATAAAAACTACAAATAGTAAATAGGTCCCAAATCACCGTCAGTGGGGAACGTTCCCAAAACGCTGGCCGCGTTACCACGTTGTATGGAAACGCATAAGCGTTGCCCAAAATACAGGCCAGCGTTTTGTTTTCGTGAGATATCTATCAACCGTTTTGATTGGTCTTAATAAAGGCAATGGCCTTCTGGACCCCATGGCCCGAGACTTTCGACACCAAAAGCCGCAAATATGTATCCACTACCAACGGATGCATATTCTTGGGTATTCTTAATTTCAAATCCATTTATTTATATAAACTTAATACTATGCCTTATATAAATATATCTGATACTTATGCTAATGCTGAACAGGTTCCAGTCTCCTTTAAGAGAACAGCAGCGCATTTGTAGCACCTTTGGTGTTGCAGGTGTCCATAGGCGATGGTAACCGCTTTCCATCAAGTGGGCCGTCTGCCTGTCTGCTGAACTCCTGCAATAAAATAATAATAATAATACATTTTGTGGACCCGCAGGGGGGCTTTGTGGCGAAGCCTTAGGTGAGTGGCGACACGTCGTACCTGACTCCGGGGGCCAAGACAAGGCCCCCGCCTCCGTGCTTGCCTTAACCAGCCGGCACGGAGTGGAGATCGCTAGAGCTGAGACTCAAGCTCCAGGGGTGGAAGTGATAAATGGCCTAACGTCGGAAGTAGCTTCGGTGAACCTGCAGCCCACCTCTCTACACCCCTTAGCCACTCACACCCATGTTGCCCCTGCCTTTTATGGCATTTTTAGGGGCCCATGCAGGGAGTGGCAATTCACCGTCTGCCCATTTTTCCATGTTCCATGAACATTGCGACGGGCAGACGCCATAGTCCCCATATTCACAGACCGCCAGTACCACTAACAGTTCACCCCAATAGCCCGGTACTTTTTGTCCTCATTTCCCACAATAGTCCTACACTGGCCGGGGCTTGTCCTTGGGTACATTATTATATGGTGTAGACAGGGATAATCGCCGGTCAGTGTCACGCCACATATTTACATTAAATTTGTTAAGGGGCCTCTACGTGTTGTCCTCCCCATGGCCCCACGCAAGCCCTCCAAAAGTCCGGGCCATTTTTATGGCCCGTAGTCTTGAAAGACATACATTTTGAATTATAATACTTAAAGTTAAGACTTCATTTTTTTTGGCGATTTTTGTTGCACTAGTCTCTAGGTCTGTATCTCGGCAACCAAACAGTTTTATTATAAGAATTTAAATATATTGCATTTATTCATTAATTAACCTATAATTATGGAAAATGGGCACTATTGGCCTTGCCGTGATGATATATAACCTAAAGCCTTCCGCGATAAATGGGCTATCTAACACTGAAAGAATTTTTCAAATCAGACCAGTATTCCCTGAGATTAGAGCGTTCAATCAAACAAACTCTTCAGCTTTATTTATTAGTATAGTAGTTAGTTTATAGTAGTAGTTCTTAATATTTTTAGTTCATTTATTCTTTCACCCCATTTTCACGGCCTTAGGAGTTGAATTTACAAAAATCCTTTCTTACTGCGCATCTACAGTAAAGAAAGAACCAGCATTTAAATTTTGACGGCCCTGGCCCCAGTAGTTTGACTTGTGCATTGATATGTCAGTCAGTCAGTCAGTCAAACAGTCCGTCAGTCAGTTAGTGAGGCGAAGTAATTATATATGTATAGATTACGAAGTTTAACAACAAACACAGACTAAGTCGCGGTTGACTCCCTGTTATATATATTAGCTTGGTTAAAATACATTTCAAACCAAATATGGTTGATGTATGTAGCTATTGCGTCATACATATTTTAAAGTCACTGTTACTTCATGTTTCAGGCGTGGTTTATTATTGTTAGCCTTCGTGTGAAATTTTAAACGTACACTCGCGTTCAATCGATGCTAATAACTCAAAAAGTTTTCATTCCTCATTATATATTCTTCGTTATAATCTCAGAAACTACAGTAACGATTTAAAAAAATCTTTCATCAGTGGATAGCTACATTATTCCTGAGTGACGTAGGGTATATTTGATTGTGATTACAAAGTTTTTTTTTCTGATGCCCAGCGAAGTGGGCACGGGTCAGCTAGTAGTCAGTATAGCTATTGATAAATAATAATCAATTATTTTAAATTATATAAAAATCACGACATGATAATCTTATGCTAGACAAAAACAGAACGAATCACGGTTACGATCAGTTTTTAGTTTTTACGCTATCCTCAGACAAAATAAAGGTAGAGATGAAGCCTGCCTCAAATTAAATGAAGCATCTTTTAAAAGAGACTGGCGGGTTGCTTATTAATCGCCGGCCTAGCCCCCTACACGCATTAGTTGAAAAATATAGTGCAGATTGTCATCTATATCGTAGATTACTATCTAGATATGTCAAAATAAATTGTTTTAATTAAAATAATATATATTCGTTTATATTATTGACAAATAAAATTGTGATATTTCAGCCATTACTCGCGTGAAAATGAACGCCAATCAGAGCGCGTGACGTCACAGTGTGCAAAACACAACAATTTATTAATGACTTCTCACTAAAAATTCATCGTTTTCCAAGTTTTTTTGCTGTGAAATAATAGCATTCCCATTGACATTAACTGTGTTCATACGACTTCAACAATAGCTATAATGAACGCAGGTTTTATAAAAACGAATAGCAGTAATTTGCCAAAAATCGATGTTGTTATGCTGCGTGCTTTTTTCGCAGAATTTCGTGGTATTAAAACGTCTGTGTATGTTTGTGTAATGTGTTTATGTAGCTTATTTAATTACAAACCTATGTGTGATTGTCATTTTTTAGACAACTTGACATTGACATAACGTCCATTACGATAATACTAGAGCTTTTGGCGGGAACTTGAAACGTAATGTAAATAAATAATAATAATGTAGAAAAAGCAAATTTAATTAAGTGTACCACGAACAAATTACGTGAAAATATGTTATGTTTGAAGGTGTGCACTTATTTAATAAATTGCCAGACGACCTACAAAAATGTAAAAATACAAACTTATTTAAAATGAAATTAAAAAATCTTTTATTAAAACAAATATATAATGATAAACTGCAACATGATCATATTGAAGACTGCATAGGACCGCATAGTGTTAAGAATTATATTGTATTACTTACTAATTATTATTTTAATCTCATTGTAACTATATGTTCTTATGGGAAATAAAGTTCTTTAAACCTAAACTTAATGTTTTACTGTGCAATTTTATTGTCAAAAAAAAGTTTAAATCTACCTATAAGTGAACAATGTGAGTAGTTGTATGATATTCATTGATTTTAACGAATAATTTATGTATTTGTGTTTTATTCGTCACAATGTTCGGCAAAGGCACTGAGTCGATACAGCTTTGTCTGACATATCACACTTCACAATGACATAGTAGACGCTTAGATGTTTTGTATAGCCATTAAAAAATAATAGATATCGATAACGAATAAATAATTGGTTAACCAACTAATAAAATAAATAAGTGTTAAGTAACAGAACATTATGCGGGTATATCGATATTTTGACGCGTAATATATGTAGATTCTTATTAATATAATGGTACTAAGAATCAGATAACAATGCTTTTGAGTTTAATTATATGTTATCATACGAATCATACGAATCGATACTCGCTTATGCGAGTATCGATTCTTAAAATATTCAACATTATTTTTCTCCGGTTAGCGAGGTTCTTAAAATGATGATATTGAAATTAAAAAAACACCCAAATTTCAATAGAGAAGATCAGATCATCAAAACTATTAAAAACGCAGCAAAAACCAACCGCCAGACCTCAAGACACTGTGAGCTCTTTCTGCGTGCACCGGAACACAAAACAACTTGATTGATAATTTATTTCACCTCCCACCCATTTTAACATTGTTACGACCTAGACGCCGACAAAAACAAATTCACCTGCAAACCTATGAAAACACATTATATTACCTTTCGGCATTTGACCTTCTTTTTTACTTTGTGTTTAAAATTTGTGATTAGAAAAGAGCCCATTGTGTATTGTAATATTTTATGGCAGTCATTAGCCAGGTGTGTCGTATTCTAGAAAATTCGGTCCACGCGGCCGGGCACACATATTCCATCTGTGCAGTATAAAGCAATGCCCCGATTGAGGGACGCGGCAGTCCAGCGATAACCACAAGCGAAGCAAGACCTGTGTACATTCGGTAATCTGTTTAGTGACGGACTTTGCGCGTTTTATTGAATTACGTCTTTCTGCATTACGTTTGGACTTGTCGTGTTCGGTGATATTTACCTGTGTTATACGTGTTTGTATAGTTCTAATAAACTCTATAGTAATTCCAACGGCATTTTAATTCGAGTCCCGCAACTCGTAACAATATTATATAAAATTATTAGAGCTAAGCATATTTGCTGAAGATTAGTAGATTTGGACCCCCAGGCTCCATATCGACCACTTTGGGGACCTATGATCTAAAGTAATTTCTTTAAAAAAATAAAGAATTCGAGGTCAACGTACATAATTACCTATATTGATAATAAAACATTCTCTTTGTAAAGTTAATATGCTTTAATTATACTAGATTAGTCAAAGGCTTGCGATAACATTTTCAGTAGCTTTAATATAAAATAACATTAAATTCAGCACAAAGTTGAAAGGTGAAAAAACCCATTTTAAAATTAACCGCACCACTAAACAAGTGGTTGTGAATATTACAGCTCAAATTTATAGAGCGCATTTTAATTGAGCTCACATTAAGTTCAGTTCAAATTTCACTCAAATATTATTTAGATTTTTAACTAATTAGATAAGGAAAATAATATATGATCACACATTATTTTCTACTACACAAATATAATTTAAGTGTCTGTCTCTTTAAGTCAAAGCAACTTTTCTAAGTCTATTGATCTAGATCAGGGGTCGGCAACCTTTTGAGTCGGAAGAGTCAAAAATATACGAAATTTCAAAGTTTTTAAAGAACCACAATTTTTTTCTTGCCATCAATAAATATTACTTGCATAAATTAAGTGTTTGATAATAACAAACAACTCTATTTATTCATATATAAGTAGTGTTTTCACAACAAAAAGATAATATTTATGTGACATTATTAGATAATTACATAATATTAAATAAAAAAATGAAAACAATTAACAAGACTAACTTGTGCTTCAATAACAAACAATTGGCAAACAAACTCAATGAAATCCATGTCTTTATTACATATCAAGATCTTCATAACATATAGGGGTATACATTTACAAAAAAAATGCATGTTACAATTTAGGAGGTTACCAGTATGCAAGTGTACCTAAGAAGAAGGGTATTCCGGATTCCAGCCTTATACGATCAACTAGTTTTGTTTTATTCACAATTTTGTGCATTGTGTAAAATTGCACTTTTGTCTGTACGCCCATTTGGTAGGAAGCCCGCGATGTATAACTAAAGAGCCGCAGCTCTACACCCAAAGAGCCACAAGTGGCTAGCGAGCCGCAGGTTGCCGACCTCTGGTCTAGATATATGGTAGCAATTTGACAAGAAGCTGATGAGTATATTGCTCTATATTAGGGGTAGCTGCCAAACACGAAACTGAGGGTTAAAATTTTCTCAGTATACTTAGTCACGACTAGTCTGATTATCGTTAGTCAGACTAAAAATGACCAAAATATACAATTACAGAAATATTTATTTTATGTTTATGTTTATGGAAATCATTACACAAAATAAACCAAAACTGAAATTTCTACAATCTATATAAAGCTAAAATTAAATATAAATATACTAAACTAACAACACCCCAGAGCTTTTCTATCCTATGTGTAAATCTACATTAAGACGAGAATAAATATAAAGTTGAAGAGTTTGTTTCTTTGATTGTTTGCTTGAACGTGCTAATCTCAGGAACAACTGGTCCAACAAATGTTTCAAAATCGGGGGTTTAGTTAACTTACTTTTTTAACTATTTCACACGGACAATGTCGCGTGCAGAAGCTAGTATTATTATATAATTATTGTGGGTGAAAAATATTCTATCTTTACCTTTATAAAATCGTCAATTTTTGTTCTACTGCCTATTTGCTATTTTTTTATTTTTGGAAAGGTGTAAAGTGGTTACCGTCGCCTTTGTTAAAAAAAATACAATAATTTACTTGGTAAAATGAAAAGCAGCCTTGTCAATAAGAGAGCAGCGAGCTCTTCTAGGCAACCGAATTTTTATGACTTAAATTGGATCCGGTTAGTATACTAGGAAAATAATATATGGCTCAAAATTTAAGTCCATCCTATAAATTCTACACTGAACCACGTCAAAGGTTACTGGCCTTTCTGTTTTGCAGGCGCATCCCCCACAAATGTCTGTCTGCACCATTCTTCATGTCTAGACTAGGCTTTATAAAAATCAACCAAAACTTGGCATACACTTGAAATCGATATTCATCTGTTCGTTTTAGCTCTTTTGTATAAATATATGTATTGTTACGAACTTGTGGGGTTTCAATTTAAAATGCCGTTGGAGTTATCACAAAGGTTATTAGAAGTACACACATGTAACTCACAGTCAAAACCGTAAGGCAGAAAATCATAATACATAAAACACACAAAGTCCGTTAATATAAGATTCCCGTTCCGAATTCATACTTAGTAATCCTCGATCGCAGTTGAGATTCAACTAACTCAGTCTCAACGGGCCGACCTTATACATTAGCAAAAAAGACATGGGCCCCCAGCAAAACGCACACCATTCCTTGGAATTCTGGAACTTGTAAGCTTAATGGCCTCTAAGAATGTGCAACGAAATTTGAACAATAGAAGAAAGGGTTTATGACGTCTTACTGACAAGCATCACAAAAGGATTGGATTGGAGTCCACTATTTCTCGTCATTTGACTGCTTAGTCAAAAGAAAGTTTAAGTAATTGAAAAACACTATATCTCAAAAACAATTTGATTGATTTTATTGAAGCCTTTTTCTTTTAAAAGTATTTTTTGAGCTCAATAAAGTTTCTTTTTTGTTCATCTTCTACCTCATAGTTCAAAAAAGACCCTCCTCTATACAGTTGTTATAAAAAAAAACTTATATGTATTCGTATACCTGCCTTTACTAGGAAACGCTGCCAAAGAGACTTTCTGTTTTACATTATTGAACAAAGAGTCAAATTACTTTACTGAACAACAAGTCCAATTAATTTTAATCTCAAATTTTATATAATACTAGTTGTACCCGGCAGACGGTCTCCTGCCCTTAAAAAATAAAAATCTAGACCCGATTGTAGCGCCATCTCACCCGGACAAATTTTTAATCGAAACCATTCTCGATCGAATAAGTAGAGTACAAATCTTGTATGTGAGGAACCGGCCTACCAGCTTAATCTTCTAAAATGTATTCAACGGCTAGGCGTTCCCGTAGTCGATGATCCTGTAGATGAGTACAGGCCGTCTGTGAAGACGGCGAAATACGCTTGGCTTTCAGAGAGACTTTGAGTCTCTTTGGTTTTCTATCGTATGTAGGTACATATAATGAGGAGTGTTCCGAGGAACTGTTCAGAATGGTGCCTGTGTCTTCTTTCTACGACTGCACCGCTCGCCATCGGTGGTTGTCCACGTTACCTCGAGCCACTTCGTTTGTGTACGCGACGGTTCTCTTGAATGTCGTTTCTCTTGCGCAGTAGGCATATGGAATGAGCTCTCAGCTGAGGTTTTCCTACAACAATATGAGGTTTTTCAAAAAAGATGTCATAAAATTACTTCGAGGCAACACCTCTGTTGCTGCAAATGTCCACAGGCAACCGTAACAGTTTTCCATCAGATGGGTCGGTAGCCTGTCTGCTATACTCCAGCTATAAAAATGTGCCATGTCACGCAACTGGCCAATTTATTTTATCTAAATTTCTAACAGCATCTACATTCAGTATTCAGTACTTATATGTATTCGTAACATGAGTATTTTGTGTAGATTATATTTTTCTCTATGATATTTTATACATAGATGCGTCATATGCCTACATCATTACAATAAACAGAGTAACATTAAACTGTTGTACCCACATACACATTGAGTTATACAATATGCGAACAAAGAGAAAGAATTGAATTTCATAGGGTGTACCATTTTTAGGAAAAGATAAATATAGTACGATGTTTAACGAGGGGCTTCAATTTTAGTCGTATTTAAACAGCTAGAGTTAATAATTATAATCATGCATATTCCTAAAAAACTCAGGAAGGCCTTTATTCATTAGAATTAATCATGGCATGGCATGGATATGTGGGTAGATTGGTGAAATATTTTTTTTGTTTTGTTTATAGGTCTGCAAAATTAAATATAGATTATAAACATTTTTTTATATCTTGACTAAACCATTTCATAGCTTAACACTTATTAAATTTATGAAAACACGGCATGCCTTATATAATTGATTATCTACGGACTATGTATGTATGATTTTACTGTGGTAAGTTAGGAAGAGGATTTGAACAAAACATTGAGTTGTTTTTAATCGGAGTAGAGTAGGACGAAAATGTCGACCTTTGTACGTACGAAATTACTATAGTTCATCATTCTGTATAGGGGAGAATGTTGACCTATATTAGTCCAAAATAATATTCTGTATGACATGTATTAACTTTACTTTTCTAGTCCAACAATATAAAACTTATTTTGCGTAAATAACAGTTAGCATTCTTTAAATTAACACTAATCACGTTATAATTCACTTTGATTATGGCGATGGATAGCGATTCAAAGGAGAGATTCCTCCTTCTACTTTCGTCGCCTTGCTATCAAAGACACGACTCTTCACTAGAGTGACATTGACAGCATATCATTCTTGACAATGACAATTCAATTATCCGCCGACAAGCTTCTACTGCATTTGTACTAAAATAATATTATGTATATTTTGAAACAATGTTCGTGCATTTTCTATTAACATAAGCAGGAATTTTATAAAATTAGAAAAAAGAAGATTTTTAAAGTTTAATTTATGAAAAAAAAAACAAAGGTTATGGTGTTTGAAAGAGAAGAAACCAGAACGAATGCAAGGATAATGGTCGATGATGTTATGCTGGAACAAGTGAATGAGTTTGTATATCTTGGATGTGCTTTTAGCAGGGATGGAAGGTACACCGCTGACATAGAAAGAAGAGTAAATTTGGGGAATAGTGTGAATGGAGCGTTAGGTAAACTTTTAGGCGCTAAGAACCTCAGCCAGAAAGCCCAGCTTGTTATACACAACGCGGTGCTGGTACCTACGCTCACGTATGGAAGCGAGAGTTGGGTATGGAACAGAGACCTTGAAAGTAGAGTAAACGCAGTCGAGATGCGAGCACTGCGCAAAATCTGCGGAGTGACGCTCGCGGACCGCGTTCGTAATACCGAAGTAAGAAAGAGAGTTGGTCTGAAAGAGAGTGTCGGGGTGAAGGTAAGGAAAGGAATGCTCCGGTGGTTCGGGCATGTGGAAAGAATGTTTGATGAAAGAATGATTAAACAGATATACAATGCAAAAGTGGATGGATGCAGAAGTCGCGGAAGGCCACGACACACCTTCCATGATCAAATTGATCGTGTATTAGCAGAAGGTGATGTCAGGAGCCTTAAGAACAGACGAGCGTGCATGACAAGAGCTATGAATGTCAAAGAAGCAAGTGAGGTGTGTAAAAATAAGCCTGTATGGCGCTCTGTTGTTCGTGCCTACCCCGCAAGGGACCTGGCGTGAAGTTATGTATGTATGTATGTATGTAATTTATCTAGATAGTATACAAGCTTCTGCCCGCGACTTTGTCCGCATGGAATAGTAAAAATACCCCCATTTTGAAATATTCTTCATTGGCGCTCAGCTCCTATACGTCTTAACGTGATGATATATAGCCTATAGCTTTTCTCGATAAATGGGCTATCTAACACTGAAAGAATTTTTCAAATCAAACCAGTAATTCTTGTGGTTAGCGTGTTCAAGCAAGCAAACAAACAAACTCTTCAGCTTTATATATCAGTATAAGATTTTTAAGGTTTAATTTTATTGTATATTATTAGGATAATTTAGAATTACTTTATTTAAATAACATTTCTAGTAAACGTCAATATGTTGTTAAATAAAATGTATATGTTATACATAGGCTAGTAGCTACTAGAAATGATAAAGCATGATCAAGTAAAACTCTTTGTTAGAGTCTATATTTTTTTTAATTGCAGGAGTTCAGCAGACAGGCAGACGGCCCACTTGATACACAGCAGTTACCATCGCCTATAGATATGTGTTGCTGCTCTCTTAAGGGTGACTGGAACCTGGTCACTAATGCCGGAACACAACTCAAGGTTGTTATGGCGACATACTTTAGACCAGGGGTGGTAGCCATCCAGTCGGGCAAATGCCATACCACCTGGCTGTGGGTTGTTTTGTCGCCTCTTACGACAGGCCGCCCGGTCGCAGGAAATTGTATTCTTTCTCCGTTCCTGCACGATTATATTTTCCGATTTCTGAATCCTGATATCAGGTGCCTGAACTAAACTCTTTTGAGTTTAGTTCAGGCAACTGCCTTGCCTTTTTAATATTGCCAAAATAAAGTAAGGTAAAACCTATCTACGTACTTGAGAAACATCTTAAATATTATTAAAGTGTTTTTTCCTGTTTACCGTCTTAAGGAGAAATCGGCTAGAAGTAAATACTGGTGTTTATGGCAAAGGTTTACAGTCGATTAGCTCATATATGCCTTTGTTGGGTAAACGACTATTTATAGGGGAGAACCCGCAAGTCGTTATGTTGAAATCGTTTACGCAAATGCAGTATTGCCATTAGAAATTATGTGCGTCTTTAAGTATTTGCTTAAACTTTGAGATAACATGCAAAGTTCTATTCTCAAGTCGAGATTGTCTTAAGAAAAGATTTTTGCATGGAAATAATATCTTAGATAGAAGATATATAGATAGAAAATACTTTATTATTCCCACATACACAAAGTAAAACATTAACAGTCATTTAGTGTCAAGGCAGGAACAAAGGGCGGCCTTATCGCTTTAGAGCGATCTTTTCCAGACAACCCGGGCTGTGGATTGTGTGAAAGAAATCAAGAGTGTATGACGGTGGTGTGCAAATTAAAGACATGTAATTAATTAATATTGTATATATTATATTAATATACTATATCAATCTATACATATAATAAAATTGTAGAGAACGAATTTCTGTAAAATTAAAAATATATATCTAAAAACCAAGTCAGGGGGGTGTAAGAAGTGAAATAGAACTAATTAAGATTTTTTCAAATTTTTTGTTTCTTTGTTTGTTCGTTTGTCTGTTTGTGCCGGCTAATCTCCGAAACAACTGAACCGATTTAAATGAAATTTTGCATGGTGGTAGCTTATATCCCTGGTCAACATATATGATACTTTTGATCCCGAAAAAATTAAGATTTCACGTGGGATAGTTAAAAAAACCACACGGACGAAGTCGCGGGCAGAAGCTAGTATTATAATATAATACTAGCTTCTGCCCGCGACTTCGTCCGTGATATATCAATATAATTTATACAATATTAATAAATATATTAACAAATTAAAATACGTGCAATTGTACTTATTTAATTTAATTGGTAAAATCTTAATATAAAATATACAATCAAGTGAACTGGAAAAAAGCTAAACCAACTTAAAAATAAGTACAAAAATAAACTAAGTAATAAATGTATAAGTAACAAACTATATGTTTGTGCCGTTTGCTGTCGAGACGCTTGGACCGTGGGGTCCTGAGGCCATGAGCCTCTACCAAAATTTATCAAAACGACTCATCGACTCTTTAGGTGATCAGAGGGCTGGTGCCTACCTCGGCCAACGGATCAGTATGGCGATCCAGCGAGGAAACGTAGCCAGCCTTCTGGGCACCTTACCCATAGAAGACGGTGATCTGGGCTCAGTATTCTACTTATAGTCTTGAGGGACTATGGGTAGAATACAATACAAATAAGTTAAGTTTTCTTACATTGTATTCAATAGTATGTAATTTATATTATAGTTATTACAGATTATATTAAGATATGTTTAATATGTAAATATAATGTGAAAATAAACTTAAATAGTAATAAATTTGATATTAAATATTAATTAAAGTGAGAGATAATATTCTCTAACCATTTTTTTGTAAGTGGGGAATGATTTTGCCTGTCGTATGTTTTGTTTCGGGCAATGAGTTCCACAGTCAAACAGCCTGCATAGCGAAGGAGTTGGTGCAGAATGTAGAAGCATGTGTAGGTATTTTTAAAGTAAGATTATCAGAGGAGCGCAAATTACGGCTGTGAGAAGTATTGAGGAATTCGAAACTTTCCTTAAGATAGGGAGGGGTAGAAGGAATAAATAGTAGGTATGCTATACAGTAAATGAAGGAGGTGAGCATTCCGGCGAAATGATATTGACAACCACTTGAGCTTCTTACGATATTCAGTGACATGGTCATATCTTACGGCTATTGTTCAATTTCATGGGCTGTGTGATTGAGTGAGCTAAGCCTTTGCCGGCTTGCCTCACTGCAGCGAAGAGGCTCCGGGTTTGGTTCCTGACATAGTAAATCTTGTAAACGAACTTTCTGTTCTTTACTATAGTGTGAGTCAGAGACGGGCTTAAAGCCCGAGATGGCCACCGAACGCCAATAAATGGCCAACTAAGCCGCGGAAGTAACCAGCGGAAAGTCCGCGAAGGCCACGAGAGCTGCTGAGAAGCCATCGCCATGCGGAGCAGACTCCAGCAGCTCCGAACCCAATTACCGGTGGGTAGTTGCCTACTGAGTTGCTGCCGGGGTAAAGAGGTAAAACCTGAAGACCCTGGATGGAGCTTTAGCCCATATAGCAGCCGTGTACAGTCAATACACTGGCACCTCTAGTAGGCGCACGGTCAAAATGGAATAATTACAATTATATTTTCACCAGTGAACAGAAATTGGGGTGCAAATGGTGCAATTTTAAACGGTACACGTTCAGAATAAGAACTCTCATATAAACTGTGCTAAATTAGCAGCTACATAGATATTGTTGTTTCATTTTCTCTTAGGACACATTTTGGTATGTAGAATAAAGAATTTATTCTCGTAATTTGAAACTCTTTGGTGGAATGCTTATTCGCTTTTCACCTAAGTAACTATTTCATCGCTCAACGAAATCATTTCTAATCTAACAAAGCTCTCATTATGAAAAGAGACTGCCATAAGTCATTCCGTTTAAAGTCCGTAAGACAAAGCCGCCGAGCATGTCAGTTGACTCACCGAGTGACATGACGTCACTTCCGTCGGAAGTGTTGCCAGTATCATATTATAAATCCGTGTATGTGTATTTGTATAAGTGTATTTTTTTTTAATACAAATTAAAAGTAATTCCCCAAATATTCATCATTACTGTAAGGAAGTTGTTTTGAAATTTCTGTGATACCGGTAACTCGTTGATATCGTCGGACTGCTAGTCGGACTACCATGGTGGATAGTAAATAGGGCTTTAGGTCCCCGACAAGTGGCGCAGCTTGTATTTGACAATCATGTATATGCGGGAAGGAGAGAAAGTATTGTAAACTTGCTATTGCAAGTACAAGCAAAAGTTTATAATTAAATTTCTTTCCAAATTTACTGTAGCTGGCAACATTATCTGTCATACACAGTCCCGTGAACGCGAAACTTTTGTTTGGATGGACACATAATGGGGGAGTTCTTTTGTTAGAAAATACATGTTCGGACGAGTTAAGTTTGCATAAGGAAGCAGTACTTCGTTATACCGTCGTTCGTATATGTTATTATGCCACCATTACAACCTTGAATTGTATTCAGCCATTAGTAGCCAGGTTCCAGCCGCCTTTTAGAGAGCCGCAGCACACTGGTAACACCTTTGGTCTTACAAATGTCCACAGGCGATGGTAACCGCTGTCCATCACGTAGGCCGTCTGCCTGTCTGCTGAACTCACGCAACAAAAAAAAGAACACTTGTTCATTTGTTAATTGCGAAACTGGCAAACAGGCAGACAGCCCAGCTCATCGAAAATGGTAACTGTCGCCTATAGACGTTTGTAACATGCTTTAGGCTTTAGGATGGGATAGGAGGGCTACCTTCTGTGAAGACGTTATGCCCAAGAAGGAGGTGGTCGAAAAGCAGCGGAAGGAGGAGGAGCTAGCGGATCCCCGATGCAGACGATGAATGGGGCGTCGGAGACGTCGCTATGCTCACCTCCTCCTTCTCGCGACGTAGTGGGGCCGGGTCGAGGTCAGGGAACTCCCCGGTAACTTACATCCAGGATGCTGGGTGCCCTGGTCCCACTGGCACCGAGCGTCGGACGGGCGTCAAGTGTCATGGGGTCGTATGGTGCCTCACGAAGACACGGCGGGACGGTGGTAAGTTTAGTGGGTAGTCCGGCAGCTGGCATCTCACAACTCCTTCCCCAGTTTAGGTGTATGCAGAGCAGGCCGTCCCACATCCCCTTGGTGAGCCCCCCCCCCCTGAGACTCGAAGGGATGAAATAAGCTAATTGTGGTGTTTTAATTTGATATAAATTATTTGGATGCTATTACGAAATCGATTCGTCAGTATTTATATGAAACTTCAAGTAAGGCTTCTTAGAACGTCTTTACTATAGTCATGTAATATTGTTACAAGTTGGGCCACCTGCATACCTGTAGACAAAGCACATTTATTACCTGCCACGGCGTTTGAGCTAATAACATTGAAACTGTTTAATGACTATCTTCTTTTGTTTACTTTGTTTTTAAAATTTGTAATTAGAAAACAGCCTAATGTGTATAGGCCTGCGAACGGCCGTAAACGATGTACTCGTTTATGGCCGTTCGCAGGCATAATAACGCAGGTGTGCGGATTACGTTTTCTGGGAAATTGCGTCGACGCTCGCCAAGTAGACATATTGCATCGGTGCATTATAAAGTATGGCCCAATGGAGAGATCGTCAGTCAAGCGACGATTACGGTACGAGCAAGACGTGTATACATTCGATAAGCTATATAGTGACGTACTTTGCGCGTGTTATTGAATCGCGCATTACGTTTGAACTGATTGTGTTCAGTTATATTTGTACCTGTTTCATACGTTTGTTTAGTTCTAATAAATTCTATAGTAATTCCAACGGCATTTTAATTCGAGTCCCGTACTCGTAACAACATGTAGAATCTTATCATAACTACGTTTTATGTTGAGCGATTGTCATTGGTTTTTCTTCTCTAATATTAATATTAATATGGAAGTCGTGCAGTGCTCTATTCAGCTCACGTACTCATTCTCCCGAGACACTCGTACGTCTACCCGACAATAAATAATGCTTATGTTGATTGGCTTCCGGTTTATGAGGGTAGGTTATATTATTCTGACATACTTTTTGGTTGTATATGTCAGTGACGTGGCACACAGAATGTGGTAATACTCGGCAATCACTCTATCGAATTGTATTTGAATAGATGATTCGATACAAGTACACGAGTATTTTATTTTAATTTTGAAGTAACATGGTATTTTATTGTTGGTATTTTTTTAAATCTATTTATTTGATTTAATAATTAAATATTACATAAGTAAAATTAGTTTTATTCATTATTCTTCTTTCACCATATCCATATCCCAATTATTTCGGGTCGGCACAATATGTCTCTTCCTTCCACACTCCTCTACTCTGGCATACATATTCTGTCATACCACATATCATCATATCATCCATATCATCCTTCACACAATCCATCCATCTTTTTTTTGGTCTACCTTTACATTTGTACCCATCTATCTTGTAGTTTAACATTATCTTTGTCACGTGACTTTCACCCCTCCTCATTATATGCTCATACAAACCTAATCTTCTTCCTCTCAGTTTTATTAATTATTATTATTATTTAACAAAATTAGGTCCTTTTGGTCTTACGCCAAAAGATGGGTACTGAAAATCAGCGTTATACAGCGTTATAGCTGATACAATTCCGGCACAACAATATGCTGAGTGAAAACCCTGAAAATTCGACGTACAAGTTCTCAAAAAATATGCTCTGTGTATAATACAAGGGTCGTCTGAAAAGTTCCAGACCTCAACATGAAGATAGCAGCACTCGTAAATAACAGCTAGTGAATTTCGTTGTTCATCTGTTGACAGTTACTCACCAAAGTTTCAGCCATTTTGGACGCGCAGTTATGTGACAGTCGTTTGAGTGAGTTGATGTGAGTGTTTTTATGAAAATGGACAAAATCGAGTATCGAGCTGTCATTAAATATTTGTTTTTGAAAGGCAATACGCCTACGCAAATCAAAGATGACTTGGATTCTGTGTATGGGGACTCTGCACCATCATTTACCATAGTAAAAGTTTCGGTAGCTAAATTTAAACGTGGCCGTAAAAACTTGGGAGACGATGAACGTTCGGGACGTCCAAAAACTGCAACTACCGAGGAAAACATCGCCAAAGTTCACCAAATGATGCTAGACAATCGCTGAATTAAGTAAGAAACATAGCAGAGGTTATGAATATGTTAAAAGAACGTGTTTGTCACATATTAAATCAACATTCAGACATGAGAAAGCTGTCCGCGCATTGGGTGCCGCGTTTACTCACATTAGAGCCTGTCCGCACAGCGATTTTTCACAGCACGATTTTTATTCGCGCGATTTAAATTTCGCATTTTGCATCAAGTCACAGAAATTTTTCTCGCGCGATTTTTATCGCCAGTGCGGATACTCCTATAATATTCAATGTGTTACAGAATTACGGGAAAAAAATCGTGCTGTGAAAAATCGCTGTGCGGACAGGCTCTTAAACTTAAAATGTGTTCGAATGAACATTTCCAACACTCTGTTGGCGCAGTTTAGGCGCAATAAATCCGAGTTTTGGCGCCGATTAATTGCTGTAGATGAAACTTGGATAAAATTACAATATAATGCAACATTTTGTTGTTATAACAGTTATGTTATGTTATATAATTTTATGGTTTGCTCGGTACCTACTTCAAGATGTAGAAGATTTTATATTATTTTGTCTCTTAGTAAACTAAATAAATTTAGTGATTTATTTAATGATCTGCACCACCTACATCGCCAGATTAGGTTAAACTATTCCTTGCTATAAGGCTGCATATTGTTTCTATCATGACAATATTGTCACAATTACAATTTGAAAATTTTGAAATTGTTATTATATTTGTTGAGCAATAAAGTGTTATCTATCTATCTATAAATTCTTAGTCAAAAATCTTTATTATTTTATATTTTTTAGTTTTTGAAATCGGTATTTTTTAACGAAGTTTTTTGTTTTGTTACTTCTTAGTGTCTAGCTATGAGTAGGTTTACGAAAGGTGCCGCGCGCCTTAAAAATGTAGGTCCCGAGAAACGGGAAGGGAAAATTTTCATAAAAAAATGTTCATAAAATTAAAAGTACTGGGCCAAAGTATATTAAATTTCTAGAGGACCTAATGGCAACTACTTCGCATCAAATTAAAAAAGAATCACGTAAATCGGATCACAAATCTCAGCGTAATCGGTGTACATAGTTGAAAAAAGCTTTTTTAAAAAGGTTTTTAAATACAACCTTTTGAGATCCTGGATCCTGTAGCAGCAGAGTGCTAGCCAAGACAAGTAAAACGAGCCCAAAGACGACGGGTCTATCTTGTTTAGTACAGGTTCCTATGTCCACCTTCCGACTCCATCATCAGATCAGCTCCATTGTACCATATTATTGCATTGTCGCGCATTATACATATGCGTGCAAAATTTCATCTCAATCGGAAAGCGGGAAGTTGGTCAAATTTAACTTGCAAGATTCCACCCGAACTTACATACATACATCCATTACAAGTTAAATACCTAAAAGCTTGTAAAAAAATACCAACCAAGTTGAGAACCTCCTTTTTTTGAAGTCAGTTAAAAAGCCAATGTATTGCTAGCTGTACAATACATCGCTAGATTTTACACTCGATTTACTTTGCATTAACTATTTAAAATAACCTTTACATAAGGTTGTTAGTTAGCCGTCATGTAATTTGCATATTTATGACATCATAATTAACTTCAAGCATCAAGTTTATAATTTAATTAAACAGATAATATCAATATTAATTTCTATATGATTAAAATGTTACAGTTTATATGTTAATACAGTATAGCAATTTGAAATAATCAAAAATATCATACAATTGGCATTGTCATTTTTAGGTTTTTTCATAAGTCGGCAGACAAACACACTGTATATCCCCAAATTAAGCGAGTTACGCTTGGGTTATGGGTAATATACAACGGACCACTCTGGGGCCGACAGACAAAAAGAGAAAGATGGCGTTAGGGATGACATAAAGACTTGTGGTGTGACAAAGAACGTATTCCAGAATAAAGGAGAACGAAAGAAGACATAATATTGAGCGAATGAATGAGTAGGAGAAGAAGAAAGAAAAGAGATTAATGAATTATATTTTACTAGCTGACCCGTGTCCACTTCGCTGAGCGTCATTAAGAAATACACACTCATACACGCTCGCACGCACACAGGCACGCAGTGTCCAAATTTAGTTAAACTTTTTAATTCAAAAACGCGGATACTACTCGTAGTGTGTCGTACGAAGGGGTGCGCAATTCTTGCGTGGAACGTTAGAAATTTGACAGGCGTTCTCGTGTTCACTTCACTGGGCGTTATAAACAATTAAAACAATATTATTAATCAAAAAACTACAGAGCCAAACTATGTTAAATTTCTAGAGGACCAAATGGCAACTATTCCGCATCGAACTAAAAAAGAATCACGTAAATCGGATCATAAATCTCAGAGTAATCGGTGTACATTAGGGCGGGTCAAATTGTATGGAACGATTTTTTTTGATGAAGCGTATAGCAAAAACGTAATCTATAGGTGATTCTGAGAAATTTTGCTCAAGAGACCATAGCTCTAAGTCGGATTTGGAGCCCCCCAAAATTTCAAAATAGAAATTTTTCCATATATACATAGAAAAATTTAATTAAGTTCGTCATAAAATCGGATAGAATTATAGTAGATTTCTCAATCTGGGCTTGTTTGAAAGGTATTTTTATCACCTTTCAGAATCTGTATTGATACCTGTAGAATAAGTCGTCAATGGCAGCATTGTTCAATTGAACAACTTTGTAACACTGAATAATGTCGTTACAAAATAATATGTAATAATAATAATACAAAATATAATAATGACGTTTACTAACACTAAACGTTGCCAAGCTTGCTTTTTCTTCTTCCTTAATCGTTCATCGTGCAATGCGCACGCAGTTTACCAAAATACTTAAATAAAACTCGGTTATCACAATACCAATATTTCCTTTTATTTTTAAATTTATTGTGACACAATCAAAGAGTGCAGTGATAATATCAAAGTTATTATGGATAATCAAGAACCATCAACATCGTCTGCGGTGTCTTCGCAAATGGAGGCAACAACATCAACAAGTTTTGACTCTAGATTGACTAACATGCCTCATCAGGATATTGTTGTTTTTGGTTTATCAAGTTATTTAAATGATCTTAGTTTGCCTACTAAATGTGACATTCTAAAATATATTTTTTTAAAGTTTTCGTGCTAAATTTGAAAACAAAAATTTTTCGACAAAAAATTCCTAATATCTCTACTAAAAAAAAAAAAATTGGTATCAATTCAGATTCTGAAAGGTATCTTTCAAACAAGCCCAGATTGAGAAATCTACTATAATTCTATCCGATTTTATGACGAATTAAATTAAATTATTCTATGTATATATGGAAAAATATCTATTATGAAATTTTGGGAGGCTCCAAATCCGACTTAGACCTATGGTCTCTTGAGCAAAATTTCTCAAAATCACCTATAGATTAAGTTTTTGCTATACGCTTTATAAAAAAAAAATTAACCCGCCCTAGTGTACATACATAAAAATATACCGATCAAGTTGAGAACCTCCTCCTTTTGGAAGTCGGTTAAATATAGTCTATGTTACACAAAAATAATGTAGCTTTCCACTGGTGAAAGAATGTTCAAAATCGGTTCAGTCGTTCAGTTCATACTCAAAAACGTTACCTTTTTATATATTAGGATATGATAAGAATGCATAATAATATATTATTCGACTAGTAATCCCATGGTATGCACAAAATAATGATTGACATTAATAGCAATTACAGCTGTCAAATTTCCGTTCGAACGGTCGTTTACGTAATTGGGTAAGCGGGTATGAGAATTAAAAGCGGAATTTATTGCGACGGATTTTGCGAGTTTTCAGACTGACAAATAAAATTGGGGCTAAATCCAAATCCAAGGATTTAACAGATTAATGTACCTATCTATGTCTTTATTGATAAATTCGAACTGTCAGTCTATATTTCAGAAATAAAGGCTGAAAATTAAGTGAATACTGCTATTTCTATCAGTGCAGGAACGGAGAAAGTATACGATTTCCTGCGGCCGGGCGGCCTGTCGTAAGAGGCGACAAAACAACCCACTGTGCGCAACTCGTCGCACATATAATACATATTTGTTTGACACACGCTGGTGGCGGTGGGCCCAGGATACCCAGGTCGATGTAGTAGTACACGTTAAAACACTGTTAGTTGGTGAAAACTAACTTTACATACGAAAGCGTCTTCCTTTGGCTACAACCCAAACGGAAGAAGAACAAAAATGCAACCACAATGTTGCAAGTTCAAAAATAAAAAATATTTTATCTTGATGTTGCCAACACCCACAGACAGGTGGTTGGGTATTTGCCCGACTGGATGGCTACCACCCATGATCTAGAGCAGTGCTTTTCAAACTTTTTGGATACGCGACCCCTTTACAGGTTGAAAAATTTAGGCGACCCTCTTGGGCCATAGACAGACAAAAAGTAAGTTTTTTAAATGACTTAGTTTATGTCTCCCTATTTTGTTACCTTTATTCATTATTACGGCCTATACTCTTCAAAAAGCTGCTGAGCTTAGAAATTAACTAAGTATGAGGTACAAACTTAAATTGCCTCTTCCCTTTTGCCGGCGACCCCCTGAGCAGGGCTTTGCGACCCCCTTAGGGGTCGCGACCCACAGGTTGAAAAACACTGATCTAAAGTATGCCACCATAACAACCTTGACTTTTGTTCTGGCATTAGTGACCAGGTGTCAGTTTCCCTTAAGAGAGCAGCAGCGCATTTGTAGTATAATAAAATAAAAAAATTGCACATTGCCAATGGCCGGTTCCAATACCTAACCGACTGTTTACTTGCCTTACCATAGGTTAAAATTTGACAAGTAATGTCAAAATTCAATCAATTGTAGGGCAAGTGAATATATTGTAAGATATAGCAACCGGTCATTAGTCGTAAATGACGTAAAATGTTTATCTTTCAATCTGCCTTAAAAAGCAGAGAGAGAAGAAAATTAAGGTTGCATGGGCATATAATGAGGAGGGATGAAAGTCACGTGACAAAAATAATATTAAAGTGGAATATTTGTTGCTACATATTGTTACGAGTTACAGGACTCCAATTAAAATGCCGTTGGAATTACTATAGAATTTATTAGAGCTATACAAGTATAACATGAGTACAAATATAACTAGACACTACCAGTACAAACTGCGCGATTCAATAAAACGCGCAAAGTCCGTCACTATATCGCTTATCAATGTGCACGTCTTGCTTGTATCGTAAATCGTAATACTCGCTTGACTAACCCACCCCTCACATTCTGGCGTCGTTATATACTGAACTGTATAATACAACAAAGGACTGCATTGACTGATGTTTCGGAATTAACGTGATTTGCACACCTGGTTACGTGTGTCGTCGTTTTAACTAATTGGCCTACCTTTACTTACTTTATTTGACTTGTATCCATCAATCTTTTTTGTATTGTTGAAGTACAGCAGACAGGCTGACGGCCAAATTGTGATTGAAAGTGAATCTTATCTCATAGAATAGAAGTGAATCATATCTTATAGAAGTTATCTGAATACGTGCCTATATAAACTTAGGTCGTATTGAGTCTTATAAAGATAGACTTGACCCAGACTGAGGCATACTTGAGGAGTGATAGTAGATTAGATAGGCTTGGCTCAGCAATACCAAAGATATTCCCGTCACGAAATGCACGTAAATCTTAATAAAATCAAAACACTCTTAGAAATGAAGTAGAGCATCAATAGGGTTGTCGAAAACATTTTTTATTTAGGTTTATGGCTTGGCAGCTAGGCCTTTAAGCCAGATCTTAGTTTATAATATACATTTAGTTTCTTCATTTTCTTAAGCCTATGTGTAACACAGCTGAACTGTAGGTAATCAGCTAGTGCCATTCAACGGAGTTCTTGTGACAACTCAAAAGCCACATTTGACTATACAGTTCACATTTCTCACAAAACACATAATCACTACTCAAAAACTATCAATATCCTACAACTATTGTTCATTTTAGAGTAATTTTACACATTTCTAGAAAATAAAACTGCACAGCACAACATCACCTTTCAGTTCCCGCCAAAAACTCGTTGTCGAAAACATTATTGCGTTATTTATTAAGGATGTCAAATTTACTATATGTAAATAATAACTGTTGACAACGGCTTATTAATATAACCAAGTGATGATTATATTAACAAAATAAAAATAATAATTAAATATTTTAATTTTTTCACCACGTCAGACACAGAGCACCCCCCTGACCTGCCCGCCGGAGCACACCGCGCCCCGCATAGCGTCGACGCCCATAGCTCGCGCAATTAGCAGCTAGGCGTCGGTCGGGATGAGAGATATAGGAGCCGCCTTGGAGGCAAAATCATTCACAATTATTTTGTCACAATTCTCATTGACGACTCTGTCTTTGACTCTCTCGCACAATTTGTAATTACGTACTTTTTTAATGTATATTTCTAATTTAATAACAATAATCATACTGTCCATTATATCGAGTATAATTTCCAAACAAGATGCAACTTCCACAAATATATCTTTGAAATTGCACCCGCGACTAAAAAATCGAGAGGAATAAGACTAAGGTGGTATGAGCATGTAATGAGGATGGATGACAGTTTCGTGATAAAAACCGACTTCAGAAACTAAAAAGTATAAAATAACTTATTTCTAAAGCTATTTTTAATTATAATATCATATTTTAAATATATATTATCTTAAACATCTTAAAGTCGGTGCTTAGTCATTTTCAAAATATAGTAATTTTTTTGTTTTACTTTGCAAAGACTTCAAGATGTTTTACATAATATATATTAAAAATAAGATATTATAATTAAAAATAGCTTTAGAAATAAATAATTTTATACTTTTTAGTTTTTGAAGTCGGTTTTTTAAACAAAGTTTTATTTTATTTGTTACTTTTTAGTGTTTAGCTATGGGTAGGAATACGAAAGGTGCCGCGCGCCTTAAAAAAATATAGGTCCCAAGAAACGGGAACAAAAAAATGTTCGTAAAATGAAAACTACTGGGCTAAAGCATGTTAAATTTTTAGGGGACCAAATGGCAACTATTCCGCATCGAAAAAAAAAAGAATCACGTAAATCAAATCGTAAATCTCAGAGTAATCGGTGTACATATGGAACGAAATTGATTTTTTTTTTCATAAAAAATGTTCATTATTTGAAAACTACTGGGCCATAGTATGTTAAATATTTAGGGGACCAAATGGCAACTATTCCGCGTCAAACTAAAAAAGAATCACGTGAATCGGATCATAAATCACAAAGTAATCGGTGTACATACATAAAAAAAACATACCGGCCATGTTGAGAACCTCCTCTTTTTGGAAGTCGGTTAAAAAAGAGTGTTAACTGCAATGGAGGGGTAGAAATTAGTTGTAAAGGTAGAGTAAAAAAGACATGTATAGATTGTGTGAATGATGATATGATGATTTGTGGTTTGACAGAACACGTATGTAAGAGTAGAGGAGTATGGAAGGAAAAGACGTATTGTGCCGACCCTAAATAATTGGAAGAAGGTGAAAGAAAAGAGAGAGAGAGTAGAACTTGAAAATAAATATTGATTCAACAAACTAACAGCCCTAACTTTGGTCGATAATGCCGTTTACACAAAAAAGTCTGTCGCAATTTGCATATTTTCTTCGAGAAAAACAGCTCGCTGTGGAGATGTAAAAGCAATGAGTTGCTATTTTCAATGAATAGTCGATAGAAAAAGGGGAAAGCTTTCGCTTTGTTCAGACTGCTTGTTTTGAATATCGAGGATATGGATGTTATGTAGTATTCATCACGCTGTCATTAAGTTTAGTTACTTTAACCGTGTTTGGTTATTGAGTTTTATTGCTACAGTATACAAGGGGCCTTACTTATAATCGTTTCTTAAATTTAAAGAAACTGCTCGGCAACTGATTAATGAAAATCTTACCCATAAACTCCTCTTTAGTCAAATATTTTAGAAACAAATGTTCATTGATTAGGGACTGATTCTGTTACTCTTACTTAAGTGATGCCTAATCGTTTCTTAACGAGATTATTATAAGTAAAGCCGAAGATGTTATCCTCTTACTTTATAAATATCATTTAATAATAACAATTAAGAACATGGTCAGGAAATTCTATCTGCCATATAATGAGAGAGAGAGAGAGAGAGAACGAGAGATAACACTTTATTGCATACCAAAATATACAATTACAAAAACTGACCATATTCCCAATATTTTCTAGGCAATACAATAGGCTGACTTATCGCTCAAAGCAATCTCTTCCAGGCAACCTAAATGAAAGAAATTTAATCAGGCGATATATGTGGTACAGGAAAAAGCAATAGATACATAACACTCAAACTAATTTAAGAAATAAATATACAAATACATAACTATACACAGTAATACATAAGTTGGGATAATAAATGTATTAGTATGATGATATTCTGTTCACCAGACATCGCTATTTGTGGATAAATAGTGTATTCTGAGTAAACTTCTAAATGTTAGTTAGGACTTGGCCTCACTGACAGTAATAGGCAGCATATTCCAAAGTTTGACAGTCTGCATCGTAAAAGAATTATCATAATAGGATGAAGTGTGTGCAGGCGTCTTAAATTATCGGTATAATCATATGTAATTATATATAATTAGTATTATATTGCATATAATTATATGTTTAAATAGTTAAATTTCATCACTATATCTTGTATATGTATATACCTTGTATATATAGTATAGTTATATATTAATTATTAAAATGTAAGTAATCGTACAATAATTACGTATCGCTACTCCTAATCAGCAATATTATTGCCACGGGTTGTATGGAAGAAATCGCTTTTTAGCGATAAGATCGCCCTTTGTACACAATTAGGATAATACTAGTTCGTAAGTTTTCTGTAATGGTGTACATTAAAGTGTTATCTATTTATCTCAATATCAATGAGTACTTGGATTTGCCGTGTGTGATACTCGAGAATAAAATTGTGGTAGTTCCGTCCTAAAGGATATGAAAGTGTAACAAACAAACAATCTGTGCAGGCAGACAGAAAGAATACAAATTCCTGCGGCTGGATGGCCTCATAAAAGGCGACCAAACAACTCACAGCCAAGTGATAGGATATTTGCCCGTCTGGATAGTTACCACGCCTGGTTTAGGGTACGCTGCCATAACAACCCTGGGTTGTGTGCCAGCATTAGTGAGTGCAGCAGCACATTGGTGTTAGAATTATCCATAGGCGATCCGCTTTGCATCAGAAGGGCCGTCTGCCTGTCTGCCGAACTCGTGCCACCAATTTTGAAGTAATAACTTCTTATGGGAATGTATACCGCTTCGTTACATAACGAGTTACGGCGCCAGTCTGGCTTCCCTTTCTCTCACGCATACGGCAGCGGTAGGAAAGCTCCTCCTTTCTCACTCTAACCCACAGCGCTAGACGTATTTCGGTAATTAGATTAAATAATGATACTAATAATGTTCATATACAAAATTCTATTGTGCATATTTAAGAATTGTAACTAAGAATAAAATAATATATATATCATAATCAATAAAAGATTTTATTTATAAATAACCTTTCCTTACATTATCATAATAATATAGGTACATACATTTTAAGTAATAACCTAAGTTTTTCTTAAATTAAACATTTTCGAAAATAAATAGTTATGTACTTAGATTACATGTACGTACGTAGCAACACTGGTGTCAACTACGCAGATTGTCATTGAAAAGTTAAAATTCATTTTTATCAAAAAAATCATAAAAATGTTAAAGAAAAAGTGATTTAACGGTATATTAAGTGACAATTTAACAGTAGTATTGTTTTCGACGAAAATATCGACAGTTTTACGAACAACATAGTGAAGGAAAAGTGTTTAAGTTTATATTTATCAACCCACATTAGTGACTAATAAAAATAACACGTAAATACCGTCTTTTAGGCGATTTTTTTTTAAAGAAACTACCTAACAAAGTCTTATCTATTCAAGTATTCAGAGTTATAATGTTGCCAGAGTCTAAATTAAACCCTAATTAGTAGAATTAATTTTATTTGAGGACGTTAAATACGGATTGACATCGAATTTATAATTTCGTAAATCTGGAACAGATTTATGATTTCAGTATGGCAAATAAGTTTGGGTGCTGTACTAAGCTATCATCGACAGAAACAATAAAGTGTAAAACATGTAAACTCAAATATCACTTTTCCTGTACTCATCAGCAGGGATCTTTTAGGGAAGCCTCAGACGAATACAAAAATAAATGGGAATGCCCAACTTGTCGTAGTAAACGCCCTAAGTTGGACAACACAAACACACCAATCCGTGAAAATTCGTTTGAAACTGCTAAAAAAGACGAGTCGCCGTCATATATAACGTTGCGATTTACCCGTGTGAGGTCTCAACACGATGATTTTGGTAATAGTACGACATCTATCTGTGATATTCGCAAAATTGTCAAAGAGGAAATAAGTTCAACGATTAACGAATTGCAAGCCACTTTAATGTCATTTTTTAAAAACAAAACAATGGAATTGAGCAACAAAATTGATGAAATATCCACTTCACTTACATTTTTTGAACAAAAATATGAGGATCTAAAAAAGAAATGGAAACAAAACTCACAGTCGTACATAAGCTAGAAATAGAAAACCTACAATTAAAAACACTAGTAGCGGATTTAAATTCCAGACTTACTCAAACTGAGCAACATGCCAGAGCTTGTAATGTGGAAATTCAATGTCTTCCAGAACACAAATCAGAAAACTTAGTTACTACTATTAAAAAAATCTCTGAAACAGTTGGTTATAAATTTAATGACAGTGACTTGCATTTATGCACAAGAACCTCTAAAATCGACAAAACAAGCACAAGACCCCGTTCAATTCTAGTTAAATTTAGTTCTCCGAGAATTCGCGATGGCTTTTTGGGCGCCGTATTGTGCTTCAATAAGAAAACAAAACATAAAGATGATAAACTAAATACAAGTCACTTAAATATTGCAGGTGATAAAAAACCGATTTACGTAGTAGAACATTTATCACCCACAGTTAAGATGCTTCATGCTATGGCAAGACAAACAGCCCAACTTAAACACTATAAATTTGTGTGGATTAAATCTGGCCGTATCTACATGCGAAAAAATGAAACTTCAGACTATAAACTCATCAAGAACAAAGAATCACTGGACAGCTTAGATTAATTAATATTATATATACATCTTTTTTTTCGTTAAACCATAATCATGAATTTGGTGTGTGAACTATTGCAATGTATCCATTCAATTTACTTAGTTATTACTATCAGAATGTAAGAGGACTTAGATCTAACTTAAATGATGTACGGTTACAAATTATAGGTTCTAGTTATGACGTTATTATTTTTACTGAGACTTGGCTCAATGATTCAATTTTTGATGCTGAATTATTTGACAATAGGTGTAATGTATACAGACGTGATCGTAGTGGATCTAGAATTGGAGGTGGTGTATTAGTAGGGATAAAAAACAACTTAACGTCATGTAGAAGGTCTGAATGGGAAAGCGATAGCGAAGATCTCTGGATCTCGATTCAGATACCTTCAGGTAATGAATTTGTTACATTTAAGGTATGCGTGGTTTATTTACCACCTCCTCTAAAACATAATGTACTTGAGGCATATATTAACAATACAAATAAAGTTATTGATGAATACGAGAGTACGTATACTTTAATAGTGGGAGATTTCAATCTCAGCGAAATTACTTGGGCTCCAATATCTAATAATAATAAAGTTATGCTACCTACTATTAATCTTAATTGTAACTTAAATAATCAAATGACAGATTTTATGGATTTGAATGATCTTAATCAATATAATCATGTCAAAAATAATAAGGGCAAAATTTTGGACTTAGTGTTGTTCAACAACGGTTCCGTAACAGTCACTGAGAGTCCTACTCCACTTCGCAACATTGACCCATATCATCCTCCCATAGAAATGAACTTACATATCTTCACAATCGACAAATCCACCGAAACGCTTAATAAGAATATGAATAAATTCAATTATTTTAAAGCAGACTACAACAATATAATTAATGACTTAAACGATATCTCATGGGTTCAAGAATTATGTTGTCTTAATAATATTGACGACATGATAGACAAATTTTATGACTGACTTAATGATATTATTCAGAAACATGTACCGAAGCGGAAGCCGCGTAGTGAAAAATTTCCTGTTTGGTTCTCCCCACACCTTATATACTTACTCAAACTAAAACAGAAATATCACAATAAATATAAACAATACTGTAATCCCTTAGATCTTTTAGAATATCAGTTTTTAAGAAGAGATTGTGAGAAAATTATTAAATTTTGTTATAGTAACTACATCAATACACTAGAATCACAGATTAGTAAAAATCCCAAATATTTCTGGACTCATATAAAAAATCTATCTAAAACCAAATCTCAATATCCAACTTTTATGTACTTAAATGAAATACGATCAAATAATAGACAGACTATTTCCAATTTATTCGCTTTCCATTTTTCTAGCGTTTTTGAAAGGGATTCGGGTGATTCTGATAAATTAGCTAGGACTAAAGTTTTAAACAATGAAATACACAAACTTACTATTACCCATGAGGATATCATCTATAAGTTAAAAAGAATTGTTGTAGGACAAAATGCGGGGCCAGATGACATCCCACCAATATTTTTTAATAAATGCGCTACAGCTTTAGCCAAACCCCTGCATATAATTTATAATTTTTCCCTGGAGATAGTACTTTTCCTCGTAAATGGAAGGAAGCCAGAATTGTGCCTGTTTTAAAAAGTGGTGATAAAGAATCGATTGGAAACTACCGCCCTATCTCAATCCTATCCACTTTGTCAAAGGTCTTTGAATCGTTAGTTCACAAATTCATATATTATCATGTATATCGGCTTATTTCTGCATGTCAACATGGATTTATGACTAAACGATCTACTAATACCAATATGTTAAATTACGTTTCCGACCTAATTGAATCAGTGGATAGTAATATTCCTGTGGATGGAATATATACAGATTTTTCGAAGGCCTTTGACAAAGTAAACCACAAAATTCTCCTGGCTAAATTGAACTCTTTTGGAATATCTGGCTCACTCTTGGAATGGTGCAAGTTCTATTTAAGCGATAGACTGTCTAAGGTAGTTATAGATGGCTCTCAGTCTGATCCCATAATTTCCACTTCCGGTGTTCCCCAGGGGTCCAACCTTGGGCCACTCTTTTTTAACTTATTTATAAATGATTTACCAAAGTCATTTTGCCACTCTCGAGCTTATCTTTTTGCTGATGATCTTAAAATAACAAAATCCATCCGTACTCCGTCTGACGTAGATCTACTGCAGCACGGCTTAAAACAATTAGAATTATGGTGTAATTATAATCGTATGTCATTAAATACAACTAAATGTCACTATATCCAGTTTACCAGGAAACGAATAAAACAGCCGAATAGTTACACTATCTTAGGAAACACATTAGGTCAAGTGGATGATGTGCGAGACCTTGGAATTCAGATTGATAGTGAACTATGTTTCAATCGACACATAGATAATATTATAAGTGCTGCGTATAAGTCATTAGGTTTTATTTTG
The DNA here is from genome assembly GCA_949752895.1 of Dendrolimus pini. Classification (NCBI taxonomy): domain Eukaryota; kingdom Metazoa; phylum Arthropoda; class Insecta; order Lepidoptera; family Lasiocampidae; genus Dendrolimus; species Dendrolimus pini. Next base: position 5,562,402 of record OX457150.1, read on the forward strand.
AGAAGGGGGAAAGAATTTAAAAAGCTTTCTACAATAATGTTACTATACAACTCTTATGTCAGAAGTAAACTTGAATATTGTTGTCAGGTGTGGACACCTCATTATGAGTTTCATCAGAGCAGAATTGAAAATATTCAAAGGAGACTTGTTCGCCACTTAGCATTTCGTTTCAGAGCGCCTATGAGCTGTAAATCTTATATGAATAAGCTTAAGCTTTTTCAAATGCAAACCCTCAAGTTTAGAAGATCTCTCCTTGATATTAAATTTCTTTATAAACTATTACACAATGACATAGACAGTCCTCGACTATTAGAACGATTTGATTTTAATGTTCCTCGCAGGCCTCCTCGTCACCCCTGTCCAACATTTTAGACAAAACGTTTTTAGTTTTAAAACGTCTTGGAAAATATTCACCCATAGCAAGAATATCACGTCTGTACAATACATATGTTGAAAAATCTAAAAACATCGATATATTTAATGACAGTCCTCATACATTCTTTAAAATAATATCCCAAACAGATTAAGTATGTTCTATTATCGCTATTTTTTGCTTATGCTTTTTTGTGTTATTATTTTATTTTATTTTATCCTTTAATTAATATCTTATAATATGTTAATTATCCAAATTTTATTTGACATTTTGTAAAATATGACAATGCATGATGTGACCACCTATAGGGAGTATATTTAGCATGAGCATTGTTTAGATTTAAGTCGGATGTTTTGATATATCTCCTGTTGATGGTCCATAATAAATAAATAAATAAATTCTTACGGGCGTCCCGAGACGCACACTTTGTATCTTTTTACAAGCTTTTATTTAACTTGCAATGGATGTATGTATGTAAGTTCGGGTGGAATCTTGCAAGTTAAATTTGACCAACTTCCCGGTTCCCGATTGAGCTGAAATTTTGCACGCATGTGTATATCGCGTGACAATGCAATAATATGGTACCATGGAGCTGCTCTGATGAAGGAGTCGGAAGGTGGCCATAGGAACTCCTGCATTAAACAAGATAGATTCGTCGTGTTTGGGCTCGTTTTACTTGTCTTGGATAGCACTCTGCTACTACATGATATCCAGGATCTCAAAAGCTTGTATTTAAGAACACTTTTTGAAAAAACGAATTCATAATGAATGTAAAGATGGATGGAGGTATAATTAAAATGGTATTGTGCGAGCAAAGGTTGTCATTCGTTTGAGCAGACTAAAAGCATAAAATAATGAGCTCTGCTATATTTTACTTTGAGCTGCATAACTTTGCCTCGCCCAAACTGTACTTTGTCACGCGAGCAATGTGCTTTATTAATTGCTAATAAAGTAATATCTACTTACTGTTTTTTTAACCAATATAGTTAGTGAATGAATTCAATGAAGAATTTTGTAACTACCTTAAATAAATTACTTTTTCTTTCCTTAACTGAATAGAGCACAATGAGACTCCTATTTCTATAAGCTCATATTTAACTTGTAATGTATGTTATGTTTGGTTTAAAACTTGCAACTGAATTTTAAAGCATTTATACTCAACCTATTGCGATGAAATTTTGCACACCCATTTAGTTAAGGAATGCATAGTCAGCTAAGTGACGCCATTTCAAATCCAATATGGCGGACGGCCTAAGATGGCGTACGGGCTAAGATGGCGGACGGCCTAAGATGGCGAACGGCCTAAGGTGGCGGATTAGTTATTATTTACTGAAACCCACATTTGTATTTATTGAGAAAAATAACGCAATCAAGATATTGTTTGGCATTATTTTGAAATCAGAGATATGTCATATATCAATTTTATTACAATAAATCATTCATCAATAGTAAAGGGTACTTGCAGCATTTGCAATATGTAGGTATTTTTTAGCATTTGATGAGTGCAGCATTGAGCATATTCATGAGTTCCCGATGCTACACCGGCTCCAGGATTTTGACAAAATTATTTCTGTGTGTTTGAGTAGATCCCGGGACGGTTTAGATTCAAAATTAAACCAGGGAGTGGCGCTGAAATTTGGTTTCAGAATTTAGGTGAAATTATTTTTGTGTATGTGAGTGGATCTCGGGATGGCTTAGATTCGCAATTGAATACTCTAGGTGGCACTGCAATCGGGTTCCAGGATTTTGATGAAAATTAAATTGTGTCTGAACCAACTCCGAAATAGAAGACCTCATGGTCGAGCCCAACATAATTGGGGACATAAAATCTCACCGTCTCCACTGGCTCGGACATCTAAAGCGGATGGGGGAGGATCGGGGAGTGAAGAAAGCATACGTGGAGCGACCAGTCGGTTGGCGATCGTTTGGTCGTCCCAAGTATCGCTGGAAGGATAGAATGGGAGCTGACCTGATCGCACTACAAACCCACAATTGGCAAGACACTGCGCGGGTCAGAGGAAAGTGGCGTGCTCTCGTTTCGGAGGGCAAGACTCACTTTGGGTCGCTGAGCCAACGGAGTTAGTTAGTTTATTTGAGTGGGTCCCTCAGTGGTTTTTGTGCAAAATTGGACCCAATAGGTGGCGCTGCAATCGGGATCTAAATTTTTATTTTTTACAGCAGGACAAAGTCTGTTGGGACCGCTAGTATAATATAAAAATTGCGTTCTTGTGCTTTTCTCTCCTTTTTTTCGAGAATTTTGTTTTTGAGTTTTTTGATATTACGGTATATAGCACAAAACACACCGCTTTCCTTGCAATACCCTTTTAAATTGCCGTTAAAAGCAATTTGCTCGCAATCAAGGGTCGGGAATCAGAGGCGGGTGATAAAACTTGTCGACGCATAAGATTGACGGCTTTTGATCCTATATACGGGTATATCCCCTCCTCCTGTCCTATATATGTCGAGACCCTATATACTCCCTTAAGTTTCATATAACCTAGTAGGTAGTTCATGTATGTATACTTGCTCATTCTTGCTGCTTTATCTGCGTTAATTGTGGGATTATATTTTACTAGTAGAACACAGACATAGTATTGTTACAACCTAGGCGTCGACAAACACAAATTCACACCTGCATATCTGTAAAACAATTTTATTGTCTTTCGGCATTTGAACTAATCGTAATTCTTTTATGATCGTCTTCTTTTGTTTACTTATTTATTAGCATGCGTTTACTATTTATTCTATAAAACAGTCCATTGTTTTATTGTACTCGTTTATGGCCGTTGCGGTCGAATTATATTAGCCAGGTGTTACGGATTAGGTCGAATACAATACAGACACATTTGTATTTGTGAGGTATAAATTATAAATCCACGGCCCGATAGAGAGACCAGTCAGTCGAGCGAGAACCACGATCGAAGCGAGACGTGTATACAACATTCGGTAATCTATTAGTGACTGACTTTGGGCGTTTTACTGAATTACGACCTTCTGAATTACGTTTGAATTTGTTGTGTTCGGTTATATTTGTACCTGTGTGATACGTGTTTGTATAGTTCTAATAAACTGTATATTAATTCTAACGGCATTTTAATTCGAGTCTTGCAACTCTTAACAATATTGTATAAAGATTAATATATAGGGAATCCTATACCATTGTTGGCACTCCAGTGCAAGATTGCCATCCAAATATTTTATTTATAACATTAAGAAATCTGAGTATATTTTATATTGTCAAGCCGTACAAAGATAATAATCGGATAGTAATAGTCGGATGCAGAAGGCATCCCTGCTGGAAATAGCCCATATTAGGAGGTCTCTTTGGAGCCTTAACAACCGATATCTTGGACCCTAGGTTTCACTGCTGGCGAACATCGATTTTTTTATAATAACATTTATAAGGAAAATGTAAAACAATGGAAACGACTAAACATGTACATAATATTATCATATAAGTACAAAATAACAAATATAAAGATGATTTAATATCTTCTTCTTTTTATACATAAAAATGAATGTTTATCTGTATGTCCTTTATAGAATCGTAAATTATTCATTTTATCATGTGATGATCTTTAGCAAAGTTGTTGTGCATGAGCCAGAGAAGGTTTCTGAGTTGGTTCACAATTGAACCCGGTAGGTGCCGCTGCTGTTGGAATATCGATTGAAGCTTTTCCGGGCAGGACAACGTCTGCCGGGACAGCTAGTATTTAATAAATATACTGGGTACCAATCATTGAGTCGTGTGCCATTAATGGCACACATTATCCTAAATATCTATAATATTTATCTATCTATAATATGTTTAGATTACTTAAATACAATATTCGTCTTTATTTCCCTTCATAATATTGCGATATAAGTCATGAGACATAACTATGACTAACGTAACCACATCCGTCATTATTCCCACACGGCATACTAATGAGGGAATGGGTAAATCCTTGTGCGGTTTTGGGGTGTTGAGGGATACGAAATCCTACACAAGAATGCCGACAGAAACTAACCTTTCTTAACTACCTACCTACTTAGATGAAGTTACATATACGAATATATATTAAGATTTAATACATAAATTATAACCTAGTACAATTGAGAAATTTATAAATAATCTAATACAATAAAAGAAAACGTAACGTATTTGTATTGTCCGTGCAGGAACGGAGAAAGAATACAATTTCCTGCGGCCGGGTGGCCTGTCGTAAAAGGCGACAAAACAACTCACAGCCAGGTGGTAGGGCATTTGCCCGACTGTATGGCTACCACCCCTGGTCTAAAGTATGTCGCCATAACAACCTTGAGTTGTGTTTGCATTGGTGACCATGTTCCAGCCTTCCTTAAGAGAGCAGCAGCGCATTTGTAGCACCTTTGGTGTTGCAAATGTCCATAGGCGTTGGTAACCGCTTTCCATCAAGTGGGCCGTCTGCCTGTCTGCTGAACTTAAGCAATAAAAAAAAGACCCACATGTTTCATAACCTTTTCTAATTCGTCCTAAGGTTGTCTAGAAGGAATTGCTTTTAGTGATAAGACCGGCTATTGTTTTCTCTACTTAAACTTCTTGAACTCTATCTGAATGCTATGCAATAAAGTATTATTCATAATATACATCATTATCACAAAAAAATCCTTTAATCTTTAATTGCAGTAAAATCACTTTGAAGGTTAACAATTGGTTTAACTATGGTTTTTGAAGACCGTAACGTGTTATTGTTATGCCCCTTGCACCATAAAAGAAGATTGCCAGCGTAAACCATAATTTTCCCCCCTGAAATATGGTGTTTAATCCCATTCGCAGCGAGCGCATAATCCAAGATGGCAAACAGAGGGTGCGATGTCTGGAGTTGCCAGTGTATTTTTTTTTGTTGTGATTCGTTTTGCCACTTGTCCGTTTTCATTCGTTTTTCCACATGTCCGTGGCGAATCGTTTTTCACTCGTCCGTTGAAGTTTCACTTCTACTGTGTCCCAGCACGCAATTCGATTTTTCGCAGGTTTACTGCAAATGAATACATTTTTTATTTAAACATCCTTTATTTTATCCAAAAAAAGCTGAATTCGATCCTGAACCAAAAACGCATCCATAGTCTAATCTAAAATTATGCCGTCTGTTGCCACGTCTACTGTAAACTTAGCCCCCCCCCTTTATGCGAAAAAGCATTACGGACGCGTCCCCCGCGTGGCGGATACGGCCGTAATGCTTTTTCGGGAGAGAAAAATCATATATAGCAGTTTCACTTCAAAAACACAATTGGTTTTTTTGTGTTACGAGTTTAGCGGGACTCGAATACCGTTAGAATTATTATAGAGTTTATTAGAACTACACAAACACGTATAACACAGGTACAAATATTATTTAGTAGCATAGTGGTTCTAATCATGTTTCTTTTTAAAGATAATAATTAATTTTGTTATGTACCCGCTTATTTCTAAACGGCCATTTCCTTGATTGAAAAAGATTGTTATATTTTTATTTATTCGGAGATTAGTGCCTGTTTTGTATAGAGTGAGTAGTTCTCTATAATTTAACATAATTTTATGTAATAATAATTATCTCTTATATGTGGTAATTGTGTACAGATTATAATTTTAAATCCCTAATTGTATATAGACGGCATTCACTACATTGTATTTCCATGTTGGCAGACGCGATAGATTTATACTGTGTTCGGTTTATTTTATTACACGTAAAACTTTAAGTATAATATTGTATATAATATCTTATATAAATATCATCAACAATATTCAAAAATCAAACAATAATGTATTAAATTCTTGTAATTCATAACCCTTTAATTAAAATAGTTTATTAATGACTTCAACCCGCTATCGGTTGTGCCAATTTGCTAAGGTTCTTGTACTGTCAAATTGTTGGAGGGATGGCGAGGTGTTCTAAACATACTTGTCGAGTGTCAAAAATCTGTGGATGACATGTATGTAAACTGTAAGGTTCTCAGATTATAACTATTGTGACCAGTTGCTGTGCTTTTATTACTATAAACCCTGCAGAGTTGTTGCAACTATTACACTACGTCCTTACATACACTAGCGGTGAAAACCTATTAAAAAATAAAACTTCAAACATCGACTCATTAATTGTTGGCCTTTGGGGTTGTAAGTTAAGCGAAAAAATGTGGACAATGTTTGCAACTGGCAACACTGTAATCGGTTAGGGGCGCTAATGAGTCCTATTCACCGTCGGATAAGATACTTAACTCGAAGGGAGAGGGTTTTGAGTAATTGGATATTATTTCAAAGGCTGGAAGATAACAGGTAGATGGGATACGAAGTTATTTACGAACATAAATTCACACTTTATAACTATAAAATATAAACGAGTGCATACAAGTTTGGATAGGCTGGCGTCTGTTTATTTTGCTCATAGATTAAGCATTACTATACAACGTGGGAACGCTGCTAGCCTTTTGGCAACGTTCCCGATAAGTGATAGTAGATTGAGACCAATATTTTGGTTATAACTAGCTGTGCGGCGACGGCGGCGGAGTGCGTGTGGGTTTTTAAAAAAAAAAGTAAAAGAAAATTAGCCTAAGTTACTCTTTATAAAATCAGCTATCTGCCAGTGAAAGTCTCAACTAAATTGGTCCAGCCGTTTTAGAGATTAGCCGGAACAAACAGATAGACATTTTTTTTATATAAGTACCGCTAACACTCATATGCGTTGATTAAAAAGCTGTTATTTTGACACTTACACTTACTTTTATTTATTCGTATAGAATATCCTCTTTTTGATAAATTTAGTCCTAGTTTTTAATATAGCTAAATTTGTAATTTATTTTGAAGTTTGTATTGTATTTTACTTATGTTTATTATTAGTGTTTTTTTTTTATTAACAATTCTACGGATTCGAGGTTCGTACCCTTTTTACAACTTGATTACTGTTAGAGTTTTTTGAGTCATACACGCTTATTGTTATTATGTGTGACATAAATTTTGTGGTTTTTATGTTGTGTTGTGTACCTCAAGAATAACTTATATATTTTTGTTTTCTAATTTTAATACTAAACTTATACTAATGTAGAGTGTATCTGTTACATGCTGGTGTTGTGAGATATATTTTTAGTGTTTAATTTTAATTTATACATTTTGAAAATTAATTTATCCAATGTTATGCTTATATCAAAAATAGGAGCAAAGACTTTGTTGATTGTTATCATCATTCAAGTGTTTATTTCTGATTTGATAATAATAGGCGGAGTTATCATCATGTTAGTATATGGGTCTGATCTAGTCCCATACATGGGCAGATATCAGATTTTAAAATTGCAGGAATTATTTGTCATTACCCCCCCCCCCCCATCTCCCATTAATTTTGTATTGTGAAGTGGAATATTCTGAAAAAATCAAAGTGTGAACTGGTTGCATCCAGTTTTATTTGTACTTGTTTTATACGTATTCGTACAGTTCTAATAAACTCTATAGTAATTCCAACGGCATTTATTTTGATTCGAGTCCTGTAGCTCGTTACAATACTTATTTCTGCTCATTACCCTTCAAAACGCATTTCAAGCCATCTTTTTATTTAACAATTATTTTTTCTTTTCAGATATCAACGTTAACAGCAAATGTCAGCTATGCTATAGTTTACGGGTGTGAATAGTGTTGTAGTGCTTCCGCGTAGTGTGTTTTTGTAGTGACGTTAGCTCTACTTTGAAGTGAGTGAAAATGGGTTGCAACACTAGTTCAGAAACCAAGCCCGCGAAAGACGACAAGGATACTAAAGAAAATAACACAAATGCTACAACAGGTATGTTTTAAAATGCATTTACTAAAAAGTTGTTATTTTGATATTACAGACAATTCAATTTTATTTATTTGTATAGATAGATAACGAAGACTCAAAAGGACAAAACCATTTGAACTAATGGATTAAAAAAAGCAAAAGTGTAGTGTAATGTGCTAGCTATTAATAAAGAACACATGAACAAAGTGTCTTCGCCTTAATAGAGACAATAAGAAAAGTGTTAATGGACACTTTCTTAATAAGAATACTTTTAGTTAATTTAGGTTATATTTAAATTACTTATTAATCTTTTTAGATTAGATGGTAATATTAATAAGGTATTCCTTTCTAAATAGGTACTTCATTTATAGAAAATAAAATTGTATAGATAGATAACGATATTTTTCAAACTAAAGCATCCAAATTTTTAATAACTTGACAAAGTATCCGAACTTAATCACTTAGTTCCCACTGTCTTGTAGGTACGTGCCGGGAGCTATACTTCCCCCGGCAGTGGAGGTGGTCCTTGGGTACGCCAGTGGCGTAGCTAGCATGGGTGGCACTCGGGGCGGATATTGTAGGTGACACCCCTAAACTCAATCAAAACTGTTAAAAAAATAATAATAATTTACGTTTTAATCGAATAACAGTGTGTACACTTAGAAAAAAAATTATGCTCGTGGCACCTATTTTAGGTCACTGTGAAACATGGTCCTGAGTGAAGCATACTTACTAGGCAAGTAGGTATCTACATAATTATTGTTATCCCTACTAATATTATAAACATATTCTTGGAGGTATTAGAAGTAACATAGGATACTTTTTATGAGAAAAAATGCTACGCGGACGAAGTCGCGGGTAGAAGCTAGTAATATATAAATTATTTTATTAGTGTCTGTGACAGTTTGCATAACTATACATACATACATAGATAATATGTATGTATGTATGTATTATGCAAACTGTCATAGTTTTACCAATTTTTATACATTGCGCTATAACTGACGTTCACGGTGGGTGCGGGCCGCCCCCGCCGCCCCCCTCTAGCTACGCCACTGGTTCCCGCTTGCCTGGGCACGCGGAGACGATCGAGCGTACATTTTTCTTGTAGCCCTGGTATAACGCGCAGGAAGGCACACCAAGGGGCTATAGTGGGTATCCCTAACTTGGATGGTAATAGCAATTCTTGCTTGCGTTGCGAGTGTCATCCCAACGTAGCGAATCTCACATTCCCCCGCCGCGTTTCCCACGCGGCGTATAGGCTTTAATCGGATCCCCCTCGTTAAAAAAATGTAGGTACGAAAAATACGAAAAATCGATACCAGCGTCGTCTAGCGAACGGGGGACCTACGTGACCTCTGCGGGAATTTATGTGTACATTATTTTAGTTTGCAAATCCTAGTCGATGCCTTTATCTTACTTACAAATGTACCAGCCCATAAATGTCCCATCGCTGGGCTCGGGGCTACGATTATAGGGGACCGGACAGTATACCCGCCACGCTTGTCCAAGGCGGCTTGGCAGGTTCGACACATAGGTTATCTCGATGTGCAGGTTGCATCACGATGTTTTTCTTCACCATTGCACCTGGTAATTGCAACAATATGCACACTAGGTTAGAAAACTGCCTAAGTGGTGCATGCGTTCCGGCCAGGATCGAACCCGCGCCCTTTGAGATTAGGACGCGTGCGCTAGCCATTACGCTACCACGACTACAATATATTGTTACGAGTTGCAGGACTCAAATTAAAATGTCGTTACAATTACTATAGATTTTATTAGAACTATACAAACACGTATAACATAGGTACAAATATAACTGAACACAACTAGTCCAAACGTAATGCACAATTCAATAACTAGATTACCGAATGTACACACGTCTTGCTTCGCTTGTGGTTATCGCTCGACTGCTTCGTATATCAATTGAGGCATTGCTTTGTACTGCACGGACGCAATATGTCTGCTCGGCTTTGTGGACCGAATTTCCTAGAATCACACCTGGCTAATTACTGCCATAAAAGATTACAATACATAATTGGCTGTTTTTCTAATCACAAATTTTAAACACAAAGGAAACGAAAGAAGTCCATAAGCCGAAAAGGTAATAAAATGTGTTTCTACAGGGCTGCAGGTGTGAATTTGTCTTTGTCGGCAGCTAGGTCGTAACAATATTCTACTTTTTTAAATAATCAGTTTTTTACATATAACTGTTACAAAGAAACTATGTTGTTTATAACAACGTAGGTATTTGTTCGTGAATTGTGAAATGCGATTGCAGCGCCATCTACTTTGCTAATCCGTCTGTTCCATGGAAACGACGTCATTAATCGGGATAAAAAGTATTCTAAGTGTTGATCAGGGATACAAGCCACCTCTGTTACGAGAAAACGTGCAGAGTGATTTAATTAATCTGCGTATTTAATAGTAATAAAGCACGAATCTTTCGATACTTGTATACACACACAAACATATATATATATATATAGTAACGGAAGACAACTGCCCACAAACTACTATGGATACTACGTATCAACCACTCGGAGCGCATCGCACGACGTTCGATGCAATTCGCTGAGTAGGCAGTGTCCCTACACTTGTTAATTTTTCTATCTCACTCTAATTACTTTTGGCACTTCTTTTCAAATTTATCCTATGCTACGGCAGCGCTACCTTTACTATATTATTATCCGCCTTTTGAAGGACACTTTTTCAATACAGAGTTGGTAGAAATTCATTATCTCTATCCTCCATGTTATAAGGTCCTGCATTGACGCTGACGAAGTGTAACTTAGTTAAAAAATATTGGTTGAAAGTTGGTGGTAATTTGTTTTAAGTTACGACTTATGACACCTAGTGGATACAGTACAAATCATTTCAAGAAGTAAATTTCAATCAAAACGTAAGGCCTTGTTTACTAGAAACAACGCCATCTGTGGGTTACATATGAACCTGTTTGTATTAGTGCTGTTGCTCTACTGAATACATGTGGAAAGGTCGGAGCGCAATGTAGTTTGTACAAATACTTTCAATAGTTTTCAGGAGATGGCGCTAGTGACGTAAGAAATAGCTATACAGACTATTTTCCTAAGGAACTAGTTACTCTAATGCTTGTATTAAATAATAAATATATTTTACAGATTAATAGATTAAATACTATTAGTTGTTATGGAGCTTAAAAATAAACTAAATTATAAGTAAATTAATATAAAGTATGTAACAAATCGCTGCGAGAGGGAAGCATGCCCAGAAGGCTGGATGCATTGCCACGCTGTATGGCAATGCTGATTCGTTGCGCGAAATACGAACCACCCTTCTGATCACGGGTTTCTTACAAATTTCGTTGAAGAATCCCTTTATCGATGGCATTCCCCGCGGACCTGAAGTTTTAACTCCAATCGGCACAAATATGTAACCCCTTCCTAGGGTTCCATATTTGCGCCGTTCGAGATCTTCAGCGTTGCCAGCCCCTGACTTAATCACTGGAAGTTGTGTTGCCGCCAGAGTGTCAACGCATGTCGCGTCCCACACAAGCGGCCTTCCCATCTTCGAAAGAATAAGTGACATTCCAACCGGACTCCTGCAATCGTAGCGTACCAAGCCATTTGGCTCTAGGATGACTGGTTATTAACAGATTAAATTTAAAAGTTGTTATTCAAAATAAGTTCCACTGGAGAACACTTTGAAGATCAATACATATAAGTTAAAATTTAATTTCACTTCCTAGTCTATGTACACCACTTCGCAACGTGTTATTTCCTGTTAAGGAGAAGAAGCGGCGAGAAACTCCCCGGTAACACGTATAGTTAAAAGTTGATTAACTCGAACTTCTGTTTTTTAAATAAATTTTATACAGAAATGTGTGACACAATCAGTTTTCGAATAATTAATGGAGTAGCAAACAGTTTATCCTCAGTAAGACAGACACAATCAAAGGGAAGAAAAATATTATTATAGCTATAATAATGACTTAACAAAGACATTAGTTGAAGATTACCATCTCAAGCATCGATCAATAATTAACTTAGTGATCGATGATCTCAAGCCATAGTGTTATTGTTTACTTTTGTATGCATGTGTATAATATAATATGTGTATTTATGTAAATATGTATATATATAATGGGTATTGTAGTAGTATAATTATGTATTATTGTTTGTAATTATTAATTTATCTTATATATTAATAGTTATTAATTAATATACTAAATTATTGTACTAGTGCTGGTTTAGCAACTACCGACTTTTGTTGTCCTTCTTATACTTAAAATCATACGGTTGTCCGGAAGAAATCGCCTCGGGCGATAAGACCGCCGATTGTACTTGTCTATTAATGTTCTTAAATTTATGTAGAATTTTAGTACAATAAAGTATATTCTATTCCATTTTATGTATATTCTATTATTCCACCGTAAAGCCGATAACGCGTTGGTTTCGTCCTTGGTATTGCAAACATCTATAGGCGACGGTAACCAGTTTAAATGAGCTGGTCCGTCTGCCTGTTTGCCAGCCTCGCAAGTCTTAGATAAACTTGATAAGAAAGAATGAGAGAAGCAAAAAATATTTGAAGAAATACCGACGTACTTACCTTGGTAGGTAGGTATCTTAAAAATAAAAACATAGTTTGAGAATTTGTACCCCGCATTTTCAGCAAACAAGGTTTGCACTCAGCTTATTGCTGTGCCGACATAATATCCGACACAACGCTGATTTTCAGTTCAAACCTCCCTTTTGGCGTAATACTAAAACGACCCGAATATTTTAAACTCTCTTAGATAAACAAGCATTCATATACACATTACGCGCATAACTTGAGAACGACTTTACCGATATTGATAATTTTTGTGTGTGGGTGGATGGTTTAGATTCACAATTGGAACTGGTAGGTGGCGCTGGGGTCGTGGTGGGGTGGGATCTTCCCAATCTCCTGTACCGGTTTTGAAGATTTATTGTGTGCTTGAGTGGGCCGAGCCCTCTTATGGTTTAGAGATTCACAAATGGAACCGGTAGGAGAAACTAGAATTGAGTCCTAGATTTTATTTTTTCAAGGCTGGACAGCTGCTGCCTTGCTGACCTGCTAGTATAATTATATTAGTAAGCAAAATATATGCTACATGGTAGAGGTGCGAAAACCGCCCGCTACAGATGACGAAGAAATATATTAAAATGGTTCTTGAATACATTACAATCCTTTTTTAAACAGTTGTTTTATAAGTAACCATGTACGTGGATAAATATGTTTTAAAATTTACAGCAACTTCCATAACAAGCCAAGTTCATAAGCATACTACGCCACACAACTTATACAGGTGCTCGTAGCGGCGTAGCACCGTAGCCGGCTACGAGCTACGGATATGAGTAATCTACATAATGTTATACTAAGGCTTGTCACATACGGATGACTTATTGGCAGGCTTTTATGTTCATTGTATTGTATATTTTGTTACCGGGTGATTCGGTGCTTATAAATGAAACAAAGGAATCACTGGTAATCATTTATTTATATGGTTGAAATGGTTATTAAAAAAGAGACCGTGGCACATAAGTCACGACGGACTACAATAGATTAAATATGAAGAGTATTTATAACAGAGCAGTTTGAGACTTTAAAAACATAGTTCACAAGTAGTGGGGTTGTAGAGGCGTCAGACTGTATTTAATAAAGGTTGGTTACGAAAAGTTGATAATATATTTGATAGATCTGAAGTAAATTAATCAAAGATGGTACGACGGTTCCGTTAACATGAATTTAGTTATTAAAAGTATTTGCTTAGCTGTAACGCCTGGTAACGGCGTGGGCAGCTAGCCTGAAGACGGCAGGCGCGTCGGCAGCCTGGCTTCACGTGCTTTTCTTATATCAGCTTACAGCGGTAGTAGTGAGCGGGTTGGAGGGCTCAACTGCCAACTCCAAACACCAGCTCCCGTAAAAAAAAAAACCCCGAAGACCTGGAACGCGTCATAAGGCACGCTATTAGTCTTCGGTATATGAAATTGTCGTTAGCTTGCGCGGTTGTTTAAGACAACTGAGACATGAGGGTATGTGAAACTTTTAATAATGAAAAATTAAATAAAAGGGTTAAGAAAAAGAGATTTGCAACAGTCGAGGTTTACTTACGGGGTTCTTTTAGTGAAACAGGAGACCGCAGAAGGGGTACTTAATATTCAGAAGGTTCCTGGCCAAACTCAGGTGGCCGAACGAAATGTCCCCACGGTCCTGACGCGAGGCGATTTGGATGTCGGTGACCTAGTTCGAAGTGTTCAACTTCTCAACGACCAGTGTCGACCAAGGTTCGCAGCCAAAAGGGAATGCATTCAGTCCGTTGGTTATCAGCGGCTGTATTCACCTTCGAAGTCGTAACCAATAAGGTGGCTCTTTTGCTATTTCTCCAATCACATTACGACAGCTCAAACAATAAAAAGGCTCCACGTAATGTATAATTAAGGACGGCTGACAGTTGTCGGTGTCGTTCAGAAACGAGAAGACTAAGGCACTCAGCCGATACTGTCGGGTTCTTAATTGCCGTTTTGAAAAAGTTGAAATTAAATTTAGTTTATTTTATTTAAATTAATGTTGGTATTTTTAAATGTATTTTGATTATTTTATTTAGTTTATTTAAGAAAGATGTTTTGTTTGTGAACGATTTTGTTGTTGTTGTGTTGGCGGCGACGATTCCATAGATAAGTGTTGGCAACCTGACATTGATATGTTTATTTGGCGGTAATTTTAAATGTGTTAAATTATTATTTTACGTAGGGTTTTTACTACGTAACAGTGCCTCTCCCCTCAAGGAATTTTGCTCCGTAAAATTCTGGCTGGCCCTCCAGCGCATAAAGGAGAAACAAAATAAAAAGAAAAAAAAACATACTATTGAGAAAAAAAAATTTGTAAAATTACACGAGTAAAAAAAATTAATTAGCTAACTTAATGTAGATAAGACTAAAAGATAAAACGAAAAAGAAAATAAATAAATCCATTCGCGACCAATAATCATCGTGAAGGAAAGAAAAAAAATTCAATATTAGAAAAATAATATGAAAAGCAATTAATTCCATATAAAAAAAAATACGAAGTATATAAATTAATGTATTCGATCAGCGTTACTACCGTTGTGTGTTTTGCTGGCAAGCGGAGGGTTTGTTTACTCAGGCATGCTCCTTCTAGAAAACCTATGCATACCAATAACACTCATATTTCTTTCAAAAATCTCAGTTCAAATCATCACTCATTAACATATATTTAATATGGTGTAATATTGATATACTATACATACTAATACTAAATAATATAATGTAATATTTATATTATTCACATTCATTCATCTTTCAAATCATCAGGGTCTCGACAGCAAATTTTACGCTTCGAGACGTTCTACTGGAATTGCGTGTAGCTAGATTTATTTCTAGTCTACACTATACAAACCTCCGGCCAGGAAAACTGGTCGAATATACTTTACTTCATTTAAAAATAAACGTAATTTAAATAACAGAAATAAACAAACAAATACAAGGTATACCAGGAACAAGGAAGATAGTTCCAAAATAAGAAATACAAATAAAATATCGACGATTAAATCTAAAACCAATGATGAAAGACCTTATTTAAATTTTTCAGTTTACGGAAAAACCTATTACGGATTATTAGATTCCGGATCCTCAATTTCAATTCTAAATAAAGAGGTAGAAAATAAATTTATAAAGCAAGGTATAACACTTCAATGCTGCGACGACATTAAAACTATTGCAACGGCTAATAATTCCCGTGCAACGGTAAAAGGCTATTTTTTACTACCTGTAACTTTAAAGAATGAATCTAGAGTAATAAAATTTTATGTTATACCATCCATCTCAACTCAATTTATTTTAGGTGTAGACTTTTGGAAGTCATTCAATATAGCTCCCGAGTTGTTCGATACCTTACCTTTAGTTAATAAAATAGATATTCCCATTTCAGTTAATGAAGTAAAATACATCCATCCTTATGATGATCTGTCACCAGAAGAACAAGTTCAGGCGCAGACCATCATAAAACAGTTTGAAAATATCAGCTCAGAAAAAAATGGTCTAGGAAGAACTTCCTTAATAACTCATGTAATAGACACAGGCGACCACACACCAATAAAACAACGATATTACCGTCTCTCTCCCGAACGGCTAAAAGAAATGAATCGTCAGTTAGACGAAATGCTTAAATTGGGTGTCGTCGAGCCAAGCTCTTCCGGTTGGAATAATCCAACTCTTTTAACTCCTAAATCTAATGGCGAAATGCGTTTTTGTTTGGACAGTCGCAAACTTAATGCGGTCAGCAAAAAGGACGCATATCCTCTACCGTATGTATCTAATATACTCGACCAGTTACGAGATGCTAGATACCTTTCATCCATTGACTTGAAGTCCAGTTTTTGGCAAATTCCCCTAGAAGCGAATTCAAAGGAAAAGACAGCTTTTACAGTCCCAGGACGTGGTCTTTTCCAATATAAAGTTATGTGCTTCGGCCTTACTTCCGCACCGGCCACACAACAGCGTTTAATGGATAAGCTGTTTGGACCCGAATTAGACGGAAAAGTATTCGCATATTTGGACGATATTATAATAGTTTCGTCAACTTTTAAAGAACACTTAAAATTATTAAATAAAGTATTAGATCGTTTAAAATTCGCGAATTTAACTATTAATTTAAATAAATGTAACTTCTTCAGACAGGAATTAAAATACCTAGGATATATAGTGAATGAAAATGGGCTACGTACAGACCCTTCTAAAATAAAATCCATTGTAGAATTTCCTACTCCAAAAAGCAGAAAGGAAGTAAAAATGTTTTTAGGAACAGCATCGTATTATCGTCGATTTATTAAAAACTTCAGTACATTAGCAGCACCTCTTAATGCTTTGACAAGCACTAGCAAAACCGCTCCACCATTTTTATGGACGGAAGACGCGGAGAAATCTTTTAACGACTTAAAATCATCTTTAATTTCTGCACCGGTACTAGCGTGCCCTGATTTTTCCAAACCCTTCACAATACACAGCGACGCTTCAGGCTTCGGGATAGCTGGAACCCTTACTCAACTGGATGACGATGGGAAAGAACACCCTATCGCCTACACAAGTAGATCCCTTAACAAGGCAGAACGTAATTTCAGCGCGACGGAACGAGAGGCGTTGGCCGTCGTATTTTCCGTTGAAAGCTTCCGACCTTACGTCGAAGGCTTACCAACATTTAAGGTAATTACTGACCATTCGAGTTTAAAGTGGTTTTTTGACCTAACCAATCCAACTGGTAGACTTGCCAGGTGGGGTGTTAGATTATCACCCTACAATTTCGAGATCTTTCACCGCAAGGGTAAAGATCATGTAGTTCCAGACGCACTTTCCCGCGCTGTCCCAGTACTCGAGTTGAAACCAGTCGATGATGACACTTGGTACAACTCATTATTAGAAAAATGTAAAAGACGTCCAAGCTCTTGTCCAAATTTTCAGATAAAAGACAATAAATTGTACAGATATTCTAAGTGTAAATTTTCGAATAGTCCAGAATTCGATTGGAAATTAGTAGTTCCCCAAAATGAGCGCTCTAATATCCTCGAGTGCCATCACAGTGGAGATTTAAATCCACATTTCGGCGTCTTAAAGACGTACCGACGTATCGCACTTCGATACCATTGGCCCGGACTCTATCAAGACGTGGTCAAGTGGGTTCGAGACTGTGAGACTTGCGCAGCATACAAACATAGTCAGAAAAAGACACCTGGTCTATTAGGTGCACCTAAGGTCATTAACAGACCATTTGAATGCATAAGCATAGACCTGGTAGGTCCCTTACCACGCTCTCGTGCGGGTTTTATATATTTGTTAGTCGTTGTATGTTGTTTTAGCAAATACTGCCTTTTGTTTCCATTACGCCGCGCAATCGGCAAAAATATAATTCAATGCCTTGAACAAGGCGTATTTTTAGTTCATGGTATTCCAAAAACAGTGATTGCAGATAATGGTTCGCAATTCACCAGCAATGAGATGCAAAACTTTTTAAAAAAATACAATATACCAGAAGTACACTTAACACCTAAATACTGTCCTCAGGTGAACACAGTAGAACGATATAATCGTACAATAGTAACTGCCTTATCAATATTAGTAAAGGATGATCACAGAAAATGGGATCTGTCGATACCCAAAATACAATTTAGCATGAACACAGTAGTAAACGAGGTAACACGCTTCACACCCTTCTTTCTTCTCCATGGAAGAGAAGCAGTGCTTTGTGGTACTACATACGGTAACACAGACACTAATACAGATCTTATATCATTAAATTGCGCATCGCGTAGCACTTATGCTAATAATTTAAATTCCCTAGAGGAAACGTTCCCTAAAGTCCGTGAAGCTCTACTAAAAGCTCACGCGAAAAGTACAAAACACTATAATCAAAGCCGACGATATTTAGAATATAACATAGGTGATATAGTATGGAAGAAAACGTATCCACTATCGGATGCAAGTAAATTCTTTACGGCGAAATTTGCGCCGAAATTTGATAAATGCCGCATAATCAGAAAAATCTCTCCTATAGTCTACGAATTAGAGGACTTAAGAACGGGAAAGATTATTGGCAGTTGGCATATTAAAGACCTTAAAAAATAAATCGAATAACAATAAACGTTATAAAAATTATCACATTTTAATATATGTATACCTAAATACGACTGTTTATAGTCAAAAGACAACAAATTCAACTAGACAACATTGTGCGTATAAAACTTTTCTTACAAAAACAAATTTAAATAATAAACAAATAAATATATATATGTAAATAAATAAAAATTCAATAATCATTATAAATACTGAAAACCGAAACTTTAAACATTGTTAATTATAGTTCTTGGTATAATTCAGTCAGTTAACACTAATATGTGTTCTGTATGTTATTCATTCCATTTTGCCTGTACAACATTTTGGGCCAAAATCCTTGTAAAGTAGTAATTTACTATTGAGGCTACTACGATTGTTACCTGGTGATTCGGTGCTTATAAATGAAACAAAGGAATCACTGGTAATCATTTATTTATATGGTTAAAATGGTTATTAAAAAGAGACCGTGGCACATAAGTCACGATGGACTACAATAGATTAAATATGAAGAGTATTTATAACAGAGCAGTTTGAGACTTTAAAAACATAGTTCACAAGTAGTGGGGTTGTAGAGGCGTCAGACTGTATTTAATAAAGGTTGGTTACGAAAAGTTGATAATATATTTGATAGATCTGAAGTAAATTAATCAAAGATGGTACGACGGTTCCGTTAACATGAATTTAGTTATTAAAAGTATTTGCTTAGCTGTAACGCCTGGTAACGGCGTGGGCAGCTAGCCTGAAGACGGCAGGCGCGTCGGCAGCCTGGCTTCACGTGCTTTTCTTATATCAGCTTACAGCGGTAGTAGTGAGCGGGTTGGAGGGCTCAACTGCCAACTCCAAACACCAGCTCCCGTAAAAAAAAAAACCCCGAAGACCTGGAACGCGTCATAAGGCACGCTATTAGTCTTCGGTATATGAAATTGTCGTTAGCTTGCGCGGTTGTTTAAGACAACTGAGACATGAGGGTATGTGAAACTTTTAATAATGAAAAATTAAATAAAAGGGTTAAGAAAAAGAGATTTGCAACAGTCGAGGTTTACTTACGGGGTTCTTTTAGTGAAACAGGAGACCGCAGAAGGGGTACTTAATATTCAGAAGGTTCCTGGCCAAACTCAGGTGGCCGAACGAAATGTCCCCACGGTCCTGACGCGAGGCGATTTGGATGTCGGTGACCTAGTTCGAAGTGTTCAACTTCTCAACGACCAGTGTCGACCAAGGTTCGCAGCCAAAAGGGAATGCATTCAGTCCGTTGGTTATCAGCGGCTGTATTCACCTTCGAAGTCGTAACCAATAAGGTGGCTCTTTTGCTATTTCTCCAATCACATTACGACAGCTCAAACAATAAAAAGGCTCCACGTAATGTATAATTAAGGACGGCTGACAGTTGTCGGTGTCGTTCAGAAACGAGAAGACTAAGGCACTCAGCCGATACTGTCGGGTTCTTAATTGCCGTTTTGAAAAAGTTGAAATTAAATTTAGTTTATTTTATTTAAATTAATGTTGGTATTTTTAAATGTATTTTGATTATTTTATTTAGTTTATTTAAGAAAGATGTTTTGTTTGTGAACGATTTTGTTGTTGTTGTGTTGGCGGCGACGATTCCATAGATAAGTGTTGGCAACCTGACATTGATATGTTTATTTGGCGGTAATTTTAAATGTGTTAAATTATTATTTTACGTAGGGTTTTTACTACGTAACAATTTATTAAGGAAAGTTGCACTTAGTAGTTAATGATTTTTGATTGGTCAACACTTTATCTATGTTACCTACCTTTGGTACAAATGAACCTGCGTCATTGATATGATATGATGACTGGTGGTGTTTGTAACAAATTTATTAACATACATACATATTATTAGGTCTCTTTTCCATGTAAATAGGCTGTGACAATGGATCTCCACTAGCGACGATCCTGACAAACACTTTTTTGCTTCACCTACTTTCATTAATCTCTTCATATATTCACATGAATTTGAGGTGCTTTATATCTGATCTTATCTAAAGATATTGTTACAACTCACGTCCCGACAAAAACAAAATCCATCTGCATATTTGAAACAAAACACATTTATTACCCGTAAACTATTGTAATTCGTTTATGATCGTCTTCTTTTGTTTACTTATTTATTGCAATGCGTTTACTAATTATTCTAGAAAACATTCCATTGTTTTATTGTACTCGTTTATGGCCGTTGCGGTCGAAACATTAGCCAGGTGTTAGGTCGACTACAATACAGCCACATTTGTATTTGTGAGGTATAAAACCAGGGCCCAATGGAGAGAGGAAGTCGAGCGAGAACCACGTTCGAAGCGAGACGTGTGTACTACAATCGGTAATCTACTAGTGACGGACTTTGCGCGTTTTATTGAATTACGACCTTCTGCATTGCGTTTAGATTTTTTGTGTTTGGCTATATTTGTACCTGTGTTATACGTGTTTGTATAGTTCTAATAAACTCTATAATAATTATAACGGCATTTTAATTCGAGTCTCGCGACTCGTAACAATATCTTTAATTTGATCATAGCAAGAACGTCGCTATCTATCGGAACTAATTCTACAATTCACTCTTTTGTCATGTAGTTGTTTGTGATTTTGCTTTCATTCATTCTTAGTACCCATGGATCACTAATAATTTTTCATAATGTGTACCACAAAGATGTACATCGCATTGCAACATAATTTGTTACATACATAAAAAATACGGTGTGCGTCTCGGGACGCTCGATAGAAGTGATAACTTAAACTAATCTAACGCGAGATAAAAGGAAGCCAGACAGACTGTCGCCGTAACGCATTTCGTACGTAACGAAGCGGTTTCCCCTCCCATAAGAAGTTAACACTTCAAAAAATAGATGACACCAAAAATTTTAATCTGAAAATAGGTTCTTTATAATTCAAACACACAAAAAGCGTGTCAATTGTGAATAGCCTAAGGTAACAGCAAACGGATTATTTGCATATTTAATATTTATTAATACAAAAATAACTCTAAAACACAAATCGTATTCAAAGATTTTTGAATATTTAATTGAATTATGTATTATATTATGTGTGATTGTATTAAAATGTTTTTGACGTAATAGTATGGATTGCATTACATGCCTACATTCTTTGAAAGGCAACATGTTTACGCGTGCCAGTAGTACAATTTCTACAGGTGCCTACAATATTATTATTAAAAAGCTTGCAGTGACTTCAAGATGTAGAAACTATCTTTTATTTTATTTCAAAAAAAAATTGTAGCAGTAAATTTTATTATGTATACAAGTCGCGAAAGCTTAAGAAAATATTATATATTGATCCTATTATATAATATTATGAAATTTTAAACATGCCTTTTTAAATGTAGCGGAATGTACTTTGTGTCCCGGAAATCCCGCCGGAATTTCAAGTCAATCGTGGACGTAGTCGCGGGCTTATCCTAGTCGTAACTAAAATTATAAATGCAAATTTGACATTGTTTCCTGTACGTATAGTAATATATTTACTATACTAATAACAACGAGACTCACAACGGCCACCCTAACATATATATGTCGCAGAACGGCCTCGTTCTCACGACATCTCCTTTAGTTATTGCAGGTTTAGTGGGCGTCATCAGGATAAAATGCGAGCATAAAACACAATAGCCACGGTTTATACACTTTTAATTTAGATTTGATCAACATTATGACATAGTCTAAACTACCGAGCAGCGGGTTCAGGGCACCCGCTCATACTTTCAACTTCAATACTTTCTTTAAAACTCTCAAAGGTCCAACTCGACCTGTAGCCACCAACCAAATGTGCCACAAAAACTCCTCAGTCTACCGAAGTAGATACTACTCAAAGTATAGAGGGCGTCTGACCCCGCTCCGCCATAAGCTCTGCTCTGATTGGTCGTTTATTAAATTACAATATTCATAACTTTTATTAGGTTAGAACGATCTTTAAGTTATAGAAACGTTTAACAAATCAAATTAAATTAAATTAAGAATTTTAGAAGTAATTAAAATGTAAACAAATGATATTGTGCGGTATACATCCAGTCAACAATACATCGTCATATCGTCATAGTCATAGCTTCCCTCCGACACGGCCTTCCTGACATATTACACGCCCTCGTGTAATAGGCCGCCCATTATGGAGTATCTGCAAAAAGAAAGAGATATTATAGTTCGGCCACTCCTGACCAAGGACATCGTGTACATTTTATCTTCTGTGCAACAACTTCATTCTGGATTTTTTCTGAGGTCCGAGTCCTAACAGACTCCAGACTACACACCAAATCAAGTCAGCAGTATCGAAACTGCCACCTCGTCGCCATCGAGCTACGTATTTTGAGTCAAATGTCAAAACACAAATCAAAACATCAAACACAAAAATATCTCCAAATAATACCCAGCTTCTCATTCTATCGATACCACTTTTCAATCGCTACCTCGCCTCTCATTCACTTTGTAATGGCCACCTCGCACCTATTTCACTGGCCACCTCGCCTCTATTTCACTGGCCACCTCGCCTCTATTTCACTGGCCACCTCGCCTCTATTTCACTGGCCACCTCGCCTCTATTTCACTCGCCACCTCGCCTCTATTTCACTCGCCACCTCGCCTCTATTTCACTGGCCACCTCGCC
This sequence comes from Dendrolimus pini, assembly GCA_949752895.1. NCBI lineage: Eukaryota > Metazoa > Arthropoda > Insecta > Lepidoptera > Lasiocampidae > Dendrolimus > Dendrolimus pini. Next base: position 5,585,765 of record OX457150.1, read on the forward strand.
TCTATTTCACTGGCCACCTCGCCTCTATTTTACTGGCCACCTCGCCTCTATTTCACTGGCCACCTCGCCTCTATTTTACTGGCCACCTCGCCTCTATTTCACTGGCCACCGCGCCTGTTACAAAGGTTAAATAAACCCAGAGACTCAAGAAACACGAACATTGTAAACCTTTATCATTTTAACTATCAGACTAAAATCTTTCACTCTATATGTACCTCTAAATTTAAAAACTACCCATTATAATAGTCAACTGCATTTACCAAGTTTAATAATTATTGAAATTCCATTATTTTAACTTCAAACAAAAACCGTGTGAACGCATCAGTCATCCAATTCGCTAACAACACTTCTCAATCAGTCAAACAAACCAATACATCTAAATGAGTGATGTACTCTCAACCAACCCCCGCTGAGCGTGGCTCGGATGACACTTTTTGACCAAAGTAGGCAATCAGAGCAACGAAGGTTGTCATTCTACGGGCTCCAGGGTCGACAACTTATGAAAACTCATTATAATAGAGGAACAAACAAACTCAAAATAATTTTCCAATTTACAATGCGTTCAATAACTAGGGTATTCGCCCTAATTCGAATTTGAAACTATCACAAAAATAATCTTAAATAAAAAATCAACTTACCAAAGTGTCTACTAACGTAAATACCCCCTGTGTACCTTATAGTGACTTTCAAACTTCTTCATAGCCACACTTGCTTCACGGTAAAATTCTAATCATCTGAATCTAAAATGTCTTTCATATAATGCCTGTAAACTTACTTTTACAAGAAAGATAACATAGCGTAGCAATAATGTGTCATAACCACTTTCCACTATACGTTATCTAAGTAAAAAAAACTCAAAAACTAGATCCGATTTTCACATAAAAATTATTGGAAGGTAAACTTGAAAAGACAATGAATTTCATGCACATCGTTTATAACATACAGTAGTTTTCTTATCTTAATCAGAAAACCAAGGAAAACGTCGCATAGGAATAATATGTCAAAGGCAACTGTCTACCATACATAATCCAAGTAAAATAATTTAAAAAACTAGACCCGATTTTCACATTATAAAAACTCTTGGAAGGTAGACTTGAAAAGACAATGAATACACGCACATCGTTTATAACGAACACAAGTTTTCTTACCTTAATCAGAAAACCAAGGAAAACGTCGCATAGGAATAATATGTCAAAGGTCTGTCTACCATACATAATCCAAGTAAAATAATTTAAAAAACTAGACCCGATTTTCACATTATAAAAACTCTTGGAAGGTAGACTTGAAAAGACAACGAATACACGCATATCGTTTACAACAAACACAAATTTTCTTGCAAGTAACCAACTCCCAAAAATAATGATGAAAATGTAAACTACCTACGTAATTTGTTTGTTTTCCATTTTTTGGCAACCATATCGTAATTTTTCGTACACGAAAAATTATCACTTAAATATGAGGGTAGAAAAATTGTCTACCACAAACAAACTATAATTTTTTTAAATCTCGCTTCATTTTCAGAATTCGCACTAAAATAATAATTAAAAATTACCATACCTCCTGTGCCAAGTAGAATAGGCACGTAATTTTTACCTTAGATTAGAGTTCACGATCCATAAAATTGCTTTTCTACTCGCTGTACTAACGTGAATTTGAACCATTGCTGGCACACAGTAGGCCCAACGGTGACCAAACCATGCATAAGCAGACACACCGCCGCTCCACAGGCACATTCAGGACGTCACCACTACGTCGCCGCTATTTCCGCCGAGGGCCCCGACATGTCAATCGTCCTCAAATGCTTTTGCTTCCACTGTGGGCATCCTTCAATCCATCAGCACGCCTTCTTATACTGGCAAGGCTTCGCAGTCATTGCTTTCATTGTGGGCACAGGCTGAGATCCCACTTCTGATGTCGCAGAACGGCCTCGTTCTCACGACATCTCCTTTAGTTATTGCAGGTTTAGTGGGCGTCATCAGGATAAAATGCGAGCATAAAACACAATAGCCACGGTTTATACACTTTTAATTTAGATTTGATCAACATTATGACATAGTCTAAACTACCGAGCAGCGGGTTCAGGGCACCCGCTCATACTTTCAACTTCAATACTTTCTTTAAAACTCTCAAAGGTCCAACTCGACCTGTAGCCACCAACCAAATGTGCCACAAAAACTCCTCAGTCTACCGAAGTAGATACTACTCAAAGTATAGAGGGCGTCTAACCCCGCTCCGCCATAAGCTCTGCTCTGATTGGTCGTTTATTAAATTACAATATTCATAACTTTTATTAGGTTAGAACGATCTTTAAGTTATAGAAACGTTTAACAAATCAAATTAAATTAAATTAAGAATTTTAGAAGTAATTAAAATGTAAACAAATGATATTGTGCGGTATACATCCAGTCAACAATACATCGTCATATCGTCATAGTCATAGCTTCCCTCCGACACACACACATATATATATATATTAGGGTGGCGCAAAAAAACCAACTATTTTTTTAGTCTCGAGTGAAAAATGTTAGTTTTTGATGTTTTAAGAGCCCTCTCTAAAGGACAGCTCAAAAAAATATTTAAGAGGTCGCACCAAATTTTTAAAAATTTCAAAAATCGTCAAAAATTGTTTTTTTAATGTTTTTTCATGTTATATTACGTTTATTAATTATTAATTAAAATATTTTTATTAATTATGTATTGATATTATCTTTCAAATTTGTCATTAAGGAACTCGTTTGTGGAATAATATGATTTGTCTATTAATAATTTCTTTAGTCTTGTTATAAATATATTAATTGGTAATGTTTACATATATACCTTTTTTAACACTAGCGAAGCCGCGGGTAAAAGCTAGTTATATATAAAACTTTAATACAGCAATGTAAAAACATAAATAACACTACAAAGGCACTCGTAATAATAAAATAAACAATATATTTCTTTTATAGTCATCCCAGCAACTAAAATATAAGGATATTGTTCTTATATAATATTTATTTAATGGAATGAGCGGTTCTTTTGACAGTGTCTGTGAATACTTTTCTTTTACGATATTTGATATGGTGTGTGTATTATTGTGGTCTTATACGCTTTGTATTATCCAAAATCACAAATAAACTAGAGGGATTACAAAATTTTGAAAAAGACTAAAAATCAAATTCATTTTCTTCAAACTAAGTTTTGTCAAAGAGTATTTTTTTAAATGAGTTGTTTGTTAAAATGACGTTAAATTCTACTTACACCACTTCGTAACAAGTAGCAAAAAAAAGTTTTAAAATATATGCCGTGTCCTACACTTATTAGTAGGTATCAATTTTAGTAAGCGATTCTCCAAAAGCGGCCGCTTTAGGCCCTAAGATCAGTTTACATTCATTCTGATTTTTTTTTTGAAGATTAGAATCATGATGTATGACCTCTGATACGTAGTAACACATCTTAACATACACATAAATTTGACATAGTTTCGTTCCACTACTTACACCGTCATCTAGGTAGTTGCCAAATAGAGTATAAAAGAAAAAGGTCGCAAATTTGTTTAAAGTCTAGCAACTCAATTATTAGTTCTAGAGTAATTTTGATACTTACTAATAATGTTTAGTACTATGTTAAACATCGTGCAAGTATTAAGTTGCTTTAATTAAAACATACGCATTTTATCAATATATCCTATGATGCTCACTTTGAAAATATTGACTATTATTTTCTAAGCAAGAGATTTAACAGCTTGTTATGGTTACCAGAACAATTATTTGATAAAAAAATCTAAACGAACTGATAATAACAAATGTGCCGTATCGTCGGTTCTTTGGTAAATATTGTCAAATCATAACGGAAACATTTTTGCTTGAAATCCCGCTAGATATCCTTATCAACTTTAAATATATGTGTATAAACTTTAAGGGCCGCTTGCATAACGATCGCCTTTAAATAAAATTAGTTAATCATATTAAACTGGCTAAATACGTTTTACACAAAATGTATTGACAGTTCTTTAAACATTTTAAGCCGCAATTTTTTTTTTTTTTTTATTAGACTTGACTTTATGTTGTTGGTCCGAAGACCTCACAACTTTACCGGGGTTTTTGGGGCGAGCGCCTTCGCCTTGCGAGCCCGGGGGCAACTTGCTTGAGGGAGCTCCCTAGGGAGTTTTACCTCGGCTGGACTGTTGCCATGAGAGGGGGATGAATCTGATGATGCCCGCCAATGGGCGACACAATGAACTAATTGAGAACGGGCGACGGGTAATATAAAGCCCGAGAAGAAGGATCCCGGCGGACCGGGATCGGCGGTTCGCGGCGGCCTACGCTATCTTACTGCCGTTTCGCAACGTGTTATGGCTGGGAGAGAAGAAACGGCGAAAGAAAAAATTTTGCGTTGTGCAAGACGCTAATCGTATTTGAGGGTGTTAAATACATTTTGTGTTTCTTAAATAAATTTAAGCAACATTATGCAAGCGGCTCTAAAAATCACTACTCGTGTGAAACTTAGTATTGTTATATCCGTATTTAATTAGTTTTAGTGGATTTTAGACTAAAATTAAAATAACATGGATAAATTCTTTTTTTTTATACTATGGCTGACAATTAGTCAAAGTCAGTGAATTTTCTACAATTCACTGACTTTGACTAATACATAGAATATTGTCAGAAAGCAAAATAAATGTTCATATTCTAGACGTTATGGTGAGGTTATACACGTCCTTATTTTTTCTCGCGTAGGTACAAATATGACGTCATACTATCGTGCACCTACCTACATATGTGCAGTGGACACGCACCTTTAAAAACGTTAACGTTTTCCTTACATAGCACAAACTGGACTACATGATTGCCAGAAAACAAAAAATAGTTTATGCTTTAGACGTTATGGTGAGTTTATACACGTCCTTCTTTTTCCACGCGTACTGGACGTCAAACTATCGGGCAGCTACCTACATATACGCAGTGGAAACGCACCTTTAAAACGTTTTCCGCACAAAGTACAAACTGTATTCCTTTCCCGCGCAACCGCCGCACAACCTTTAAAAACGTTAACGTTTCCCGCACATAGCATAAACTGATCTAAATAATTGTCAGAAAGCACAAAAAATAGTTAATGCTCTAGACGTTATGGTGAGTTATACACGTCCTTCTTTTTACTCGCGTACTGGACGTCACTCTATCGTGCAGCTACCTACATATACGCAGTGGAAACGCACCTTTAAAACGTTTTCCGCACAAAGTACAAACTGTATTCCTTTCCCGCGCAACCGCCGCACAGTCTCACCGTCGGTCGTAGAGGGCGCACGTCGCGTTCTAATAACGAAAATTGACATTTAAAAATCGAACGCCCCCGTACCGACCTGAACTTCGCCTAAACTGGCGTGGGAATTTTCAATTTGGAATCTCGCACTGGAATCCTTCGTGATATAAATAACGGTAAGATTCAAAATAGAATCCTGTCAATTTATTTAAATTAGACTTTTATAATAAAAGTGTATTTTATAAAGTCATTATCCTTTTTGTAATAAAATATATTCTGAATACTATTTTAAATAATATTTATTATTATGTTATAAAAAATATTTCATAAATATTTTCTCATGATTATTTAAAGTTTATTACAAAAGAATTTACTCAAGAACGATACACACACTTCTTTTTTTAAAAGTGTTGAATTTAAAATTTTCGAACGAAAAAATGGTGACAGTTATTATTCTTAAAATATATATTTTTAGGCGAAGAACGTAAATTAAATCAGCTTTATTTTTTTATAATGGACCGTAACATAGTATTATCTTAAAGGTCGCTCAGGCTAGCAGGCTGGTTAATTAGGTTAGAACTAATTAGTCGGGGAGGGTTTCCCTTCTGTTTATATTTATACTCTGTGGCCTTAGAGGGCCTTTCGCTTGGATTATATTGTGCTCAGTAAACAGAGTAAATTTTGCTTAAGGGGGTCCGACCTACATAGAGACTACACACAGATGGCATAGTCTTAAAAAAAATAACCTGTTATAGCGTTTGAAATCTTATAAATTCGGTAAAACGTAGACTTTTCTATATACAAAACTCGGCTGCGCCGCAGTTCAAACTCTGGCCAGTAGCTTTATTTTACTTTCATTAAAATTTAATTAGGTTTCTATGTATTGCGAACGAAACCACGGGCAAAATCTAGTATATATAATATACGAGGATATAATCCTTCCTTGAAAAATTATATAATTGATGGTGAAAATCGTTGCGTGGTTTAGAAGGAGTTAGCAAATATACAGACAGATAAACGCAGAAAGCGACTTTGTTATATATAGGTAAAGGATTTACAAAATATAAAAACATACCAAGAATATCTATTTTAAAAGAATTAAGGGGGCTACCTAATAAAAACAACCCACGGCTAGGTGGTAGGATATTTGCCCGTCTGGATGGGCCCAGTCTAGAGTATGCCACCATAAGAACCTTGACTTTTATTCCAGCATTAGTGGCCAAGTTCCAGTCTCAGAGAGCGACAGCACAATGATAGCGCTTTCCATCAGGTGGGCCGTCTGTCTGTCTGTGAAACTCGTGCAATAAGAAGAAGTTAGCTTAGTTAGATAAAATTTACTTAAACAAATCTAAACAATAAAATTCATAATGTAAGCCGGCTTCGAAGATTGGACTGCACTTGGCTACTAATGCACGATCATACTCAACATACATACTCAAGGTTATTATGGCGACCTCTAGAGCAGGGGTGGTAGCTATCTAGACTGACAAAAGCCCTACGACCTGGCTGTGGGTTGTGTTGTCACGTCTTACGACCGGCTACCCGACCGTTGAAAATTATAGTGCGGAGAAAGTTCTCCGCACTTACACGGATAAAAGGCTTTTTTTAATTGCGCCTGTCAGCTTCGCAATACAGGTGTGTTATTAAGATGAGGTTATCACTAGGCGCAAATGACGGGAATGAAATAAGGAGAAGTACGAGGGCTAAAAAGGACATTGTGCAAAAGAGAGAGTTTCACTTACTCTCTCTTTTGCACAATGTTTTTATAGGTAACCATTTAAGCTTTTAACGATATTCGGAAACATGGTCATATTTGCGCAACACAAATATGAACCATACACAAACATTTTGAAGCCGATCGAGCTTGTTCAGTTGTTTTTGTGTTAAGTCGATATATCTGGCATCAGCATAATCAAGTATGGGTAGTAACAGATTGCGCAAGCATAACTTTAGTAGCAGAAGGGAGGAATTTCTAAGCCTTTCAATTTTTTACTGTAGAGCTAGCAAACTGAAAGACGCCCACGCCTGATAGAAAGTGGTAACTGTCGCCTATAGACGTTTTATTTTCTCATATTCTGAAAGTACGCCTGGAGTTGCCAATCACAGGGATGAAAACAGTACTTTTCGCCCCTGGTAAACGATTTTCACAGCTATAATAAAATTACATTTTAACGGTTTTAAGCGCGGTAATTTATTTGATTTTGGTTATTCAGACGTTTCGGCCGCTTTTCAGTGGCCGTGGTATTGTTAAAGTTTTATTTAGCCTACCGCCAACTTGTTCATTATTATGTATACAAGCCGCGAAAACTTAAGAAAATATTTTAGATTTTCACAGCTGCCAAAAAAACAATACGAACCATAGATAATACACAGGAATCATGTCCCAACTTTTTTTACAGCCACTGTCAAATCGCGGCATAATACAAAATATCATAAATTTTTTAACATCATTTTAAATTATTTTTCAATAAATTATTAATTAATTTACCTAAATTTAAGACAAATATTTACTATCTATCATCAGTGACAAAATACTGGCTGGTAGAATGCCACACACAAAAAAAATAACGTTTCATATGTGACGTATTAAATAAGTGCATCAGATTTAGATATGGATTTAACGCCTGATTTTATTAGAGAAGTAGTTGTTTGTTTCAAGGTTGTTATAATCAGGATTTTATCAGTATTTAATTTCCTCATATTCGAAATTAAAAGCAGACTGTTAACCTTGCAAGCAGAGTGTTAGCGCCCTGGCTTCGCTCTTGCGCCAAACCAACTCATGCCTAAAGAGGTCACGTTCACCTCTCGTGTATCAATCTACTATTACAACACTAGTGGCGAAACCAACGCATTGTCAGCTTTAAAATGGGATAGAGATAGAAAGAGTAGTATTAGAGGGAGGCTCCCTCCACTCGGAGGTCACGGTGGGCATACGGTGGATCAAGTGTCCTAAGAAAAGACATTCCCCTGCGTCAACAAAAAAAGAAGAAAGGATGAAATAGGGAAGATGGGAAGTGAGACATAGGAACTGTCACTCACCGTACTTAACACGATTAGTTCAAGGCTTACAGTTTCACCCAGATATTCTGTGAGAGCCTGGTATAGCCCCGACCGAGCCAGGACAGCTATAATCAAATTAATGATTGCAATATAACAAATTCAAACATCAGTAAATGTACTGAAAATCAATCTTGGTTGGTTATTTATACACAATGCATTACTATAACCTAATTACCGGTCATTTTATCAATTATGCACAAACTGTGGGAAAGAGGCATGTGAACCATTTATGTACCTACACATTAATGTACAAGGGTGCACGATCATGGAATTTTTAACATAAAAACTCATTGTTGTGTCATGGTTTTTAATGTTGTTTTCCCTACGGTTTCAGGTTAGCTATAGGTATGTATGTATGTTGTACCAATAAACCTTCGGTACATATATACTTATAGTTACACAGTGTAACCTCTATATAACAAATCTGAGGAGGGAGGACATAGGAATCTGAGAGGAGCTTAGAAAATATTCGTTATATCAAGAAATTAGTTCCAATGAGGTTTGTTATATAGAGGTGAATCTGGTCTAAGTTTCGTTTTAGCACGGTTAAGAGAAACTTAAAATAATAAGTAAAACACATAGTAATGAACGCCCTTTAACATATATTTACCTTACAACATCAAACATAAATATATTACGAAAGTTTAAATTCCTCGATTGTTACTGTAAAACAAATATGTTTAAACGTGTACATGAATTGCTAGAATACTTTTATGCAAATGTTGTACGTGGACGGAAATCGTTACTCACAGGTTAATTATACTTTGTAATCTTTGATTGAAATCTCGCTATAAAGAGGTTTTGACAAAAAGTTTATGAATATTGTAAGGGTATATTTTGCATTCAATCTTACAGTCGGTTCTAGGGGATTCCTAGCAATTGTTATATCAGGCGTATAGAAACAAAAATGGCAAAGTCCACAAAATTTCAAAAGTGACATTTAAATATCAACACAATCTTTTCCGTGTCTGTATTTAACCTGAAAAATCATATTGTACCAAATTCTGGTAAAGTCCATTATTATTTGCAATTGAAAATTTACTTCAGAAACAAATCTGGTAAATACTGTAAACAAATATTGATGTTTATCTTTTCCTGAAAATTTCGTCACTGTGGACGTAACCATTTTTGATTCTAGACCCCTGATATGGTGAAAATCGTTATATTGAGGTTCGCTGTAATAAGGTTTCACTGTGTTTACATACATATAGTCGTATATACATACATACATATATGGTAACGGGTAAAATTATATCCTACATCTCTGTCCGGTCCCTAGAGCTCCTGCCATAATTTATGGCAGCTTTTAGTTAATCCTATTTATGCCAAAATATATTTCATCTGTTTTGTAACGTGTACAGCAGACAGGCTATTGACCCAACTGATGGAAAGTGGTTACCATTACCTACAGACGTTTGCAACACCGGGTGTTATCAACGCGCTGCTGGCCATGATGTACTCATTATAACACCTTTCTTGAATAACTCCATATCATAAAATTGATGATCTCTGTGGTTGAGCTAGCTAAGTTTTAGCTGGTCTAACTCGCTGGAACGCAGAAGCTCCGGGTTCAATTCCTGGTATAGGAAATTTCGTAAACGAACTCAACGTTGTTTACTATGGTCTGGGTGTCTGGAATAGGCACCAGAGTGGTCCGTTGTTTATTACCCATAACACAAGCGTAACTTCCCGATTATTATTATAATATATTATATTACAAAGCTGTGGGAAAATTTAAGTTGTTTAAATTACAATTTGGTTGAGCTAATGCCGAGATTCATACGTATTAATATCCGTGCAGGAACGGAGAAATAATACAATGTCCTGCATTCGGGTGGCCTGTTGTAAGAAGCGACAAAACAACCCACAGCCAGGTGGTAGAGCATTTGCCCGTCTGGGTGACTACCACCTGGCTTAGAGTATGCCGCCATAATAACCTTGAGTTGTGTTCCGGCATTAGTGATCAAATTCCAGTCAGCCTTTAGAGATCGACAGTACATTGGTACCATCTTTGTTGTTACAAATGTCCATATGGGATGGTCACCGCTTTCCATAAGGTGGGCCGTCTGTCTGTCTGCTGAATTTGTGCAATAAAAAAATCTGACAAGGTTGCATGTACTTAATGTCTGGTTGCCATTGGGGCGACCTGGAAAACAAATATAATGAACAATAAATAATCCGCACACAAACACACATATCGTATATCCCCAAATTAAGCATGTTACGCTTGTGTACATATACAATGGACTACTCTGGGACGGATCCCATATACCCAGACTATACAAGTATACTCGTATATATTCGTTTCTAAAATTTACCATACCAAGAATCAAACCAAGAGCCTCTGCGGTGCAGTGAGGTCGGCCGGCAACCACAGAAGCCGTTAAAAATAGTAGACTACGTATATAGATACAATAATAGACGAAAATCATTCACTTTGGCCTCTTCGTCTTATATCAGTAAATTCTTTGTGACTTTTATATAATATTGACAACCTGTCAATGTGCCTTATAAAGTATTGTAATAATGGTATCTATATTTAGAACATTTCAAAGTGGGCTACGTTCCACTTGGAACTCACAATAACCTCGCTCACGACCGCCATTTTTCCAATTCCAATTGTTTGCGTGCGTTACCATCATAAACTCAACTGGAGTTGCTGTATAGGTGATTTAAATATGAAAATCGCGCCTGTAAACGTATCGATAGACAGAAATAATGCTTGTGGTCAACGACCACTTCTACTCACCTCTTGATATGGGTCGTTGTGATCGCTGCGTTAGAACATTATGATGTCATTAGTGACGTTTTCGCAGCGACCATAACGACCGTGTTCGGCGTGTTCGGTATGTGGAATAGCTGAAGGAGCATTTTGAGCGTTACGACCTGCAAGCGGAACGCGCCCTTGGTGGTAAAATATCAGATGTAATACTTTAAGTGGTAGGCATGGAAAAATACATTAAAGAATAATATGAACGTTTAGCGAGCAGCTGCGTGTTTGTGAAACCTTTCTTGTTGCAAATGTCTGAACGCTTTCCACTAATGTGCCTGGCCGCTGAACCTATGCAATAAAAAAAATGTTATTCGTAAACTTTCAACGTGATAGAGCAATGCTAGAATCATTATCTTGACCATAGGTTTTAGAGCCAGCTCGATCGGTGTAATACCACGATCTCACAGAATATAGGCGTGAAACGATTAACCTTGTGCTAATCCCCCACCTCATATTCTATCCTCTTATTCCAGCCCCATATTCACTAGACCACTTGACATATTGCATGTGTACAGTATAAAGCAATGTACTAATTGAGATATGAGGCAGTCAAGCGATAACCACGAGCAGAGCGAGACTTGTGCACATTCGGTAATCTATTTAGTGACGGACTTTGCGCATGTTATTGAACCGTGCATTACGTTTGGACTGGTTTTGTTCAGTTATATTTGTACCTGTGTTATACGTGTTTGTATAGTTCTAATAAACTTTATAGTAATTGCCTTGTCTTGCGCATTTTTCCTTTGAAAATTTATTATTTTCTTGATGGCGAGGAATAATTTATAAGGAAGTGTTCTTCGGCGCAACCAGGTTATTTCGTTGTACGTATTCTTACATGATCATGATTATTTTGGTAAATATTAATCTACTTATATGCTGTTAAGGTGGTTTGGGCATGTAGAGAGGATGGATGAAAATAGAATCACGAAACAAGTGTATGACAGTATTGTGAATGGTATAGATGGTAGCGGTAGACCACGAGATACACACCATGATCAAATAACAGAAGTGTTAAAATGAGGGCAGGCAAAAAGCATATTGTTACGAGTTACGGGACTCGGATCAAAATGCCGTTGAAATTACTATAGAATTTATTAGAACTATACAAACACGTATAACGTAATATAGGTACAAATATAACTGGACACAACCAGTACAAACTGCACGATTCAATAACACGCGCAAAGTCCGTCACTATATAGCTTATCGGATGTACACACGTCTTGCCTAGCTTGCGATTATCGCTTATCTGCCTCAACCCTCCGTTCGGGCATTGTTTGCAATGAAAGTATACAATATGTCTCGACACAATATTTGACCGCGTAAACGATAGTTTCCAACACAACACCTGGCTAAAGACTATCATAAAATATTACAATACACAATAGGCTGTTTTCTAATTACAAATTTTAAATAAAAAGGAAACAAAACAAGTCCAAATGCCGAAAAGGTAATAAACTGCAGGTGTGAATTGTTCTTTGTCAGTGGTGACAATATCAAATAAGCGGGTTTTAGAAAAATAATAATTATCTGAAATATAATAATCAAAGTTTATTACACTAGAATTATCACAATGACAATATTAAATACAGCACAATAATACACAGAAATATTAGAACAACTCCAAGATTTGTCTCCACGCTTGTCAGGTGTCGAGCAGCAAAATACTGCGACTATCGACCACAACTATGTGACTCTTGTCCAACAGAGCTTTCGCTCTGTTCGCAGAACAACGGTTGTAGACTGTAGATTGTAGACTGTCGTGGTAGATTGCTGGTTGTAGACTAGTCCCCCTCTGCCCGAACACCGAGTATTTATAAGATCCTCGTAGTGCGTCTGCAGTGACACCATCCTGTAATACTTTGGCGCCACTTTACTTCCGTCATAACACCAACTTCCGCCACCCGTATAACTTCCAACTTCCGGTTACTCCATTTTCGATATCCGTTGGCTTGATAATAAATGCTTCTACGTTGATATCCGGTTATACGACTTCCGATTACTACACTAATGAATACTCTCTTCGGTTATTGACTACTTCCGTTAGGTGGTTACTTTACAATAACAAATACGAGTCTAACACGGGCATGTATATATAATAAAAGTAGTTAAAGCAAAAGTTGTTTGCCACGATCGCCGCAAGTGGAGATCTATAGTCGCTGCCTACCCTCAAGGGAAACAGGCGTGATAATGTGTATGTATGTATGTACTATACTATTTCCATTTCTTTATTTTCTCGATGACAGCTTCTTGTGGAAACTTGAACGAGCGTCTTTTTTACATTATGTATACATTATTTAATAAAAATATGACGCTTACGCACGTACAAGGTCATTGCAGAGTCGGAGAGACTAATAGGGATGGGACTATCGATAAACGTAACACGATAACAGACCCGATATTTTTTTACAAAGTGTAAGAAACTAAACTATTGCCGAATAATTTTGTACAAATTTATTAACTAATATTACACTTCGTTACAAGATGTAATTATATTATGATTCTTTATTTTTTTTTAGTCAAAATCTGATGAATCGTCGCTGTCACTCGTTGAGCTCTCCCCAACATTAATTATAGGTTCCTGTACTTCTATATAAACATATTTGAATGTTTTTGTTGTATTTGTCTTATCATATATCATTTATATATAGATATCATATATATTATATAGATATCATTACTTATTTGGTCACAACACTACAACTGTCAAATTAGAACTGTCATCGAGAAAATAAAGAAATGGAAATAGTATAATATAATAACATTTCATTTGTTTTCGGTCGAATGAGGTGGAAAGGGTTAAAATTGAACAACAACGCGTTAGGTCTGAATTTCAAAATAAAATATCAGTGAGGGTAAATTCAAATAGGTTTGACCCAAATAAATGGTTGGGTTATGCCACAGAGAATATTTTTCTAAACTAAATGTTGCAAACCTTTATTATGGGTTAGAGGGGATGGCTATAAGAGGGATGGAATAAAGATGGTATAGTGGAAGTCTTTTCTAATACTATTGTTACGAGTTACGGGACTCGAATTAAAATGCCGTTGGAATTACTATAGAATTTATTAGAACTATACAAACAGATATAATACAGGTACAAATGTAACTGAAGACAACCAGTACAAACGTAATGCACGATTCAATAACACACGCAAAGTCCGTCACTATGTAGATCATCGAATGTACATACGTCTTGCCACGCTGTGGTTATCGCTTTTCTGTCTCACCTCTCCGTTCGGGCATTGCTTTATACTGCATAAATACAATATGTCTCGACACAATACTCGACCGCGTAACAATAATTTCCAAGAATCACATCTGGGTAATGACTATCATAAAAGATTACAATACACAAGGGGCTGGTTTTCTAATTACAAATTTTAAACACAAAGTAAATAAAAGAATTCCAAATGCGGGAAGGTCACTGCAGGTGTGAATTGGTCTTTTTCGGTCGTAACACTATCGATATACTAGAGCTAGACTTCCTAAAAGCCACCAATTATTTGTTGGTAACAATTTAAGAGTCTAGCGATCAATTCTACTCGATGCAATTGTTTTGGTCACAGTGTTGACACAATCGCCATTAAAAGCGACTCACTCTTGACCGCGACTCGCGCAGAACCGCGATCCTGAGGGGTGCGGTCGAGTGTAAAAAAAGAGAAGCACGTAATGGCCGCCATGCTACATAGGAACATTTTTCGTGTACCGTTGTAACGCCCAACATTCCACTGTAAGGTTTTATATTGTTACCTCGTTTAAAAAACACTTTAAGGTTTTACGTTGTTACCTCGTTTAAAACACGCTATTAATCTTATACTAATAAATCATGGAGGATAGAGGTAAGGAAAACCATCTCAGTATATTAAAAAGTGTCCACTGAAGGGCAGCAAATTAAGATGGCGCCATAATAGCAAGTGGAAAGTATTTAAAAATAGCACCACAAATAATTAGAGTAGGATACTAGATTAAAGAAGGAAAGAAAGACTTCCTCTTTGTCACCGCGCATTTTACGAAAATGTAATTATTGCATTTATATACATACATCGCAATACGAGAGTCTCAATACTGTTCCAAATTATAATTATAAAATTTTTCAACCCAGCACACTTCACTTCGTTTATAACTGCTAAATTCATATAATTTCCTTTTCCTACACTAGCGCTATTTTGACGAGTTTTCGAACCATAATTTGCTGTTTACAGGTGGACACTTTTTCAACTGATCCCCCATACTAGATGGTCCTCCTTACATCTACCCTCCATATAATATATAAAGCCTTGTAAGTTTGTTTGTTTCTTTGTGTGCTTATATCGAGGAAGGCTATGGGCGATATATCAATACGCGAAGACCAATAGGAGCGGAGCACCAATGAAGAGTGTTTCAAAATTGCTACCTAAAATAAATAATTTAAAAAAAACTAACCTTTTTTAGTGACATACATGTCTGAGAGACCGAGTGGTACGAAAAAGTTGAATGACTTTTTAATCCCTTATCAATTTGCGTTTTGATTTGGAATGGCTTTCTAACTTTACGCCCTCATCTAGCGGCAGCGACATGGGTGATGTTTCTGGGATTTTCTTGTTAGATTTGTCTATAAATATTGTCTATTATATGTTCTTGTCAATGGTGATTTATTGATTATTGAATAGTAACGGCTATCGAATGTATTCCACATAAATAAGTAAATATATATAATTCAATCGTTGTTGTTGTTTGCTTCCGCTGCGTCCCCATAACTTTATCATTTCTTGCCAACTCGGTGCGTGAGATCAGCGAAACGGAGAAAGTATACTAATTTCTGCGGCCAGGCAGCTTGTCTTAAGAGGCGACTAAACAACCCACAGCTAGATGGTAGGGTATTTGCTTGTTTGTATGCCTGCTTGTCTAGAGTATGCCGCCATAATAACTTTGTGCTCCGGTCATAATTGGCAAGTTCCGGCCTCCCTTTAAAGAACAAGCAGCACCTTAGTAGCGTCTTTGATGTAACAAATGTCCATAGGCGTCCCGTCTGCTGAACTCGGACAATAAACAAAACCAACGGTGTAAATCAATTTGACGTCACCAATGGCGGGTTGCCATTATGCCAAATCTTACACGCTTAGAACGGGTTCAATTTATATTTGCAACTGTTCTTAAAGGAACTACGAGTAAAGAAAACAATAGCTTTCGGATTTACCCTTTTTTGAAAACACACCTAGCTGTCAGTGTCAAACTGTCAAGTCAAATGATAAATTATTCTTTACGTACTGTTTGTTTTATACTGTGGCGTGTCCTAATTGTATCCTCGTCGCATTAAAATTCGCGTAGTATTTCAAATGTGCGGCATAATAGCATTATTTCGGCTCTACCTTTGTTCATGTAATTTTGTTTAAAAACTCTGATACGCAAACCCAACTTAGGTGAGAAATTAAATATTTATCTTATTCATATTGAGTTAGAATAAGTTTGTAGGGTTCTTTAAGGTTCTAAAAGAAGCCTAGAAATTTATATAATAACAGCCCATAAATGTCCCACTGCTGGCGCTCGAGCCGAGGTCGAACCTCACAGGAGGCGGCTCCTCGAGCGCGCTGCTTCCGGGCTGAACGCCTCCGCTCCCACGGAGTCTCGAAAGTCCGATATCGCTGAAACAGCCATCTGCGGTTATTCAGCTGGATCCTCCTAAAATAAACACTGCTGGGCTCGGGCCTCCTGCTACTATAGGGGAACGAACAGTATACCTACCACACTTATCCAAGGCTAGGTAGGTTTGGCACGTCCATTATCTCGATGTGCAGGTTGCATCACGACGTTTTCCTTCACCGTTATTAGCACGTGGTACTTGTAACAATACATACTATATGCTTATGTCAAATTTTTAATTTATGTCAAATTAAGTCAAACCAGCCTTGAGTAGTTTTTATCATATCAGGTATTTTCGTTTGAGTGCTTTTTATGCTTCCATAGCTAAATCACGAAAACAGGAAAGTTTTGGTACGTCTATGGACCCATTTTGCAAGGACTGGCACACACTTGATCTATTTAAAGGAATATTATACAAAAAATTCATTAAAAAGTTTTGAAAACAAGACTAACATACTAACAATAAATACTCTTTTGTTAATTAAGCTGTATATAGATATTATTAGTCTAGGTATATTTTAGTCTTAATTTTTTATTATTTAATTTAATTTTAATTTATGTAATGATGGTAAATTTTAAAAAAATATTGTAAAAACCTAGGCCACGACAAAGACAAATTCCACGTACAGATCTGCAAAAGCACATTTTATTACATGTCGGCATTTGAACTAATCGTAATCCTTTTATGATCGTCTTCTTTTGTTAACTTATTTATTGGCATACGTTTCTAGTTATTGTAGAGAACAGCCTATGGTTCTCGTTTACGGCCGCTTGCGGCTGCATCGTTAGCCAGGTGTGGCGGATTACGATTACAAGGTTATTGTGTCGACGTTGCCGGGCGGGCATATTTGCTTTGTGAAGTGTAAAACGACGGTCTGATGAAGAAAGGGGGCAGTTAAGTTACGACTACGATACGGGCATGACATGTGTACATTCGGGAATGTAGTATTGACGGACTTTGCGCGTTTTATCGAATTACGTTTGGATTTATTGTCTTCGGTTATATTTGTATCTGTGTTATATGTATTTGTATAGTTCTAATAAATACTATAATAGTTCTAACGGCATTTTAATACGAAGTCTCGTAATAATATTTTATGATTTATACCAAAAAAATAAACTATTTTCATATTTAGACTAACATAAATAACCTAAATACATACATACATACATAACTATACGCCAGGTCCCTTGCGGGGTACGCACGAGCAACAAAGCGCCATACAGGCTTATTCTTACACACCTCACTTGCTTCTTTGACATAAATAACCTCACTCATGAAAATAACATTTCTCTTTCACTAATAAACAAAGACATAAAAAGGCATGGTTTATTAATGGCTCGTTCAACAATTGTTTACGTCCACTGACATTTGCCCTTTTTGCATTACATAAAACAGACCCTTTACGAAATGTCAAGAGTGAATTAAATGTAAAATATTTAAATAACTGGTTACTGATAGGATACGATACGATATGATACGATGTAATACTTTTACATGCCGACAAAGTGAATGAACACCTGGTTTATTACCTTTCCCGCATTTAGACTTCTTTTGTTTACTTTGTGTTTAAGATTATACTTGTTTATAGCCGCAAGTGTGCGGATTACGATTTTTTTATTTGTGAACTATACAAAGACGGCAGGATGGAGAGAGGAGACAGTAAAAGCGAAAATAAGCGAGATAAGACGTGTGTACATTTAGTGACGGACTTTGCACGTGCTACTGAATTGTGCATTACATTTGGACTTATTGCGTCCAATTATATTTGTACCTGTGTTAATAATACGTGTTTGTATAGTTCTAATAAATTCTATAGTAATGTTACGAGCTACAGGACTCGAATTAAAATAAATGCCGTTGGAATTACTATAGAATTTATTAGAATTATACAAACACGTATAAAACAAGTACAAGATAAAACTGGATGCAACCAGTTCACACTGCACGATTCAATGCAATTCAACACGCGCAAAGTCCGTCACTATGTCGCTAATCGAAAGTACTCCACGTCTTAATCGTATCGTAGTCGTCGATTGACTGCCCCATCCCTCCGTTCGGGCATTTTTTTATACCGCGTGCCAGTGCACCGCTCGCCACTCGGAAACGCCAGTGAATTTCAGAGAAATAGTAATTTTCACATCTGGCAAGCTTCGGCGCAATGCAATAAAAACAACGATTAAGTCGTTCAACACTAATTACAGCCATAAAATAAGTACGATAACAATAGATAGTTTTAAAGTTTAAACACGAAGTAAATAAAAGAATTCGTTTTTTACAACATGCAGGTGTGCGGTCTTTGTCGGTATGTAACAGTATTAACAAGATCTGATAAGTAGTTACTAAGCAGTGGGGTATTTTTATTTTTCAAACAAATCAAAAAGTTAGATTTCACTTGAAAAAACCTACTAAACGTGGTTTTAATAACACATTTCATATTGTATATGAATCTTTACCAAATAACCAAAGTAGAAAAATGAACTCGTGGAAAGGGCTTAATCCCCTGCATTTTTTTTTTGAGTCAGCAGTTCTAACAATGGCGGAGTAATTAAAACGCCCAATGGCGCGCGCAAACCTTTGTTAAAGTATATTGCGGGATTATTTTTAGATGTTCTGAGTCTATAAATAGTTGATAGCTCACCGTGGGGTGGCAACACTTATGTTCATCATCATCTCTTCTTAACCGATTCCGGTTAAGGCTTTAGTGAAGTATTCAACGTTTTTGCGCTCGCAGGCCAATTGGGTATTTGAATGTTTTTTTTAATATAATTGGAAAGTTCATTTATAAGTTTGATAACAAACTATTGCTACGAGTTGCTGGAATCGAATAAGAATGCCGTTGTAATTATTATAGAGTTTATTAGAACTATACAAACACGTATAACACAGGTACAAATATAACCGAACACAACAAATTGAAACGTAATTCAATAAAACGCGCAAAGTCCGTCACTTATTACATTCCCAATTGTAGTAGACACGTCTCGCTGCGTTCGTGGTTATCGCTCGACTGCCACCCTCTCTAGCAGGTCATCGTTTTATACTGTACAAATGCAATGTCCCCGTATGTAAGTCGACTTAATCCGCCACACCTGGCTAATGAATCGGCCGTAAACTGCCATAACACATTACAATAAAACAATGAGCTGTTTTCTAATCACAAATTTTAAACAGAAATTAAACAAAAGAAGACGATCATAAAAAAGTTACAATTAGTTAAAATTCCGGCAGGTAATAAAATGTGTTTTGTTTCAAATATACAGGTGGATTTTGTTTTTGTCGGGGTCTGAGTTGTAACACTATCTCCCTCTACCGAGCATCGTTGCTCCCTCGGTAGCGGGCGAGCCGATCTACATGCACAATTTTCGGTTTTCCTCTTACTCCTTGTTTTACCTTATATGTGAGGTCGTTGATCCTCGTTATGTCTTTGTATGGTCCTTCCCACCGAGCTTGAAGTTTGGAGCTTTTCCCTTTTCTTCTAAGTGGGTTATGAAGCCATACTATGTGGCCTTTGTTAAAGCCACTGCTCTTGGCCCTTCGACGTAACGGGTTTTCTGTTTCAGCAAATTCCCCGTAGGGTATATGGTATAGGTGGTAACCTATTTGCAGTAATTAATGGATATATATCGTATTAAAGCAAAGTACATAGAAAGAAGAAATTTAATCACACGCGTACTCCACCACAGGGTAATTAAGCGTCATTAAACATCCCTTTTAGACATGTAATGTTGTAAATGCGTTTAATAATTAAATCACATATTCACGCTTCAACGCTTCTCCAAAGCATTATTAGTTCATTAATTGTTAACTCGAATGACAATCCTAACTAATATTATCTTTATTTTGTTACGACCTGAATGCCGACAAAAGACAATTTCACTTCTTTTGTTTACTTTGTGTTTAAAATGTGTAATTAGAAAAACAGCCCATTGTGTTGCAATCTTTTATGGTAGTCATTAGCCAGGTGTTATTCTAAGAAATTCACACAGCCGAGAGACATATTATATTTGTGCAATATAAAGCAATGCCCCAATGCAGAGATCGGCAGTCAAGCGATAACCACAAGCAAGGCAAGACGTGTGTACATTCGGTAATCTATATAGTGACGGACTTTGCGCGTGTTATTGAATCGCGCATTACGTTTGGACTGTTTGTGTTCAGTTATATTTTTACCTGTGTTATACGTGTTTGTATAACTCTAATAAATTCTATAGTAATTCCAACGGCAATTTAATTCGAGTCCTGCAATTCGTAACAATATAGTACTAGCTGCGCCCGCGGTTTCACCCGCGCGAGTCCTAATAAGGCCGCCCTTTGTTCAACATTTATAGTATGTAGTTTCTAAGAACGTAGTTTAAATTTTGTTGGACAACAGAGTGTTTCATTCATTCACTTTTACGGAATTACTTCTTTTACATTCTTTACTTCTGGTATACCGTGGAGTAGCAGTATTTTCCTTCGGTTGTGCATATCCAGTTTATCTTGACTATGGGCTAGGAGTTCGTATTGTTGTTGGAGAGATTTTAATGCTTGTAAAACAAGCACTTTGAAAAAAGAAAACTCAATAGCCAAGGTTACAAGGACAGAGTTGAGCGGCGCAGACTTGGGGAGGCCTTTGTCCAGCAGTGGACTGCGATCGGCTGATGACGACGACTACGAACACCTTAACTACTACTCGTGCGCAGAAGGTTTGCCGATGGCCTCATGATGTCACGCGTCGATGGTCAGTTGGGTTGACAAAAAAAGTTACATAAATAGTTGTTGCAATAAATTTATTATTGTAAATACTATATACAATTATATATAATAATAGTAAGTAATACAATACAACAATAATAGGTATTCATCGGCAAACCTTTGGGCGCGGCTTATAATCTCTCTATCTATAATATAGTTACGAGTTGTGGGACTCGAATTAAAATGCCGTAAGGTTACTATATAGTTTATTAGAACTATACAAACATGTATAACACAGGTACAAATATAACTGAACACGTAATACACAAATCAGTAAATACATTACCGAACCTACACAAATCTTGCTTCGCTCGTGGTTATCGCTCGACTGCCTCGTCCCTCCACTGGGGCATTCTTTTATACTGCACAGATATAATATGTCTGCCCGGCCGCGTGGACCGAATTCCCTGGAATCAGTTTTTACTTTAAATCCGAGACACCTGGCTATAATGATCACAATACAACAATAGGCCGTAAAAGATTACAATACACAAAGGCCTGTTTTTGTAATCGCAAATTTTAAACACAAAATAAACAAAAGAAGTCTAAATGCCGAAATGTAATAAAATGTATTTTTAAGGTATGCAGATGTGAATTTGTTTTTGTCGGTCGTAACAATATTATGAAAATCTCAATATGCCGTGTTTATACATTAAAGCTATTATAAAAAACAACTGGACCAGACTTATAATTATTGTCCTTATGAAAGAATGAAAGAAAAATACTTTATTTGAAATAATAGTAACGACCTTCCTTCCTTCGGGGCCTATTAAAGGAAGAAAACAAAGCCTTTGGTAAAATTCGCTAAGCTTTAAAAAAAACTTTTGCAACATCTTTATTCAATCTCACAAAGTTTTGTTTTCTCAAATCTTACCGTCTTAGGCTTGATTGTTGTTTGCTAAAACTCCGTTTACTTAACTTTGATTGATCGCTTTGATTTTCTTAGGAATTGTGTTTAAGATAAGATACGAGAAAGTTAGTAGCAATTAATAAGGTCTGGCCTTATTGTATGCCAGGTTTGTTAGAATAGGTCACCATCGTCCTAGCGTTAGTCCCGGTTTGGTTAGGAGTGACTGCGTTCTTGTTGCGACAAACGCAGCGAAACTGGCCGTCAAGGCAATAAGTTCAAATTCAAATTCAATAGTTTTTATTCAAAATAAGTTCCACTGGAGAACACTTTTTGAAGGTCATACATATAGGTTAAAATTTAATTTTACTTCCTAGTCTATGTACACCGCTTCGCAACGTGTAATTGCTGTTAAGGAAAAGAAGCGGCAAGAAACTCCCCAGCAACACGTCTATCTAAAAATTGTTTTTCTTTATACTTGTTATTCTATTTATATTTAGGTTCTTTTTTTAAAGTTTTATACAGATTTATGTTACAGAATGACTTTTGAAGAATTAATGGAGTTGTAGCAAACAGTGCATATTCAATAAAACAGAGCGCAATAAAAGGGTAGAAAATATTATTATAGTTATATAAGGGGATGCCGTATGGTGTCCTTCGAAGCGGCCTCTCTACTCGCCAGATCCCAACCATGGGACCTCGAAGCCAGGGTATTCGCGTCATTATACCAGTGGCTTAAGGAGGCCCTGGCGAGGGGCACGAGACCGGCGCCTCAGAAAACCGAGGCCTGCCGGTCCGAGCTCCGCGACGTCGCAATGGTGGTTTAGGTTGTTTGGTGGTGGTTTAGGTGGTTTGGTTTATGAAGACCGCCTCAGACACCCCAGCGCGGGTCTCACTACTGTCGAAGCGGTGACGCCCGTCCCCCCACCTCTGGGCGGCTCCCGTGAGCGAATTACATACCGCCTCACGCACAGAGAGCTTGAGGATGCCGGGAGATAAAAGTTAGTCCCACGGCAGTGGATTGTCCTCGCGAGGCTCACGCTTGCCAGGGCAGCGGAGAGTCTAGATCATATACTCGTAGCCCTGGCATAAGGCATAGGACGGAATACCCAGGGGTTTTAGTGGGTATCCCTAACTGCGGAGTGGCAATAGCATGGCACCAGTTATGACTGGGCATGCTAGTGGCACCCCGGATCTAGCGACTCCCACACACGGGTCGCGAAGTATGCCCCCAAGGTTCTGCCCTTGTCGTGGCTTATGGTCCTGAATCTGATTTCCCATGGTTTATTACAAGAGAACGCAGCCCAATACATATACATGATAAACAAACACACACACACACACACACACACACACACACACACAGAGAGACACACACACGCACGCACACGCACGCACACACACACACGCAATAATGTTTTTTTTTTTTAGTTATGTTTATGTTAGTAATTAATGACTAGCACTGATTTGGTCCAAAGAGGACCTAATCAATAACCAATAGGTTTAAATTATGGTGAACAATAAAGAGTTTTCAATTAATTTCATAAGAATTAAACATTATATATAAAATTATTTGGGGTCGGCACAATATGTATTTTCCTTCCACACTCTTCTATTCTGACATACATCTTCTGTCACACCACAAATCATCATATCATCCTTCACGCAGTCCATCCATCTTTTTTTGGTCTACCTTTACATCTGTACCCATCCATCTTGTAGTTTAACATTATATTTGTCACGTGACTTTCATCCCTCCTCGTTATATAATGAGGAGGAGAAGTTAGTATGGCCCATACCAACTATACAATACAACAACAACTATTCTTTAACTATTATTTAACTATTATACAATAACAATTTCAGTGGCATTAGTTTGTCGCACATCATACCGGTTACCTGTCTCCCCTTTAGCCATGCTACATTTATTCTCTTTACTACAATTACTCTGCAGTAGTGAACCAAGGAATCTGAATTCGGGATTACATGCTAATGAGGCTGATTCTAGTCTAAGAGGCAAAGCACTAGTAGTAGAGGAGACGTGGAAGATCGACCTTCACCGATCTGATAACCAGATGAGACGTATTTTTTATCAAATATATTTTATGAACAAATATGCCTATAATTACTTGCCTATCCAAAAGTGCTCAAGGCTATTTTTAATTAAATTAACTTTAATCGATTTTTTTTCATCACTTTCATTCTATTGATAACCAAATGAATTTTATTTTACTGATAGTTTTTAACACACAGAATATGCCTAGGTAGTCTTGCCTACTCATTTCTGTGTATGGCTACCTGGCAAGCAGATGTGAACAGGTAAGCCAATATAGGTGACTCCATCGATCTGCTAACTTATCGAAAGTTATATCAAATTTTAGATTATTTTATTACAAAATCAGTCACATATACTTGCCTGCAAAAAATCGTATTTAAATTACTATTGCCAAGCTAAAAACTTTTAGAGTTTTAGCCACTTGATAGGTGCGAGAGAGAAAGCAGAGCGTCCGAGGTCCGTGTGGTAGAACAGGACACAACATAACAGCTGCACGGTACTTGACCGTTGAATGTATCCGAGTGCGCATGCTCGTGTATAGTCGAAAATCATTTATTAGTGACAATACGTGCTAAATAATATTAATTGTGATTTTAAAAATGTGTAAAAAGTGTTTTTTGTGTGATCAGAAAAAAGAAATTATTGACTTTAATGAACATTCATTTAAAACATGCCATTTAAAATTGGCTTTCCG
Source organism: Dendrolimus pini (assembly GCA_949752895.1). NCBI lineage: Eukaryota > Metazoa > Arthropoda > Insecta > Lepidoptera > Lasiocampidae > Dendrolimus > Dendrolimus pini. Next base: position 5,610,796 of record OX457150.1, read on the forward strand.
TAAAAAACAAAGCTTTAAGTATGGAGATATTCAATTAAGCAAAGAATCGTCAGATTTAGTTGGTTATCATTACACGTGTTACAACAAAGTTAAAGTAATAAAAAAATTATGCTTTGTTAAAATATAGTTGTGTTTGTTTGTTGGTTTAAACAATATAAATGTATTAATTTTTTTTTTCTATATTGATTTTTTTTTTTAATTTTTATAACAATATTTCAATGTAACACTTATTCTTTCCCGCTTTACGGCATTTTTTTTTAATTTAAAATAATAAATAAATCAATCTTTATTTAATTTAAAAAAAAAGAATTTACATTTTTATATATTTTTTTAAATTTAACAATTTAGCTTTAAAATAATAAAAAGTTTTGTTGAAATAGTTTATATTTTTATTTATTTATATAATAATATATTAACTTATTTATTTTTGATTATTGCATAGCTGTAAGTATGTTTAGTGTGAAATAATATAAAAATTGTGATTGAAATTAGTTATAATAAATTGGAGTTCAAACTTACTCACAAGTGTAAATAAATGCGGTCTCTGTCACTCACATGTACACGAGCATGCGCACTCGGATACATTCAACGGTCAGGTAGCGTGCAGCTGTTATGTTGTGTTCTGTTCTACCACACGGACCTCGGACGCTCTGCTTTCTCTCTCGCACCTATCAAGTGGCTAAAACTCTAAAAGTTTTTAGCTTGGCAATAGTACTTTAAATACGATTTTTTGCAGGCAAGTATATGTGACTGATTTTGTAATAAAATAATTTAAAATTTGATATAACTTTCGATAAGTTAGCAGATCGATGGAGTCACCTATATTGACTTACCTGTTCACATCTGCTTGCCAGGTAGCCATACACAGAAATGAGTAGGCAAGCCTACCTAGGCATATTCTGTGTGTTAAAAACTATCACTAAAATAAAATTCATTTGGTTATCAATAGAATGAAAGTGATGAAAAAAAATCGATTAAAGTTAATTTAATTAAAAATAGCCTTGAGCACTTTTGGATAGGCAAGTAATTATAGGCATATTTGTTCATAAAATATATTTGATAAAAAATACGTCTCATCTGGTTATCAGATCGGTGAAGGTCGATCTTCACCGGCTCTTAGACTATAGAGGTCCCGCCAAAATCACAAAACAGGTTTTCGGTTTTGCTTGTGCTTATTTTTTATCCAACGCTCTCTAGCGCTTGTACAAAACTAAGGTTACGTAACAATGTTACGTTTTATATCTGAAACATCAAGCTATAGGGTAAACAAGTCAGTAAGGGGATACAAGCCCGCCCCGCTCCACTGGTGCAGAGTCATCGCCATAATCAATCAATGCCCGCAAAGATGGCTATCTGGGACATTTATAACAAGCGGGACAAATTGCAATCAACCACTACTTGTATTAATTGATTTCGTTGGCTAATTAATATACCTGTTTCCGTGCTATATCTATGAAGCGAAGGCTTACAAAAGCAGAGTTCTAGGACTGAAAATGCTTATTAAAATATAGGTTTTAAAAGCTCTTTAATCCTGCACTTTTAGAGTGCATTAAGCTGATATTACACGGTTCAACCAAATTGGTTGAAAGTATATGATGGTACATGGATCATTTTGATGGCTCCATCCAAATTGAAAGACAGAAGTGTTCTGAATTCCTACCTAACCTATAATTAGTTTTTACATCGCATTGTAAACCTTAGTCATAAGTCTAGTAACTGATTAAATGTACAAAACTGTTGGTGATCCTTATTAAAATAAAATAAAAAATGAAATTGTTATTCCGATTTTCGACTTTAAAGCATATTTTCTTGGACCATAAATCATTTAACAATGAAAAATTTACAATAAGTTTTTCCCATTTTATTAGTGTTTATGTACACATAATATATTACAATCATTTTTTCCAATAATTGCCGAATTTATATAGATGACGTGTAGTAATTCAATATTACATATGCGTGTGAGAGATTGTCAGACGGGTGTTTGAAAAACATAACGATGTTTTAATGACTTTGTTTTTTAGGTCAATTAAATAGATATTGATTTCAACTTGACCTGATTTGAGTAGTTTTTACATATACTTACACCAGCTCTGCCCGATATTGAAACATTCTTCATTGGTGCTCCGCTCTATTCCGCTATTGGTCTTAGCGTGATGATATATAGCCTATAGCCTTCCTCGATAAATGGGCTATCTACCACTGAAAGATTTTTTCAAATGAGACCAGTAGTTCCTGAGATTAGCGCGTTCAATCAAACAAACAAACTGTTCAGCTTTATTTATTATAAGTAAGTTAGTATAGGATTAAGCCTGATTTACGTGTTCATTCGATAAGTAGCGTATTAACTGAGGATATTGGCGAATTAAGCTCTTATTATTGTTTGGATACACATTAATCGACAACTTTCTACTTAACTCCGCCATTTTACCGACACACACACGCATTGGGAGTTCATCCACACTTCCTCGATATCTGGAAGTCATCCACTGTTTGGGACGAACGCTCCTTCATGTCATACTTGAGCAAGCTGTGGAATGCACTCCCTCCTGGGGTTTTCCCAAGGTGCTACAACATTGAAGTATCAAGGAGGTAGGCAACGCGTCGGGATTCTTGTTGTTGCATATGTCCATGCGCGACGGAGATCACCGTTGTTATCAAGTGGACCTGTTTGTCAGTTTCCTTACAACACAAAATAACTGACAAATTACTATGGACAGTCCCGAACGTTCTATCCATGCAGGAACGGAGAAAGAATACAATTTCCTGCGGCCGGACGGCCTGTCGTACGAGGCGACAAAACAATTCACAGCCAGGTGGTATGGTATTACGGCTACCACCCCTGGGCTAGAGTATGCCGCCATAACAACCTCGGGTTGTGTTCCGGCATTAGTGACCAGGTTCCAGTGTCCCTTAAGACAGCAGCAGCGCATTTGTAGCACCTTTGGTGTTGCAAATTTGCATAGGCGATGGTAACCGCTTTCCATCAAGTAGACCGTCTGCGTGTCTGCTGAACTCCTGCAATAAAATAAAGGTTCCGTAGCCAGATATTGACATTCGTTGCCTTTAAGGAACTGAGACAATTTTTTCTATACAGTCGCGTGTAAGTCTGAGCCAAGAAATAGTGGTTATACCCTATTTTATGATTTACGGCTGCCGGTATTACGCGAAATAAATTCCATTACGTTCTATTGTTGTGCCGGGTGACTTTCGTATATTAAATTATATCTTATAGACCAAAATCTTAGAAATTTTATTATGAAAATGATAAATTAGACTTGGGTTTTTTTTGTATAGGTATTAATTTATTTAATACTAGCTGTCCCGGAAGGCGTCGTCCTGCCCGGAAAAGTTTCAATCGATATGATGACAGCAGCGCTACCTACCGGGTCCAATTGTGAACCAACTCAGAAACTTTCTTTGTCTCATGCACAACAACTTTGCTAAACATCATCACGTGATCAAATGTATAGTTTACGATTCTATAAAGGACATATAGACAAACATTCATTTTTAAATATAAGAAGAAGAAGAAAAGATGAAATATAGTATTCAGAATAAAACTACGTTTTAATGGTTTAAGCGCAGTATTTTATTTGGTTCTAGAATATGCCAGTAACTTCTTCCACACGTGACTTGAAATTCCTGCGGGATTCCCAGAACACTAAGTATCGCAGCATTAAAAAAAATTAAATGCTCGCTTTTATAGAAACCGTGTCGGAATACGCTAATTTTTATGCATCCGAATAAATTCAAACCGCTCCCGGAAAGTTTCCGTGGGATTCCCGGGATAAAAAGTATCACACATCTTATTACACATTTTGATATCGATCAGTGACAAATCACTTTGGAATTTGTTTTTTTTGTAATCTGGTCATTTTAAATCATTCCCGGAAAAAATCTCGCGGGATTCCCGGAATAAGTTGTAGAGCAGATTTTAAGTATAAGAATTTTCTGTCGATCAGTAAAAACCGCATCGAAATCGGTCCAGTACACTTTACGTGAAATCCCGAACTAACAGACAAGAAATCTAAAAAAACTGTATTGTGTTCTCCATCGTTTATATAGTATATTCCAGTTGTTTTTTATAGCTTCAATGTACATACACGGATATTTATAATTTTATAACATTATAGATAGATGGAAGCGAGAGTGGGCGAGCGGGTATGGAACAGAGAGCATGAAAGTAGAGTAAACGCGGTCGAGATGCGAGCACTGCGCAAAATCTGCAGAGTGACGCTCGCGGACCGCGTTCGTAATACCGAAGTAAGAAAGAGAGTTGGTCTGAAAGAGAGTGTCGGGGTGAAGGTAAGGAAAGGAATGCTCCGGTGGTTCGGGCATCTGGAAAGAATGAATGATGGAAGAATGACTAAACAGATATACAATGCAAAAGTGGATGGATGCAGAAGTCGCGGAAGGCCACTACACACCTTCCATGATCAAATTGATCGTGTACTAGCAGAAGGTGATGTCAGGAGCCTTAAGAACAGACGAATGTGCATGACAAGAGCTATGAATGTCAAAGAAGCAAGTGAGGTGTGTAAGAATAAGCCTAAATGTCGCTCTGTTGTTTGTGCCTACCCCGCAAGGGACCTGGCGTGAAGTTATGTATGTATGTATATATAGATAGATAGATTTATTCCGAAGTTTTGGCTACTTTTCACTTGCGTGACGACGGCTACTGAAAGGTCGAAAAAAAAACTTAAAAAAAATCTGTCACTACATGTCAGAAGTAAAAACTGTGTATCAAGCGTGACGGTCACGCGAGTTCAATGATTTTCTCCATCCCAAAGATTTTAATAGTACTTGAAATAATAATGTAAGTAGTCGCAAGTCGTCTAATATTTATGTATACCAACCATCTTTGACAAATTGAAACAGTTTTGTTCCTGCCACGGGTTGTCTGGAAGAGATCGCTTCTGAGCGAGAAGACAGCCTATTGTGCACATTTAGGCTGGTGTGCATCGACTTTTAACCGATGGTTAAAATAAATTAATCGCTTAAAATGTATGCAAAAACAATTATTATTTTATTTTAACCATCGGTTAAATGTTGGTGCACACCAGCCTTAGAATATTTTTAGCTGTAATTTTTTCTGTGTTTTCTGTAACGATGTACAACAAATTGTTATCTCTCCCTCTCTAAAATGCAAAAAAATATATTTTCTTCAACATCTTGAAATCGGCGAGAAGTAAGACATAAAATTACTATCTTTCGCAAATTTGTTGTTTTTTTATGATTTGCTCAGCGCTGACTTCAAGATGTTGAAAATATTAAGTATTTGTTTATCAGTTACTTTTGAAGATGTTTTTGTTTTTTGTCATTTATTTATTATCTACTTTTTAACACTTCGTACGTGCGTATATTATTCGAGGCTTGCTCTTGATTCTTCTGGGATCCAGTAAGATCCTGACTGATGACAATGGGAGCGACTCAGGAGTATAATCTTTCGTTTAAAACCATATTAATCGGTCGACAATTGACGAAGCACAAGCGTAACAAACATACAAATAAAACGTACAGCCAAATAGAGATATTTTTAATTATTTAAATAAATAAGTATTTGAGGAAAGCTGTATAGGCCAACTAGCTTTAACATCTACTTGTTTAGTAAATAAAATAAGTTGTAACGGTTTTAAGCGCGGTGATTTATTTGATTTTTATTATTATTTTATTCAGGTATGTCTTTCAAGACCACGGGCCATAAAAATAGCCCGGACTTTTGGAGGGCTTGCGTGGGGCCATGGGGAGGCCAACACGTGGAGGCCCCTTGACAAATTTAATGTAAATATGTGGCGTGACACTGACCGGCGATTATCCCTGTCTACACCATATAATAATGCACCCAAGGACAAGCCCCGGCCAGTGTAGGACTATTGTGGGAAATCAAGACAAAAAGTACCGGGCTATTGGGGTGAACTATTAGTGGTACTAGCGGTCTGGGAATATGGGGACTTATTATTTTATTTATTATTTATTAAATCAAATTGTTTATTTGCTTAAAAACGAAAAGTTATTTAATGTTACATATATATTTATTTGCCCTTTCAGGCATGCAAATAGTACTTAAAAGTTGAAAATCAACTAATTAGCAATAACAGATTGTAATCCATTCAATCACTCACACCGACATTATTTTTACCCTTTTCTAGATTATTATTAGACTTTTTGTTCTTACATATTTATTCCTCGACATACCCTGATATTATCTACAAACATAATAGAGTTAATTTCAAAAGAAAAAATGATAAAACACGCGTAATATTTCCTTTGAAGTCAAACAATCCTTTCTTTGGAGTTTTCTTTGAAGAAACACGTTTTAATATAATGTTGTTTTCCCTAATTTACTAAACTGGATAAAGGATTGCCTTATGCATATTAAAGGAGCATACATAATTAATGTGATATCCATTATGATCAAAGTGTACGTAATAACTAAACTTATATCCCAGGGGTATTGTCTATACATTTATACAGATAACAAATAAAATTGAAGTGTCTGTTTGTAATATAAAAATAACGCTTGTACTAAACGCATATGAAAGTATATACTACTCTACTTATATATTTTATTTTTTATTTCAGGAGTTCAGACGGCCCACTCGATGGAAAGCGGTTACCATCGCTTAAGGACATTTGCAATACCAAAGGTGCTATAAATGCGTTGCTGCTCTCTTAAGGGGGAATGGAACCTGGTCACTAATGCCGGAACACAACTCAAGGTTGTTATGGCGACATACTTTAGGCCAGGGGTGGTAGCGATCCAGTCGGGCAAATGCCCTAACCAACTGGCTGTGGGTTGTTTTGTCGCCTTTTACGACAGGCCGCCCGGCCGCAGGAAATTGTATTCTTTCTCCTTTCCTGCAGCGGTAAATATAAATATATATATATATATATATATATATATATAGATAGATAGATAGATAGATAGATAACACTTTATTGCACACCAAAATATACAATTACAAAAACAGACCATGTTTACAATATTTTCTAGGCAACACAACAGGCGGCCTTATCGCTCAAAGCGATCTCTTCCAGGCAACCTAAATAACAGAGATTGAATCAGGCGAAATAGGTGGTGCAGGAAAAAGGCAATAGATACACAATACAAAAATACTCAACTAATTTAAGAAATAAATATACAAATACATACATACATATATACATAGTCATATATATACAATAACACATAAGTTATTATAATAAATAAGTAAATGTCTTAGCATGATTATATATCCGTAAAATCATCATAAAATATTATTTTTTTGTCCATATCCCAATTAATCGGGGTCGGAACAATGTGTCTTATCCTTCCACAGTCCTCTATTCTGACATAAATCTTTTGCCACACCACAAATCATCATATCCTCTTTCACACAATCCATCCATCTCTTTTTGATCTACCCTTACATTTGTACCTATCCATCTTGTAGTTTAACATTCTTTTTGTCACGTGACTTTCATGCCTTCTCATTATAATATACCAACTTAATCTTCTTCCTCTAAATTTTCCAGTCACGGGTGCAACTTTCAAAAATTCCCTTATCTACCCATTTCGCACCTTATCCATTCTTGTAAAACCACACATCCATCTCAACATTCACCGCGGTACATTTATGCCTGGAAAAGAAATTGAAGGTAACAGCTTGTATTTCCATAGAAGCCCTCCCCGTTACATAAACGAGGTTGAAATCAATCAAGTGTACAGCGGACCGATTAAGCTCCCTTTGCGAAAACAAATTAATAGCCTACCAATCGATGAACTTTCGTGCTTTTCATGTCGACTAAAGTAACAGCCGCGCCAAAGCGAAATTTGTTAGGGCGCGCTTAGACTTTACTGCAGAACGCGTCTTTGAGTCCCGAGTCTGATGCATCTTTGGTTTTCGACCGCTGTTCGGCCCTTGCCTAATTTAAAGTAGGTAGAACATCGTTCCATTATTTTTGTTGTCTACCCTCTTTCTGTGTGAAGCTACGCCCAATGCACAGCAGGTTAAGGGTAGCCATTTTGGCAATTAATTCGGCGTCAACTTTCAACAATATCGCGCCGTACGGTCATTTGTTCTTAAATTCAAATAATTGTAATTACTGGCCGAGCCACTAACTTTCATTAAGACCTAATCTGTGTACAAGTGATAGCCCTCAAGTGAAACCGTAGTGCCGTGCGCTGTTCCCGAATGCAACCTCTTCAGGTTGAACCTTGAGGTCAGCCCTCTCCAGTAGAGGGCTGATCTCAAGGTTGGTGGAACTTCTGCTTTTATAGTGCAAGGATCTAAGGTCGGTATGTATGTATGACTTCAAGTCATAATATTTGTACACAGAAATCTAAATTTGTTTTGTTTCCAAATACATCCGACGTTAAGGTTAGGAATATACGTAATAAAGAAAGTCTTTGTATGCTCTCTGAAATAACAACGTTACTGTACAAAAAACTTCGTTTAAAATAACCGATTTCAAAAACTAAAATGTATAAAATAACTTATTTCTAAAGCTATTATTATTAATATATATTATCTAAAACATCTTAAAGTCGGTGCTTAGTAATTTTCAAAATATAGTAATTTTTATGTTTTGCTTTTTGCTTTGCACCGACTTCAAGATGTTTTAGATAATATATATTAATAATAATGGCTTTAGAAATAAGTTATTTTATACATTTTAGTTTTTTAGTTTTTGAATTCGGTTTTTTTAAACGAAGTTTTTATTTTTTATTTGTTACTTTTTAGTGTCTAGCTATGTATGGGTGGACCTACGAATGGTGCCGCGCTTCTTAAAAAATATAGGTCCCAAGAACCGGGAACAAAAAAATGAAAAATCGTAAAATGAAAACTACTGGGCTAAACTATGTCAAATTTTTAGGGGACCACATGGCAGCTATTCCGCGCCGAACAAAAAAGAATCACGTAAATCGAATCATAAATCTCAGAGTAATCGGTGTACATATGGAACGGAGTCTAAATTATTTTCATGAAAAATTTTCATAAAATGAAAACTACTGGGCCAAACTATGTAAAATTTTTAGAGGACCAATTAGAAGCTATTCCGCGTCGAACAAAAAAAAATCACGTAAATCGGATCATACATCACGGAGTAATCGGCAAACATACATAAAAAAAGCAAAAAAAAACCCGACTAATTGAGAACCTCCTCCTTTTTTCGAAGTCGGTTAAAAATAGAATGTTAAGGGCCTTACTTATAACAATCTCGTTAAGAAAGGATTAGCCATCTCTTAAATAAGAGATTTTTAGGCCCCTAATTATTGGCTGTTTCAAATAAAACTAGCGATCTTGCCTCTTAGCAGTCACTTAAACTACCTCTCGATGTTGGTTATTTTTGACAGTTATTTATGAGTTACTTTACCACCACCTCTTATCATTAAGAGGAGTTTATGGGTAAGATTTTGGTTAATCAGTTGCTGAGCAGTTTCTTAAAATTTAACAAATTATTATAACTAAGGCCAAAAGTGTCTAAATATATTTATAGTATACTATATAACCATTATTAGAAACATATGTGAATTTAAATTGTGTATTGTTTAGTATTTTGTTAAATTTGAGGTTATACATTATTATAATATTGAAATATTGGTAATAATAATTAACACTAAATAAATATTGAGATAAATATGTACCTATATAATATAAGTTTCAAATAATTGTACCTACGCCGAACCGGCAAAAACCATGTGATCATTATAAACTAACTAGCTTCTGCCAGCGACTTTGTCCGCGTGGAATAGTTAAAAAACCAAAATTGTTTTTTTAACTATCCCACGGTAACTTTTTAATTTTTCGGGATCAAAAGGATCCTATATGTTGACCAGGGTTATAAGCTACCACTATACAATTATTCATCTAAATCGGCCCAGTCGTTTCGGAGATTAGCCCGTACAAACAGACAAACAAAAAATAGTACTATTTCACTTCTTACATCTCCCTGACTCGGTTTTTAGCATTTTTTTCATTGTTCAGAAATTCGACCTCTACAGTTTTATTATATAACACCTATTTGTATAACGACCATATTTACGCAATAAATTATTTGATTTGACTCTGATGCGTCTTTGTTTTTCGAATCTGATTTGTATCAAGAATGATCTGCCTGTATTACCTGGGGTATTGACATATGATGATGGAAAACCGCTGCGGCTTAGTTAGTATGTTTGAGCATGGCGCGTCCATGATGGATTACACCTCGAAAAAGGGCTTAGATTTTCCCTCAATCTTTTCATTGGTTGAAAAGTCCTCAAAACATCTCAATAAGTGTTAAGAAGTATCGAAAACTTTCATCGTAAACGTTATCGTAGAAAACAAACAGATTCCATCAAAATATAGTAAACTAGCGGCCTCGGCAGACGTCCCGTCCTGAAAAAATAAAAATCTAGAACCCGATTTCAGTGCCACCTACCGAGTCTAATTGTGAATCTAAACCACCATGGGACCCAAATTTTGTTTCGATGGATGGGTTACATTATTGAAGTTCTAGTAGGGATCCCTAATTATTGTATAGTCTATATTTTTTAGAGGAAACTTAGCTGATATTTGTATTAATTATGTATTTTATATTGTAAGAAAGATAATTATTGTATGTTTTGCCAAATAAATTAAATAAATCAGGGATAATGATCTGAAAAAAATCCATACAGCGATCCCTTGCCTGCCATTGTAGTAAATTGTATTACTACTCTCTGTGGAATTTAAATTCCTTTAAATATTTGAGAGTGGTCAAGTCCTTCTGCTGGTTACTACTATCCGACTTTATTTATTTTTAACTGTATTAGAGAACATAATTTATTGCATTAAAGTTAAAAAATTTATAAAATATACAGACAGCATTTTTTTTCATAATAACACTTTTTTGTCTCGCTCTCATCCGCCGCCAAATAATCTGCGATATTGAACTTTGTTCCAATATCAAATGCTTAAATATACATCACACGAGAATATCCTCAAATAGCATGAAAAAGATCGAGAAACATGATTTTGTACCAAAACACATATTCTTCATTAGTTCTTGACTCGTTTTCCGATTATTTTCGGTCTTTTTTAACGATTTTAAATTTGAGTTCATTCGTTTTGTACACCACTATGTGGTAGAATGTACTGTGCATCTACAATTGTGTAACACCTGTATAAACTACATTCTTGCAAATAAAGATATTGATATATTGAGACAATCAACCTGCGAGCGTACGAACAAACGAGAAGATTCACGTCGCTCATGCTTCTCTGATGTTCTCGCGAGAACGTGAAGCGCTTAATAATGTGACATATGGGAGAAAAATACTAGGAAAATAATCGCCAAATAATACCACCATGTATTTGTAATAACTTGCGTAATATTTGATGCAGATTTTAGAAATTGTTTATATTGCTGGTACTACTACTATTCTACTAGTATTGCATTGCATATTTGGTAGAAAAAATACTTTTAGTGGATAAGTTTACATAATCCTTAAAATGAATTTAAATTTTATTATACAAGCTTTAAAGGGCAAAAAACTTTGTTAGCGGCCATTACACGCGGCGGCCATATTGTTGTGCGGGTAATTTACTCAAAATGGCGGATGACTGGCAAGTTTGAACGGCACTGATTTATTGAGGCATTTTCGCCGAAAATCGCACCTACAAAGATACGCTTGATTTATAGTTTTGTTTATATGATAATGAAAAATCGTGGTTGTAGAATATAAATGTTTTTTATACGTAAAAACACGCTACATTATCATGACTTAAGGTAGTTGACAAGTTGAGAAATAGTTATTCTAGAACTTTCGTCTAGATTTTCAAGACTGTTATCAAAACTGAATTTTTGCGTAATAAACGTTTATTTTATTACGTCGGCTAGTCATATGGGGAATACCTAAATGTCGAGATAGTAATGTGAGATAGGAAAACACTCTAAGCGTTGAAGCCCACGTAATGAATGAAAACTGATCGCAACTTTCGTTTATTGGGCCAAACCTTTGCTAGGCTACCTCTCCACAGCACAGAGGTTCAGTTTTCGAAACCTGGCCTGGATTTTATAAATGAAATTTTATCCCTGCAAAAAGAAGAAATAATACAATTTCCTGTGGCCGGACGGCCTGTCGTAAGAGGCGACTAAACAACCCACAGTCAAGTGGTAGGATATTTGCCCATCTGGACGGCTACTACCCTGGTCGAGAGTATGCTACCATAACAACCTTGAGTTATGTCCCGGTATTAGTGGTCAGGTTTCAGTCTCCTTTTAGAAAGCAGCAGCGAATTTGTAGTACCTTTGGTGTTGCAAATGTTCATAGTCATCATCAACCGCTTTCTATCAGGTGGGCTGCCTACTTGTCTGCTGAACTCAAGCAATAAAAAAAACATTATTTGCTATGGTCTGGATGTCTGAGATCGGCCCTAGAGTGGTCCGTTGTATATCAGCCATAACACAAGCGTAACTTACCTACTTAGCTTGGGGATAAGTATGTAATGTGTGTATTCGTCTGCCCGTTATTAAAATACTTACTTTACTTGAAAAGCTGTCAGGCTGCAGACTGCACATCAGAAGTGAAAACGTTGTAACTGAGCGTGATGGTCACGCGAGTTCAGTGCTTTTCTCCATCCCAAAAGTGCCTAATGTGCCCAAAGAAGTTTTCACTTCAACACAAGTTTTATGTTTAAAAATTTAAAAGTTCTTTATTTTTAATTTATTGCATAAGTTCAGCACACAGGTAGACGTCCCATCTGATGGGAAGCGGTTACCATCGCCTATGGATATTTACATCACCAAGGACGTTACAAATGCCCTGCTGCTCTTTAAAGGGAGACTGGAGCTTGGCTACTAATGCCGGCATACAACTCAAGGTTGTTATGGGGGCATAGTCTAGACCAGGGGTGGTAGCCATCCAGACGGGCAAATATTTTTCCACTTAGCTGTGGGGTGTTTTGTCGCATCTTACGACAGGCCGCCCGGCCGCAGGAAATTGTATTCTTTCTCCGTTCTTGCACGGATAAAACTATGTTACAATATTTATTGTACATAATTTGCTAATGTTATTGGTTAGGCGCCTTTTATTCCTACCTTTCCTCTCTTTCCCGCAAATCTACACACTAGATAGAGACAGGCGGTGCCACCTCACGGCGAACCGAGATTCGTGCCGGTGGCGGCCCAGTTACTCTAGGACCACGCGAATATCACACGCGCATTGTTAAGTGCGCGTTTATAGCGTTTATAAAGCATTTTTATCTAAAAACCATATTTTTGTTGGTGGTAAGTGCACGCTGTGGTTAGTGATGATGATGAAGCCTTTTGTTCAGAACTAGTTCCTCTTTGTTTAGTCTCATGCTTTATGAAATGTCTCTTAGCTCGGTGTGTCGCTTGACATAGGCCTCCTCCAACTGCTTCCATTGCTGTCTGTCCGCCGGGACTCTTGTCCAATACGGTCCCAGGCCAGGCGAAGATCATCTTCCCATCTTCTTAGCGGACGTTTTCGTAGTCTTGCACCATCCCTTGTATACCATAACGTGACCTGTTAGCTCCATTTGTTTGCTCTACACCGTAACATGTGTCCTGTCCAGCCCCATTTTAGATGGTCGATTCGGATGAGTATGTCAGGAACTTTGGATTTCTGCCGTAATTGATTGTGTAATTAGTGAACAGACGCTGAATCTGAATACTTACCGACGAGTCCAAAGGTACGAGGACTTGGGATCCGCAGTTCAGTGCCGCTTTATTTCTAGCCTGCTTTGGATTTTCCCCTTCTTTCACCACCAGTATCTCTGCCACCCGTATCATCAATTAACTTTATTTCAACGAAAATAAAATGTAGTTTCGTATTAATCTCGGCTATTATAAGGGTTCGCCCTGGGGCCAGCCCGTATAGGGTCTGGTTGCGCCGAGGAACACCTCCTTGTAAATTCTTCCTCCCCATCCTCGCCATCAAGAACAGAATAAAACTTTAAATGAAGAATGCGCAAAAAAGACATATTCAGAGTTACTGTCACTGCTGTCACCGCAATCGAGCTACAGGACTCGAATTAAAATAAATGCCGTTGGAATGACTGTAGAGCTTATTAAAACTGTACAAACACGTATAAAACAGGTAAAAATAAAACTGGATGCAACCAATTCACACTATATAAACTGCACAATTCAATTACACACGAAAAGTCCGTCACTATATCGCTAATCGAAAGTACTACACACGTCTTGCTAGTATCATAATCGTCACTTGACTGCCCCACCCCTCCGTTCGGGCATTGTTTTATACTAACTATACAGTACAAAAAATCGACCGCGTGCACTGGGGTTTCCAAGAAAGAGTAATTTGCACACCTGCCTGATTATTCCTGCGAACGGCAAACAAAGACGAAAATAATAACAATAGGCTATTGTCTAATTGCAAATTTTAAATACGAAGTAACCAAAAGAACTCCAAATGCGGGAGGGGCAATAAACCCGGTGCGCAGTATTTCTTTGTCGGTACGTAATAATAGGTATGCAGGTGGCCCAACTTGTAACAATAATAAAGAAAATAAACTGTTACAATTTCATTTAATGCCCAGAACCATATCCTAGTACACACTAGCCCCGGGGGACGAGTGCAGTGTAGCGTCGGACTGGTGGCGAGGTAAGTCCTTCCTTGCTTCTTCTTCCACGTCCCTTTGCCTTCTCCCGGCAATCGCATCGCGCCGCCGGCCGTCGTCCGTCTGGGCTGGTTGTGAATGTGCAAGCTAGTCCACAGCCCGGACAAGGGCCGTTCGAACATCGGACAGAGGTTTTAGTGGGTATCCCTACCTGCACTGTGGCAATGGCACTTCATACGAGGTGCTAGTGCCACCCTGACCTGGTGAATCCTACACACGAGCCTCAAAAGTACTTAAACGGATTTCTTCTGTATAAAAAGTAAAATAAAAAAGGATTTCGCCTTTACTTAATCCACTTCACTAGCAAATAAACTTAGAAACTAATTTTAAGCTTATTACAAAGAGGTATATTTTTAATTACTTTTATAACAAAGTTAGGAGTTTGTTTAGCCTTCTGTCCACAGCAATTTAACCCGTTATCCGTCAGCCATGGCACAGCTGACAGACCTACTCCTGAATAATTTATTAACACCGAATGTTGAAGTCGGGCACGCTATTTAACAATAATTGTACAGTTGATATTTTTAGGGCTCCATAGGCATTACAACTTAATCAAAACCTTATGCAATCGTCATATTCGGCCGGTCGTCTGTCCATTTGTATGTTTACGTCATTTTGAAACAACTTAAAAAGAAGGAGGTTCCCAATTCGTCTGTGTTTTACGAATTTTTCATTCTCACTAATAAATGTCTAATGCGTATAAAACAGATGCAATCTCAAATGATAAACGCTAATTGAAGTTTATACAACAATTACTGTTAATGTAATAAATTACAAATAAAACTATACTATAAATAAATCCGTAACAAATATATAAACTAAAAAGTAAAGAAAATTCTATAATATACAATCGGTCCAGCATTACTTCGCTGAATACAGACACTAATGCTTTGGGCGAGGTAAGCTCCAGCATTTATTATGTTTGTTATGCAATTTCTCCGTCAATTGTGGACCGATTTTCAATTTTTGCTATTCGATAATAATTCGATACCCCTGAGATAATCCCACTGTCATCAAGTCAAGATCTGATGAGGTGATCCCAGAGAAATCGAGAGTAATGCTCGTTGAAGAGCGCCAACACTCATCGAAAGGCGAACTTGTATACGCGTACCAAAAGTACAATTTCTACAGGCGCTTAATAGATTATAGTGTACACTCCATGTAACGTCACTCGATTTAACGACAAACTTCGTTAAGCGTCGAAATCACTTGGCTTTAGTTGGTTCAGCTTCTTTTCCGTGGGGCCTCTAGCTATCAAGGGAGCAAAGGATTCGTCACCCCCGTCGTCGAAGTGGATGTGTTCTGATCCCGGGGCACATTCAGGCACTTTTTGCGCTAGGATCGGACTGGGCGTAACTACGTTCTAAGTCTCAGCCTTTCCTACTCAAAAGCGCGGGGCACATGGGAGGAGGGTGGTTTTAGTGGGTATTGGTTGCTGCCCGTGCAGGTTCTCGGAGTCTCCACACAAGCTGATCAATTGCGAGCGGGTAACGACGAGAAATCGAGTTACCCCATCGCATGCGATAATGGTCTAATCCCTTGCAAAGGACCCAGTATTGTGCGTAAATTGTTTTCCGTACAATGATACACTTTATATAACATTACACCCACTTTCATTAACGACAACAATTAAGTAATAAAAAGTAGCTTTTAAGTTGCCAAAATTAGTAAAAACTGCACTTTAGCGTTCTTTTATCGCTTTATTAGCCCAGCCTGAAATAAACTCGACTGTCGCCATCATACATACCGAAATTTCTAAGAAATTCCAAAATGCCGAAATTTTAAGTACTGCCTTTATCACCAAGATGCCTCAATATCGCAAGATATAAATAAAATAAGTCAAAAAAATTACTGGTGCAGCAAAAGACGTCAGAGAACAATAACATATGTTTCTCCATTTAACGACAACTCTCTATAGCGCCATAAAATGCACAAACCCTTCAGTGACGTTATATAGAGTTTACACTGTATTTCTAAAACTATTAAAGTATTTTCCTCAATAACTACTAGGTTGTTTACATGGATAAAACTTTAATAGAAGGTTCTAGTCTATAAAGCCCTATTAAGTTGTGTAGTGAAATCGCGAAAGAATTAAGGGTAGAGGTCCGTATATGTAACTGGAGATTGTTTTTCTTTCTCAATTATCATACTCGAGTGAGATATTAGATAACAATCCAATTGTAAAAAAAGATAACGATGTTCATTAATAATATTTTAATTAAGTAATTAGATAGCGAGATATTTGCTCCAAAATCATGAAATCGTCCCCTTCTATTTTTAAAACTATTTTAACGATTTTATTTACTGGTAAAAGAATAATAGAGGGTTATTTGTATCCATTACGCCACTACGAGTATCGTTCCATCAAAATCAATATAAAAGCATCCGGATTTGGTCAGGTGCACATGTCGTAGTAGTGCTCTATTACGACCACTATTACTATGAAATGCAAAATTCTGAAAAAGTATCAAGGTTGTAGAGCTCAAAATATTTTCAACAAAAAATGTTAAAAGCCTAAATTCAAAAGATGTAACATTTCTGTAGTTTCTCAGTTGGAAAAACTTCTTTCTTCAGTTTTCTTTATGTAAATTCACTCATTGAAATAGCAGAAAACTTTTCACTAAATTGCATCCATTCATCGTCAAAATGTGAATGTATATTTAAATGTGGATATTTGGATTACCAGTATTATGAACCATCATAGCATTTTTATTTGCATTGAGTTTAAAAGTTGCGTGGCTGACGGTCGTTAGTATTTGGTTCATTCTTATTATTTTAATATGGTTTTGAGGCTAAGTGTGTTATGTATTATTTAATATTTCAGTTATACAAAATCTTGTCCATCTAAAGTTTGGAAGAGATACACAATTTTTTTTAAATGTAAATTTAATACATATCATATATATATAAAATAACATACTTATGTGTTATTAGTAATTTTGTTGTCATATCAAACAAACTTATGATTGTAAATTAATAAATATAAATGACTGAATAAATTATAATATAATATGTAACTTTTCAAACACCTAATTAAAAATAAACTATTTTTTAAATCTTATCAGTAATCAATTTCAGTAAATTATAAACAAAGCATAATTATCGATGTTACTTTAATTTTAACAGTGATCCAAGTCTAAAATCATTTTATTAAAGATTTTAAACATCATCAAGGACGTATAGCGTAATTGAAAGCAAAAATCTTTTCTTCATAATTTGACAATGTTTACTAAATTATCGCCGACATGAATGGGTTGTAATGGTTCGTTTATTAATCGAATAATAGCTCTATTCATTATCACAAAGTGTTGCGGCACGATTTACTAAAGGAAGGTACACACCGGTCCAGCCGGGCATGAAACAGTACGCTCGCGCCGGTGTGTACGCGCAATATAATAAATTTACTATGACAAACGCTCGTTGTCTACGGCCAACTGCCAGGGTTCGAAAATTCACTACTAACGCCGATGAACAATACGCGCAACAAAATTTATTGTAAAATCGAAAAATATTAAAATATACGCATATTTCGGAGCAAAATGTGCTTCATTGAAGACTTCCTACGCTTCACAAAGTGTTAAAGCTCTTGCTTACAAAATTAAAGTCAATTTTTTAAACCGAGAGGTTGGTATGTATGAGTTCTGCTGTCAACCAAGTTACATAAGCAACAAATAGATGGCGCTATACTTTAAGTCACACACTTTCTTTGGTGCCACCATTTGTTTCATGTTACACGTCTTTTAAACATTTTAAAACAAACAACATAAGCGCGCTCTTGTATATTAATATAATTCTTCTACACGAGAAGAGAAATGAATACATAAGGGGATCTTTGAAAGTTGCACCCGTGACTGAAACATTGAGAGGAAGAAGACTAAGTTGGTTTGGGCATATAATGAGGAGGGATGAAAATCACGTGACAAAAAGAATGTTAAACTACAAGATAGATGGGTACAAATATAAAGGTAGACCAAAAAAAGATGTATGGATTGTGTGAAGGATGATATGTGGTGTGACTGAAGATGTATATCAGAGTAGAGGAGTGTGAAAGAAAAAGATATATTGTGCCGAGCCCAATTAATTGGGATATGGTGAAGGAAAAGAGAGAGAGAATTCTTCTACACGAGTGTATATGATTGCATTCATTCTATCCTCCAATCTTGAAGCAAGCCTTCAAGCCAGGAAGGAAAGGTAGGCTATGGGTGACGTTATAGTTAGCAAACTCGGCAAAATCAGTTTTAAAGGTACTGGAAATTCCCGCCGCGGTTTTCCCTTTACGGTACGACATGGGGTTCTTTAATGTCGGCAACGCGTTGGCGACACCCGTGGTGTTGCAAACGTCCATAGGCAACGGTAAACACTTTCTGTCAGGTGAGCAGTCTGCTTATTTGCCTGCTTCAGACAATAAAAAATATATATACATTTTTATACAAGCATATTATTGTTTACTAGCTTCTACCCGCGACTTCGTCCGCGTGGAATAGTTTAAAAAAAGTAAGTTAAATACCCCGTGATTTTTAAACATTCTTCATTGGTGCTCCGCTCCTATTGCTCTTAGCGTGATGGTATATAGCCTCTATAAATGGGCTGTCTAACACTGGAAAAAAAATCAAATCAGACCAGTAGTTCCTGAGATTAGCGCGTTCAAGCAAATAAACAAATTTATCAGCTTTGTATTATATATTATATATATAAGATAAAACTTTCTCACCGACACCACACCCTGTCAAAATTTCCGCTTCTATTATGTTACGTTGCAGAGAAATTACTTCAGTCTGCTAAAAGCGGTTTAAGTAATTAAAGCTTTTTTAACTATCCCACGGGAACTCTTTAATTTTTCGGGATCAAAAGTATCTTATATGTTGATCAGTCCAGTCGTTTCGAAGATTAGCTGGTACAAACAGAAAGACAAAAAGAGAAACAAAAAATTTGAAAAAAATCTAAATTAAAATCTATTTCACTTCTTACATCCCCCTGACTCGGTTTTTATCATTTTTTTTCATTGTACAGAAATTTGACCTCTACAATTTTATTATATGTATAGACAGATAAGATAGGTGTTAATTTTTTTATAGAATGTCATTCATATAATTATATAGATTTCTTTCAAATTTATAGAAATCTGTAACATTATTTACATGAATATCCGTTCAAACAATAATAATAAAATACTTTCAGCAATTTTGTGATTAAAAGCCTTTAGCCTTAACCTGTTTCGTTATTCCGTACCCATAATATGTACCTTTCAACACATAATTACCGAATGTAAAGTATTGTTAATATGTAATAATAAAACGGAGATTCCGTGACTTTGTAATAATTAACCGCTAGTTTAAATTGAGCGATATTGAAGTATAAAAAATTGGTATTGTAAAACCCGTAGACTGTAATACTGTTACGAGTGCGGAAATCGAATCAAAATGCCGTTGGAATCACTATAGAATTTATTAGAACTATACAAACACGTATAATACAGGTACAAATATAACTGGACGCATCCAGTACAAACTGCACGATTCACTAACACGCGCAAAGTCCGTCACTATATAGCTTGTAGAATGTACACACGTCTTGCTAGTATCGTAATCGTCGCTTGACTGCCTTATCCCTTCGTTCGGGCATTGTTTTATACTACCTATACAATACAACACTCGACCGCGTGGATTGGATTTTTCCAAGAAAACGTAATCTGCACACGTGCGGCCATAAACGAGTACAATAACAATAGGCTATTGTCTATTTGCAAATTTTAAACACAATGTAAACAAAATAAGTACAAATGCGGGAAAGGTAACAAACCAGGTGTGCATTCACTTTGTCGGCATGTAACAATACTATTTGTTATTTTAAATTTTATTCCAGGAGTTTCAGCAGAGAGGCAGTCGGCCCACTTGATGGAAAACGGCTACCATCACCTATGGACATTTGCAACACCATAGGGGCTACATGCGCTGCTGCTCTCTTAGGGGAAACTGGAAACTGGTCACTAATGCCGGAACACAACTCAAGGTTGTTATGGCGACATGCTTTAGACCAGAGGTGGTAGCCATCCAGTCAGGCAAACGCCCAACCACCTGGTTGTGAGTTGTTTTGTCGCCTCTTACGACAGGCCGCCCGGCCGCAGGAAATTATATTCTTTCTCCGTTTTTTTTAAAAATCTCCTCCACCAGAACATGCTTTGTCTTGAATTGAGAACCCCTCTTTTTTAAGTCGGTTAATAAAAAGAAAAATAAACTGGGTCGACTCAACTTATTACTTATTAGGAAAGAAAGAAGGTGCTGATAAACTTTATACAGCAATAAGGTTTTAAGTAATTTGGATGGCGTTTATACTGAAATATAAACCGGTCAAGTACTTAAAAGAATTGAAGTGTTATATCCAAAATTAGGGTAAAATCAATAAAGGTAGCAACTGAGTGGCCGGCTGAGTCTCTGTTAGAGAGTTCATTGTGACTTGGAACCAATAAGTGTAGTAGATAGAAGATGCGGCAATTTTATATACTGATTGAAAATCGTCATAATTCCAAAATAAAAGAATTTTTCTAAAATAAAAGTAGCCTAAGTTACTCCTTATTACATCAGCTACCTGCCAATAAAAGTCCCGTCGAAATCGGTCCAGCCATTTCAGAGATTATCCGGAACAAACAGACAGACAAAAATGGTAAAAAATGTTATTTTGGTGTATGTACCGTTATATATTCATATGGATGTAGTAAAAAGCGGTTTTTTCAATATTACAAACAGACACTCCAATTTTATTTATATTTATAGATTAAATATATTGTTACGAGTCGCGAGACTCGAATTAAAATGCCGTTAGAATTTATTAGAACTATACAAACACGTATAACACAGGTACAAATATGACCGAAACACGCGCACAGCCCGTCACTAAATAGATTACCGAATGAACACAAGTCTTGCTTCGCCCGACTGCGTCGTCCCTCAACTGGGGAATTGTTTTATACTGCACAGATGCAATATGTTTGCCGGCCGCGTGGACCGAATTTCCTAGACTTACAATACATAACACAATGATCACTATACAACAATAGGCCGTAAAAGATTACAATACACAATGGGCTGCTTTTATAATAACAATTTGAAACACAAAGTAAACAAAATTCCAAATGCCGAAAGGTAATAAAATGTGTTTTACAGGTATGCAGGTGCGAATTTGTCTTTGTTGGTGTCTAGGTCGTAACAATATAAATTAATAAAAACAATGTGAATCGAAATCTCTCCGTGCCTTTGTACATAGGTACTATTTTCATACTGACTTTGTACTTTTACCATAGCACAGTTAAACCATAAACATTTTTATGACTTAAATTTTGTTATAGTAATTTTTAAGTTCTACTTAGCGCTGACTTAAGATATTGTAGAAAATATTTATTATTTGCTTTATAGTTTGGAGTTTAGTTTCAAAAAAGGATGAACCTTTTTTGAAGTCAATTAAAAAGTCGACGTCTCAACTATTAACAAGCTGACATTCAAGGGGAAAATGTGTTTAGATGCGATGTATTGAAAAAAACTTGACTTAAAATTCGCAATAATCAAACGAAGTATATATCCGAATAGTCTACAGTAGGAGACATTTTGGTTTAAACGAGAACAATATAAAATAATATATTTGTGAAAATGCAAAAGGCTGTTAAATCTAACATACCCAAATGTACATATGGAAATTATGTGACTTGAACACTTTATCTTCCGTTTTTATGTTTGACTACTCTAGTGCTAATCCCAGATACCCAAACCATAGTAAATAACATTACATTTAAGTATGCCAGCAAAGGCTTATTCCGTACCACCACAGAGGCCGTCAAATGCAGTAAAAATCCGGGATAAATTACTGTTCCACAATATTGTTACGAGCTACAGGACTCGAATTAAAATGCCGTTGGAACTACTATAAAGTTTATTAGAACTGTACAAACACGTATAAAACAGGTACAAATAAAACTGGATGCAACCAGTTCACACTGCACGATTCGATGCAATTCAACACGTGCAAAGTCCGTCACTATATCGCTAATCGAAAGTACTACACACGTCGTGCTAGTATCGTAATCGTGGCTTGACTGCCCCACCCCTCCGTTCGGGCATTGTTTTATACTAAACTGTATAATACCGACAAAGGGGCCGCGTTCACTACGTACGCGGTACGTTAATCCGCACATCTGGCAAGCTTGGACGCAGTGCAATAAAAACAAGGATTAGTTCGACACTAATGACGGCCATAAAATAAGTACGATAATATAGGATGTTTAAAAAAAACACGAACTAAACAAAAGAACTCGGAATGCAGGAAAGGCAATAAACTGAGTTTTACGACAGCCAGGTGTGCGTTCTTTGTCGGTATGTAACAGTATTAAGAGGTGAATCATCGACGTATACATCAGCACGATATGTTAATTGAATATGAGTTTTGTTTGTGAATGACTCATTTAATGTCATCCCTGAAAGCACATCCATTGTATGACCTAATTTCGTACATCCAGGCAGGTGTATACATCGGTGGGCGTAGTCTGTGACGTCACGGATAAGCCGGATAACATGGCTTCCGTCTATTGTTCCCCTTTTGAATGATATACATACAATTATTGTAGATAATTGTATATGTATTGCGAAAATTAATGTTTGCTAATTTCAAAATCTTAAAGTAAATGGTGTTTTATCAAATAAGACTTTTGTATTGATTTAGTTCAGCAGACAAGCAGACGGTTTACCTGATGGAAAGCGGTTACCATCTTGGACATTTGTAACACTAAAGGTGCTACCAATCTGCTTCCGTTCTCTAAAGGGAGGCAGAAACCTGGTCTGGATTTTCCGTTCCTGCACAGATAAATGCCTTTCTAAAAGCGTGGTCTAACAGCATGTAACACGATTAACTGAAGGCTATCCGTTTTACGCTGATATTCAGTAAGAGCGAGGTTACAAGACTCTGAAATTATATTCTTAAATAAACTTCATTCATTTCAGTGGTTATATCTGTACATGTCATGAGATTAAACAAACAAATAAGTGTTGGCATTTTACGTATTCAATTCACATGGATGCCAAACGTCCTCTCAAAGTTGGATACAAATATACATAAAACTTAGGGTGAAAAAAACCCGAACGAAATAAAAGTGTTTAATAGTCCTGTATATCCACAAGTTTCTTTATTTCTCTGTTGACAAGTTAAGTTGGTTCGAAGTTAGAAGGGTACATTTTATTCAAATATACAATCGATAAATAATAGTTATAGTAGGGGAGGCCAAGCGGGAAATTTGGGATTTACTCGGGCGTGGCAGGATAACATAAGGGGAGAAACCTTGCGCCCTATTATGTACCCCCACCGTATATGAACATGAAGGGTTCATATACGGGGGGGGGGGGGTATTTTTGAAGTGATAACTTCTTATGGGAGGGTAAACCGCTTCGTTATGTAACGCGATACGCCGCCAGTCTGTCTGACTTCCTTTTCTCTCACGAAAGTCATCACTTCTGTCGGGTGTCCCGAGACGCACACGTTTTACTATTTTATTCTTCAATTTTTTTCAAACCGTCACAGTAAGTTAACGACGGGATATTCACCCCCATTTCCTTGAACTCCCACGCTCAACTGCGCAACGGTTCTCTGGAACATTTATTCCGCGTACGACAATGATCTGGAGGGAACTTTCCGCCGCGGTTTTCCCTTTGCGCTATGACATGGGGTTCTTTAAGGGCGTTATAAAATTTCTTAGAGGTCGGCAACGCGTTGGCGACACCCCTGTTGTGTGGCAAACGTCCGTAGGCTACGGTAACCACTTTCCATCAGGTGGGCCGTCTGCCTCTTTGCCTGCTTCAGGCTATATAAAAAAAAGATTATGGGTTTTTTATTATGGGTTATTACAAGGACATTAAGTCGAACCGCCGAGAACCGTCTGTATATTAATCTGACGTGCTCGAGTTTAATATTAAGCTTTTTTGCACTTTCAAAAATCGGCCATGACTTTTAGTCGCGTTCAAATCGTTTTTTGAATAGGAGTTCTTTTAGGGCTTACTTAACATCCCTTTTGAATATCTGACGCGTTTGAGTGTTTCTGTGCCACTCTTTTTTTTTAAACCTGTTCACACTGCCAGTGGAAGGGCATACATCATATAACCTTTTTTTCTTTTTGGCATCTAATCTTCACAATCCAAAAGGTCCCCGCCACGCTTGAGTAACTCCCCATTTAGCATCTTGAGCTCCTTTACTATTAGGTCTACTACTACTATTAGATTCTTTTATTCCGACGTTTCGGCCACTTTTCAGTAGCCGTGATCACGGAAGACAGATGTCAAGTGTCAATGAGTATCTTTAAAGTTTTTTTTAGCTTACCGCCAACTTCGTCATTTCAAATTTTACTTTTGAAATATGGTTCTCTTTTTTTCCCAAAACATTTGTTTATTTTAAAATCATCACATGGAAATTATACATAAATATTGTTACGAGTCGCGGGACTCGAATTAAAATGCCGTTAAAATTACTACAGAGTTTATTAGAACTATACAAACACGTATAACACAGGTACAAATATAACCAAACACAACAAGTCCAATCGTAATGCAGAAGGTCTTAACTCCATAAAACGCGCAAAGTCCGTCACTTATTAGATTGCCGATTGTAGTACACACTTCTCGCTTCGCTGGTGGTTCTCGCTCGCCGCGTGGTCCGAGTTTCCTAGAATCAGCTTGTACTTTAAATCCGTAACACCTGGCTAATGATGACAATACAACAATAGGCCGTATGCCAATAAGTAAACAAAAGAAGACGATCATAAAATAATTTCAATGTTATTAGTTTAATTGCCGACGGGTAATAAATGTGCTTTTATCCAAATATGCAGGTGGGTTTTGTGTTTGTCGGGATCTGAGTTGTAACAATATTATATTATAAATAAATAACATTAGGTACAAAAAAGTCGTCGGAAAGATGGTCCCCAACGTGTGTCGATACGTTAGCGGCTTTCCATCATCCAAATACAGTCATCACTGCCGGAGGAGCTGCCATATTTCAAAAAACCCTGAAACGCCGCAAATATGCATCGGTGACGGATACATATTTGTGGCTTTTGGGGTTGAGGCTTTGGGGCCATGGGTACGTGAGGTTTATCAACTTTATCGAGATCATTCAAGGCGATTGAAAGAAGTCTAGCGTGACCAAAGGGCTGGCCTATATTTAGGGCAACGGATTAGATTTTGGGAACGCTCCCTACCGAAAGCAATCTGGACTACATCTTTTGCTTGTAAATATGTTTATAATTTATTATATATAGTTTATTATAATTTATTTTTCAATTGAGATTTTGACATATTATGTCAGAGGAGTTGTCTGGAAGAGATCACTTCTTAGCCATAAGACCGCCCATTGTGCACATTTAGAATATTTTTAGGCTATAAATTCTTCTGTGTTTTCTATAATGGTTTAAAATAAAGTGTTGTTTATTTATCTATCTGTATTATAATATTTTAATTAATTTTATGAATATAGTAATATTGTAATTAATTGTACGACCTAAATCTGCACGCCAATGAGTACTTAAATATAACTACTGTATTTTAAACCATTGTGTACTTTAAATTATGTGTTCTAGTCGTGAAAACATAGGAAAATATATGCAAACACATCAAGTTTGTTATAGATATAAAAAAATACATAGTAATCATTATTGAACGTATAAAGTCACAAATACGATATCTGTAAGTTCATATTTAGATATTGGTCAGTAATTTCCTGCAACCAGTGTGCCCAAAAGTCCGGATATTGAAACGCAAAGTCCCAACAATGGGACTTCCTGACTGAGAGCGTCCCGAAATATTCACATTGTTTGCAGTCGATAAAATCGATCATGCGTTTCATTA
Organism: Dendrolimus pini; assembly: GCA_949752895.1. Classification (NCBI taxonomy): domain Eukaryota; kingdom Metazoa; phylum Arthropoda; class Insecta; order Lepidoptera; family Lasiocampidae; genus Dendrolimus; species Dendrolimus pini. The sequence goes on from OX457150.1 coordinate 5,637,281, forward strand.
AATGCTTCAACAATATTCTTTTAGATTTGGAAAGAGGTTTCGTGTCATGCAAAAAAAAAATAGGGACAGCCACCAGATGTCTAGATGAAGAATGAAATATCGTCTTCCTTTTTTCATTCTTCCTATAAGATAGTGAACAGCTTAGTCAGCTGATGAAGAATCATGAGAATCTCTTTAATTTATTTGTTTCGTAAACAAACAAAAAAAATCGTTTGCCGAGAAATACCTGCAACAAACGTGGCCGGCCGACTGTCACTTCAATTTGCTAATCTTACGAGCTATGTCAGCTTACGAACTTGGTTCTGTTACGGATTACCTTATTTCTGATTTTACCATACAAGAGACAATCCCGACATAGCTTGCTTCATAACTCGCTGAGTCACTTTCAGTTTGTAAACCTCACTATCAATGTCTACGTCTTACACCATACCATCTTTAAACATGGCGGAATAATTGACGTGGAGACCCAACGGAGTTTTTCGAATGGAGCCCAACCTAACTGAATCCTTCTATTGTCTTCCGTCTCGAAGTTGTGTTTATCCACTTGGATAATTTATCCAGGATAAACGTATATGTTTTCTTTAATCTTCTCCCAATTATTTGGGATAGGCACAATATGTCTTTTCCTTGGACACTCCTCTCTAGCATACGTCCTCTGTCACACAAACAATAATGTCATCCTTCACATAATCCATTCATCTCTTCATCTACCTTCCAGTTATGACCACCAATTTTCCAGTTTTACATTATTTTTGTCACGTGACTTTCATCCCTTCTCAGTAGGTACCCAAAGCACCTTATTCTTCTTCGTCTTTATTTTGTAGTCACGAACACCACTTTCAAAGAAATAGTTTTTCAAATTGCGTGTTATAAAGATTAGCCGTCTATTTCTTTATTTACTCAAATTTCATAAATAGCCAAGAAAGAGCTAGTTATTTTCAATAATACAGTAACGAGAGTTCTCTTAGGTAGTCTTCAAATTACCAGCCAACTTAAAATACAACGCCACAACCTACTAACTGTAAATGGTTATTGGAGCCATAATGAGGGTGGTTCACGACCCGAAATGACTTGTTTATGGTTGCCATGGTTACAATATTACTTTTTATATACTACTGTTACTGTGGAATAGATAAGCATTGAAGAAACAACTACATATATTGAAGTGAAACTTCTTTTGAATCGTGGTGATTTGAAACTCAAAGAAACGAAAAAGCGACCTAAAATGAGATAAACATATAAACCTATAGGACTAAGCTTGCGAGAGAATGAGATACGAGTTATACATTGTAATTATATGATGACATGATTATAGGTCCAATTTGGACCGAAATAAAACTTATAATATTTTTTAGACTAAAACAGTGAGAAATTGAATGTGATATATATATATATATATATATATATATATATATATATATATATATATATATATATATTATTGCCTGAGGCACGCAAACAGGCGGACGGCCCACTTGATGGAAGGTGGTTACCTTCGCCTATGAACGTTTGCAACACCAGGGGCGTTGTTAACGCGTTGCCGGCCTCTAAGAAATTTTATGACGCCCTTCTTAAACGACCCCATGTCGTAGCGCAGAGGGAAAACCTCGGCGGGAAGTTCCCTCCAGATCATTGTTGTACGCGGTATAAACGTTCTAGAGAACCGTTGCGTAGTTGAGCGTGGGAGCTCCAGGAAATGGGGGTGAACATCCCGTCGATGGCGAGCGGTGCGGTTGTAAAAGTGAGGCGTTGGCACCAGATCAAACAGTTCCTCGGAACACTCTCCGTTGTACAGGCGGTAGAATACGCAGAGAGACGCAAAGTCTCTCCGAAGGCTAAGCGATTCTAAGCCGCCTGTTAATATGGGATCGTCGACTATACGAACGGCGCGACGTTGGATGGAGTCAAGGGGGTCGGTCTGGTAAGCGGGTGCTCCAGCCCATAGGTGTGAGCAGTATTCCATATGCGGCCTAACTTGTGCTTTGTAAAGCACAAGTCTTTGCCGCGGGGTGAAATACTGCTTAGACCTGTTAAGCACACCAAGCTTTTTTGAGGCAAGTTTAGCCTTGCCTTCCAGATGACTGCACGTCGTTCGTTATATCAACGCCTAAAATCCCGATACTGTTGGAGATGTTAAGGGGTGTTCCTTGGAACTGTGGCGCAGGGACAAACGGGGTCAATACTTAAGAAGTTAATTTTAAATTATAATATGTTGACGGTTGTAGGCTAAAGGAATATAATACATACGAAACCGAATATAACGACTTCGTTTATAACGACAGATCGGTTATAACAACCGAATGGCAAAGTCTACAGCAAACTAATAGCTGTCCCGGCAGGCGTTGTCCTGCCCTGAAGAAATAAAATTTAGAACCCGATTGCAGCGCCATCTACAGGGTCCATTAAGATGTAAGCTATCCTATCTTTCATGTTGGATCAAACTGCACACGGTGTGCAAATTTGATTAAAATCGGTTAAGTAGTTTAGGAGTCCATCGCGGACAAACAACGTGACACGTAATTTATATATTGAGATAAGAACACATACCGCCTATAACGACATCGGATACAGCGTCATATCGCTTAAAACGTTTTTATCGATATTCATCGGCTATAGCTACCAACCGTTTACCTATACCAGCAAAACAAAACATTACGAACGTGTTTCACCTTTATAGTGATAATATAGAAAGAAAGAAAGAAACAGGTTTATTTTTAGGACATATACAAGTGAAACATTAAATTTAATAAATAAAGCATAATAAAAAAAAGACAATACAACCACAAAGTAACTGAGGATATACATAAATTAAGTCCTAAAAATTGGATCAAGCTCAGCAAAAATGTTGATCTTTCAGACCAACGCTGATCTTCCGCTTGACCCTAGAATATATGAAGGAATATTTTCCTATAGGCTTATTATTAAGCTTAGGAAGGATTATTATTCTTCTCTTTTCCGCTCTTTGCCATTTGACCTTGCATGTTTTACGACTTTTCAGTGCGATAGTTGACTGCGTGAATTACAGGTTGATTTTGAAACTTTTGGGTTAGATCGTGCGTTAACGCGTTACAAAGTATGTCGCAAAAAACAAAAAAGGAAAGTTTAAAATTGAAGAAATCACATATTATATGGAGATTACAAAATGGCGAGTCAAATAGTGAAATTGCAAAGGAATGTATGAACTCTACGATACCAACAATACAATCAAGTTAAATGAATGACCTATCCGCATACTACAAACAGACATATGACTATTAATATAAGTACATAGTCATATTAATAGTCTGTTTGTAGTATGCGTATAGGTTATTCATATAACTTGATTATATTGCTTATAAAAATTATCGGACATAACGTCCTTCGACTGTATTTATATTAATAAAAGTTACAGAAGAATTATCTGTGAGTATAATATTCTCCGAAGTTTCACTTCTATTGCTTGTGAATTACACACACACACACACACACACAATTTTTTCTGTTAGTAATGTGTAACAAAGAATAAAAAATAGGAATACCTTTTTTTATACCACAAAGTACAATAGGAAATTCGCGTGGAATATTCTAGTAAAAAGAATCTGTCAACATGTCACGCGTGTAATGAAGGGTTTGTCGTTAGAAATTAAATGACGGGACACAATTTTGTTAACTTTGAAAGCGAACAACGTCACCTTATTGACTATAATAAAAAAGCCATTATGGTTTTTAAGACTTATATAAGAAAATAATAAGGCCGTCGTGAGTGGATGGAATGGGCGAGGCCCTGGGGGAAGGTTCCCACCCGTCACAATGCTGTCGAGATAAGGGCGCGCCGGTATTCCATACGCACTCATCTCTCCTCTCGTGGGGCGCGTCACATACCGCTCCACGCAAAGGGAGAATGAAGACACAATGAGGTCTTAGTCGAGGCCGTAGATGAGGCCGATGGACCAACGCCTGTCATGACCTTGTGGAATGGCTTAGCTACATACTCGTGGGCGTGGTATAAAGGCGAAGGATGGTACATCGAGGATATGTCCGGCTCAGGTTACAATAGTACATATTACAGTTGTTACCACCTCAAAGTGCCGGAATTCCACAGGGCCCCCATCGTGCTTCATCCGCCGCGATGGCAAGTCCTTAATTGGATTTCTCTTGGACAAGAATAATGCCGCACAGTACTTCTTCTGCAGCCGGTTATCATCCTTGCTATTTTTAATTTTTTGCTAACTGAATCTACGAAACCAGAAGTATAAGTTAACAAAACTAGACTTTACTACATGAGACTGAGATCTGACGCATGTAAATATAATATTGTTACAAGCTACACTGGTTGGGGCAATGGTTCAGGAAATGGGTTATTAAAGGAGCCAACTCGGAACAGACCAGCTGATGTTTTTAAATTTTAAACACGAAGTAAACAATAGAACTCCGAATGCAGGAAAGGCAATAAACTGCGTTTTACGACAGCCAGGTGTGCGTTCTTTCTCGGTACGTAACAATATATTTACATGCGTCACCTAAGTATTAAAACGTATGTGGGGCAAGGCTCCAAGAATACATTACACCAATGTAAATGATCTCCCAGAGGACCTGCAAACAATGGACAAAAATAGGCACAAATCGTTCACATATAATCTGAAAAGATAATGCTAGTATTATAATTCCCAAAGCGGCCTATCAAGTTCACATATGCAGACCTGGGACTAAATCAGAGGCATATACTAGCATGATGATAACAAATAATAAAGTTTCTGCTCCTATTTTTGATATAACAATAATATTGGATAATTTCATTTCCAAGAGTCACTATGTGTCATAACTTCCACGACTCTGCGGCACAAGTAAACTTATGACGTTTCTGTGCCATAGTCGAATATGTTTTTAAAGTGATAACTTCTTATGGGAGTGTAAACCGCTTCGTTACGTAACGCGTTACGGCACCAGTATGTCTGGCTTCCGTTTCTCTTACGCAAGTTATCACTTCTGTCGGGCGTTCTGAGACGCACAGGTTTTTTTGTATATGATTGTAGGCATATTAGAAAGTAAATGAAAATAAAACTGTCCTCTGGTGGATTTAGGCGTCTCCAAGTTTGCGCCAAATATCAAGGTCTGCGGTAGTCCTCATCCAACCCCTGCTGGCGATCTTGCGCAGGTCGTCAGTCCACCGGGCTAGAGAGTGTCCTACTCTACATTTGCCGAGACGCGATATCCAGTCCAGGACACGTTTGCTCCACCGGTTGTCGATCCTGCGATAAACGTGAGAGGGCCACTGCCACTTCAACGTACTAATTTTGCGAGGTTCTCTTACGGATATCCTTATTTCTGATTCTATCCCTAAGAGAAATACATAACATAGCTCGCTCGGTAGTCCGTTGAGCGATTTGCGACTATGTACTACTAGTGAGAATGACGATTTTATAAGGGCTTTGTCACATTGGCTGCGGAACTCAAAGAACAATACACGGAAAAAACTGTTACTAAATTCTTTATTCAAAACGAAACCGGAACGTGTGAACAAGCTTAAGCTGTCTGTAATATAACTCCAGCACTCGAGTCTATTCTGTTGGCATGTCGTGTAGGCAGTTCGTTACGGCTCGAGTTGTCTCAAGAGCACTCTACACGGTGTCAGAGAGCTTTGTCAGCTGAATTGTTGAATAAGAACTCCGATACACATTCTATTAAGTACACTTAATAGAATGTGCACAGTCGTTGTTAGCGTAACACCGTCGACTGTTGTACGTTGGCCTCCACTAGTTTGCGCCACTTCTCCCGATCTTCCGCCTTCCTCGTCCAGTCTCAACCGTTGACCTTACGTAAGTTGTCGATACATTAGGCTAGAGGGCATCCTATACGTTTACTGAGTCGCGATCTCCATTCCAGGACACGTGTGCTCCGTCACCCATCGGTCCTTTTATAAGCTATGTCGGTCTCTCTGATTCTCTTACGATGTTCCTTTTTTTATTCTATCTCTGACTAGTGTCACTGTACCAGCTGATCTAGATGTAACTTAAAATTGAAGCCTACTCCCATATATACTTCTTTATTTAAATCTCTGCATTACATATCCCGTGTCTACTTCACAAAATCCATTTAGATGAGCGAGCGATGAGAGAACACGATGTGAAAATGTGCTAAAAGTAATGTTCCTTTTTCAAAAGGAAAAAAATATTTTATGGCATGCAAACAAAGGTTTTCAAGGCAAAATGTATGAGTAGATTTTTACGGTTAGATGTTTGTAAGGGATTATACTTTGAAGTGAAATTTCTTTAGATTCGTTGTGTTTTGAAACCCGATGAAACGAAAAAAAAGACTATAAAGAGATAAACACATAAATCTATAAGACTAAGCCTGCGCAAGAATGAGATTATATTTAATAATTTAAACAGTATGCTCATAAAAATAGAGTTGGAAATGTTTTGAACTTCAAATTTTGTGTTTTAAAGCTTAATATGCTATAACGATATAATATATAAAATGTGACGTCACGAAATGTAGAATCCCTCCCACCCCTTGTCACAATTTGTTTCACTTCTACTGCGAGTGAACTTCACACACAAACAATTTTTTTTAGATGGAGTACAAACAGGCTGACTATCCGTCAGATGGAAAGTGGTTATCGTCGTATATGGACATTTGCATACTACCCGTGCGCTGCCGACCTTGAATGAGGAACTGCAAGCTGGCTCTTGCTCTGGCTGTGGGCGCTGACAATCAGCGCTGTTTCGGGACAGCGAAATGCTGGGTGCCAACCTCATTTCCACATTGCGGCTTACAATTTCTGTATGATTTTATTTATACTTTGTTGTTACTAATATTTTGTGTTGTGTATCGCTATCTATATATTATTTATTATAGCTATGAATCCCTATTTCCCTTGGTCACGCCATCATGCGTGAACGGCTGGACCGATTTCGTTAATTGCTTGCACTTGCATGCCATTGAAGTTGTCACAATACCGAAATCAGGCAAATCTACGGTTGAGACGATAGTGTCCAGCGATTTGGACGAGATAGTAAAAGCGAAATTGGGCCACAGGGGTGTAGTCCAGACGGGTAAATGCCCTACAAAACCTGGTTTTAGGTTGTTTTGTTGCCTCTTATGACAGATCACCCGGCCGCAGGATTTAATATACTTCAATCTGTAAAGACTATATATTTTAGACTATTTATATATTATTTTTTGCTTATAAATTCACTATTAAGTTGTGGTAGCATAATGACTTACGCACGCGCCCCAAACTCAAAGAGTGCAGGTTCGATCCTGGCCGGGACGCATGCACCGCGTAGTCAGTTTTCTGATCTAATGTGTTAGATAAAATGACATTTATTTATTTTATTATTATTATTATTTTATTACCAACATGCGATGATTATTCAGTATTTATTTGAAATTTCGTTATTATTAATAAAGTGACATTTATAAAATGTATATTTGTATTTAACTTTGAAACAAAGGTGACAAAATTGCGCAACAAAATGATATAGGACAATTAAATAAAAATACAAAATGTACCTTATTAGGATATAAGAAAATTTGTATGCCAGTAAATGGCGAAACATGTTCTCAAGATCTTGATTTTAATGTTTCATAAAAAATAAAAGATTTCATTTCATTTTATTTCATTTTCATTCATTCATATTGTTACAGTTACTACGTGCTAATAACAGTGAAGGAAAATATCGTGATGCAAGCTGCACATCGAGATAACCCATGTGTCAAACGTGCCAAGCGTGGCGGGTATACTGTCCATTCGGGAGGCCCGAGCCCAGCAGTGGGACATTTATAGGCTGATATATTGCTTGTTTTTAAATTCACTATTTAAGTCTGTTGTTCTTCTATGCTGGATTTTTTATTTCGAAATGTATACGAATCTGCCACTTTTTAGGAGTTACAAAATTTCCAAGTTTTTTATAATAACTGTTACTAAGCAACAATGGAAGTTTTGCTCATGTTACGTCACGACACGTCATGTCGTAATGCTTTAGTCGGGTTCATATGACAAAGTAAATAACTCCACATAAAAAGAGCACTGACCTAAGAAAGAAATGGATGAAAGTGTCTTTAATAAAGCAAAAAGCCGTTCTGTCAGCCTACTTTTTGTCACAGAAACGACAAGTGAGATTCTGTTATATAAGAAATATGTAAGGATTGCTTTAGTAATACATACGCTTACAAATCTTATATATACTAATATATAAAGCTGAAGAGTTTGTGTGTTTGAATGCGCTAATCACAGGAACTACTGGTCGGATTTGAGAAATTCTTTCACTGTTAGATAGTCCATTTATCGAGGAAGGCTAAAGGCTATCTATCATCACGTTAAGAACACATGGAGCGGAGCACCGAGGAGTATCGAAGGAAAAGACATATGGTGCCACCCTTCAATTGATCAGCAGGTGAAGAAAAAATAAAACAGTTATTAATATATAGACTTACAATAAAAAAGAATAAAGATTGAATCTAAATAACACCTGAAACCACGAGCATAAAGTTCAAAATTCAATGCAGTGTTACGCACAATCCTTTGATTTACGTATAAAAGAATATCTGCCTTAAGTATATATAGATAGATTAAAAATTGTTCAAAATCTTTTAGGCATTATATATTATAATATAGATTAGTATAGTATATATAAATTATTATATAGATATTTTGGATATGGATATATAATTTACCAACATATAGCGTTAAAAATATTAATAATATATATATGTCGGCTCACTCACGCCGGGAGCGGATGACATTCGGAGTATAATACAATAATAATCTGAAATGTTATAATCAAAGTTTATTACACTAGAATTATTACAATTACACTATTAAATACAGCACAATAATACACAGAAATATTAGGACAACTCCAAGAGTTGTCTCCACGCTTGTCAGGTGTCGAGCAGCAATCTGCCCTCGAAGAGTACTGCGATTATCGAACAGTAATTATCGACCACAATATACTATGCGCCTCTTGTCCAACAGAGCTTCTGCTCCGATGAACCGATGAACGTAGAATGTCGGTTGTAGACTGTCGGTAGTAGACTGTTGGTTCTAGACTGCTGGTTCTAGACTGCCCCTCCTGTGCCCGAACACCGCGTATTTAAAAGGTTCTCGTAGCGCCGCAGTGACACCATCCGGTAATGCTTTGGCGCCACTTCAGTTTCACTTCCTCCATAACACCAACTTCCGCCATCCGTATTTCCAACTTCCGGTTAATCCATTTCCAATATCCGTTAGCTTGATAATAAATGCTTCTACGTTGACATCCGGTTATACGACTTCCGATTACTACATTTGACTACTACTGTCATATGGTTACTTTATAATAACAAATACGATTCCTATATATATATTATTTTCTTGAAGAATATAAATCTTAAGAGAAATATATATTTCCTTTAGAAAATAGGTCAAGTGGAATCACTTCTAATTTTTCAGCTGGACAAACTCTCAGCTACATTTTATCTATATACTCTACCGAGAATCAAGATGATGTTACTTTTAATACCGTCAAGTCCCTTTTGGTGTAAAATATTATATTTACGAAAGTCTCTTCAACGGGGACAAAAGTTTTGTTCTGTAATTTATTTTGGACAAAAACTTTGGTCATGTTTTAAATATTTCAGGCAGTGAGTATTGTTGAAATATTTATAAGAGTTTAGGAGTTATATTAGCGTAAGATACAAGGTTTTATTATTTGAATTGCCACACTTGGGCAGATTTTTGAATTACCACATAAAATTAATCAAAGGTTAATTTACAAAACTTTATTACGAAAGTAGCAAACAGGCTAACAGCCGTTTAATGAAAAGTGGTTGCCATTTTTTATCGCCATTTGCAACACGACGTGCGAAGTCAACGCGTTGCCAGCCTTAATGATAGAATAGGGGAGATGGAGAAATTGCGAGGAAGAAGTTTAAGTTGGTGGGCATATAATGAGGAGGGATGAAAGTCACGTGACAAAAACAATGTTAAACTACAAGATAGATGGGTACAAATGTAAAGGTAGACCAAAAAAAGATGGATGGATTGTGTGATATGGATGATATGTGGTGTGGCGGAATATGTATGTCAGAGTAGAGGAGTGTGAAAGGAAAAGATTTTTGTTTCGGCCCCAAATAAGAACAAAACTTGAGAGGTCCCTTGACACCCGGATGGAACGAAGTTACACACACACACACAAACACATATATGTATATACTCTCTCGACTTCGTAATCACAACAGCGTATAGCGTATAGCGTATTGATAACGCCGCACGGCTAACAACTATAGCAAAAAGTGTCGTTACAACTTTTGGTCTTAATTTTTTCCGTCTAGCCCCCTTTCGTAAACGCGCGATAAGGAACTTCGTTCCAAAAACTCCTTGTGGCTCTAGGGGACTGCCGCGGTAAAGCTATTGCATAGCATTTTTCATCAACTTACGCAATTATAATTATTTATTTATTTTTTATTTATGCAGTATTTTTAAGCTATCACTCATTTTCTTTCACTATTTTTTCATCACTTTCTTCATTAATAAATGCACTTTGTTTATTCATATTTAAAACACTTTATACACAAATTTTACGCGTACAGCTATTCACTAGCAACTGCTGTTCACTGTTGTACATAGGTACACCTATGTATACATATAGTGTATACATATAGTGTATACATGTATACTAACGGGGCGCGCATTCGGTGAGTGTCATTATAAAGATATGATAGATACCTATACACCTATATACTTTCTCACAAACAGCTGATTACGTATTCGTCCGATTTCGGAGCAGCTCGTCTCGATCCGTGCGAGCTTCGTATAGTCGTACCATATACATACACGTTAAGTGTACACTCGGCCGAGCTACATGGTAGGCGGAGTGGGGGGTGTTAGGTTTTATTTTCGTTACGGAATTTCTTGATTCGGTCGCCGCGCTCAAAGCCCGCGATAAAATCTATGCAATAGCTTAAAAGGGGAGATGGAATAACGATGGGATAGAGCTATCAGACTGGAGGAATGAGATATGATAGAGGGCTCTATAATAAGTAATCGGATTTCTCACTCTTCATACGAATCACGATTAGCTCAGGGCTATATCGTATATAGCCTTGGCTAAGGTTATAGATAAGTATTGAGTCACGTTTCATCTACCACTTTATTGATGTATAATTTAGCACAGTTAAAGCCTATGTGTTAATACATGAACGTGATGCTATGGAAATACAGATAGACTATATCGATGTTAGAGCTGCCGATAAGTTTGGGCATTTGTCTAAGTCATCAATAATCTCCATTCTCATAAACGTGTAACTATAATATTGATTAGAATACTGGTATGCTCATCACGTATACGATAAGGTTTCTGTATATTGTTACAACTCAGGTCCCGACAAAAAGAAAACCCATCTGCATATCTGAAACGAAACACATTTTATTACCCGTCGGCATTTGAACTAATAACATTGAAACTATTGTAATTCTTTTATGATCGTCTTCTTTTGTTTACTTATTTATTGGCATAAGTTTCTAGTGAACGGCCTATTGTTGTATTGTAATCATTAGCCAGGTGTTACGGATTTTAAAGTACAAGCTGATTCTAGGAAATTCGGTCCACGTTGCCGGGCAGACATATTGCATCTGGGCAGTATAAAGCAATGCCCCAATTGAGAGATCAGGGAGTCGAGCGATAACCACAAGCGAAGCAAGGGTGTACATTCAGTAATGTATTTAGTGACGGACATTGCGCATGTTATTGAATTACGATCTTTTGCATTTTGTTTTGGACTTATTGCGTTCGGTTGTATTTGTACCTGTGTTATACGTGTTTGTATAGTTCTAATAAACTCTTATAGTAATTGTAACGGCATATTAATTCGAGTCTTGCGGCTCGTAACAATATCATTAACTGTTTAAGCAATGATGATTGCGATACTTGATTCCTTTTACTTGCACATATCTATGACGTCATTACTATGTCCCGCGTGACTGCACTAGTCTACCCCCATGTTATTGTATGTGAACGTACCCATACCACGTGACAAGTGTCAAGACACCCCTTCGCTCTCTAGTTTTAACGTAATACTTCATACTAGTGGTCGCCCGTAGTCGAAATTTGACCAAAATAATTAATGCCAAAAACTAAACTTCCATATTCACAGATTTCTCCAAGGCTTAGAACCAGGAGACGGACATAAAATACTTTTTATTCCGTTGGAACCGGTAGGTGGCGCTGGGATCGGGTCCTATATTTTAATTTTTTCAGAGCAGGACAACGTCTGCAGGGGCCTCTAGTAATATATAAATATATGGTTTTGAATAATTTTTTGTAAACAGAATATTAAAAATAAGCATTTGGACCATTTTTGCTAGTACGCCATATTTCAGTATAGCTCATAAAAGCGAGTCCCTAGAGGATATTGACTACGTGACGAAAACCTCAGCAACTGTGACTGGAGGTATTTTGAAAGACCTCCCCCCCCCCCCCTGAATGAGTCACGTAGTATAGGTACATTCCCTATAACAATATCTCAAACATAAACGTTAACGTCAGTTTATTTCTATCATTTGCAAAACTTTTTTAATTTAGAGTCACAAATTTATACTCTTCATATTTCTCCCACAGGAGTATCATAAATTTGAACTTTCTTTATCCTGGGACAAAACGGATGTCCGTAATTTATCATAACTGAAACTTGACACGCAACTATACATAAAATATGTATGCAACCCTCATTTATACACATTCTCAGTTATATATGTTATCCCCTTTGCCATTTGATGCTTGTTTTACGAAGCCATCTTAAGGCTCAGTATATACTATTGAAGAATATGCAGATATTAAGCTTGAAACTCTTTGTAGTCTAGTACTTTAATGTATTGCTCTTATTAACGCGAGTTAGTACAATAATATTGAAAGTGGTTAAGTATAGAGCAAAAGTTATTTTGTACATCGATGGATGGCGCTAGTCAAACAATAGATCGCGGTATGGTTTGCGTTTTTCTAATATAATTATGTAAGCCAAAATTAACAAATTTTGTATCAATCTAGCATCGTTTTTGTTTCACTGAAGTGAAATCCGCCTTAGTCTAAATTATGTTCAACTCTAATGGTTAGTTCCACTGTATGTGTCACTATACAACTGGAAAAAGGTTTGTAATCCATGAATAAATGGTCCTGACATTCACCGACTGCTTCAGCGGCAAGGCTGTGTTTTATACTAAACCTACATGCGACCTTAAGCCACGCCTCGCAACTTATTCTTCAACATTGAAGTAGAAATATAACAAGGTTTAACCTAGGGAAGGTTCACAATTTTGCTGGCCACTAATTTGACGAGCAGGCCTTGAGAATTATAAACCATCAGACCAGTAACAATATAAATTTACGTTTTATATCTATACTTTATGATCCATTAATAATTAAACTGACTAGTTAGATTTATTCGTGTTACGGAGAGGAATATATTACGGTAGACGTGTAGTCACGCGAAGTTCGCTTTATAAATTTCCATATCTGCGGTATCTTGCATATTCGCGAAGAAACAAATGAACCTAAATAGTAATGCCGACGCCATGTCTAATTAAACACACTAATCACTAAATGCATTTACAAAAAGACTATTATTATATATAAAGAAAAGCAGAATAGGCTAGAATCTAGATGATTATTACTGGGGTATTAACCTATTTGAGTATGACCCCCAATCTAGAGTATGTCACCATAACAACTTTGCGTTATGTTTTGGCACTAGTGGCTATCTACCAGGCCTATTTCAAGGCCGGCACTACATTTTTTTATTGCATGAGTTCGACAGGCAGGCAGACGGCCCAGTTGATAAAAGGGGTAACCATCGCCTATGAACATTAGTAAAACCAAAGCTGCTGACAATTTTTTGCCGCTTTCTAAAGGGAGACTGGAACCTGGCCACTAATGCACACATAACTGAAGGTATTTATGGTGGCATACTCTAGACCAGGGCTAGTAACCATCGAGATGGACGTGTACACTACCACCTGGTTGTAGGTTATTTTGACGCCTCTTAAGACAGGCCACCCGGCCGCTGGAATTTTGTATCATTTCTCCGTTCCAACACAGAAAAATCTACTGGCGGCACCCAGATGTGCATCAGAATGTCGCAAATTTAGAGTAATAATACCTAGACAGACAGATATTATTATTCTAAATTTACTTCAAAACTGAATGTAATTTTGTTGGAAATGAAGCACAAAACCAATCGATGTGTGTGTGAGCGTCATGAAGTACATGACGCTCACACACACATCGATTGGTTGGTTTTCGCTGATAAGCATACAAAGGCACAAATAATGTTGCAAGTAAATATTCTGTCTAAAAACTAGTATATGTTAACCATTGGAACTCGTCACACAAAAAATTTTGTCTTATGGACTGCAGGACCAACGTGTCGACAAACAAAGTGAGATTTTTATGTCCTACTTAAAAGTGCTTCATTTTACTGGCACCACCTACTCGAGCTCTAAGCGTATTAATTCTACAGTCGCAAAACTCCATTGGCGATGTGACCACTTTTTATCAGGTGGGCCGTCCGCCAGTCATCTGTGCTCCAGTTATAAAAAAAACATGTGGATATTTTCTTTGAAACTTAAAGAACACATTGATATTTTTCAAACAAAGTAATAGGCAGTGTAGCCTCGACCTAAAACGCCTACAGTACAATCCACATAGCCTTTATTCCACCCAACGTAAGACGTCCTCAATTCGCTCTCAGGTATCGCATGTACACCTGATCCCCTTTCCAGGTTATTTACACACCACTTGCCGGGAACGGATCGATTGAGGACGTTTAAATGCTACTTAGAGACCTTTTCTCTTTAAATGAAATGGATCTAATGGAAACAAAGTTAATTGGGCATGTTTAGATAGATATGATTTTACCTGATTAATAGATTACAGAAATCTGTCAAGTGCATGTCGAGTCACGTAAAGTGAAGGGTTGCATAGACGTGCTGAAAGTCGACTGTTTGCTTTTTGTCATTATTTTTCATCCGAAGCTGGCGAACTCACAGACGGCTTATTTAATGAAAAGTAGTTACAGTCGTTTGCAACAACAACAGGGGCCCAATTTTCTTGTTAATAAATTGGGCTAAATAATAAAACTAAAAAATACTAAACGGTATCTCGTCAAAATTGTCAAAAACTATCATCTCAATCGTAGGTTTGCCTGATTTCAGTATTTTGTTATTTCCAATTCGTGCCTGTGGTACGCCATTCTATCTTTATATCTATCTATGTTTATAAGCGATAACTCGCGTAATAAATGTGGAGACGCAATTAGGCAATCTCCGCGGATAGGAGGTTATGTATTCAATATATGGCCATCACTTATTCCCCAATTAAGAACCTCTAGAATCTCTTTACCTCGAAGCCAGCCACCAGCCCACGACAGCGCTATATTAGTTGAGGCAAATATCCTAGTAAATAACTGGACGCTGAAATCTTCGATAGCTTATTATGTGTAGTTATAAAGGCGGGTGCTATACTATAGTAGAATTATTTTCTCCGTGCAGTTTGGGTCATAAATCAAACTTGGCCTCAGTCTGGCTAGGGCGGTGAGCATGTTGCGTGGGCGCAACGCCATTATCGATAGAAACTCGTTTTTATCAAAGTAATATTAATATAATCATTCTTATAAAAATCATTATTATCTTTTTTGCTGTTAATTTTAAACTTAGATATAAGTATTTATATTTATTTTTAATATAACTTGTTACATTCTAAACTTTTGTACTTATTGTTTTTTTTATACATAAATACCTAATTAATAATTTATTTTAAATCATTATTATTCTTATTTTAATAAATACGTTGTTTTATCTATTTTTTTTCTTTCATTTATATCACTAACCCACAAAATGACAAAACTAAATACACTATCGAAAAGCTTATCGACAACAATAATGCGTATCACTATGCCCGCCCATAAGGCCCGTGAGTGGAAGAGAGAGCGAAATACTCCGATTATTTATAATTCAACAAAATAATTCTACTATAGTGCCCGTGCGTCGCGGTAGCTTGGCGTTTGGCCACGTACTGACTCATGACTGACTCATGAGTACAGCGGGCGGCGGCAACATGCAAGGGTTGCAAGACGTTATAAACACAAGGCACAATTGTTAATTGGGAAATAGGTGGCACCAACAAAATGTATGATAAATTTCAAAAACTCATATTGTCTAATGCCATTCCTGCTAGTAGTAATACCAGTATTATTCCATCTTTCCTATCACAATCCTCTATTCTATTGCGCCTGTTTCATCTCTCTATTCCATATCCCTTATCCCATTTCTCCTATCTCATCCTTTTTGTTCCATCCCCTCTATCATCATCCTAAGGGAAGGTACCCATATTACGTGACCCATTCAGGGGAGGGAAGTCTTCAAAATACCACGCATGGTCACAGTTGCTTAGGTTTGCGTCACGTAGTTATAATCGTCTCGAGAAATGTCTCGCTTTTTCGAGCGATATTCAAATATGGCGCACTAGCGTTTCTTTCACGTGGAACGGATGGGAGAGGATCGAAGTATGAAGAGGGCTTATTTGGGACGATTGGATGGGCGACGCCTGGTCGGTCGCCCGAAGTGCTGGTGGAGTGGAGGCTGACCTGTGTGAGATTCAAACCCATAACTGGCAAGAAAACGCACAAGACAGAAACAGGTGGCGTATCTCTCGTCTCGGAGGCCGAGACACATTTTGAGTCGCTGAACCAACGAGTTAGTTAGCGTTTTTTAAACAGCTATTGAGTCAATTTATTTTTGCAAAAAAGGTGGATGATGGATGATCACTTTAATATATTTATGTAGGATACTAAATAAATGATTTATAAATCATCAAACTCGTATATTAATTAAAACACAATAAAGTAAAGGAATATTACAATACTCGTCTCACAATCCATCTATCAACAACTCGTTGCGTAGCAAGGCAAGGCAAGAAAAATGTGACGCGTAACCGAAAAATGTGATGGTAATTTTTTTTCCAACGCCGATAAAGAAGTTTCATAATATTAGAGATAGATAGATAGATAACACTTTATTGTACACCATTACAGAAAACACGGAAGAACTTATAGCCTAAAAATATTCTAAATGTGCACAATGGGCGGTCTTATCGCTAAGAAGCGATCTCTTCCAGACAACCCGTGGCAGGAATAAAACATTTTATATTGGTCAAAGGTGGTATACATAAATATACATAGAAATATCAAACATGACTATGTTGCAGGTAGTGCTTTTTATCATGTTCTTAAATATTGTTAGTGATTAAGTGAGTGAGTGTCTAACAGTAAGTTCGAATAGTCTGTACAGTAAAAGAATTATTGAAAAAAGATGAATAATGTTTGGGATTAAGTCTAAGATTCGTAGAAGGTCGTAAATTGTGAGAGGAAGAGATGAATTCAAAGCGTTCTTTGGGATAATACGGGGTTCTGGGGATAAACAACACACTGTACAGGAGTGAAAGAATATGATTACTCCGGCGAAAACGAATTGGCAACCACTTGAGTTTTTTACGAAATTCAGAGACGTGGTCATATTTGCGTAACCCAAATATGATCCTTATACAAAAATTTTGGAGGCACTCAAGCTTTGAATTTGAATTTGAATATAATGTAGTGCCTTCACCAGTGTGTAGCATCTGGCTATAGAAATACCCCACCTTAACAACATGTATCTTTAATTCTAGAAGAGAAGCAAAAATCGGATACGGAAAACGAGCCTTCTGAAGAGAAGGCGGCCATCAAGATCCAAGCAGCTTTCCGAGGGCACCAGACGCGGAAGTCGATGAGCATGAAGGCGGCGACCAAGAAACCCGAACCAGAGCCCACCAGGGCTGAGCTGGAGGCAGAATTCCGGGCTGATGATAAAGGTACGTACATGTAAATTGTAGTATAAGTAAAATTAGTTCCAAGTATTGCCACCTATTATTTTACTACTGTAATATTTACGGGTAGTTGTGATTACTTATCAGATATAAAAGCAAGCGGCCGTAGCGACGAAAGATTATTCTCACTTCGACTCTGGTCGAATACACATGTCATAGTAGAGATCTAGGGTTATTGTTGTGCGAGGATGGTAACTTATAATTAATTGTAGTTTAGATCGTCAATCTTCGTTCGGAAGTCACCCATTGACTTTTATTTAAGTTTCGTGAGTGTTTTGTATAGTACACCTTTGTACATATGAAGGTATTTTTTTAATAGTTAATCACTCAAACACGTGAGGTATCTATAACAGCCCGGTACAGACTAAACGAGTTATGGCTTTATCACACGTACCGAGCAAACGGGCGAGACAGTGCTTTCGGCCGAGTATACGGTGCGTATAAACTTAACGCCTAGCGCTCGGCCGAACGAACTGGCGAGCCAGTAGCTCGGCTTCCGTTCTACTTACTAGGCCGAGTGTCCACCCTCCCGCTTCCCTGCACTGTCTCGCTCGCTCACTCGGCAGGTCTGAACGTGCACTGTCTCTCCCTTCGGCCACATGATTGTTATAACGTCGCTGCGAGCGCCTTTTTTGAAATATTATATTGTTTTAATAAAGTTTCAAATTGTTATACATCCACTCTCGGAAGTATTTTGAATTCAGCAGGATCTTCTAACTCTAGTTCTTTAAAAACAGAGTTTGTAGCGCCATAATCAGATCTCAACATTCATGATGTTGTCCAAATCCGGCGTTGCTCTTTTTTCAACAATTCCTTTAATTCTTCGGCTAATAGTGGAATGAGTAACTTTGTATATTTTCTAATAATCTTTTTACGATCCATCGTGCCGAATTAAAGTCTCAATAGAACTGAACTGACTGTGCTAATTTCAAAACACGTGTGAACAGCTACTCGCTTACATCACTGTCTTGCCCGATTGCTCGATACGTGTGATTAAGCCATTATTGTCCATGGACCATTACGATTGCTCAAATAAGCTAGTTACGGATGACTTCTTCAGTACGTAGTATATTATCGGGTTAAAGAACTTTATTTCTCATAAAAGAATTTTACAATTCACTTAAACTATGAGAACATTTACAATATAAGTTGTTAAAAATAAGTTGTAATTTGTTTCGAGATAGAAAGCACAAATACTAAAATTGCAGGTAGTTTTGATTTATTTTTTGTACATGCAAGTTACAAGTTCCTTCGAACCAAAAGCAACAAGGATAAAGATTCCGTGGAAGTGTCATTGTGTAATTTATTTAATTTTTATAATGTATTTATTTTTATATGAGTAGTGATTTATATAATAATATTTGCAGTTATTGTATTTATATATATTTAGTATTGAGACAAGTTTGTATATTAATTTTGATAATTTAAATATTTTGTAACACGTGATTTTTTAGGCATTTTTTAAACACGTTTATAGATTTTGCTTCTTTTATGGTTTTTGGAAGTTGATTATATGTTTGGGCTCCTTCAAATAATATACTGCTTTTACCGTAATTCGTTCGGGGAGTCGGGAGAACTAAATTATCTTTATTTCTTAGAAGAATTTTTTGTATTTCGTGCCTTTTGATAAATTTTATGTCGGAATGAACTTTTTTGTTTAAGATATTATAAATTAATGTACATATGTTAAGAGTATACTGTTGTTTAATGTTCATTATTTTGGTGTTTTTGTAAATTTGATGTGTAGGTGTTAGAAAGTCAAAATTAAATAATGCTTTTATTAGTTTATTTTGTGTTACTTGTAATCGTTGAAGGTTTGTTTTAGCTGATGAGCCCCAAATTTCTATCAGGTAATCAATATGCGGCTTAACCAGACTGTTGTAAATTGTATAACGTACTTGACGCGGCACACATCTTGCAAAAATTTTTAGTCTACCTGTTAGAGATCTCAATTTATTTTTTATTTTATCTATATGTATTTTCCATGTTAAATTAGTGTCTAAAATAAGGCCTAAATATTTTTCATTGTCTACTTTATTAATAGTTTGGTTATTTATAGTTAAAGGAATATAGTTATTAAGGTGTTTATTTTTTGCCGTAAAAATCATATAGTTTGTTTTTGCTGTATTTATTGTTAACAGATTATACTGAAACCAGTCATTAAGTAAGTTAAGATCCCTTTGTGCATCGTCTATTAGCGTATTAATATTATCACCAAAATAAAATAAAGTCGTGTCATCAGCGTATAACGTGATGTCACCATTTAAACCTATGTCGTGTATATCGTTTATGTAGACAAGAAACAGCAGAGGTCCTAGAATAGATCCTTGCGGCACTCCACAAGCCACTGTTTCAGGTTGACTTTGAGACTGGTTAATTTTTACTATCTGTTTTCGATTTTCTAGGTATGACTGAAAAATATTGTAAGCAGTTCCTTTTATACCTATTTTAGCTAACTTTTTTAGAAGAATTTTGTGACTGACTGTGTCAAATGCCTTTTTCAGATCTATAAATATACCTAGAATTACATTTTTCTTATCGATATTAGTTTTTATTTTAGTAACAAGATCAATAGTGGCTGATAATGCGTTTGATTTAGGTCTAAAACCGTATTGCTTATAGTGCAAAAATTTTATAGAGTCTAAAAACTGTTTGAGCCGCAAGTAAAGAATCTTTTCATATATTTTGGATATGATCGGAAGGACCGATATAGGTCTATAATTTCCCGGGTCTAACTTTTTACCAGATTTATATATTGGTGTAACTTTAGCCACTTTAAGGTTGTCCGGAAACTTGCCTTCATTTAGACTCTTGTTTATACAATTGACTATCTCATTTCCAATCAAAGTTTTAACGCTTTTAATGCATTTTACTGATATACCGTCTATTCCTGAACTAGTATTTGTGCTAAGTGTGTTAATAATTTTTATGATTTCTTCGTAGGACGCATTTTCTAGTGAATATAACATCTCTGTAGGTAGTATTATACCTCATTGATCTCTAAACTTGACTTTCCATTAGCTATTTGCCAGCTAAGCAATAAAAAATCTCAATCTATTCATTCTATACTAAACGGGTAATAATAGCTTTCGGATCATTAACTTCGGACTACTTAAAATAGAAACTCGTAAAGGAAGTTTAAATGTCCATAAAATTCCATTTTATTACTTTTATCTAATATTTCCTAAATTTCGCGACTAGTATACTTAACAAACTACGTTTTAACCGTTTTTAGTGTCGTAATTTATTTGGCTATTGGAAAGTGGCCGAAACATTGAAGCTATTAAACTAACTGGAAAACTTAAACGACGAAGTACACGATGCATTTTGTTTAGATTTCTTATCAGTTTTAATGGGCCGGAACTGGGCCGATTTCGGTGCGATTTACGCTAATCGATAGCAAATTCCTAGACTTAAAATCTGCGCTACGTTTTGTCCTGGGAATCTCGCGGGTTTTTTTCTGGGAATGATTTAAAATGGCCAGATTAAAAAAAATCGAATTCCAATATGATTCTTTCACTGATCGATAGAAAATTTTATGCATTAAAATTTGTGATATTTCTTATCCTGGAGATCCCGCGGGTATTTTCCCGGGAGCGGTTTTTTCAAAAAACATTTCAAAGCTCCCAAAGTCAATGTTACTTTAAACAGCAATATTGCAATAATAGCGCGTTCGGAATCGATAGAAACCATTTTATACATTATGCCAATGAACCGAGCATAACAAACTACGGCACAACATCACGGAAAGGGGTTGTAAATTGCTGCCAACATGAAAATATGTACACATACAAGTTTGTTTTGTGTTCATATATTGCTTTTGGCGACAGACCGTCTGGAAATTCAGGCTGTGCACATTCGTGGTATGAAAAGGTTCGCCAGTTTTCAAATTATTTTTATTTTATTTGTATTGCATGAGTTCAGCAGACAGGCAGACGGCACACTTGATGGAAAGCGGTTACCATCGCCTATGGACATTTGCAACATCAAATACGCCAAAATTTTAACTTGAAGTTTAACGGGCAGATTGTTAATGTACTTGTCCAATTTGAAAACCTACCCGTAAAACTTCAAGTTAAGATGTTGTGGCGATTCATATTGTCACTTGAAGATTTTCCACTTGTCTGTTGCGATTCATTTTGTCACTTGTCAGTTGAAGTTTTTCCACTTGTACGTTGCGATTCGTTTTTCCACTTGTCCGTTGCGATTAATTTTTCCACTTATCCGTTGCCATTCGTTTTTCCACTTGTCCGTTGCGATTCGTTTTGTCACTTGTCAGTTGCGATTCATTTTTCCACTTATCCGTGGCCATTCGTTTTTTCACTTGTCCGTTGAAGTTCACTTCTGTTATGTGTCCCAGCACACATTTCGATTTTTTTCACTTGTCTGTTTTTGTTTCTCTGTTTGTCTGTCTGTATGGGCTAATCTCCGAAACGGCTGGACCGATTTTGATGAAATTTTGTATGGTGGTAGCTTATATCCCTGGTCAACATATGGTATATTTTTGACCCTGAAAAATTAAAGAGTTCCCGTGGGGTAGTTAAAAAAACTTTCCACGTGGACGATGTCGCGGGCAGAAGCTGTACACTAATATGGCATCAATGACGTTGTTTTTTAACGCTTTAAATAATCGGCATTCGCCCACAGCCTAAAAATTTAACTCTAACGCAGACGAATCCCCAGCATAAGCCTAATATAATCTATTGCCAACATAACAGAAAAAAACGATATCAGTAACATTGACATACAAAATGTAATATTATGCATGAGGCGACAGTTTGTCTGCGACACTATGGGAGTATGTTGAATAATTTTATATTGGGAGGTTAGATATAGGTCAGTTATAAATTTCGACTCACCAAGAAACTAATATATTGTTACCAGTTTGCGGGACTCGACTTAAAATGCCGTTAGAATTATTATAGAGTTTATTAGAACTATACAAACACGTAAGTCCAAACGAAATGCAGAAGGTCGTAATTCAATAAAACGCGCAAAGTCCGTCACCGATCGTTAGATTCCCGATTGTTGTACACACGTCTTGCTTCGCTCGTGGTTATAGCTCGAGTGCCTCCCCCCCAACAGGTCATCGTTTATACTGCGCAACTGCAATGTCCCCATATCTTAATCCGACACACCTGGCTAATGACTGCCATAAAAGATTACAATACTACAATGCGCTGTTTTTTAATCACAAATTTTAAACATAAAGTAAATAAAAGAAGACAACCATAAAAGAATCTAAATGTTATTAGTTCAAATGCTGACAGGTAATAAAAATGGGTTTTTACAGATATGCAGGTGTGCATTTGTTTTTGTCGGCGCCTTGGATGTAACAATACAAAAAAAATAGTCAAAATGCAAGTCGGTTAAAAAGGGTGCGTATTTGAAAATCGGTAAATTTATTGCAGAAAGCCGCAATCAACTACCTTACATACATACATACATAACTTCACGCCAGGTCCCTTGCGGGGTAGGCACGAACAACAGAGCGCCATTTAGGCTTATTCTTACACACCTCACTTGCTTCTTTGACATTCATAGCTCTTGTCATGCACGTTCGTCTGTTCTTAAGGCTCCTGACATCACCTTCTGCTAGTACACGATCAATTTGATCATGGAAGGTGTGTCGTGGCCTTCCGCGACTTCTGCATCCATCCACTTTTGCATTGTATATCTGTTTAGTCATTCTTTTATCATTCATTCTTTCCACATGCCCGAACCACCGGAGCATTCCTTTCCTTACCTTCACCCCGACACTCTCTTTCAGACCAACTCTCTTTCTTACTTCGGTATTACAAACGCGGTCCGCGAGCGTCACTCCGAAGATTTTGCGCAGTGCTCGCATCTCGACCGTCAACTACCTTCATAAGTTATAATTAGACATCGGATTATATGCATTTGCATGTTTGCATATGCCAATGCATATAAATCTATTTTTGTAGCGTTATTGCATATTTTGGTACTTTTTCATTGACAGTGCTTATTTCGGTAGTTATACGTGTTAGGCGTCTTGTATTATGCCGACGACACGTCCGCCTGGCAAATTAAATGCAGTTTTGTATAAAAACCCCGATCTTGAAAAAA
Organism: Dendrolimus pini; assembly: GCA_949752895.1. NCBI lineage: Eukaryota > Metazoa > Arthropoda > Insecta > Lepidoptera > Lasiocampidae > Dendrolimus > Dendrolimus pini. The sequence goes on from OX457150.1 coordinate 5,661,244, forward strand.
TAAAGAAATTTGACGCACTATCAACGGCACCGGACAAACTCTACCTGAAGAAGTCTCTGCAGAAATGGCACCAAATTTTAAGTTCTGTCCGGTGACTTCAGTTGACGTCGAAAGGTCATTTTCAGCATGTAAATTAATATTAAGCGAAAAACGTCACAAGTTTGCTGCAGAAAACCTGGAAAAATATGTTATTGTTTACTGTCACAAAAATTATAATGAGTAAATTATAATAATAATAATTTATAACTAACATTAAGATATGTTTAATGTACAAATAAAATTTGAAAACAAACTTAAATTCTAATTGATCTAATCATAATAATAAATGGTTTATTGATAGTGCATATAATCCGATGTCTAGTCATAATACATTTATTTCTCATTCTAATTTCAAATAATGACTACTTCCTTACAAGTTACGAACGAAATGCTTTTAATGCTTAGCCAGTTCCTGTTATTTAATTATTTATACTTCCTCCGCCTTAAGATTTAGAGTGAGAAAAGCGTGCATACTCAAATATTAATATAGGTTCAGACCCCGAGAAACGCCTCTAAAATACATTCAACTGTTTAGTTATTTATGAAAGGAACCGGGATTTATACTTGGTTACCGATTGCGGCCATGGAAGATTACTTTCTGTAACTGTCTGGGGAGTTCTTATTTTGTTCGTGCAAATTAGCATTTTTATCTGTGGCCAATGTTTTTTTACGTTAGGCTTGTTTATTGACGTTATTACTTTTTTTTATTACATACCGCAAAGGGTGTTTTTACAGGCCAGTATTTTGTTAAGGTTTTTTTCTTTCGTGTGTAAGAAGAAATTTTACGTCGGGTTTTAGCGGACTGATTAGTTATTTTTTTTATAGCGGTAACTAAAGGGGTGTGATGTTTAGTTTCTAAAATGTAATATTACTACTCCGATGGCGTATTCGGGGAACGGATAATAATTCGTTTAATGATTTTCTTAATATAATTGTTCACTGTAACTTGTTGCCAATAATTTTCTAAATATTTGAATAAAACCATCTACATATAGATTGGTTACATTTATATATTGAACTAGCGGCCTCGGCAGACGTTGTCCTGCTCTGAAAAAATAAAAATCTAGAACCCGATCCCAGCGCCACCTACCGGTTCCAATTGTGGATTTAAACCATCCGGGGACACACTCAAACAAACAAAAACAAAAATCACCAAAATCGGTCCAGGTGATTAGGAGGATTCTAGAACCCGATCTCAGCGCCACCTACTGGTTCCAACGGGATAAAAAGTATCCTATGTCCGTCTCCTGGTTCTAAGCTAAATCGGTCAATTTTCAGCCAAATCGGTACAGCCGTTCTTATACGTTCTATATATAGCCGTTCTATATATATATATATATATATATATATATATATATATATATATATATATATATATCCTTTGTGTTTATGGCCGGACTTCGAGTAAGAAATATCATAAACCGTTTTTATTGTTCAAATTTCGCTGGAAGTTCTTAGAAGCCACATGTTATTTTAGGTTAACGATTGTTTGAGAATCCTAATGAATGGTCGGTACATTTTATTGGGAGGCCATGTTTACAAATATATAAGGTTTGCCCATTGAGATAGAGTTAGTTGAGTTTTAACTGCGATCGAGGTGCTATTAAGTGTAAATTCGCAACGGAAATCTCAAACCGAGAGACTGCGCGTTTTATGTTATTGCGATCTTCTTCCTTTACATTGGACTTGTTGTATTCGGAGTCGATTAGAGCTGTAGATTACGTGTGTGTACAAATGTATGTCAAATAAAGTTTGTGATCATACTAATGACATTATCTCACAATTATGTAATATTACTTTTTGTTTTTGAGAGCAAAATTTGACCTTTCAAGCTGTCACAAGAACTCGCTTGATTAGGGTCAGTTAGTCTTACAATTTGGCGGAGTTATATTAAAGATTTGACACATCAGATTGATAGGGATCTGATACCTTAAAAATATTATAATCAGTTAATTCTGAATAGGTATCATGTGTACTTAAACATAGGCATTTATTCTGAAAATCCACAGACAGTTATTGGTAATTGATAAGGCACAGAATACACACGACCAAAACTACAAGGCGACGTTTTATATTTTGTTTATTACGAATATAGTACCCAGACAGACGGTCCAGCTCATGGGAAGTGATATATATATATATATATATATATATATATACATATATATATATATATATATATATATTAATAATTTAGAATAGATACACTTTTAATTTAGATTTAAACAAGATTTTGACATAGTTTAGACCGAGCAGCAGGTTCAGAGCACCGATCATACTTCTAACTTCAACAAATTCTTTACAATTCTCAAGGATCCAACTCGACCCGGTGCCATCACTCAAATATGCCACTAAAACTCCTCCGTCTTTTAAGGTAGATACTACTCAAGAACAGATGGCGTCTTGACCTCGCTCCGAGGCATATGCTCTGCTCCGATTGGTCGTTTATTAAATTACAATATTCATAACTTTTATTAGGTTAGGACGATCTTTAAGTTATAGAAAGATTTAACAAATTAAATTAAATTAAACATTTTAAAAGTATTAAAATGTAAACAAATAATATTGTGCGTTATACATCCAAATAACAATCAATCGGATTCATAGCTCCCCTCCGACACACACACACACATATATATATATATAAATTACGTGTCACGTTGTTTGTCCGTGATGGACTCCTAAACTACTTAACCGATTTTAATCAAATTTGCACACCGTGTGCAGTTTGATCCAACTTGAAAGATAGGATACTTTTTGTACCGTTGGAACCGGTAGGTGGCGCTGAGATTGGGTTCTAGAATCCTCCTAACCACCGGGAGCGATTTTGGTGATTTTGTTTTTCTGTGTTTGAGTGGGTCCCCGAATGATTAAAATCCATAATTGGAACCGGTAGGTCGCACTAGGATCGGGTCCTAGATTTTATTTTTTCAGAGCAGGACAACGTCTGCCGGCGCCGCTAGTATACATATAAGTTATTATTAAATTAAATGGTTACATACTGCAGGAGAAGTGGTATAGAATCAATAGGATATGGGATAGGAAAGGTTGGGTGGGAATATTTTCTCTGTGCAGTAACGGACAATACTAATTCCTGGGTTGGGACAGCCTGTCGTAAGAGGCGACGAAACAACCCACAGCCAGTTAGTAGGGCATTTGCCCGACTGCATGGTTTCTGGTCTACAGTATGTCGCCATAACAACTTTGACTTATGCTCCGGCATCAGTGGCCAGGTTCCAATTTCTTCTTCGAAGTCGGCAGCACTTTCCATCACAGTTGGGCCATCAGCCCGTCCGCTGTGTTTCAGCAATAAAAAAAGGGGGAGGAGGAAATGGGCCTTTGGAACTCTCACTCATCACACGATTAGCTCAAGGCTAGCCGTTTCACGCCGATATCCTGTGTTTACGTGTTAGCACACCGACAGAGCCTTCCCTAAGGCGTCGTACAGACGAGCAGCACTTTGATGTCGACAGAGGCAACTGTAGCTGTCGGCGTTTGTCGTCGACACGTGGACAGCAATGGCGGCAGCTGCAGTATGAGCGCAGCGCGCGCGCTGCCTTGTCAGTCGACTTCAAATAGACCGAGCGATGACACGCGTAAAAATGAAGAAAAAATTCTATATAAAAAATATAAAATCGAAATTCACTTTTTTACTGTTTGTGTCTTTCTCCCTACTAAAATAACGTTCACGGCGCACTACAACAATGCTGTCGACATGGTGGGCAGCAGTCGGCATGTCGAATACTGCAGCAATTGCTTTTGTCGACACTAGCAGTTGCTTTTATCGACAGTAGCAGTTGCTTCTGTCGACAGTAGCAGTTGCTTCTGTCGACAGCTGAAGTTAACAGGTTCTGTTAACAGCAAAGTGCTGCTCGTCTGTACGACGCCTAAGTCAAAACGACTGTAGTAATTTTATTAATACTCTTGGACGTTATGCTGTAACTTGATCTCAACTTCAAGCTGAAACTTGTATAACGAGTCAACGTCAAAGTTCCCAACGAGGCGTTATCAATACAAACTAATCTCGTAAGTTAGGTAAGTTAAGGGGCCTATTATCGGAGGATATCAAGCTAGTTTTGGAAGATTGAATGAGGTTCCAAAGGCGTAAAGGCATCTACTGCTTAAATTTTCCACTGCATATTCGCTAACAATATCGTGAGCTTCTGTGATAACTCCTTGTTACCTTTCCTTCGTTATGAAGTAGATGAATAGAAAAAATGAAACTAATGGTGTTAAATAGCAGTATTCCTTTTAAACAAGCATTTTATTTAAAGCTCTTAAAATAATAAAATATACTAGCCTACTCTATCTTCGGATCGAATATGCATATTGTTACAATTACCACATGCTTACAACGGTGAAGGAAAACATTGTGATGAAACCTGCATATCGAGATTACCGACGTATCAAACCTACCAAGCCGCCTGGGATAAACGTGGCGGGTATACTGAATAAAAGTTTTATTATATATTATATATATTATATACCCATAGGGGTATACTGTCTGTTCCCCTATAGTGGGAGGCCTGAGCCTAGCAGTGGGACATTTATGGGTTGTTATTGTAGTATAATTATTGTAAAAATGCTCTAAAGACAATTGATTTAAATAAGATCGATTCGACAGTTCATAAGATATATTTTAAATTTAAATATTATTTAGGTTCTTCTTAAGCCAAATGACAGGAACAGTGGACTGTCCCCTCCACGAAATCTTTCACTATGGGTATTATTAATGTTTACATCCATGCAGGAACGGAGAAAGAATACAATTTCCTGCGGCTGGGCGGCCTGTCGTAAGAGGCGACAAAACAACCCACAGACAGGTGGTAGGGCATTTGACCGACTGGATGGCTACCATCCCTGGTCTAAAGTATGTCGCCATAACAACTTTGAGTGGTGTTCCGGCATTAGTGACCAGGTTCCAGTCTCCCTTAAGAGAGCAGCAGCGCATTTGTAGATGTGGTTGCATTTCCATCAAGTGGGCCGTCTGCCTTTCTGCTGAACTCCTGCAGTAAAAAGAAAATAAAATTAAAATATTTCAAGTAGTGCCAGCTATTGTAATTTGTTTTATTATCACTCGGATATAAAAACGAGCGGGCTTAGCGCCGAATCATTTAGACTCACTCATTACATTTAGAATCACTCTCACTCATTACAGACACTAGGTAGCCACACAAAACTAGCTTAGGTGTGTTGCTGGAGAGTTTCTTTCTCCATTTTTTCTCTACCTCTGGCTACACTACACGCTACACGTTGCGAAATGGTAGTAAAGACAGACGCGTCCCTATATTTTTCACTTAAGCCGGTTAGCTTAGCTCATTTAGGCTTTTATGCCTTAATCCGATAGTTATCCCCCTCCACCCGCAGCGGTTGGGCCGAGGTTAAACGTCACAGGAGGTGCCTACTAACCCCGTTATCGCTGAAACAGCCATCTGCGGCTATACAGCTGGATCCTGCCCAAAAAAAAAACACGTCATCATTTTCACTTCGATTTTGGTCCGATACACATGCCACAGCTATTTTTGGTGCGAAATTCGTAACTCATAATTAATTGTAATTTACATTGTCATTCTTCGTTTGCAAATCAAATAAAACAGTTCTCAAAGCTCTACGTGTTTCGGTATATAAACCCCGCACTAACAGTACATACACGCACGTAGTTTATATTTTACACAAATATCCTTTGTAAGATCAATAGGTATATTTGACTCCTTTACCTTTCACAAATCAAAATACTGGTCACGTATAAAACTAATACCATTTTCACACGATGTGTTATTACGCTGCTCGCAGCTAAAGTAATGTTACCAAATGTAGAGAGAAAATAAATAGAGAAGCCAACACGTATACCCAAAAAGACAGAATACTTCAGCTCATACTCTAGAATACATCTCTTGCGCACAGAGGCGGTTCTAGCCCATGTAGCGCCCGTGTGCAATTAATACCCAAGCGCCCTCTAGTAGAAACGCGGTCAAAATGGAATAATTAGTTATATTTTCACTACTTAACAGAAATTCGAGTGCTAATGATGCAATTTTAAATGATGTCGGGAAGCAATAGGTTCAGAAGAAAGACTCTCATGAAATCGTGCTGAAATAGCAACTGCAAATATATTTTTGTTCCATTTACTCCCGAGTTGGCCTATACTGATAAGTAAGGCAAACGTATTTTGTTGAAGCATTCTTATTTCCTTCTATAAGAGTTCTTTTTCTGAGAGTCTTTAAAAGTGCCGGCATCGTGAGCGACGCATCAATTTCGGAGGTGTCAGGAGCGGCGTTCGGCGGCCCCTATGATCCGGAGCCCGTTTGCCATGCACATCCTACGCTATAGGTTAAGCCGGCACTGCTTTCGCACCGCGGGGATTTCGAATGAGCTCACAGCTGAGGTTTTCCTACAGCGCTACGATATGTGGTCTTTCAAAAAAGATGTCATAAAATACCTTCGAGGCCGGGAGTGCATTAGTAACATTTCTATGTTGCAAATGTCCATAACCACTGTATATGCGTAAGCGCTTTTCACCAGGTGGATCATCAGCCAACTCTCCAGATCTCACCATTTTTATTACACTTCAACAACCTTTTTTTAAAACTTCTTCCAACTGTGATGTAAAATAAAAGTTGAGTCTACAAAACTTATGTTTCTAGCAGACTTGGTGTGTGCGTGCCCATCCATATAATGAAGCTGCATTTCACCTGAATTAATATTTTCTTCTAATTGAATAGTTATAACATTACAAAGCAACAGTTCAATAGCAACTGACAATTATTCGACACATAAAATTTAGTTATAGAATAATCACGCTTCGAAAAAGCCAGTATCTATGTATGTTTCCTACATTATATATACTAATTAAAAACCCACGCACAAAGTAAGATACTAAATATATAGGCCGTTTCCTTTAAACCTAGGGTTGCTCAAACGGTCGACCGCAATCGACTGATTGCAACCTCTCAGCGTTGATCCATCGGATGCTAACAAAATTGAGGTAGATCGGCAGCAGTTAAAGTTTTAATACCCCTGATTTGAACTAATGACAACACACATAAGTCCGTCATAATTTCGCAATTATTTTTCTAGGTTCAGTTTTACACAACTTATAATTCCCATTGGCAGTTTACATTTACACAGAAAATTGCAGATCGGTTTCCGACATGTAAATAATCTAAATTGGACTTTATTCGCAACGCAAATGGCACAGTGTTGCTTCCTATGCATTCTTAGCTCTATTCCGCTTACATGATTCGTACTACTGTCGTGCGCTTACTAACATTGGTGTACTGTGCATGTATATTGGTAGAAATTTTTATTTGTATAAAAGTGTAAGGTAATGTTTATTTAGAATTGTTAGGACTATCTCATTTTATGCTACATCTACGTTGCTAGATTTGCTAAGAATTTCCTTAAACTTAGGTTGCCTGAAAAATATTGTTACGAGTGTGGGACTCGAATTAAAATGCCGTTACGTACTATAGAATTTATTAGAACTATACAAACACGTATAACACAGATACAAATATAACTGGGCGCAACTAGTACAAACTGCCAGATTCAATAATACGCGCAAAGTCCGTCACTATATAGCTTATCGAATGTATCTCTTGCTCGTATCGTAATCCTCGCTTGATTGCTCCACCCCTCCGTTCGGGCATTCTTTTTATCCTGTACAAATACAATATGTCTAGAGGCATAACAATAATTTCCCAGAATTTGTTCAACACACCTGTCTAATGACTGCCATAAAAGATTACAATACACAATAGACTGTTTTTCTTAATTACAAATTTTAAACACAAAGTAAAAAAAAGAATTCCAAATGCGGGAGGATAATAAACTGTTCTTTTGGCAGGCAGGTGTGCATTTGTCGGCTTGTAACAATATCATTTAAGTACTAAGTCCGCCTATTGTATTCTTAGACCATTTAACCAAAGGACTAGCCTCGTATGAGCATACCCCTCCGCCAAGGTACAAGATTATAAAATTTAACGCGTTTATAAATACTAGTTCAATAATCGATTTCTAACAGTCTTAGTATCGTTATCGCTGTGTGAGGAGCTCCTCAAAAATGCCAACCTGTGCTGTTAACGTGTGCGATAAAAAGTCAAATACCTCAAATCTAGAAAAAGATCGTGTAACATTTCATATGTAAGTGTTTTTTTGTCTAATTATTGCTTATTTTTAATAAAATAACTTATAGTTGTTTATTAAACTTGATGTATAAAACATCGATTCTATAATCGAATTAATGAAACATCTCGCATCGACTTCCGACGAATCTCTGTTTTACTTTGAACTGTTATTGCGAAGAAATTGAGTCTATATTTGTATAATTATGCCCAAATAACAAAATATTGAGTCTTGCCCACTTCACACACACACGCACGAGACAAATGCGAAATTCTTCAAGAAATTATAGTCCTTATTGCGTTGGAGACTAATTTGAAATTTGAATGTCGAAGTTTGTTTTTTTGGCTACACGAAACTACCTATAGTGACGTATAATCTGTACATATAACTCGTGTCGATATCGATAAAACTACCTTTGATACTGTTAGTCGAAAATATGTTATACTAATAACGACCCACTATTCTAAAATTGTATTGTATGGGTTCTATTGTAAAATAAGGAACCCTTATGATTTCGTCGTGTCCGTCTGTCCGTCTATTTTCCGAGATTAGGTCTACACTGCTGAAATTTGGTACATTTAGCTGTAACCTATACTAGGAAAAATATTTAAATGTGAGAGTTTTTTTAAGTATTGCTCCCACAACATGAAAAGTTACGATGGTAAAGAGTACTGCTTTTACCCCATCGAATCGGGTATCGTTACCGATCTTGAGAGTCTACCTGTTTCTTAATCAGCGCTCCTATATAATCTACCTTGTGAACATAGGGTTAACGGTACTGCAGCGAAGGGTAAAATATAAAGAAGGGAAATATTATGTTTTATTCATTTAATAAATTTTATAATTTTTCACTATATCAATTCTTTTATTTCATATCAATACTTTGGCTTGAGTATATCTATCATTCCTAGACATCACAGCTTCCAGCCATGGTTACCCGGGAAAAGGGTTCTCGCGGCGGTTATGCCGTCGAGATGGGGGCGCGGCGTGTTCCGTGCGCACTCACCTCTCCTCCCGCGAGGCGCGTTACAAACCGCCCCACGCTCGGATTAATATTTTTTTAAACATTACTAATTGACATGTAACCTCGAGTCAAACCGTGATCATAGCTGCTGTAAAGTAGCCGAAACGTTGGCAAAATAAATAAATATCGCGCTTAAAACCGTAAATAACGTAGTTTTATTTATGTGTAACAGTCGCGAATATCTAAGAAAAAATACTATAAATTAAACCTATACTTTAGTTTTATTCCACTGTCATCATATCTGTAGTATTCAAAATTATTATTCCTAGTAAAAATATCGACATTAAAGTATCGATATTTACTATCCCTATGAAATTCACTGGTTTGTACAGTAGTAATACCAGCATTTTTTTCCTCAAAATATAGGGCATTTAAATTACGTTGCAAGTAAATATTTGAATTATATGTACATAATTATACATTATGTTCATGGATGTTTTTAGCGATTAGGATTTACATAAAATTGTGAAAGTGTTAATATCACACATCACAATTTTCATCACACAATAACTAAGATCTTATTTCAACTAGTGCTAGTTTAATAAATCATCAATGTGGTACTGTTTAATTATTACAAAATTAAAGTTTATTTCATAATCCAATATAATAATAAAAAATAATAATGAATATTTAGTCAATTATGATTAAATTACGAGGCAAATTGAATAATGATATGACAATTTCTTGTATTTTGAAATGTGTGAGTCGTCTTTGTGTGCGTAACGAGTGTAAATATACGCTGTTTCTAAACTATATAAGCTCGTCAGAGCCGTATAAGCTCATGACGAGCCTATTCATCAGAAGTTATCATGGCATGGCATAATGTATATGGGTATATTCATGGAATTGACATCTTTCGTGATCTTAGCCATTGTCAATATATTATCCTTGGCGATGGTTCGCCGACAACTAGTTTTGAAGATTTGTACATGTTTGCGTTTATGACAACACAAATAATATTTGGGTGTATGCGATTGTTTCAATGTGTGCTTTACTCTTCCCCCCGCAGCAAATGGCTGAATTATTTGTTTGCAAAATTGACGCGAGCCTCGTCCTTCGGTTAAATGGTCTAAGATTGTATTGCCAATACAATATCGTAAACGTAAATTTTGTAATCATTTATTAAGAGAGGCAATCAATTATAACCTATCTAGTCTTACCCATGCCATCTCTATGAAATACTCCGTCTGCACGACCAAAACATTCAAGGAGTCAAATTATCCGTCAAACTCGATATCTTCAGTAATATAGTAGCGTAAATAAGATAAATCTCCTTAACAATGACATTTCGGGTAAACAAGTTTGTTAGAGCGGTTGGAATGTTGGGCCTTGGGACAAATGTTTCTAGAAATATTTCAAAGGAATTTTGGGTACGAGAGAATGTTCAAATGGTTATTTAGTTTTTTAGGGCTACAATAGCCAATGGCAAACGCCTACTGTTTTGGCCATTTGGCTACTGAACTATAAAAATCTCATCGAAAGTATAGTGAAGTTATTACATTTTTTGTGTATTAACATTTAAAAAGTCTTAGTTTTTGATATTTTAACATCAAAAACGAACATTTTTTCACTCGAGACTCCAAAAATTCTCGGTTTTTTTGCGCCACCCTAATATATACATTGCTATAAAAACAAAAAAAATATACGTCAGTTATAAGGTATATGACGACCACCGCTCATCTTCTTTGCGATTTTATATCTCCGAAACGACTGAACCGATTTAAATGAATTTTGTATGGTGTTAGCTTATATCACTAGTCAACATATAAAAACATTAGAGTTCCCTTGAGATAGTTAAAAAAACTTTACTTAAACAGCTTATTATACAACTTATGCACCTAATTAAGTATTGATATTGCCGGTATCATCGTATAATAAAACAATAAAACAATTTATATATTAAAAATTTCGAGATTCGACGAAAAAGTAAAACCTTACAAAAACAGTGTCTAGCATAGCGTAATTCATCATCATATTAAATAAACTAGATGGCGCTGATAGTATTCTACATCGCGATCGTGACGCGGACGAAGTGGCGGGCATCAGCTAGTTTATATTTTTTTATTTCTCCTTCTCCTGACGCACGCGCTTGTCAAGTAATTATTTTCTTACTCTCTACTTTATACAATTTATTATTATTTATTTTTAAAATTTCTACTGTATCTAGCTATTTTATATTAAATATCCCTAGACCCTACCCCGGTTGTTTTTGATAAAAAATAAATAAAAAAAAAACTGTGAAATACAAAGACAGACAAAAATTATGATTTTACAAGGATTCCGATTTAATCAAAATTACTACGGATTTAGTTATTTTTATTTTTATTGCAAGATTTCAGCAGACGCAGACGGCCTACTTGATGGAAAGCGTTTACCATCGCCTATAGTCATTTGCAACACCAAACGTGCTACAAATGCGCTCCTGCTCTCTTAAGGGAGACTGGAACCTGGTCACTAATGCCGGAACACAACTCAAGGTTGTTATGGCGACATACTCTAGACCAGGGGTGGTCGCCATCCAGTCGAGCAAATGCCCTACCACCTTGCTGTGGGATGTTTTGTCGCCTCTTACGACAGGCCGCCTGGCCGCAGGAAATTGTATTCTTTCTCCGTTCCTACACGGATAGAACGGAACCCTAAAAATAAATAATTTAAAAAGATAAAGACCCCGAGTCCTTGATAAAGTATTTATAACAATTCTTTATGTTCAGTCACGAATCCCGCGTATCTACCCTCCACAAACAAAATGAATGCGGGATAAAAATTAAGCAATCATAAATCATGTTTTACATAAACCGCTTTAGATAGCGTACAATGGGATGAGGCTAAGCTTAGTACAGGCTCACGACATAATTTACCGCATTGTGATTTTTCCCTTAGTTTATACTCTATACATACATACAAAAATACATAACTTCACGCCAGGTCCCTTGCGGGGTAGGCACGAACAACAGAGCGCCATTTAGGCTTATTCTTACACACCTCACTTGCTTCTTTGACATTCATAGCTCTTGTCATGCACGCTCGTCAGTTCTTAAGGCTCCTGACATCACCTTCTGCTAGTACACGATCAATTTGATCATGGAAAGTGTGTCGTGGCCTTCCTCGACTTCTGCATCCATCCACTTTTGCATTGTATATCTGTTTAGTAATTCTTCCATCATTCATTCTTTCCACATGCCCGAACCACCGGAGCATTCCTTTCCTTACCTTCACCCCGACACTCTCTTTCAGAGCAACTCTCTTTCTTACTTCGGTATTACGAACGCGGTCCGCGAGCGTCACTCCGCAGATTTTGCGCATTGCTCGCATCTCGACCGCGTTTACTCTACTTTCATGCTCTCTCTTCCATACCCAACTCTCGCTTCCATACGTGAGCGTAGGTTGGTACCTACGGTTGGTGCTGGTGCACCGCGTTATACTCCATACTCTATAGTAATCTAAAATATTAGGTATAAGTTTGTATTATCTGTAGTGTTGTTTATTATTTTTTTGTTATAGATCAACTAATAATATACTAATATTTTCTTAAGTTTTCACGACTTGTATACATAATGAAACTACGTTGTAACGGTTTTAAGCGCGGTAATTTATTCGTTTTTGGTTTATCCGTTATATATCAGTTGGACAAATATCATCTTTCTTGTCCGTGACCACGGCCACTGAAAAGCAGCCGAAACGTCGCATAAACCAAAATCAAATAAATTATCGCACTTAAAACCGTTAAAAATAGTTTTATTATGTATGTATACTTTTATATAACATATATGCCTGGTGGTAGAGCATTTAAAAGACTGGATGGCTACCACCCCTGGTGTAAAGTATGTCTCCATAACAACCTTGAGTTGTGTTCCGGCATTAGCGACCATGTTCCAGTCTCCCTTAAGAGAGCAGCAGCGCATTTATAGTACCTTTGGTATTGCAAATGTCCATAGGTGATGGTAACCGCTTTCCATCAAGTGGGCCGTATTCCTGTCTGTTGAACTCCTGCAATAAAAGAAATAAAAAGACGGAGTGCGTCTCGGGACGCCCGACAGAAGTGACAACTTAAACTAATCTAACGTGAGAGAAAGGGACAACAGACAGACTGGCGCCGTAACGCGTTACGTAACGCGCGGTTTACCCTTTCGTAAGAAGTTATCACTTCAAAAAACACATTGTATAAGTATCGGATATGTGTAATATTCTTTGAAATAAGAGCTGATTAAAGTTTTTATTAACATAGTCGAAATTTACTTCATTACGGGTATCTAATATAAAATCTACTATACGGTAATCTACTATAAAAGCTTGTCATTTTACTGTCTTATAACCGTAATTTTGTTCCCGCGGTTTTCTCTCGTGTAGACTAAGCCTATAAATTTTACAGTTAGATTAATATAATAATTCCCTCTAGTGGGAGGCCGACATTTTTTATAACACCAATTTCCACGTTCTATATCGCGTTGTGAGCGTTTTAATATTAAACGATCATAGGGGACCACTGAAATTCAAATCTTGTTCGTGAATTTTTATTTTCGGCGCTTTCAAGCGATTTATTTTTAAGTAAGGTTTTTTTATATTACAAGACTAGCTTCTGCCCGCGATTTCGTTCACGTGGAATAGTTTTAAAATAGTAAGTTAAAAAACCCCGCGATTTTGAAACATTCTTCATTGGTGCTCAGCTCCTATTGCTTTTAGCGTGATGGTATATAGCCTATAACCTTCCTCGATAAATGGGCTATCTAACACTGAAATAAAATTCATCAAATCAGACCAGTAGTTCCTGAGATTGGCGCATTCAAGCAAACAAACAAAGAAACAAACTTATCAGCTTTGTATATTATATTTGTAAGATAAAACTCTCTCACCGACACCACACCCTGTCAAAATCTCTACTTCTATTATGTTACGTTGCAGATAAATTACATTCAGTCTGTTATAAGCTGTTTAAGAAATTAAAGGTTTTTAATTATCCCACGGGAACTCTTTAATTTTTCGGGATCAAAAGTATCCTATATATTGACCAGGGACATAAGCTAGCACCGTACAAAATTGCATGTAAATCGGTCCACTCGTTTCGGAGACTAGCCGGTACAAACAGACAGACAAACAGAGAAATCTAAATTAGTTCTGTTTCACTTCGTACATCCCCCTGACTCGGTTTTTAGCATTCTTTTTGCATTGTATAGAAATTTGACCTCTACAATTTTATTATATGTATAGATTAAGAGACAAGCCAACAGCGCATCTGATGTAAAGCAGTTACCATCGCCTATGGACATTTGTAACAGCAAAGGTACGACCAATGTGCTGCCGGGAATACTACCGGGGTAGGGATATTTAATATACACAGTGCTGTTGTAAAATCGCAAAAGAAGATGATTGGCGGTCGCCGTATACATTATAACTTACGCATATTTTTTTTCGATATTTTGTTGTTTTAGGAGTGTACATATAACCTTGTTTTGTTCTTACTAGATAATTTTTTGATAAAATGTTAAGGTTTTTTAATAGAAGCTTTTGAGATCCTGGATATCATGTAGCAGTAGAGTACTAGACAAGTAAAACGAGCCCAAACACGACGGGTCTATCTTGTTTAGTATAGGAGTTCCTGTGGCCACCTTCCGACTCCATCATCATCAGATCAGCTCCATGGTACCATATTATTGCATTGTCACGCGATATACCCATGCGTGCAAAATTTCAGCTCAACCGGAAACCAGGAAATTGGTCTTATTTAACTTGCAAGACCCGAACTTACATATGTATGTAACTTGTAATGGATGTACCTATTATGTACGAGTACATAATAGGTACATCCATTACAAGTTAAATAAAAGCTTGTAATAAATAAATACAAGGGGTATATTTTGCCCAGAAGCGTGACATACTATGCGAAATTAAAATCGTCTGCACTTGACAATTCCTTTTAAATCAACCCAATATTTTTAGATCCAACTTTCCACTCTCCGTTCTGGTAATACGCCGGAAGTAATCCCCACAATTTGGATCAGGACCGTTTCCGAATTTCTTAAGCTCCAATTAAGCGATTATTTCGATCCAGTAGAGTGCAGTAACTTTAATCCGCAAGCATAACGACGATTTCATTCGACAGCGAAACAATGCACATAGTAGTATGACACAAGAATTTTATATACTTATATTCTTTTCTTAAGTTTTCGTGACTAGTACATATAATAAAACTATGTTTTAACAGTTTTACGCGTGGTATTTTACTTGATTTTTATTCCGACGTTTCGCCCCTCAGTAGAGGTGATCACGGAAGACAAAGATGTTAACTATTAAGGCATGTTGCGGAAGAGTTTGTTGCACCGCTTCTACTCTTCAAGTTACAATTATGTTGCGGTTTTACGTTAAAACATGTATTTATTTATTAACGACAACTCTCTATAACGCCAAAAAATACACAGTCCCTTGGTGTCGTTATATAGAGGTTACACTGAGTGAGTGAGTGAGTGAGTGAGTGAGTGAGTGAGTGAGTGAGTGAGTAAGTAAGTAAGTAAGTAAGTAAGTGAGTGAATGTGTGTGTGTGAGTTTATTCCACGGTAACTACTCTGTATTGAGTATTATTAAATCCGTGCAGGAGTTCACACACGACGCTCTGATAGATAAAAGTTCTAATTTTCATTTTCGGAATTTGATGTTCCGAAGTGGTCATCCTGATTATTAGCTCATTTTGAAATTCACTGTACAAACTGGAGCCATTTACAAATTTATGATAGGCTTATGTTTAACTGATCACCAGATACAATACAATATAAAGTTAAAAAGAAATACTTAGTATTGCCAAACATAGTAAATGAGCACCAATATATAGTTATCATTAAAAGTCAGCATCTAATCTGGTCTGGTGGGGCTGGTCGGCCTTTAATATAGGTTTGTATTTTAATTTTAGTTTTGTATATATATATATATATTTAAGTTAGGTTTATTTATAGGATATTTTAGTTTTTGTTAATAGTTGTTAGATTTAGATAATTATTTATAATAAATTAACTGGAAATATTAAAACCTTAAACCATTACTATCTAAAAAACATTCTAATCTTCGAATACAATTTTAAAATGCAGTTAACATTAAAATTATATTTAATTTAATTTTCGATTTTATTTTTTTGTTACATGTTTCGTTCTTATAATTCTTTGGTGGTCAAAGTAAATTGATAGTTAACACTTTATTGTACACCATTACAGAAAATAAAGATGAACTTATAGCCTAAAAATATTCTAAATGTGCACAATGGGCGGTCTTATCGCTAAGAGGCGATATCTTCCAGACAACCCGTGGCAGGAATAAAAACATATTATATTGGTCAAAGTTGGTATACATAAATATTAGAGGATATGCAGCTACTTACATATATTTTATACTTAATAGACATATATAAATACACCTATTGATATTACATACATAAATATATACATAGATATATATACACATATACATAAGTATATGTAGAAATATCAAACATCACTATGTACACTACACTATGTACTATGTACAAAGTATTTGTTGCCTTTATTATATTATAGATTGTTTTAATGCTTTTTCAATTTTGTTCCATTCTTTTGCGGACTGTACATGTAATACAGTAGACAGTACATTCGAGACAAAATTTTGCTACAGTCGTCTAACGAGAGTGGCTTGAATCCAGCCTAATGAACCGGCACGCGAGTTGCAGAATAATACAGCCACAGTATACCTACATTCTATATAGCA
Source organism: Dendrolimus pini (assembly GCA_949752895.1). Lineage (NCBI taxonomy): Eukaryota > Metazoa > Arthropoda > Insecta > Lepidoptera > Lasiocampidae > Dendrolimus > Dendrolimus pini. The sequence goes on from OX457150.1 coordinate 5,678,153, forward strand.
TCGTGGTCACACTACAAAATTGGGCTCTAAATTTCATATTGCGATTATAAACTACGTGCATCTGTTTACTTTGTAGCACACTTTATTATAACCGCACTCACAAAATTTAAGTAACGGTTATGTTTACATTGATATGTAAATATTAAAACAGACCTAAACCTATTGTAAAAATTAGACTAACGATAAAAATGTAATAATGGGGTCTGTATATTTGTTATAAAAGAAACGGTATGAAATCAGCTTTGGCAGATCGGTTAGTCAGAGACAAAGGAATTTAAAAAAAAGGTTTTTAAATACAAGCTTTTGAGATCATGGATATCATGTAGCAGCAGAGTACTAGCCAAGACAAGTAGATAAGCCCAAACACGACGGGTTTATCTTGTTTAGTACAGGAGTTCCTTTGGCCACCTTCCGACTCTATCATCAGATCAGCTCCAGGGTACCATATTATTGCATTGTCACGCGATATACATATGCGTGCAAAATTTCAGCTCAATCGGAGATCCGATTGATCCGAGAGATCCCACCCGAAGTTACATACTTACATACATACGTACATACATAGGTACATCCATTGCGAATAAAATAAAAGCTTGTAAAAATTGAATACACTGTTACGAATTTGTAGGATATGAATTCGAAAATGCTGTTGGAATTATCACAAAGGTTATTAGTAGTACACACACGTAATTCACAGTTCCTACAAGTATTGCCAAATATAACAAAACCAAACCGTAGGGCAGAAAATCGTTATCAGATAAATCGCGCTAAGGTCGTCGTTATAAGATACTCTCCTTGACTTTGACTTTTAGTAATCTATCTCTAATAATAATACCACTAGTAGTTCACCCCAATAGCTCGGTACTTTTTGGCCTCACTTCCCACAATAGTCCTACACTGGCCGGGGTTTGCCCTTAGGTACATTATATGGTGTACACAGGGATACTCTAATCGCCGGTCAGTGTCACGCCACATTAAATTAAATTTGTCAAAGGGTGTCTACGTATTGGCCTTCCCATGGCCTTACTTAAACCCTCCAAATGTCCGGGCCATTTTTACAGCCCGTGGTCTTCAAAGACATACATCTCTAATAATAAATAACAGACTTTATATAGTATACAAACACAAGATCATTACACACCGACAAAGAAATGCGCACCTGGTTTATTACCCTTCCCGCATTCGGAGTTCTTTTGTTTACTTCGTGTTTTAATTTTGCAATTAGCCAATAGCCTATTGTTTTTGTTTTCGACTTTGTTGGTCGTTTGCAGGAATAATTAATCAGGAGAGCAGATCACGGTTTCTCGGAAACCCTAGTCCATGCGGTCGAATTTTTGTGTTCTATAGTTAGTATAAAACAATGTCCGAACGGAGGGGTGGGGCAGTCAAGCAAGGATTACGATACGAGCAAGACGTAGATTCTATGAGCGATATAGTGATGGACTTTGCGCGTGTTATTGAATCGTGCAGTTTGTACTAGTAGTGTCTAGGTATATTTGTCGTCGCTTTATACGGGTTTGTATAGTTCTAACAAATTCTATTGTAATTCCAACCGCATTTTAATTCGAGTCCTGCGTAACTCATAACAATACATACAAAATAAGCAGCTATTAGACCTGGAAATTCTACAGAACATTATAACTAAAAAATAGGAGGAGTAAATACAGGCTATGGATATAAATAGAAAGGTCAACATGAACTCCGTGATACATAAACAAAGCCGTCTTATGTCCCCTTATTTGATTCTGACCTTTTATTATGCCAGTACGTGATATCTTATTAACAATGAGACTGTTCGTACCTTTTCCAGCACCAAAAAGTTTCTTCTATACTGTTACGCGTTGCGGGTCTCGAATTAAAATGCCGTTGGAATTATTATATATTTTACTAGCTGACTCGGCGAACTTCGTACCGCCTTATTCAAATAAATTAATAAACAAACAAATCGAGAAAACATGGCAAAGGGCTCATAGAATTTGAAAAATATATATATATAGCCTATAACCATCTACGATTAATTCCACGTCGAATGGTTGTGGTTTCATGCTGATCGGTCCAGTAGTTTTCGAGTTTACCTCGGACAAAGAAAACAAACTTTGCTTATATATATATATATATATATATATATATATATATAGATAGATAGATAGATAGCCATAAACCATCTAGGAAAAATTTCGCATCGAATGGTGGTAGTTTCATGTCGATACGATCAGTGGTTTAAGCGTGATTGAGCCTCAAACGAACACCATTTTCATTATATATTATATATATATATATATATATATATATATATATAGATAGATAGATAGATAGCCATAAACCATCTAGGAAAAATTTCGCATCGAATGGTGGTAGTTTCATGTCGATACGATCAGTGGTTTAAGCGTGATTGAGCCTCAAACGAACACCATTTTCATTATATATATATAGATTATATATATATATATATATATATATATATATATATAGATAGATAGATAGATAGCCATAAACCATCTAGGAAAAATTTCGCATCGAATGGTGGTAGTTTCATGTCGATACGATCAGTGGTTTAAGCGTGATTGAGCCTCAAACGAACACCATTTTCATTATATATATATAGATTACAATTATACAAACACGTATAACACAGGTACAAATATAACCGAACACAATAAATCCAAACGTAATGCAGAAGGTCGTGATTCAATAAAACGTTCAAAGTCCGTCACTAATAGATTCCCGATTGTAGTACACTCGTCTCGCTTCGTTCGTGGTTCTCGCTCGACTACTACTCCCTCAATCGGGCCATTGTTTTATACTGCACAAATGCAATATGCCCGCCAGCATGGACTGAATTTCCTAGAATCAGCTTGTACTGTAAATCCGTAACACCTGGCTAATGATTACAATACAACTATAGGCCGTATGCCAATAAGTAAACAAAAGAAGACGACTACAACAGTTTCAATGTTAATAGTTATTAGCTCAAATGCCGACGGGTAATAAATGTGCTTTTTTTTAGATATGCAGGTGGATTTTGTATTTGTCGGAACCTGTGTTGTAAGAATAGGAATATATAGGTACCTATTTTCTAGTATCGTGGTGGAAGAACTCCAATAATGTAAATTGTTTAGTGAAATATTATGACTCTGATACTTCTAAATCTTTACATTTTCAAATGCGGTTACATGTTATTCTTCTTCTGTAGTTTTGGAAGTTATAATGTTTAAAATTAAATTTAAAATTGTATCATAACAAAAATTTAAAGGACTTATTAAGTATTTAAATTTAGTGATTTTATTTTCAACGACCTTGTCCCAATTATTTGGGTTCGTGCAAAAATATTTTATGAATCATAATACGTACATCAAGAAGCGAGAGAAGAATGTCCTGTAGTGCTATCCTGTGCTCGACTTAGGAGATTTCAGAACGAGGTTATGTTATAGAAAAATATTGGAATATTTCAGTTGCTTAATGGTAACGTACCCGTAAAAACATTTTTAACAAAAATTAATTTTAACATAATCCTTCCAGTAGTTTTTAGATAATAGAATAGAATACACTTTTTTAACTATTTTCACAACAAAGTCACATTGAACAGTGAAAGTAGGAGCAATGGGCGGCCTTGTCGGTTTAGAGCGATCTCTTCCAGATAACCCGGGCTCTGTATGGATTTTATGAACGGCAGATTCACAAGTGTTTGCCGGTGGTGTGCAAATTAAATACATATATAAATATCACACAATACATATATACCTAAAATGAATAATAAAACAATAGACGATTAACAATAACACATATTAATATTACATATATGCTAATATATACATCTTTAATATGTGTATAGCAACAGAAATAGCTGTACAATATTAATAATATATACAATAGCAATAATATATTGTATATACATATAAATAATATTAATATACAAATACACTAATAAGTGAACTTACATGTAGTTAGGTATTGAATATTTATTATTGTCTGAGATAATATTCTCGTACCAGTTTTTAAATAGGGACTAGGGAAATAGGTACTCTGTCTGTCTTAGGTTTTCGGGCTATTAATTCCATAGCCGGACAGCCTGCACAGAGAAAGATTTGGTGTAGAACGTAGAAACGTGTGCAGGTGTTTTTAAGGCAAGATAATATAACTATATTACTTTTGATTAAATCGTTTTAAGGGTTCAGTAACCAAATTACAAAAAAACAATGCACAATTCACACGTCTACAGAACCATTCACTGTTTGCACTTGTTTACCCGTTAGTTGATTTTTTGAAAAAAGTACATAGCAATCGTTACCGTTTAAGGTCCAAAAACTCTACTATATGTAACAATGATGGAAATAAAAGTTTGATCTTCTGTTTAAAGGACAGACATGAATAGGGTACCCAGTTTTCTTTTAAAAGAAAAAGAATTCCTCCTCCGATAATAACGAAAATATCGCAAATAAAAGTTCAATATTAATGTCCTTTTTAGAGAATTGGCAGATAAATAGGAAACCCATTTTTATTTTATTAGTAAAATAACTCCTTTACTATATGCAGCAATGATGGAAATACCGCAAATAATTTTTCCTTTACAAGAATCGACAGATAAATATGGAACCCGTTTTTCTTTTGTAAGTAAAAGAACTCCCTTACCATAGCCGACAATGATGGAAATGCCGCAAATAAAAGTTCAATTCTACTATTCCTATAAAAGAATCGACAGATAAATAAGGTACCCTTTTTTCTTTTAAAAGTAAAAGAACTGTCTTACCATAGGCTACACTGATGGAAATGCCGCAAATAAAAGTTCAATCCTACTATTCCTTTAAAAGAATCGGCAGATAAATAGGGTACCCATTTTTCTTTTAAAAGCAAAGAGGATCCCTTTCCCTGCTCGAATGGTTCGTGCCAATTACAAATACAATTTAGCAAGTCTTCAATTTGTACCCGGATAAATTAGGTGGCAGGCATCCTGTGTACTCAAAGTTCGCGATCTGGAGACGTTTTCATTTAATCGGGCTTGCCGCTTATTTAGGGTTGACAAGCACTATTCAAATAGTATTGTGGCGAATGATGGTGGAACCATCTAGTTAGTTTTAGAACTTTTAGAAAAAACTAGAACATTCTAGAAGGAAAAGACAAGGACGGATATATTTTAGAAAGGGATAGACAATGAACGAAAGACAGAGATAGATCGATGTTAGAAAGGGATAGATGTATAAACGAAAGTTCCCGAACAGAAGGTTCGGGAAGGGACAGACAGAGATAGATAGATGGATTCCAGAAAATTCTTCCGGGTATATAAACAGAGTAAGGCGCGCCTACCGGGCAGTTTAGAGTTGAGTTCAGTTCAAGATAGTGAAGCGACAAGTGCGATACTAAAGAGTTGGAAGAGGAGTTTAATAGAAGACACTGACGAGTTTAGTGGTGATTTTAGTGATAAGTTGAGTGGTCAGAAGGAGGAGTGTAGCGTAGTTCGAGAGACGAACCGGAAGCGAGCTACACGCGGCAATATCGGAGGTGAGCACTGCGGAACCAGGAGATGGTCTAAGCAATATCGGCGACGGTATTGTAAGCGAGACACCTTATCGACGGAACTGTGCATCGTTAGTCGTGCGTATAGGGGCAACCCTGCAGAGAGGTATTGCGTGCGGCTGAATAAGTCAATAAAAGCGTTTAGTTAAAAACTGGTGTTTTCTTTCAATCCATAAGTGCGTACCCCGCTCACACGTAACAGTATATTTCTTTATTTGAATGAAATACTCTGTTTTTTCCTTTCCTTAAATGACTATGCTACCAAAGGATCGATCAGGTGCCAATACCTAGATACAACCTCATTTTGACAATTTAAATCTCTTTCAGTTTGTCTACTATATCACAGACATGAAGGTTACGACGTATACGAGAGTTCCTAATGCTGCTCTTCCACCTAACACCATACATTTTTCTTTAACTAGCTATAGCCGGCAGACGTTGTCTTGCCCTTAAATTTTTTTCAACCTACTAATAAACCGAGTAATTTTTAATCGAAACCATTCTCGAATCTACTTAAAAGAACACTAAAAAACTTCATGAAGATCGGTCCGTTAAAGAGGCGTTCAGTGGTGACACCTACCGGGTCCAATCGTAAATATAAACCATTCCGGGACCCACTTGAACACACACACAAAAATAGTTCACCTCAATCAGACAAACGAAAATGTAAACTCATTGCTTAGTGATGAAATGATATTTTTATTAATGAATATCATATGTTAATATTTATTATCCTACTCCGGACGAAGACAATTCCAAAAACACAAAAATCATAAAAATGTATCCAGCCGTTCTTGAGTTACAAATGGTGCCGTGGTGTAACTAACACTACCTTGTTTTATATTTCAAATATATTGTTACAACCTAGACAAATTTACACTTGCATCCCTGTAGAAACACATTTTATTACCTTTCGACATTTGGACTTCTTTTGGTTACTTTGTGTTTCAAATTTGTGATTAAAAAAACAACCCATTGTGTATTGTAATCTTTTATGGCGTATTGTTATATTGTGATCACTGCCAGGTATCTCGGATTTAAAGAACAAAGTGATTCTAGGAAATTCGGTCCACGCGGCTGGGCAGACATATTACACTTGTGCAGTATAAAGCAATACCCCAATGGAGAGATGAGGCAGTCGAGCGATAACCACGAGCGAAGCAAGACGTGTCCACTACAATCGGGAAACTTTTAATGACGGACTTTGCGCGTTTTATGGAATAACGACCTTCTGCATTACATTTGGACTTATTGTGTTCGGTTATATTTGTACTTGTGTTATACGTGTTTGCATAGTCCCTAATAAACGCTATAATAATTTCAACGGCATTCTTAATTCGAGTCTCGCGACTCGTAACAATATAATATAGATAAATATATATAGATTTAAATTCTTGTACTAAAATTTGACAACCCTGAATGCGAGTTAGAATTTAGTGGATTGAGCGTTTTTTTCGTGATGGAAACTTTAATTAATTCTGTGAAACGGAATGCGAAATCGCTATTTGTCTGAATCGAAGTAGAGAAAATTGTGGATTTGATATTGAAAGCTTTTATGTGAGTGATATTTTAAGGCGCGTATTTAGAGATTAATAATACTTATTAATTATTTTCAATTATCAGATAAAGGTTATCAGTGGAATAAATTACCTGACTAAATTCAAAAGTTAAACAATTCAACTGTTTTGTTCATGCAACTGGTATTTTTAATTTTCCCATGTTGTGTATTTACAGACTTCAAAAAGGAGGAGGTTCTCAACTTGATTGGTATTTTTTTATGTATGTACACCGACTACACTGAGATTTATCATCCGATTCACGTGATTCTTTTTAGTTTGATGCGGTATAGTTGCCATTTGATCCCCTAAAAATTTGACATAGTTTGGCCTAGTTGTTTTCATTTTATGAACATATATTTATGAAAATTTTCCGGTCCCGTTTCTTGGGACCTATATTTTTAAGGCGTGCGGCACCTTTCGTAGGCCTACTCATAGCTAGACACTAAAAAGTAACAAATAAAAAAAACTTCGTTTAAAAAACCCGACTTCAAAAACTAAAAAGTATAAAACAACTTAATAATTTTTTTGGACTAAGAATTAATTTAGATTATTAAGAGACAAAATAATATAAAAATTTCTACTTAAATTCGGTGCCGAGCAAACCATAACAAGTACCACATACACTGTTATATCAACAAAATGTTGCAAAATATTGTTACGAGTTGCGAGACTCAAATTAAAATGCCGTTGGAATTATTATAGAGTTTATTAGAACTATACAAACACGTATAACACAGGTATAAATATAACCGAACACAACAATTTCAAACGTAATGCAGAAGGTCGTAATTCAATAAAACAAGCAAGGTCCGTCACTATAGATCTCCGAGTGTACACACGTCTCACCTTGATCGTGGTTCTCGCTTGACTGCGACGTCCCTCGATCGGGCCATTGTTTTATACTTCACAAATGCAATATGTCCGCCGGCAACGTGGACCGAATTTCCTAGAATCAGCATATACTTTAAAATCCGTAACACCTGGCTAATGATTACAATACAACAATAGGCTGTATGCCAATGTATGCAAATAGGTAAACAAAAAAAGACGATCATAAAAGAATAAGAATAGTTTCAATATTATTAGCTATTAGTTCAAATGCCGACGGGTAATAAATAGGCTTTTACAGATATGCAGGTGTGAATTTGTTTTTGTCGGCGCCTAGGTTGTAATTTTTATGGTTTACTTGGCACCGACTTGGTCTATCTGGGTATTTTTGAAGACCATATACCTATGTATATTTTTAAAAATAAATATTATTTCAATTCTATGTACACCGCTTCGCATACATACGTACATACATACATAACTTCACGCCACGTCCCTTGCGGGGTAGGCACGAACAACAGCGCGCCATTCAGGGCTTCGCAACGTATTATAATTCTCAATGTGATTGATTTTCTCAGAAAGCTTTAATATATACCGTTACACTATTGTGTAGAAGATATATCGCGAAAATCTGTACTATACTATATACGTATTCACTAATTGTTGCCTATCTATCGTCCAACAAAACCTCAACCTGTAATATGGAGTAAAAATAGAAGCCACTAAATGTTGGTCTAAGTAAGATGAATGAACGCCACGCCTTGTTTCGTGGCGAGCGGAACCGGAACCGCTTTTAATACCAGCACGAAAACTTCGGAGGCTTCGAGGGATAATATTCGCTTGCCAACTTAAATTACAGTTCGTGAGTATTAAGGAAATTGGTACCATGCAGAAAAGGAGCCTGAAATGGTTAGCGTTTATTGAACTGTCCGTTGAAAGAAAAGTGAGGATACTTGTTCATTGCAAAATTCTATTTCAAACAGAACGGTATGGGCTGACATACCCATAAAACGTTTATGTGCTGTTATTATATATTATACTAGCGGCCCCGGCAGACGTTGTGCTGCACTGAAAATAAAAAAAAATCTATAGTAGAATTATTTTGTACGTGCAGTTTCGGTCATAAATCAAACTCGGCCTCAGCCCAGTTAGGGCGGTGAGCATGTTGCGCGGGCGCAACGCCATTATCGATAAAAACTCATTCTTATCAAAGAAACATTATCATTCTTATAAAAATCATTATTATCTTTTTTGCTGTTAATTTTAAACTTAGATATAAATATTTATTTTTAATATAACTTGTTACATTCTTAACTTTTGTACTTATAGTTTTTTAATACAAAGATACCTAATTAATAATTTATTTTAAATCATTATTATTCTTATTTTAATACATACATTGTTTTATCTATTTTTTTTCTTTCATTTTTATTACTAACCCACAAAATGACAAAACCAAATACACTATCGATAACGCTTATCGACAACAATAATGCGCAATCACTATGCCCGCCCATAAGGCCCGTGAGTGGAAGAGAAAGCGAAATACTCGCTTCACTACTCCGATTATTTATGACCCAAACTGCACGGACAAAATAATTCTACTATAGGACCCGATCTCAGCGCCACCTACCGATTCTAATTGCAAATCTAAACCATCAGGGGACCCATTCAAACACACAAAAACAAAATCATCAAAATCGGTCCAGGTGATTAGGAGGATTCTAGAACCCGATCTCAGCGCCACCTACCGGTTCTAATTGCCAATCTAAACCATCCGGGGACCCATTCAAACACAGAAAAACAAAAACACCAAAATCGGTCCAGGTGATTAGGAGGATTCTAGAACCCGATCTTAGCGCCACCTACCGGTTCCAACGGGATAAAATGTATTATATGTCCGTCTACTGGTTCAAAGCTACTTCCCCACCAATTTTCAGCTAAATCGGTACAGCCATTCTTGAGTTATAAATAGTGTAACTAACACGACTTTCTTTTTTATATATAGATGTCTCAGAGACCATGGGCCATAAATATGGCCCGGACTTTTGGGCTTGCACGGGGCCATGGGAAGGCTTACACATAGAGGCCTCTTGACAAAATTAATGTAAGTGTGGCGTGACACTTACCAGCGTTCATCACTGTCTACACCATATAAAATGCACCCAAGGACAAGCCCCGGTTAGTGTAGGACTATTGTAGATAATTACCGGGCTATTGGGATAAACTGCTAATGGATCTGGGACTATGGCGTGTGCCTGTCGCAGTGTTCGAAGAACATGAATAAAATGGGCAGACGGTGACTCGCCATTTACTGCATGGGCCCCTAAAAATGTCGTAAGTACAAGATCGGCGTGGGACAATATGGGTAGAATGGCTAAGAGGTGTCGAGAGGTGGGCTGCAGGTTCACTGAAGCTACTAATATATTAATATATTGTATGTCTTTCAAGACAACGGCCCATGAAAATGGCCCGAACTTTTGGAGGGCTTGCGAGGGGCCATAAAAAGGTCAACACGTAGAGGCCCTTGACAATTTTAATGTAAATGTGGCGTGACATTGACCGGCGATTATCCCTGTCTACACCATTCAATTATGCACCTAAGGACCAGCCCCGGCCACTATATGACTGTCGTGAGAAATGAGGACAAAAAGTATATAATGTTACGAGTTGCGGGACTCGAGTTAAAATTCAACACATCAAACTTAAAACGTAACGCAGAAGGTCGTAATTCAATAAAGCGCGCAAAGTCCGTCACTAATAGATTATCGAATGTACACACGTCTCGCCTTGATCGTGATTCTCGCTCGACAGGCTCCTTTCTCCATCGGGCCCTCGTTTTATACCTCACAAATATAAATGTTCCCGTATTGTAGTCGACTTAATCCGCCACACCTGGCTAATGACCCGACCGCAAACGGCCCGAAAAGACTACAATAAAACAATGGGCTGTTTTCGTGTGTCAATGAGTAAACAAAAGAAGACGATCATCAAAGAATTACAATTAGTTTAAATGCCGACAGGTAATAAATTGTGTTTTGTTTCAGATATGTAGGTGGATTTTGTTTTTGTCGGGACTTGAATTGTAACAATGTTATTATTATTTAAAAAAAGATCAAGTGGAAATACGTCTGTGTTTACTCCAATTTCACGGGTGATATAAACTCATTAATGTTCACAGTTTCACTAAAACGAAGTATATATCATCCTTTTACTGTCGTAGCTCGAGGGTAAGGGAGGGATGCGAAACCTTTAAGTATATTAATGTTATAAAATCCCAGACACTTTGCTGGAAACAAAAATTCATTGGATTACATTTTAAAAGTATCACGTTTCACGTAAAGCGATAAAGGATCGTCTCGAAGTAGTTTATTTTGAAGAGAATTCAATGAGGTGCTAAAAACCCGATGACCTCTCCTTGAAGGTAATTTAATCTTTAATGAGAAGTTTAAGTACCTTTGTGACTATTTATAATTATACTTCCATAACCAAAGGTGCTACAAATGCGCTGCTGCTCTCTTAAGGGAGGCTGGAACCTGGTCACTAATGCCGGAACACAACTCAGGTTGTTATGGCGGCATACTTTAGACCAGAGGTGGTAGCCATCCAATTGGGCATATGCCACCTGGCTGTGGGTTGTTTTGTCGCCTATTACGACAGGCCGCCCGGCCGCAGGAAATTGTATTCTTTCTTCTTTTCTGCCTGTCTGATAAACTCTGCAATTAAAAAAAACTGTGTACAAATTTAGATAGAGATCTTTCAGGATTTTATTAAAATAACTATATGTAGGTGATTTGACACTTTGATACTCATTGGTAAGCACACACACACACATTGATACAGCCTGCACAGCAAAATATTTCTGGCGAAATTCCGTAGAACATATTCGCGTCATTAGTCGTAAGTTCTGTCGTTTGTGTGGGGTACATGAAAATAACCAACAACATGGCTCTGCGGTATTTTGGTGCCGTGATTGCAATTAACAAATACGTTTCCATAGCAACACGAACGAATTTTCGCTAGCTCTTTGATATAAAAGCTAACATAGACCGAAAAGAAAGATGGATGGTGTGTAGGATGACAAGATGATTTGGTGGATGATGGATGTTTGTTTCACAAAAACAAAACCGACTTTCAACTAAAAAGCTAAAGATGACCATTTCCCACAACATCTTGAAATCGGTGCATTTTGCAATTTTGTGGTTTTTTTTTTACTAGGCACTAACTTCAAACAATGATAACTTTAAATTGTACATTCCTATCTTTTTTCTGCTCCACCTACATCGCTTTTAGCGATAAGGCCGCCTGTTGTTTTGCCAAGAAGTATTGTCATTATGCATTTTGTTTTTATTTATTTAGGTGAGCAATAAAGTGTTATCTATCTAACTTCAAGATGTAGAAAATATTTTAATTTGCTTTTGTATATAAAGTCGGTTTTATTTTCATTAAAAAAATCTACTTTAGTTGCATCAATAGTTGTAGAAATAATATTGTAAGCGCCTGTAGAAAATGTAATACTGGCACGTGTTAGCAAAATAAATAGTAATGAAATCTGAAAAATATTAATCAACGTTTTTAGAATTATTATAATTATAAATACAGAACATACATAAATATTAATACAACTCAAGAGTCGTCTCCACGCTTGTCAGGTGCCGAGCATCAATCTGCTCCCAAAGAATACTGCCATTATCGAACAGTAATTATCGACCACAATCAATATACTATGGGCCTCTTGCCCAACAGAGCCCCCGCTCTGTTCCACCGTCGTGGTAGGTTGCTGTCTTTAGACTAGTCGTGCACTAACTGTAGACTAGGTGTAGACTGTTTGAAGACTAGGTGTAGACTTGTTGACTATCGGTTTAATACTCGCCCCCCTCTGCCCGAACACCGAGTATTTATAATATCCTCGTAGTGCGTCTGCAGTGAAACCACCCTGTAATACTTTGGCGCCACTTCACTTCCGTCGTAACACCAACTTCCGCCATCCGTATAACTCCAACTTCCGGTTACTCCATTTTCGATATCCATTGGCTTGGTAATAAATGCTTCTTCGTTGACATCCGGTTATACGACTTCCGATTACTACATTAATGAATACTCTACCCGGTTATTGACTACTTCCGTCATATGGTTACTTAACAATAATAAATACGATTCTAACACACGCGTACAAGTTTGGCTTTCGTAAAGTGTAGGTGTTTGGCGTTCTTTATCAAGGGTTGCACTCGAATTCCCTGGGATTACTCATCAGATCCTGACTTGGTGTCAATGGAACCACCTTAGAAGTATGATCTTTCGATTTTTTTTAATAATCGGTTTACAACTGACAAAAAAATCGCGTAACAAACAGACAAAAAACAAAACCAACTTGATTCCTCCTTTTGTAAGTCGATTAAAAATTGCGGCTTACAATTCATGGCAAAGTATATTTTGTAAAGGAATTTTTGACGTCCGTATACCAAAGCAGTGATTAAGTACTTCACGTATATGTGTAAATTTTGGACTTGGAACCGGTTGAAAATTAATCGGTTATAACCGGTTTTAATCCAATATTTCCCTTGGAGTGTTAACGTTGAAAAGCGTGTTATGTAAAACGATATATTCCACAAGAACTGTGTCTATCTATGAATGAATGAATATTTACTGTATCTATGAATTAATGAATATGCTTTATTGTATTTTAAAGGATACAGTTAACAAAAATAAAATATTACAATACAATAGACGGTCTTATTGCTATTAGCGTTTTCTTCCAGACAACCTTTGGATGGACAAAAAATTAAATAAGAACTATATTTGTATGTTCCATTATTCTCACTGCCGAATCAGTATCTTATAAATATACATACAATAATAAAAAATATACTAATACGATATATGTATGTATATACGATAACTGTTTCTAATATTAATATGGGCGATTGAAACTTTGTAGTACCACGTTGTTACGCTTTGAAAGTGTGTGGTAAAAACCGGTTGAAACCGATTTATGCAAGAAATACTTTACGAACTTTTGTTCCTAATAATTCGTTTAATCGAGAATAAAGAAAAAAAAAGACTACACAGCGTAAACTTAGAATAAAACCAAAAGAAAAGCTCCTATGTACACAGACTTTAACCGGTTTGACTTTATTTCCTGTTTCCAAGCCATGATTATTGGACCATTGCCGCGATATCTTAAAAAAACAAAATGATTCGGATGTGGACGCACAGTTAAGCTTTCAGTTATCTTTACTGAAATATTTTCCCACAATTTCACTCTTCCACTCGACTTCATAGGATAGTTATAGCAATAACCAATCGGAAGTTTTTATTGAATGCCGTCGTAACACCGTGACATTTCCAGTTTTATGATAATGCCATTTCACTGGCACGTCTCGGCCTTAGAGTTATGGAGGGACGTAAAGAAAAATGCCGAAATGAAAGAAGTTTGTATGTATGTTTATTTACTTACAAGTGCGGAAGTTATGATGAAATCTCTGTTCCAATTTTTATAGCAACATAGTGAAGTACTCCATGTTGTTGTAACTGGTCTTGGAACCGGTTTAAATTGAAGATAGATAAACTATGAGACGCTAGGTGGCGCTTATTTACTGATACGTACAATCCTTACGTCTTACGAAAAAATAAGTTTTAAAAATATCTGTAACGTGAATTTAACAAGAAAAGTGTATTGTTTTTTATTCTTAATTTCTAATTCATCCCTTGTGAATTTATATATAAAAAATAAAGTGGAACAGTGATAATTTACTAAATAGTTTATATGAAGTACAGTACCTTCATGAATTATCATCGTAGTGTTTACGTGTGATCTAAACTATGTGTATTTAGTTGGACGAACTAAACATGGATTAAAAAACTATATGTGAATATATACAATGTATGTGTCTTTGAAAATAATCCCGGTGTAGAACTAAATATCGTCTAAATACACACAATACAAATTTTACATCTACCGTCACAACTCACGAAACAAGTAGTTAAAGATAATTGTTTTTAAGAGTTAATTTTACATAGCAGCATTGTTTTCCGTGAAGACGTTAAATGTCACCGTATTAAGTGTCAGTTAAGCTAATGAGAATTTGTTTATACTCAATAAAGCTAATTTTAAATCGGAAAAACGCGTACCGAATACTAGATGTTGCTAGTGGCCTACAATAACACAAACTTATTTGCGGAATCTTATTGCAACAAACATATTAAAACCTAGATGTCGCTTGTGGTTGATTACTGTGAATTTAAAATGCAAATAAGAATGTTAACCACTGCGCTATAACTTATTATTCGTTTGAAGTTTTGACCACAGTGAGTTTATTACAGGATACATTTATTATTGTTGCCATATAACTTAAATTATTATTCACTGTTTTAAATTAAAAATATATAAGACAAAAATGGTGCATTGTTCGGCTTGTTACTCTAATATCCTGGTGACTCACAAGCGAATAAAATGTACCAACGGCAACTGCAACCACAATTATCACGCTGAATGTGTTAAATACAATGATTCATCTTTAGCTCGAGCCAAGTGGATGTGCCCCATATGTACATCTTCTAGACCAAAAGCAGGCGATAATAGCAATACTCCGATACCTGCTCGTAGCCTAGCCAAGGAATATGAAACAAAACCAACATCACCTACAGCTTCTACATCGTCATCCAATATACAACTGGATACCATGACTATTTTAGACGAAATCCGTAGTTTGCGCCAGGATATGAATAATAGAATTGAGTCACAACAAGACAGCCTAAATAAATTCTACTCAACGCTGAACTCAGTTCAACAAGAAATACGTGATATGGGTTCCCAGCTTACATCCATGCGAGATGAATTCGACGATGTTTCCAAGTCTGTCAATTTTCTTGCGGAACATCATGATGAGCAGATTATATTAAATGAAAAACACGATAATTTATTATCTAAGCTACAGTCTGAAAACATTAAATTATCTAGTCAACTTAACACCTTGAAAGATAAAATGAATCAAATGGAACAACATGCACGAGACTGTAACTTAGAAATACAATGTGTGCCAGAGTATAAAAAAGAAAAATTACTAACTATAATTAAACAGCTAATACAAACAGTATCAAGTGATTTCACAGATAGTGAAATAGTAAATTTCCACGGAGTAGCCAAATTAAATCCAGAATCAAAACGCTCTCGAAGTATTGTAGTGAAATTTGCTACACCTCGCTCACGCGATAACTTGTTAGCAGCTACGAAGACCTTCAATAAAAGTCATGAATTCGAGAAACTTAATTCGGCACACCTTGGAGTTGGTGGTGATAAACATCAAATATATGTTCTCGAACATCTCTCCCCAGAAAACAAAAAGCTTCATTCGGCAGCGAGGCAAACAGCAAAGGACAAGTTCGTTTGGGTTAGAAATGGTCGCATCTTTTTACGCAGGGACATCAAATCACCTCCTATATTAGTTAAGGACATAGCATCGCTCAACGGTCTTTAAATTTAAATTTAAGTAATAGTACTTTGTATTGCATGCTACTTATTTTTTATTTCTTTTTAAAATTCTATTTTAAAATATATTACCAAAACGCTAGGGGCCTTAGAACCAAAACTGAAGAATGTTTATTAATTTTTTGAGTTATAACTACGATGTCATAGTGATCACGGAAAGTTGGCTCAACAATACTGTTTTCGACAATGAACTCCTCGACCAGCGCTATTCTTTATTTAGGCGAGACAGAGCTTCCACTTCTTCGGTAACTACGAAGAAGGACGGAGGTGGTGTCTTAGTAGCCGTTCTTAAGAAACATACTGTTCTTAGAAAATTATACTGGGAGTCAACATGTGAAGACTTGTGGATCACAATAAAGGCAAATGATGGTCAAATTATAAACATTTGTGCGGTTTACATACCTCCCCCTATAACTTGTGATTATGTTGATTGTTTCATGAAAAATATTACTAACATTATACAAAATAAGGTCTCACAATCAGCAATTAACTTATTGATCGGTGACTTTAATATGCCTGATATACAATGGATCTATGATTCAAGTAAACACAGTTTATCATATAC
This sequence comes from Dendrolimus pini, assembly GCA_949752895.1. NCBI lineage: Eukaryota > Metazoa > Arthropoda > Insecta > Lepidoptera > Lasiocampidae > Dendrolimus > Dendrolimus pini. Next base: position 5,695,104 of record OX457150.1, read on the forward strand.
CACAACATATTATAGAAATGTAATTAATGAATTCTTAGATTCAATTACATATAATGAATTTAAACAATGCAATCACATAAATAATTTTAATCATCATATCCTAGACTTGGTTCTATGTAATAAACCAGCTAATGTAAAGGTCCTGGAAGTTAACAGCCCAGTTTTACCGCTGGATGCACATCATCCTTGTTTCGAAGTTCAAATTAAAAATTCATCTACAGCTTCAATGAAGCCTAAAAGTACAGGTTTTTATAATTTTTATAAATCTGATTATAATGCGTTAAATGGAGACCTTAATCAACTGAATTGGTTCACGTTATGGGATGGATCAGCGAATGTTAATGACATGCTAGATATATTTTATACAACAGTTGTACCCATTATTTATAAGCACACTCCTCAATACAAGAATAATAGTAGTAAATACCCCGTATGGTTTAGTCGGCCATTACTGAAAGCTTTAAAAGAAAAAAACAAATTTCACTCTAGATTTAAAAAATACAATAATCCTTTAGACAAATTAACATATAACATGTTGAGGAAAAGATGCGACACATTAATTAAAGAATGTTATAATGTTTTTAAAAATAATGCAGCTCAAAATCTTCGTAGTAATCCAAAGTATTTCTGGAAATTTGTTAAAGATAAGAAAAGGAATGCTATATCTATCCCAAACGAAATGCGATTGGGAGAAGCTAGTGCTAAAGGCGGTCGGGAGATTACAGAGCTCTTTGCTCAATATTTCAAATCTGTCTACAGCACCGTTAATCCCATACCGTTAAACAATACATTGAGTGCTAGTCTTTCAAATGCACATGTAATTTCAATTAATGACTGTGATTTCAATGAACAAGACGTTTTTAAGGCATTAAAAAATCTAGATTGTTATAAAAGTCCCGGCCCTGATCTCTTACCTCCTATCTTGCTAAAAGAGTGTGCTGTTAACCTTTGTAGACCTTTATATATGATTTATAGAAAATCCATAGAATCTGGTGATTTCCCTTATAAGTGGAAGATTGCACACATTACGCCTCTACACAAGGATGGTGATATCAACGACGTGACCCGCCACAGGCCTATCTCCTTACTATCCACTTGTGCGAAAGTTTTTGAATCTATAATACACAAAAGAATACCACCTCACTTACAAAAACATTTAAACCCAAGTCAACATGGATTTCTTCCACGAAAATCTACTGCAACTAACTTAATAGAGTTTGTAACTGACATAGCAACGGGTTTAGACAATAACAAAGAAGTACATGCCATTTAGACCGATTTCCGCAAGGCTTTCGATCTAGTTAACCACGACTTACTCTTAGCTAAATTACAGCTTTTGGGTATCCACGGGTCTCTTCTGCGATGGTGTAAGTCTTATTTAGAAAATCGTTCTCAATTAGTGGCAATTGGCGGATTCAAATCCTTAGCATTCAATGTACCAAGTGGAGTTCCCCAAGGGTCACATCTAGGTCCCTTATTCTTTTTGGTATTTATAAACGACCTCTGTGACACTATCCAAAGCCAATACAAACTATATGCTGACGACCTAAAATTATATCGTATTATTAACAACACATTAGATATTCACAAACTACAATCTGATATAAGTAATATTCAAGGCTGGTGTATGAACAACGGAATGGTATTAAACATAAATCATCTAGATGCCATTCCGAATCGAATGACACCTCATTCATAATTTTCGGAGACTGCTGAAAAAAGTTGGTCCAAAAGGCACTTGATTACTAGTTTATATGTCCTTGCTTAGTATAAAGTAAGTAGAATATCGTTTCATCAATTTTATCTATAGTCTATCCGCTTTCTGTGTGAGGCGACGTATTTGTACAAATATTTATACAAAGGGTGAGGTTAGTTTCACTCTAAAGTGAAACAAATAGTGTCGTGCGCTGTTCTTGTTTGCAACCTAAACTGAGTCAGGAGGACTGTTCTCAAGGTTCCACCCTTGAGAACAGCCTTCTCATAACTCGCTTCTGCTCTTCTACTGCAAGAATCTAAGTCACATCTTTACTCTACAGTCCATAAAATTGAACCAACATTACCCGTGGACTAGAGCACCCCACCAAAAGTAATTCAAATATTTCCAAGGATGCGGCCAACGTGCCTACGCAGGATGCATCCCATACTAGAGGCTTGCCTCTTCCCCAGAGATTTAGGGTTATTCCGTCAAAACGCCTTAAAAATCTTATTTATTTCATCCATACTAGTACGGCGAAAGACTGCAATTTCTTGCGGCCGGGCGGCCTGTCGTAAAAGGCGAGAAATCAAACCATCGCCAATTGCCTGTCTGGATGGCTACCTTTGGTATGCCTATATGCCACCATAACAACCTTGAGTTGCGTTACGGTATTAGTAATCAGGTTAAAACTTCCCTTAAGAGAGCAGCAGCACATTGGTAGGACCCTTGGTGTTACAAATGTCCTGTCATAGGCGATGGTAACCGCTTTCTGGCTGCTGAACTCATGCAATAAGAAAAATCGAACCATTTTTATATAGACGTGATATTTTAAAAGCAAGCGGCATTACGCTGGGCGGCCTCCTCAAGAATGTATTAGTACTAATCGATTTCTTTTGTAGCACCGCGCCAAGGTTACACGCCATTGTGTTGTTCAATGCTTGAAAAAAACGCCCCCTCATTACTGGTATTGAAATAAATGAAATTCTTAATGCAAACATCACGCTACTTTCGAATGTTTTTGGTAGTCGAAACACTTAATTATGTAGATGAACATCAGTGTTCCGCAAACTTTTTGTATTCAAGGTACATCCAGGAAAACGAAAATTTTTGGAGGTATAGCACAAATAAAATTCATTTTTTAAGTTATATTAATCAACGTTTATTTATTAATCATCGAAACAATATTTATTATTGATAGTAATGTTAAGTAACTTTTGTTTTGGTGAACAATGAAATGTTCTCTATGTCTATTCAAAATGGCCAGATTAAAAAAACAATTTCAAAGTTAATTTTTTTTACTGATCGATAGCAAATTTTATGTATTAAAATGTGTCATATTTTTCAGGGATAATTTTTTTTTCCCGGAAGCGGTTTATGGTTGTTCGGACGTTTAACTAAAATTAACATTCTTTATTGAATACTGCGATAATTTATGTCCCGCGAATCCCGCGGGAATTTCAAGGTAAGTATGGACAAAGTTGCGGGCATATCCTAGTTATTAATATTATCATTGATTACTAAAATCGTAAGGGTGATATATCACAATGACACTAAAATATGATGTTGTTTGGCTACGATATAGTAATGAAGATATAGTTAAACCGTTTACGTAAAAGTTTAATAAGGTTTGTTTATTATGAGTAACAGAGTGCTGTTTTAGTATGTTTTCTTTAAAAGCTTCTTAGATCTACAAAGTGAATGTACGTCGTAAAAATCTAAACATTGTAAGCTCATATTAAGACTGTTCACGTCTCTCTCTTAATTTGAATCAAGCAAGTAAAATAATTCATCTTTAGGTAGAAATAAAATACTGTTCCGTGTTTGAATTGCAGTTCAGGATTGCATATTTATTTTGTAAAAAAATAAAAATGCCGATTTATAGTTTATAATATAGCACACATTTAGGTGCTAAACGAAATATCAGATTTAATAAGCGCACTGGCGCGATTACACGTGCTGAGGTGAGGTGAGGCGCGGTGTGTGCGGAGGGAAACACGGAGGGCCGACGACGATTGCCGATCATTTTCGAAGGCCGCCGTGGTGATCGGACGTCTGCGGCTACAATGTAAACATACATATAAAATTCAGTCATTCGATGTCATTGAACGTCGTTGCCTCCTTTCAATTTTGCTAGGAGAAAAATTCTTGCGGCCGGCAGGCCTGTCGTAAAAGAGCATTTACCCGTTTGGATGGCTACCACTCTTAGTGTAGATGATGTCATAACAACTTTGAGTTATGTTCCATCCCACCCGTCGAGGCTAGCAACACTCCTGATGTAACAAATGTCCATAAGCACAGACGATGGTAGTAACTTTCCATCATGTGGGTCGTCAGCTAGCTGCTGTTCTCCAACAATAAAAAAAATCGCGTGCTTAAAACCCATTCCAAAAATAAACTGACTCGTAGAACTCTCAATACTTGAGTAATTGAAAAAGTTCGTCTGAAGAAAAAAAAGTTATTCTGTTACAAGAAAAGAGTGTTAAAATTGAAATGATCGTCTTCATTATTACAGTGAAGGTGTTACGTAAGTAATGTCTTATCGACGCACTCTGAGTCCTTTAATGGTGCATTAGTTTGTTACATTTAAATAAAAAGATTTTCTAGTGTTTATCTATTTTTGGATAAATATTCGTGCCTACCCCGCAAGGGACCTAGCGTGAAGTTATGTATGTATATATCTATTTTACTGTTTATTTTTTATTTATTTATTACCAAACTAATAACCTAAATATAAACAAAAATTTAGTGTAGGTAGGTAAATTTAGGTAATAACCTCAATATTACTCTATGAAAATGACATCTCTTTATCTTGCGTCATCACGGCTACTGAAAAGTGTCCGAAACGTCGGAAAAAAAATAAAAATCAAATAAATGCCGCGCTTGAAACCTTTACCTTTAAGTAAATCCATCCTAATTTTTGTACGATATACTTAAAGTTACAGCATGAAAACGTCTGTATTAACCTTGTATTAACAACATCTCCAAACTTTATGATACAAATGTAAATTCCCTTTTACGTTTATATATCAGCTAGTTTGAAGAAGGAGCGAGGAGAGTTTCAGCAAAATTATATTTTTAAATTATTTTTCAAAGAAACTACTAACTTCATACAACTTCAACTTCACAACACTATATATATATATAGTGTTGTATACTTAATAAACTTTAATTAGTTTTTAGGTAAACCATCCTTAAGTCTCTATGAAAGAGATAGTGAGTCTCACAGAACAGTTACCTTTCGTCAAATCCAAAGAAGTTTCTGTAAACTTAAACTTCCCTACAAAGTAACTGAAAAGCCCCAAAGAGCCGTTCGAGTAAGGAGCTTAAAAAACAAACTTTTAGAGTGCACTATTGTATCCTACATCTAGCTTTAATCCCGGACGTGTCTCATATGCTTATAGAACTATATGAATCTTATTACAGTATTCTACGTGGTATCTATATATACGCATTTCTATATTAAATATCGTATATAAGTCTTCACTTTGGTAGTTTTAATGAAATGTATAAAAAATCAATTAAATTACCCCTTGTGCCAAAATGTAGTACGTACGTTCACGATATAAATTTTATTAAATTATAGAATACACTGAAAATTATTTTAAAATTAAACAAAACTATAAAATAGAAAACTAAAATGAAATAAAAAAGAGAGCAAAATTATAGATAGAATATTGGTCCCATACCTTTATTACTAGTAACTACAAATAACTAGTGGTTACTAGTAATTTTCGACAAATTTTATTCAGCATAAAATCATAATTGTAATATCAACATAAGTGGACTAAATAAATTTAGAAAAATAAAATACTAAAAATAAACTATAATGTTTATTAAGTAACATAGTAATTAAAAATATCTAACAAATCGCTGCCAGAAAGGAAGTCTGCCCAGAAGGTTGTCGTACAGCATTGCCACGCTGTACGTCAAAGCTTATTTGCTGGGCGACGGTCTCTGTGCTTCCGGCTAAACCTTTGCCGGCTTACCTCGCTGCATCGCAGACTACAGAGTTAGTTGAGTTTCAGCTGCGATCGAGGCGTTCCTAAGTGTACTTTCGAAATGAGAATCTCACATCCAGGGACTTTGCGCGTTTTATTTTATATTCCACCTACGGTTTGGACTTGTTGCATTTGGTTTTGTTTGTAAGAGCTGTTAATTACGTGTGTATACTTCTAATAAAGTTTCTGACGGCCTCTGTGGCTGAGCGGGCTAAATACTCGCCAGCCTACCTCCGGGTGCGGTTCCTGGTATCGTAAATTTCGAAAACGAATTTCCTTTGTTATGTACTATGGTTTGGGTGTATGGGATGGGCCCCAGAGTAGTCCGTTGTATATTACCCATAACACAAGCGTAACTTGCTTAATTTGGGGATATACAACATGTGTTTGTAAGCCGAAATAAATAACAAAGTATATGAGCCAGCCTTCTTGTGATCACGGGTGGCATCAAAGAATTTGTTGCAAATCTCTTTAAAGAAACTCTTCCCACGGACGTGATATACTGTCCGCGGACCTAATGTTTCAATTTATTTATATTGTTACGAGTTTAACGGGACTCAAATAAAAATACCGTTGGAATGACTATAGAGTTTGTTAGAATTGTACAAACACGTATAAAACAGGCACAAATATGACTGGACACAGCCAATACTAACTGCACGATTCCATAACACGCGCAAAGTCCGTCACTATATCGCTAAACGAAAGTACTACACACGTCTCGCTAGTATCATAATCGTCGCTTGTAAGGCTTGGCAGACAACTGCCCCACCCCTCCGTTCGGGCATTGTTTTGTACTAAACTGTATAATACCGACAAAGGGCCGCGTTCACTGAGTTAATCCGCACATCTGGCAAGCTTTGACGCAATGCAATAACAACAAGGATAAGTTGGACACTAATGACGGCTATAAAACAAGTACGATAGGAACAATAGGATGTTTTTCTTCAACACGAAATAAGCAAAAGAACTCCAAATGCAGGAAAGGTAATAAACTGCGTTTTACAGGTGTGCGCATTTCTTATATATATATATATATATATATATATATATATACAACGTGTTTCATTTCAAATGACAATAAATCATAATTTTAGCAGTCTGACTCCATACAAAGTTTTTGGTACTATTAAATCAACCGTAATGTCAAAATTTAAAAAAGCAATTTCCGAACAAATTAATTACGATAAAAATGGAATAAAAACAGAACATCTTGTAAATTCACTGACCTTGGTAAGAATGAACAACTTCCGCGTTTAATGATGAAGAGACGAGCTGGCAACATGATACATTTGGTCACTAACCTACCAATTTAGTCACAATAACAGATACATGTTGTTGTTCTGAAATGAAAAATGAGGTCCTGTGGCTAAACCAAACAAGCTACCTTGATTCGTTGTTGTATTTGGGCAGAGTAGGTCATGAAGAAAACGTGGTCTGATTTATTGTCGTAAGGTCTGAAACACGCTGTATATATATATATAGATATATATATATTCGCCGTCAGTCAATAACCGTCCACTGCTGGACATAGGCCTCCCCAAGTCGGCACCACTCATCACGTTCCTCTGCTTTCCTCGCCTACGGGGGACCTTGCCAAGGTTGGCAGTCAGCATCGGGCTGGAGGGCGTCCGACACTACGCTTACCGAGACGCGGTCTCCACTCCAGGACTCGTCTGCTCCATTGGCTGCCACTGCCACTTCAACTTGCTAATTTTGCGAGTTATGTCGATTACCTTGATTCTCATATGGATATCCTCATTATAGCTCGCTCCATAGCCCGTTGAGCGACTTGAATATAATATTGTCTTGAATATATATTACATATTATGTGTGTGTGTGTTTGTGTGTAAGCGTCACAGTTATATTTTGTATTAGAATATTTTCCTTTCATCATAAAACTGACAAAATACCATTCTTTGAGGTCCAGCCGAAATCTCAAATGTAACATGTGTGAATTGTGAACAGCACGTGTTACAAAAAGGGAGTTCATACATCATTTAGCCGTAATTGTGAGCTCAATGGTGAGTTATGGCCTGTCAATAACCGGGCTGGCTCCAATGTTGCCACACGTTTTTAAAACAAGGCGACTTTATTATATTCTGCTTTGAAAATATTGAATTTACGCAAATAGGTGAATTATGTAATTTTCAATTGAAAACAAGTCAAGGCTTATTTAAGGAATTAAATTGCCGTTGGAATTACTAATAATAATAATAATAATTTATTATTATTATCCCGCAGGGGGGCTTTGTGGCGATGCCTTAGGTGAGTGGCGACACCTCGTACCTGACTCCGGGGGCCAAGACAAGGCCCCCGCCTCCGTGCTTGCCTTAGCCAGCCGGCACGGAGTGGAGATCGCTAGAGCTAAGACTCAAGCTCCAGGGGTGGAAGTGATAAATGGCCTAATGTCAGAAGTAGCTTTGGTGAACCTGCAGCCCACCTCTCTACACCCCTTAGCCACTCATACCCATGTTGCCCCTGCCTTTTATGGCATTTTTTGGGGCCCATGCAGGGAGTGGCGAGTCACCGTCTGCCCATTTTTCCATGTTCCCCGAACATTGCGACGGGCAGACGCCATAGTCCCCATATTCCCAGACCGCTAGTACCACTAATAGTTCACCCCAATAGCCCGGTACTTTTTGTCTTGATTTCCCACAATAGTCCTACACTGACCGGGGCTTGTCCTTGGGTGCATTATTATATGGTGTAGACAGGGATAATCGCCGGTCAGTGTCACGCCACATATTTACATTAAATTTGTCAAGGGGCCTCTACGTGTTGGCCTCCCCATGGCCCCACGCAAGCCCTCCAAAAGTCCGGGCCATTTTTATGGCCCGTGGTCTTGAACGACATACATGTATAATAATTTATTAGAACTATACAAACACGTATAACACAGGTACAAATATAACTGAACACAACCAGACCAAAAGTAATGCACGATTCAATAACACGCGCAAAGTCCGTCACTAAATAGATTACCGAATGTACACAAGTCTTGCCTCGCGGCTGGTTATCGCTCGACTGCCTCTTGTCTCAATTCAATATTGCTTTATACTGTACAAATGAAATATGTCTGCTCGGCCGAGTGGACTGAATTTCGTAGAATAACACCTGGCTAATGACTACCATAAAAATTACAATACATAATGGGCTGTTTTTCTAATCATATTTTTTAAACACAAAGTAAACAAAAGAAGCCCAAAAGTTATAAAATGGCTACAGGTATGCAGGTACGAATTTGTCTTTTGTCGGCGTTCAGGTCGTAACAATATATTTTGGTACATATGCTTAAATGAGATATATCTGTTTAGTATTTTTTGAGGTATTTTCAATTAAATACTTTTTATATGGTTCCGTAAGCAAATAACAAAAACGGCGCAGGTTTATCTACTTTACTATTATTATTATTAGACTCTGACTATCAAGCACTTACCTAATTTATTTACTAAGCTATTGCCATTCGTAATACTTTATTTTCATCATAAAACTGCCAAAACACCACTCTTCAAGTTCCAGCCAAAATCTTAAATGTAAATGATTCTGTGACTTACGAATAGCAAGCACGTGTTACAAAAAGGAAGTCATTTTATCATTTAAACGCAATTGTGAGCATAATGGTGAGTTAGGGCCTGTCAATAACTGCTGCTGGTTCTAATGTTGCCACAAGTTTTTAAAACAAGGCGATTAATTATAAAAAAAAATATTTTACACAAACAACCGTTGTCAATATGGTACAACTTAAAAATATTTTTTTAAAGATTTATTTAGATGAGCTCTATAATTTTTTTATAGCTAGAGTAGAGCAGATAGACGGTTCACTTGGTGGAAAGCGGTTACCGTCGCATATGGACGTTAGCAACACCCAGATGTCACAAACGAGCTGCTGGCCTGGAAGAAATTTTAAGACACCCTTTTTGAAAAACCCCATATCGGAGCTCTATTAGAAAACCTCAGCTGGGAGCTCAATATAAAGCCCCATATGAGAGCCGCATACGTCTAGTCATCGCAGTGGACAACGAACTAGTGGCTAGTGGTGCAACGCGGGAGTGCACATATTAATAGTTGCTCTATCTCGCTCGCACATCATCCGTTCCGCTCACACATTATGCTATATATTGTACTGGCTGTACGACTTGTTAATATTTGTACTTAAGTTTACAGTTTCCAAAAAAAAATTAGTTCACATCAGCACTCGACTGTAAATACTACTCTGTGCCATCTGAAGTGTCATTTAACTTCTACCTCTTGCTGCTGCTCCCACAAATAAACATTCTTGAGACACGCTGCGTATATGAGCGAAAAAGTTCAAAGAAGTGAGGATGAACACAGCTGATTGGGGGTTGTATGGTGGTAGAAAGAAGACGAAGGCACTATTCGAACAGTTCCATTGCACAGTCGGTAGATTATACTAAGTGTCCCCGAAGGCTAAGCGTAATCAAACCGTTTATGATTACGATCGAAACACGAACAACTTAATCTATTTTTTGAAATAGTGGTATTTTAAATTAAATCCTTTTTTGTAGTTCCGTAGTCAAATAACGAAAACAACGTATATTTGTTAATTTTCTATTCATATACTTTGATTAAACTCTTCATAAAGGCACGTTTATTTGATATGCATTGTACCTGACCTCGTTTTAACACTTCATTTATTTGATCATGGTATACGTCGTGGTCTACCGGTATCAACTCTACAATTCAAAATACAACAACAAGTGTATGACAATACACTTGTTTCGTCCATTTTCATCCATTCATATTTCATTTTTGTCCGTGCAGGATCGGAGAAAGAATACAGTTTCCTGCGGCTGGGCGGCCTGTCGTAAGAGGCGACAAAACAACCCACTGCCAGGTGGTAGGGCATTTGCCCGACTGGACGGCTACCACCTCTGGTCTAAAGTATGTCGCCATAACAACTTTGAGTTGTGTTCCAGATTTAGTGACCAGGTTCCAGTCTCCCTTAAGAGAGCAGCAGCGCATTTGTAGTACCTTTAGTGTTGCAAATGTCCATAGGCCGCTTGTAACCGCTTTCCATCAAGTGGGCCGTCTGCCTATCTGCTAAACTCCAGCAATAAAAAAAATCCATCCTCTCTACATGCCCAAACCACCTTAATATTCCTATTTCTATTCTTGTTATTATATCTTCTTTCAATCAGCAACGTCATCCCTTACAGGCGATTGCCATTCATAGTTTTGTACTTTCATCATAAAATTGCGAAAACACTTTAAGTTCCAATCAAAATCTCAAGTGTAATCATTCTGTCAGTTGTGAATAGCACGTGTAATCACGTGTTACAAAAAGGAAAATCATTTATCATTCGGCCGTAATTGTGAGCGCAATTGTGAGTTACGACCTGTCAATATCTGGTCCAGACTTTAATGTTGCCAGACGTATCAAAAAACGAGGCCACATCGCTATATTAATACGTGAAGCAAAAACTTTGTTCCTCTTTTTACGAAAATTGCGCATACGGCAGAGTATGAAATTGTGCACACTTAGTTTTTTTTGAGTTATGCATAAAAGTACATTAAACCAATAAAAAAAACATTACACATACTACCATATATGTATTTGACACACATACGCATATAAACTAATTTGTTTATTGTTAAAGTCAAATGAACAGTGCAGCCTTGGCGAAATCTGTGATTATTATAAAAGTATAGTCTTTGACAACAGAACCTTAATAATGTTCAAACTCACAATTTAAATTAATTATGGTCTAATTTCGCTCACTGGGCGATCATTAGTTATAATAATATTCTGACTTGAGAATATAAATGCTACACAAACAGCAAATTATCTATGGCAAATAGAACATTTTGTTAAATAAAATTTAAAAACTTCGTTTAAAAAAACCGACTTCAAAAACGAAAAAACTAAAATGTATAAAATAACTTATTTCTTAAGCTTCAAGATGTTTTAGATAATATATATTAATAATAATAGCTTAAGAAATAAGTTATTTTATACATTTTAGTTTTTTCGTTTTTGAAGTCGGTTTTTTTAAACGAAGTTTTTAAATTTTATTTGTTACTTTTTAGTGTCTAGCCTATGTATGGGTGGACCTACGAATGGTGCCGCGCTTCTTAAAAAATATAGGTCCCAAGAACCGGGAACAAAATAATGTTCGTAAAATGAAAACTACTGGGCCAAACTATGTCAAATTTTTAGGGGACCACATGGCAGCTATTCCGCGTCGAACAAAAAAGAATCACGTAAATCGAATCATAAATCTCAGAGTAATCGGTGTACATATGGAACGGAGTGAAAATTATTTCCATGAAAAATGTTCATAAAATGAAAACTACTGGGCCAAACTATGTAAAATTTTTAGGGAACCAATTGGAAGATATTCCGCGTCGAACAAAAAAATTATGAAATGACCCGCCGAATGGCGGTATCACTGCGAACACAAAGGCGGCTCGCAAGTCGCAGTGTGTTCGTGGACGGCGACACTACCGCTTGTGTATTGAGTACGTAGGCGCGAGCTTCATGACTGAAGAAAAAATGTTAAATCTAATTGAGGTTTACCAAAATACTCCAGTATTGTGGGACCTTAAAGATAAAAAAAACTTGAGAGGTGTGAACGGACACCCGGATGGAACGAAGTTCCTTTCGATTAATTAATGAAGGAATTGTAATATATTTTTATTATTATTAACAAATATAATGTAAATAAACTTAATCAGTAGGCTCAATTTTAGTAATAATGAGAGAGAAAGAGAGAGACAGACAGCGAAACACGCGCACGCCGCAGAGCTTACAGCTATAGCAAAAAGTGTCGTTACAACTTTTGGTCTTAATTTTTTCCGTCTAGCCCCCTTTCGCAACGCGCGATAAGGAACTTCGTTCCAATTATTATAATAAACATCTAAAAGTGGGAAAATATTGGACAAGCTATGGGTACGTCGGGCGAAAACTGTAAAAGTTAGATGATCACTTTATTATCTTGCTACAGGAGATAAAATGAAAATAAAAAAAAGTCGCGAGCACTGCTGATCCGGCAGCTCGTAGTACGTGGTGGACTGTGGACGAGCCGTACCCACTTACAGATTGATACAGTATCTGATACGTTACATGCAACACTGCTAAGTGAGTACCCAGCTATACAGGAGTGTTTATTTTTTCAAAATCTAATGACCACTTCAGTTCCCATCAAAATCGGCCTCGGGACTTCTTTAAGTGTTTTTCGCTATTCCGTAGTTTAAGACTGGCCCTGAAGACCCATTTGAAAACACTCTGTATATTGCCTAATCCTTCTAAAATTAGCAGGCCTAAACCCAGCTGTGGAACGTTATGAGCTAATACTACTGTTACATATTTGCGAGATACGAATTTAAATGCCGTTGGAATAATATATTTTCTAATAAATCGGCAGATAAACACATACGTTGTGTATCCCTAAATTAAACAAGTTACGCTTATGTTATGCGTTGTATACAACGAACCACTCTGGGGCCGATCCCAGTCACCCAGACAGTAATAAATATTATTATAATGTATTACATAGATATATATATTTAATATACATACCATACAAATACATATCTACAAAATATATAAATGTTTATAAGTGAATTTAAATATCAAATTCCAACGACAGCTAGTATTTTTTACCGTGGTAAGAATCGAAATCGGAGGTCGCCTAGTGAGGGCATAGCCCGCTCAGCCACAGAGGCCGTCGGAAAATGTATTAGAAGTATACACATGTAATCTACAGCTCTTACAAACAAAACCAAAAACAACAAATCCAAACCGTAGGCGCAAGATAACATAAATGTCCGTGGATATGAGCTTCTTGTTTCGAAAGTACAGTTAATAACGCCTCGATCGCAGCTGCAACTCGACTAACTCTGTCTTAACGGGCATATGGTATTCGCAAATTAAATATGAACAAGCATACCATTCCTTGGAATTCTCGAACTTGTTGGCTTTAATCCGAAACACATGGCTTTTAAGAACTTGCAATGAAATTTCAGTAAGAGCAAAATGGTTCGTGAAGTCTACTTATTCGTAAACCGAGATTTACACAAAAAGGGATTAGCGATTAACAATAGACGGTTACTATGCAAAACTTAGAAAATTAACGCAAACAAATGATTGTGAATAATGAAGGCAACCAACCATAGAAGGATAACACTAAATTTAAATACCTAGGGGTAATAAAACACCGAGTTGGTTTTTGGTTTGTCGAAACACTCAATTATGCAAATTACTAATGTGTTATTTACAATACTGTTACGAGTGCGAGACTCGAATTAAAATGCCATTGGAATTATTATAGGGTTTATTAGAACTATACAAACACGTATACAAATGTAACCGAATACAACAAGTCCAAACGTAATGCAGAAGGTCGTAATTCAATAAAACGCGCACAGTCCGTTACTTATTAGATTCCCGATTGTAGTACACACGTCTCGCTTCGCTCGTGGTTCTCGCTCGACTAACATCTCCCTCAATCGGATTTATACTGCACAAATGAAATATTTGCGCCCGGAAACGTGGACTGAATTTCCTAGAATCAGCTTTTACTTTAAAATCCGTAACACCTGGCTAATTATTACAATACAACAATAAGTGTAGTTGGCCGTATGCCAATAAGTAAACAAAAGAAGACGATCATAAAAGAATTTCTATGTTATCAGTTTAAAAATGTAAATTTTGTCGAAATATTGCCGACGGGTAATAAATGTGCTTTGTTTCAGATATTCAGGTGCGTATTTGTTTTGTCGGCGCCTAGGTTGTAACAATACTGTACAATAAAAAATATTATAAACAAAGTCATAATATGTATAATGTAAGAACGCCATTAGTTATCACAACTTATCAGCTATCAGTGTAAAGCCTACTATTACATTTAAGTAGTAAAGAAGCCAAACCTTTGGGGACGGCCATTACTTATTTTGATAAATGGCTATCCCCAGCGGTCAGCACTTAAAGTCAAATTGTCGGTTATAGAACGGCATTTATTTTCTCTAACATTTTCACATGTGGATTTCCCACAGCTTTCCTTAAAATGTTATGAAGTTAAAATATTTACTGCTATCACATGGTAATGCTGGCACACGACGGAGAACAACCTTTATACTATCTTCTGTATAACGTATATAGATTGCATTACAGGTAAGGAATCTATGGAGATTGGTCGCAGTATGAATTCTTATGGTGTCTTTATTGCGACGGTAACAATATTTTATTCGTACAGGAACGGAGAAATAATACAATTTCCTGCGGCCGAGCGGCCTGTCGTAAGAGGCGACAAAACAACCAACGGCCAGGTGGTAGGGTATTTGCCAGACTGGATGGCTACCACCCCTGGTCTAGAGTATGCCGCCATAATAACCTTATATTTATATTCCGGCATTAGTGACCAGGTTCCAGTCTCCCGTAAGAGAGCAGCAGCGCATTTGTAGCACCTTTGGTGTTGCAAATGTTCATATGCGATGATAACCGCTATCCATCAAGTAGGCCGTCTGCCTGTCTGCTGAATTCCTGCAATAAGAAAAAAAACCCTCCCATAAGAAGTTATCACTTCAAACGTAAGATGTATCCTAAGGCCGTGTTCCAATTAGAGGAACAATAAGCGTAGGGGCGTAGCTACCGCCGTAATAGCCTTATCAATGATAAGGGGCCTCCAGGCCACAGGGGCCCCAAAAGTGTGTAAGGTAAAAAATCTTAAAATGTTATCTATTTATATGTTTATAGTTATTTTTGAGAATAACAGGAACTGCTATCTTGTCATTATTGTCTATAGAGGCAGACAATCCAAAAAATCTGAAATTATATTCAGCTATGGATAATTTGATAAGCAAACTTATGCTGAAAAAAGGCTCTTGCCTTTTTCAGTTCAGTTTTCAGTTTTCTTAAATTGCATCTTTGATTTGAATTCTTTGTTTAACTGAGCTCCTAGGAGCATTAAGTATGAATGAATGAATGAATATGCTTTATTGTGTTTTAAAGATACAGTTAACAGAAATACAATTTTACAATACAATAGGCGGTCTTATCGCTATTAGCAATTTCTTCCAGACAACCTTTGGATGGACAAAACATTTGATAAGAACATACGGTATGTTGCATTATTCTCAGTACAGAATCAGTATCTTATAAATACATACATGCTATAATATATGTCGGAATAGGAACCTCCGTAGCATTTATAAAGAGTGTGACGCCAGCAATGCTGACGTCACGATCATTGGCTTCTTGGTGACGACCCATATTTGAATTTATTCCAGGATATAGAATTTCAAGAGTACTCGGTATCGTTTATTCCAAGAACGTTACGACTTCCCAGAGAGCTCCGTCCCGTTCGGCGGCTCGATCAATATTGATTGAGTTTTTAATTTTCTTTTATTTAACTTGACTTTATGTTGTTGGTCCGAA
This sequence comes from Dendrolimus pini, assembly GCA_949752895.1. Classification (NCBI taxonomy): domain Eukaryota; kingdom Metazoa; phylum Arthropoda; class Insecta; order Lepidoptera; family Lasiocampidae; genus Dendrolimus; species Dendrolimus pini. The sequence continues at coordinate 5,711,197 of OX457150.1, forward strand.
GACCACACAACTTTACCGGGGATTTCGAGCCCGGGAGGCAACTTGCTTGAGGGAGCTCCCTAGGGAGTTTTACCTCGGCTGGACTGTTGTCATGAGAGTGGGATGAATCTAATGACGCCCACCATAGGGCGGCACAATGAACTAATTGAAAAAGGGCGACGGGTAATATTATAATAAAGCCCGAGGGGAATGACCCCGGCGGACCGGGATCGACGGTTCGCGGCGGCCTACGCTATCTTACTGCCGTTTCGCAACGTGTTATGGCTGAGAGAGAGGAAACGGCGAAAGAAACTTCCCAGCAACACGTCTGGTCTATCCTGTGGGGGGGCTATGTCTCCTGGCGTCACTCACGAGGACGTATTGATTGAGTGTCGACAGTGCGGCCGTATTTATAGGGCTCGATGCACCGGCACGTGCACGTGACCACACACTTTTAGGTTAAGTATTGAAATTATAATAAAATCTTGTTGTTTTACGTTAATTTTACATTACAATTAACTCATAGTAATTAAGTAAATAATTATTGTTTTTGTAATACGTTAATTGTTGTATTTTCGCCACATTACATTAATAAAAATTATACTAATACGATATATATAAATAAAATATTATAAAATACACTTACGTAAAAAAATATAAAACTAGAAAAGTATGTCAATAACTGCTGCATCTTTAATTTGAGCTATTTGAGCTATAATAATCCTTCACAAGTAAGTATTTTATAAGCTGACCGGGCGAACTTCGTATCTCCATATTTTCTGAATTCCTAAAAGACTTTGTTTCATGACACAAAAGCAAAATCACCATAATCGGTCCAGGTGATTAGGAGGATTCTAGAACCCGATCTCAGCGCCACCTACTGGTTCTAATTGCGAATCTAAACCATCTGGGAACCCACTCAAACACACAAAAACAAAATCACCAAAATCGCTCCCGGCGATTAGGAGAATTCTAGAACCCGATCTCAGCGCCACCTACCGTTTCTAATAGCGAATCTAAGCCATCCGGGAACTTACTCAAACACACAAAAACAAAATCACCAAAATCGCTCCCGGCGATTAGGAGGATTCTAGAACCCGATCTTAGCGCCACCTACCGTTTCTAATAGCGAATCTAAGCCATCCGGGAACTTACTCAAACACACAAAAACAAAATCACCAAAATCGCTCCCGGCGATTAGGAGGATTCTAGAACCCGATCTTAGCGCCACCTACCGTTTCTAATAGCGAATCTAAGCCATCCGGGAACTTACTCAAACACACAAAAACAAAATCAACAAAATCGCTCCCGGCGATTAGGAGGATTCTAGAACCCGATCTTAGCGCCACCTACCGTTTCTAATAGCGAATCTAAGCCATCCGGGAACTTACTCAAACACACTAAAACAAAATCACCAAAATCGCTCCCGGTGATTAGGAGGATTCTAGAACCCGATCTCAGCGCCACCTACAGGCTCCAATTGTGGATTTAAACCATCCCGGGACCCACTCAAACACACACAAAATTTCATCAAAATCGGTAGTCGTTCTCAAGTTATGCCCTTACCAACACATTTTGAGATTCATTTTTATATTTATTATAGATTATATTTTGAGGTTTATTTTGAAATTAGAAACGGACTTTTCACTACAATTTTATTTATACGTCAAGCAGCGCACATCAAGCCGTTATCCCCCTTGACGAGGGGCTGGCACCCCGCATAGTTTCAACACCAATCCCTCGTGGTTTTAGTCCGACACTATTATAAAACCAAGCTTTTGTTTTATTCATCAGCGACCCATTTCAATACTAACCCCGTGCCTACATAACTAGGCGACGCGATTTCTGATATTTGATCAACAAAAAAATATCAAAAAACAAAATCGACTTCAAAGGAATAAAAAAAAGCTATGAGAAATAATCTTTTTTAAAAAGATTTTTAAATATAAGCTTTTGAGATCCTGGATATGTCGCAGCAGAGTTCTAGCCAAGACGAGTAAAACGAGACCAAACACGACGGGTCTATCTTGTTTAGTACAGGAGTTCCTATGGCCACCTTCCGACTCCATCATCAGATCAGCTCCATGGTACCATATTATTGCATTGTCACGCGATATACATGTGTGTGCAAAATTTCAGCTCAATCGGAAACATACATACTTACATACATAGGTCCATTGCATGTTAAATAAAAACTTGTAAAAAGAAACCGGCGTCAAGAGTAACTAAAGAGCAAAAATAAAACATAAAAAATACTATATTGTGCAAATTTCATGTTGTTTTTTATGTTTTACTACCTGTACGCGGCAGACGTTGTCTTGCCCTTAAAAAATAAAAATCTAGAAACCGATTGCAGCGCCATCAACCGGGACCAATTCTTAATCTAAACCATTCTTGAATCTATTTGAAAATATACAAAAAAAAATCTCAATCGGTCTCACTGTTAAAGAGCGGTATTCAGCGGCACTAGCGGGTCCAATCGTGAATCTAAACCAGCGATCCACTTGAACACACACAAAAATAATTTTCCCTAAATCCTGGAACCCGATTGCAACGCCATTTACCTGGTTCAAATAGGAATCTAAACTATCCCGGGACCCACTTAAATAAATCACACACAAATATAATTCACCTAAATCAGACAAATGAAAATGAGTCTTAGAGATCAGCAGCGCATTTGTAGCACTTTTGGTGTTGCAAATGTCCATAGGCGATGGTAACCGCTTCCCATCAAGTGGGCCGTCTGCCTGTCTGCTGACCTTCTGCAATAAAATTAAACTAAAAAGTATAAATGCAGTCACCATTGCCGAAATAATTCATTAACATAAATTGATTATGATAATTAATTTTATTTGTGACATTATTACTTTTAAGATTTCTCGTCTTTCAGATAGAATTTAGAAGTAATATTTTCCATTTTGTAATCGAAAAATATGAGGCTTTTTATAAGGCATATCTCAACTCATTACATTTCCTTGGCCCAGAAGTACTACACATCTCGTTTTGCGTACATATCGAGAGCTTGATATATAAAGTCACATCACAAGAAACTTGGTATATCGTCCTGTCGCCACATTGAATGAATGAAAACTCTTTATTGTTCATCATAACTTAAACCTCGACATTTAATATAAATACATTTCCGTTAGAACAATGGGCGGCCTTATCGCTTATAGCGATCTCTTCCAGGCAACCCGGTATCCAAGGAGACACTGCAAATAAATTAAATAATATTTGGTGGTTTAGCTCAATTAAAACTAATTCAATCGTAATTAAAAAAAGGCCAAAATAATAATAATAATAAACTAATATAGATATACATAATTAAATAGATTATAATAATATAATATTACATGTTATTATATTAATTATATATTACATGCGAACAATAATACAATTGAATTTATGCCCACTTCTAGGACAGCAAGCACGAAAGTGCCGAGGGAAGTGGTCAGGACGAGTACCATTTACGCACATTTGTGTTTACATACTCACCACCCTAGAAGTAGGCATAGTGTAAACTACGGGTAAAATATAGAAAACACGTATAAATTTATTTGCTAATCGCGGTCTAATATGGCCTCTGCTTAATAGATTAACTTCTAAATATAACCGCATTCTATTGACTGGAGTGGATTTCAGAGAAAGTTCATTTCACTGGAATTTTGATTTGAAATACTTAATATAAATAATACAAGCCCGAGCGAGTTCTTGATAATGGACAATATCTGCTCTACTGAGACCAATCAATTATCAGAGACAAGACTATTGTTGCCAATAAGCCTGATATTGTGATAGTTGAGCAGTCTGCGAGACGTGCTATGATTGTTGATATCGCGATTCCCCCGTAATGATAACGTCGAGAAAGAAAACAAAAAAGTATTGTTACAACCTAGGCAACCGACAAAGACAGGTCCCACGTACAGATTTGTAGAAGCATATTTATTACCCGTCGGCATTTGAACTAATAACATTGAAACTATTGTAATTCTTTTATGATCGTCTTCTTTTGTTTACTTATTTACTGGCAGACGTCTCTAGAAAGCGGCGTATTATTCTATTGCAATCGTAAACAGCCGCATTGCGGCTCTGGTCATTAGCCAGGTTTTACAGATTGTAAAGTACAAGCTGATTCTAGGAAGTTCAGTCCACGTTGTCGGGCGAGCATTGAACACTATAAAACGATGGCCTGATTAAGGGAGGGGGCAGTCAAGCGAGAACCACGATCACAGCGAGACGTGTGAACTACAATCGGGAATCTATTAGTGACGGACTTTGCGCGTTTTATTGAATTACGACCTTCTGCATGACGTTTGGATTTGTTGTGTTCGGTTATATTTGTACCTGTGCTATACGTGTTTATATAATTCTAATAAACTCTATAATATTTCACACGTCATTTTAATTCGAGTCCCGCTAACTTGTGTGTAACAGTATATTGATCTTTCTCACGAGGTTAGTGCCATGTGGAACTTGGAGCGTACAATCATAGTACCGACAGTGGTGTCATTGAATGAACTAATAGCGAAAAGTCTTGACCGTCATCTTTAAAAGTCCTCGCTTGGTATCTGGGTGAAGGGTCGGATGCAGAAGGCGGCCCTTTTTTTACTGTTGCAGCTTATCTCCATTATTGGGCAAAATAGCTCTTATTTCTTTGTTTCATTTTTGTTCTTTTATTAGTTTCTATCTTGGGGTAAATAAGGAGGGAAAAACTTTTTATTTTAATATCAGATGTTTACATTGGTCCTTAATATTTATACATTTATCTTACTATTTATTGGATTACATTTTACAAGGCAGCCCTTCTGGACACAGCTCCTGTTGTGATGAGGTTCCTGTCTCTGGAGCCTCTTGGACCCTAGGCCCCATTGCCGGCGGACATCGATTTTTTAAAATATTGTTTATATATGTATATGCATTTAAAGAAAAATATAAAAAAATTGAGACCAAATAAATATGTGTATAATAATACACATTATTAATTTGAATATTCGTGAATACTTGACAATAGTTAAACCGGAATTACATTCTATATCAAATAGTATAGACGGTATGAGAGAAGTTACGTTAATAAAGAAATAAACATTTATTTCTAAGTATAAGACTATTATTAAATAGTCACAGGATTAAGTATATTTTTATATAATTAAAATTCATATTAATCATTAATTAAAATAATATCATTAAAACTAAAAATTGCGAGAAAGAAGACGAATAATGAAGATGAATGAAAAGAGAAGGTTAAATTGCGTGATTGATGGGTACAAATGTAAAAATAGACCAAAAAAGAGATGGATGGATTGTCTGAAGGATAACATGATTTGTGGTGCGTCAGAGGACGTATGTCAGGATACAGAACTATGGAAGGAAAATATATATTGGGCCGACCCCAAATAATTGGGAGATGGTGCAAGAAAAGAGAGATTTATGCCGTAGGAAAGTTTACGATAACGCATAAAGTACTATTTACACGGAGAGAGTTTATCACACGTCTTGGGACGAGAAGTCGTATACAATAGTATAAGACTTCTCGCCTCAAGACGAGTCGAAGAGTATCACCTAGAAAAATATTTCTAGGTGATACTTTGCAAACAATAATCGCATGGACATATTTAAATTGAACAAATTGAACTAGTAAATTAAATGATAATCATAAGGTAATTAATGCCAAGAGTTTTGTTTACACTACGACACAAATCGCCTTGAAATATTTGCCTACGATTTCTTGTCTAAACTAGATCTCGTATGACATTTTTTCAAGTTCATGAGAGTATCGTACAAATCAGTTTGAACCAATTTGTATGCGAGACTTGCCATTCAAGCTTAGTGTACTTTTTGAAGTTAAATGAAAACTGTGATTTAGTAACACGAAACATATTTTTAAATGTCTTCTCATCTTTTAGTTGCAATTCAAGACACGACATATTCGAGGCTCCTAAAATGTTTCTTCTTTCTATCTACTTTTTAACCCAACATCTTATTTTTGTCTTTCGTTTAATTCTTGTCTTAGAAGAGCAGATATAACAAAAACAACCTCGCGCACTGCACTCATGCTTGCGACTGCTGACTAGCTGAACTCGAAATAAGATTCTTGCTTTCAAATGTTGTTTACACAGAGACGTCAATGTTGAATGACCATATACGATATCGTATGTTTAGCTTACATTATCATTTTTATTATCGCCTTAGCCTTAGCCTCGAAGATACGATTGTCGAGAGCAAAAAACTCTCTCCATGTAAATGGCCCTTATGACCCGCTCCAAGTCACGTTTCATGAATGTGTCAGCTATACCGGTCTTATTTGAAATGGACTTTAGATGGATTCATTTGTTTATGTCTTTCAATACCTATGTATAGAAATGAGACACACATGAAAAAAAATCAAACGATTTTAATTGTTAAAAATGTTTCATAAGTGACTTTTTAACTGCTTTTAAGTTTTTTTTTAAGTCATTGTAAAATTGACAAAATTTTGTTAATTATAATTCTTATTAGTTATTTATATACAACAATATATTGATCACAAATTTGTAATTCACAATACTCAATAATCTAAGAAATACCATTAACTAACAAATAAGCAGATAAGCTGATAACAGCACATATATATGAAACCTTTTGTAGCAATTAAATTCTTTTATTTTTTACAGTTAACAATGCCTCGTTTTATCAAAATTAAAAGACAAAAATGGACCGTCTATTTTTGGCATTAATAGCAGTAATCACAAAAACTATATTGAAATAAAAATCTAGTCAATGGGACTCCAATTTACTAGATTTTCATTATTTATATCTTCAAACGAAATGTTCTGTAGAGCTGTCCAGTTTGAATTTCCGCTGTTTTTGTTATTTGGCTACAAAACCGTAAAAAGAAGCATGGTCGTATTCAAACGCGAACTTATTTGTAATAAAAGATATTTTCATTGTTTTCAGATCTGTGCAACGCAGCGACTAAGATCCAGGCCTCGTTCAGAGGCCACCAGGCCCGCAAGGAGACCCAAATCACGCAGGTCTCTCAGGCTCAGAAGGAAAAGGAGCAGCAGGATAAGGTAATGTTAAATTTATTCCAATATTATTTATTAACAGCAGAAAATTAACTTGAACATAGAACCAAATACGTTATCCTGAACGTAGATTAATTATCTTGGATGTAAAACCAAGAACGTTATCTTGGATGTAGAACCAAGAACATTATCTTGGATGTAGAACCAAGAACATTATTTTGGATGTAGAACCAAGAACATTATTTTGGATGTAGAAACAAGAACATTATCTTGGATGTACCTAGAACCAAGGACATTATCTTGGATGTAGAACTAAGAACACTATTTTGGATGTAGAAACAAGAACATTATCTTGGATGTAGAACCAAGAACATTATCTTGGATGTAGAACCAAGAACATTATCTTGGATGTAGAACTAAGAACATTGTCTTGGATGTAGAACCAAGACAAAGAATTTTCCAAGAAGACGTAATCCGCACACCTGCGACTACAAACGAGCACAATAACAATAGGATGTTTTTTTAAGTAAACAAAAGAAGTCCAAATGCGGGAAGGGACGATAAACTGTGCGTGCATTTACTTTTGTCGGCATGTAACAATATTATAGATAACATAATATTATGTCATTGCAGGAGGACGTAGAGAAAATTGACCTCACAGATCCTGACCTGAACAAGGCTGCAACCAAGATTCAAGCCTCGTTCCGCGGCCACAAGGTGCGCAAGGAGGTCCCCAACTAAGGTCACCATGGATTTGAAGTAGTAGGGCCAGTCTCTGACTTTATTTGTGCATTGGATTAATATTTATTTGAACGTAGCAATATATTTTCCCTCTGAGAGATAGGTCTAGCCTACCTCTCTTTATGACGAATGACATGATAACAATATTAAAAAATAATTTTCCGTTCTTTAAATATTAAGTATTATTTTTGTTACAGTAGTTCAAATTGATTATAATTTAATTTAAATCAAAACTAGTCTAGTCAGTTATTTTAAATAAATAAGTCTAAAGTTCATATTAAGAAGATACTTAAAATATAATATTGTATTAAATAAATATTAATTATTCTAGCATAACTTTATGAAATATATTTCATATCGTTTCAATACATGGATTTTGTTATAGTTAATGCTGTGTATTATTTAGTCAGTGTGTCTTTAATAGTTTAATTGGATTATATGTATCATCGCATCAAATGTTCCTAATCGTATTTGTAGAGCAATAATTTCTTTTAAGTTCATTATACTTATTAAGTAATTTCAAATATACAAATAAATTTGGAGACGTTGGCAGTTTATAAGTTATGTTATCGAATTATTAATCACTGATATGTCAATACTTTATTTACTGATATAACCACTAAAAGATAAAAAAACAATTTAATATCAAGAACTTTGTTAATTACATTTGTAAAAAGACGTTATACTTCCACCAGTATTGGTAGCTTAATGAATGAATATCTTAATATTATAACTTTTGGACGTTCCAGTACTACGTTCAGTAAAGTGGTAAAAGATAAATTATCTTTCATCATCATCATGATCATCTGAGCGTTAAACCCGGTTGCGTTCGGAGCGTTTACTCCGATGCCCAGGGTCCGCTTTCCTACTTTTTCTACTTCGCACGGTCTTCAGCATCCCCTGTTTTGAGACCATTAGTACGCATGTCATCCTTCACAACCTCAAGCCTGTCTTGGGCCTTCCCCTTCGACCGGGACCTGGTCGAGCTGGCATGGTTAGACATTTGTTCCCCACATAATTAGCCGGTCTCCGTAAGACGTGGCAATGACTCTCTTGTATCTCTTTGTGTCTTGTCCTAAGTAAATATTTTTCTCCCTTTATTTCATTTCAGATAAATTATATTTATTCACTGGAATTATATCAGATGTTTTGTTTAGTATTTGAAGTAATCTTTCAGTTATTTTCTTAGCCCTCAAAATAGGTTTGCGATCAGTTCGTTGATTTGATTTCAATCGGAACAAATTAAACTTTTAAATGATTATTTTGTGGCTAGACATATAGTTTTATTGCAATATTTTATATCATACATACTTTTTTTATGTAATTTAGTTTTATAATTTGACATTGCACGCCTTATTGGGCGAAATGTATTGAAACAAAGCATATTGTTATAACTTGCGTACATACATTTTAGCAGTACATTAATCTTTCAGTAAAATAAACTTAAGATATGAGAAAGATGAACATTTACAAAGCGGCACACTTAAGAGCGTGTGAAAGTTTTAATATTGGGTGATAGTATGTCAATTTTTCCGAACATTCCTGTTGTCTTAGAAGAAGAACTACATTGACTTGTCACAAGATTATTAAAAAAAGTTATTACAGATATAAATTCCGTTTTTCTGTATTTGAATTTTGATCAATACTACTTCTGCTTCATGTCAACTTCATCAACATACTTTTATTCCTTTAATAAAACATTCCTTGATTCTTCAAATTGTTAAATATGTAAGATTTTATTTTAGAATAAAAGTAGAAAATAAGATTTTAATAGACTTAGTAGGTATGTACAGTACGCGGCACGCAAGTTGGCCACGTTTTGGCGTAGTGGGGGTAAGTTCGCACATGACATGTTCAACACACGTATAAACGTTCTGCTTGTTTAGTGTCTGTGAATAACCGCTTGGTGTGACGTCGCACTGCATTCGCATCATGAAAACTCTGTCCGTCTCTCTCTCGCGCGGACAAGCTTACGAGTGTGAAGGAGACAGTTGAATAGACTCATTCCTCGCGATTGGCAACTTAAGAGACCTAAAAAACTACTTTCATCTAACGACTCTTGCCAAGTTACGTGCCGGGGACTGTACGCTTAAGTTGGTATCCTATCGATTGTATGATTTTGATATGTTACTAGCTTTCATTCAACTCTGGATATAATTTATACGCTTCTACTTTGTTATTTAAATATATATTGTAACACATTCTCACTGGAATTTCCTGTACATTGCTGGATAAATTTAAGATTTATATTAAATATTTAATATTCGCCTATAAAGAATGTGATTTCATTTCTGCCCTTTTTTAAATGCAACTTCCTTAGAAGAGCTAAGCACATAAATCTATAGGATTAAGCCTGCAAGAAAATGAGATAAAATATATTATCTCACATATAATAAAACTGTAGACGTCGAATTTCGGTAGAATGAATTTTTTTTTGATAAAAACCGAGTCAGGGGGATGTAAGAAGTGAAATAGAACTAATTAAGCTTTTTTTCAAATTTTTTGTTTCTCTGTTTGTCCGTTTGTACTCCGAAACGACTGGACCGATTTAAATAAAATCTTATATTGTGGTAGCTTATATCCCTTGTCAACATAAAGGATACTTTTGATCCCGAAAAATTAAAGAATTTCCGTGGGATAATTAATAAAACTTTCCACGCGGATGAAGTTGCGGGCAGAAGCTAGTATTAAATAATTTGAACACTGCTCATACAGTTAGAGCAAGTTTAGTTTAAAACAGTTAGTTTATTTTTAAACAGTTGTTTTTCGTTATACTTAAAATTTCGTGTGCTATAAAGCTTAAATATGTTATAACGATATAATATATGAAATTAGAACCTACAATATCAAATTAACTTAAAAAATATAATTAAATACTAAGAAAAAACTAAACTAATAAACTTAGAAGGCTGGCAGCAGGGAGTAAATTTGAATTTTGGCCTATATGTATGTCTTCCAAAAAAAAATCTGCAGTGGAACTTATTGAAGTGATAGCTTAGGGAAGGGTAAGCCGTTTCGTTACGTAACGCGTTACGGTGCTAGTCTGTCTGGCTCCCCTTTCTCTCACGTTAGATTAGTTTAAGTTATCACTTATATCGGGCGTCCCGAGACGCATACGGTCTTTTTTTAAATAAAAACTTTTGAAGTTGAATTGACAGTGGAAAGTGGCAATTTCTATAATGTTGCACAATTAGCACTATATAGCCTCCATAAAGTCCCTGTCATTTGTTGTAGGCTTGTTCCTTCGACCCCATCATTGTCAGCTAAATTTGACCTAAATGTAATGCTGCACGCCAATTTCGACCCTCAATTCGAGGTTATAAAGGTCGATATGGTGTGAGTCGAATTTAACGACTGTTTTAAAATTTATTGGATAATTAAAAGAGAAGATTGGTGTGTTTGTATTGATGTTTGTTTAACGCTAGGTCACCTATATTTCCATCAAACTATACATATAGAATTTCTTGACCTCACTGACTGCCATGTCAACCACAGCCCAAACTACCGGGACGTGACGTGAGGCATTGCATGCGGGTTCATTCTAATCATTCTATACTGTAGGTGTGCATTAAGAGTAACCTAATGATTTTTTATCTTTTTTTATTGCTCAAGTACAGTATTCTGACTGCCCAATTGTGATGGAAAATCGTTACCGGTGCTTATGGACATTAGTAATACCAGAAGTACTGCCCAGAGGTGGTAGCCATCCAGAGAGGCATATGCCCTACCACCTAGCTTTGTGTAGTTTTGTCGCCTCTTACATATGACTACCCGGCCGCAGGAAGTAGTATTCTGTTATCCGTTCCTGCACGGAGAAAAATTTTGAAGCACTCAACCTATAAGTAATAAACTTCTGTGAAAATCCGTCATTTATAAAGTAAGGAGCACGAAATTTTATATACCTGCTTCTTGATTACAAATAAATGGACAGATACACGTCGTTTTTAGGATATTCAATCGGTAAGTGGGTTGAACACGTGTAGCTACCCGTGAGAAGTCGCAAGTACCAACTAGAATATTATAAATGTGAAAAAGAGTTTATTTGAATGATTGGACTGTTATGAAATAACTAGGAGTAACGATGTAACAAATATCTTCGTAAATAATCGTAGAAGAAAGTTACCCAATTATGGAAAATTGTTTTGTTTTTTAAACATCAAAATGAAATAGAATTAACATCGATCATTTTAGTGATCGATGAGAATTAATCAAAAACTTTTTGAAGGCAATATTCAGCCATTTATAACAAAATATATTTTGTTTGGGACACTTTATAAAGTGTATTCTATTTTACACGCTTTATATTAGCTTCACTTGTATGTCAGTCAGTATGTCTGTAACCGACCCCTAAATTTGACCGACTTCCCGTTTTCCGATTGAGCTGAAATTTTGCACGTATGTGTATATCGCGTGACAATGCAATAATATGGTACCATGGAGCTGATCTGATGATGGAGTCGGAAGGTGGCCATAGGAACTCCTGTACTAAACAAGATAGACCCTTCGTGTTTGGGCCCGTATGTTTATATCGCGTGACAATGCAATAATATGGTACCATGGAGCTGATCTGATGATGGAGTCGGAAGGTGGCCATAGGAACTCCTGTACTAAACAAGATAGACCCTTCGTGTTTGGGCCCGTATGTTTATATCGCGTGACAATGCAATAATATGGTACCATGGAGCTGATCTGATGATGGAGTCGGAAGGTGGCCATAGGAACTCCTGTACTAAACAAGATAGACCCTTCGTGTTTGGGCTCGTATGTTTATATCGCGTGACAATGCAATAATATGGTACCATGGAGCTGATCTGATGATGGAGTCGGAAGGTGGCCATAGGAACTCCTGTACTAAACAAGATAGACCCGTCGTGTTTGGGCTCGTTTTACTTGTCTTGGCTAGCACTCTGCTGCTACATGATATGCAGGATCTCAAAAGCTTGTATTTAAAAACATTTAAACAAAAATCAACTAAAAAATGAAAAATAAATAATAGTTTAAAAAAACTAAAAAAAACACGCTTTTATAAAAAATCCAACTAAAAAAACAAAAAATAAAATTTAATATAATATAAAAAAGCGTGGGGTGTATTCAATTAATAATATAATATCATAAAAAGCGCTTTGAATACACCCCACGCTTTTTTATATTATATTAAATTTTATTTTTTGTTTTTTTAGTTGGATTTTTTATAAAAGCGTGTTTTTTTTAGTTTTTTTAAACTATTATTTATTCTTTTACCTTCTTCTAATTATTTGGGGTCGATACAATATGGTTTCTCCTTCCATACTCCTCTATTTTGATATACTTCCTCTGTCACACCACAAATCATCATATTATGTCGAGGAAAAAGTTTCTTCGCATTTTATATAAAAAATTAAAACGGTTTTTTTATAAAGTTTATTTACATTTGACTAAAGTATGTAGGTGCCATTTTGTTGGATAACTTTTTGTCATCTTGTAGATTCCCTATCTATTCACTCATTTTAACAAGAAGAAAAACAAATGAAAATCATACATTTTCCTAATTTGAATTTGGAATTATCTTCTTTAAAATTAAAACTTTTTAATGATACCAAAACCAGCCAGATACAAATGGTAGAGCCAAAGAGATTTTATTACAAGTTCATACATACTATATGCGAAAAGACTATTTCCCAATAATTCTTCACATAATCCTTTCATTTCTTTGTTGGTCTACCTTTACATTGGTACCCGTCAATGTTCTAGTTTAACATTGTTTTTCTCACTTTACGTTCATCCCTCCTAATGAGGAGACATGTAATGACATGCCCGTACTACCCTTAGTCTCCTTCCTCTCCATTTTCAGTCACAGGTGCAACTTTCAAACATTCTCTTATGTACTCATTTCTCACCTTATCCATTCTTGTAACACCAAATATCTATCACAGATCCTCACCTTAATTCAGCCTTATGAAATGTAATATCATATCTTATACTAATATATAAGCTGAAGAGTTTGTTTGTTTGTTTGATTAAACGCGCTAATCTCAGAAACTACTTGTCTGATTTGAAAAATATTTCAGCGTTATATATATATTTTATATATATATATATATATATATATATATATATATATATATATATATATATATATATTGTTGTATTTTATATGATGTGGGTTATTGAGGTTATGAGGTTATGATGGTAAGATAGTGATAGTTGTTTGGTAGAGGATATTCAATAAAACCATTAATGAGCCAGTTACGTTTTCTTTATTTCAGTACTCCTTATGGCACACCCCTATCTCTGGAGCACAATATCTCCTTTAAACAATTATAAAGAAATAGTTACAATAGTATAACTATAGTAAAACCTCCCGGTCGACCTTCCAAAACTTTTCTATCACTAAAAATAAACTATACGTATCTCAGGTATGGGATTCGGTCTAAGACCAGCAACGTATGGATTTGCTTGTGATTACTCTAAGAGACAATACCTTCAGAACTGCCTTTAATTATAGGGTTGGTAATTAAATGTTTGAGCGCCACTGGTTGTAGAAAGATGGGCCGGCAACCAGTCCAGCCAGGGTATATCACGTCTGGAGACTCGTAGCTGGGTCGCCTACCATGCGGAGTACCGGCGTAACTTTTAGCCCCTTACGTAGCTCCACTGGAACGTGCGATAAGTTGCTTTGTAATTAACGCGTACTAGAACACTAGACGGTCGGCGACGGGTGGCGATGCCAAGGCGAGTCAAAGCTCGTCTCCAGATAACCTGATGAAGAGTGCAAACCAGGGTCCGCTTTCCCAGTCGCTCTGGTTTGTCATCCACGAGTATAGTACTCGTGTCACGTTCGACTTGCGTGATACATTGGGACAATCTAAACTTTACTATATTAAATATTGGAAACTAATATGAAACTGCACATTACTAACCTATAGGGAAATTAGACGAGATCGTAAGGGTCGCCTGGACTACCGAAGAGTGCCCTGCACGAAAACCACGTGTTTCTACGTCTGTACACCATTCTGTAAAGAATGCAGATCTATACCATTTGAAGAATGGATTCGATGCTAGGATCGTGAGAAGAAAGATCAAAGGTTACAAAAGGTTGAATTAAGATTCACAGACTCTAAAAGGTGCGACTATGCACCACTAAAAAAACCAATTTGTATTCGACCGTCTGGTAACAACTCAAGAGAAGGAATGACACGACGCCGGCGAATTCTCCGGTCAATTCAATGCCATTCTCTTTGAGTAGCTGCCATTTGTGTCGTCACGTCCTACGCGTTTTGTTTTCTAGAAGCTCTAAAATGGCGATCAATTTCGACGACTTGTGACCGTCAGATGTCGTTGCTATACTTCCGTTTACCCTTAGACCGGGCTGGCACTTCTCCAAGGTATCCAGCCTGGAACCTCTACCCACGTCTACATATTACTATTGAAGTGTACGTCGGAATCGAATTGGATTTTTAAATGTGTTTACAAAAGATTATAAACAACGACATCTGACGACACACTAATGCAAGTCGTGGTTGAATTTCCTATAAAACGATATGACTACCGAACGAGAGGTGGCTAGAATTACGCAAACACACAACAGATGGCAGTACCTGTTTTTGAAATACTATAAGCGTGTATTTTCTACGTAACAATATATATATATTATAGCGTTATATAGCCCATTTATCGAGGAATGCTATACGACTCCATTGTTCGTGTCTGCGATCTCGTATTACACAGCTCCGAAATATCAAATGATTAAGTTCCACCTCAGATACTTTTTCTCTTACCTTTTAAAACTGTATTTCAAGATCAAATCAATCAAAAATCCGCCTAATATATAATCTATAGTGATCACCCTAACATTTTTTGCAATTTGAGTAGACACTCATTTATGGAAGCACCATCTTGCAGAATTTTGTCCATCTAGCGAGGGTTAACTTTCCAGAAAACCGACTGGAGCATTCGTAGTATACAAATGGATGGACGGAAATGCGAATTTTATAAAAAATTTATTAAAATTTGGTCAAAATGGTTTCAAAAACCTAATAGTGACTCATTTATTCCTAGTACATACGAGTCATTGAATGTATGGAATTTAGGGAAGCTTTGGTTGGATGGTTTCATCTGCATTCAATTTTAATTAATAAGTAGTATATGAAGGTATGTAGGTAACATATTTTGACTAGCCAAGACGGGGCAGGATATCTAAGTTAGGAACTTTTTTAATAAAAACACGTTTAAAAGTTCTTAACAAAAATCTTATATTTACTTGTACTATTTTGTGCAATTTAAGATTTAAAAAAAAACAGATTTAAATTTATAATTTCCCATTTGTGTTAATATCATAAATTGGACAATGGATAAAGAAAACTAGGAAGGCAACTAGTCCTCCCTTAGTTATTATTTAACAATGAATTTTTTAGTTAAAAAGTAACTCCAAACGATTAGATGATTCATTTTTATTCATTTCATTTGATTTCATTCGTTCTTCTGTAGCTAATTATTTGTTTATTGATTAAAACATTTTTGTAAAACCAAATCAATCAAAAATTTAAAGTATTCATCTTAATTTTTAATTTTTGACTAGCTTGATCTAAAATGCTTTAAGAAAATACAAAGGCAAAACAAGTCTCAGTATAATCGTATATCGAGACATCTAGTCAATCATAAAGAATCGAAAAGGTGAACTGTAAGGCATTTCACAAAATTAATTGTTGTATTACATCTGGAACAAATTACAGATAGCATGATTTTTCATTTCATTCTTACATCTTTACCACTTGCTTGTCTGTTAAAAAAAACTAAATAAAGTTTTTGTTATAATTGCTAAGAAAAATCCAAATTTTCTTCAGAATATTCTTTTAGCAGTTTATTAATTCTTTGTTAGAATCAGAATTTTGACTATCATCAACAGAAATTGGTGCTAACACATTATTATTGGTATTATCTATATATTCTTCGTTAGATGCTACATTTATATTTACAGCAGAATTAAAGGGGTCAGTTTTTATTTCATTTGCATCAGTTCCAAAACCAACTACTGCGACAATATCTAAATAATCACTGTATGTATTTTTTGTTTTCTTATCTGAGCGCTCGGTTGTAATAGAAGGCTGTAAAGAGTAGTCATTTATATCATTTAAATTTGTAATGTCTTCATACTCTTCTCTTTTATAGTTTTCTTTGGCATTTTGGTAGAAGTTATTAAGATCTATCAATGTGTCTTTAGAGTAGGCTGTATCTTTTCCGCTATAATTATATTTATTTCTATTAAAAGTTATGTCTGTATTAGTGTTCTGATTTTTAACATCAACACTATTGTTGTTTTTACTTTTGTAAGCAGTTTGGTGTTCTACGCAGTTAATATTGCTGTAAGGATCGAGTATATTATATTTTATTCGTTTCTCACTGTTTGGATAATCATTTTCGAGTGTTTTGTGTATATAATTTATGTATGGAGTTGCTGTTTTGTAATTTATATAACTTACAGAGTTTTTTCCAAATAAATTACTTGTTCCTGCATTTTCTGTACTGAATTGCATATTATTTATCGGATTTTTTCCATGTGAATCCGCAATGAATTTTGGAATACCAACATTGGAAAACAAGATATCTTTTTGATTTTGAACTTTACTATTAGTTGTAGAATAATATATTTTAGGCAGAAATGAATTTTCAAACTGTACAGAATACCAATGTGGGATACAGTGGTGAGAGTAAAGTTGTTTTCTATCACTATCAAAATTCTTGTACCAAGTTCCTATTCCTGAGACAGATTTTTCTTTAGCTTTTTGGATGTTTCGACTACTATCATCAGTTCTGTGGATATTTTGACTATTTGTTTCTTGCATTACATTATTATTCTCATCATCGTTTCTATTATTATATAGGTTTGAAGCCTCATGATGATCGTTTGATGCATCTCTTTGAAACTCTTTTTTTTTACTATATATTTCAGTTTCTTTTGTTTTGGAACCTGTTAAATTAGTGATTTCATTAATAAGCTTTTTGTTTATTTTAGTTTTAAGTTTTCCAGCACGTTTAAGAACATTAGAGTTGTGTGCTGCTTGGTACTTTACTTTTTCAAAGTTAGGGTCATTAATAATCCCTTTGTAGTCGTCTGAAGTTTCTTTTTTGTAAAATTCATTTACATGCTGATTATTATCATGTTCTAATGTGATATTGTTCTCTATGTCATATTTTTGCTTATTTTTGCTAATTTCACTGGCCGATCTTATAATTTGGCTTTGAAAATTAGATGTAATATTATTGGGGTTTTTGTTTAGAAGCATTACACGATAAGTAGGTTTTATAGATTTACCAATCATGTTAATATTATTGATTGTCTTTGTGTTATTCTTATTAGCAATTCTATGAAATTCATTTGGTTTAACACGAATGAAAGTAATTGGTGAATTTTTTTGAGCAGGATAATTTCTAAGATGATTTTGCTCATCACTGCTGTCAGCGACAGTCGACGGATATTTTAGCTTTGTCTTCAATTCCGGTTGATCCAATGGAAAGGTTTTCCTTATTACATAATCTTTACTCTCCATCTTTAAATTAAAAGTAATAATTAATATCCACTCTGATAAAAGACTGCTAAGTTTAGGTTCGGGTATGTATGCTACGATAATCTTAAGTCTTCTTCTATAGTAAAACTAATATGTGTTGAGTCCATCTCCGTTACCAAAAGTAGATATAAACCAATTTTTATGAAATTTGCAATTTTAGAACTCCTCCATTCATCAGTCAAAGGCCTAGTTCGGCTAAGGAGTTTACATGAATTTTTAAAATTGATTATTCGTAGATACTTGATACTGGCTGGATATACAATTAGTATATAGATAGATATTAAAAAACAAACGAAGAAATTAGATTAAACATACTTACAGTGGTATTAGAAGCTTCTTTACTCAGTAAAATCAATAACGTAGCCAATTTCAAAATGAATACACTTCCCTTCATTTTCCTTAACGTAAATATTTAGGTCATTATTTGAGAGCGTACACGTGCCCGGTGACTGTAGGACAGAAATTACTTGCAAAGTATTATCTGATGTTTAGAAAGAAATCGTTATACTTTTAATTGATTCTTCATAGAGTTGAAATAAAATTTTATACACAATAATGATTAAAAACATCTCTTATATCAATCAAGTTTTGCGATCAAATTAATGTTTAATATAAAGGTGTATGTAAGGTACATATAATTTACATCCTTATAGCATAGAATGATGAATCTGTAGTAGCCGGTTTTGGTTAAAGCGACTGCTATGTTTTTTACTAGTATTTCAATTACATATCTATATATTAATACGTGAAGCAAAAACTTTGTACCTCTTTTTACGAAAATAAAAACGCGCGGATAGAGGAGTATGAAATTTCACACACTTATAGTTTATATAGCGAAGTAGTGCAGAATGATATTTTTTTTTTAAATATGCATAAAAAACATTACACACTACCATGTATCTGACACACACACGCATATATACTCTTTTGTTTATTGTTGAACTCAAATTAACAGTGTAGCCTTGGCGAAATCTGTGATTATAGAAGTCTTTGACAACAGAACCTTAATAATGTTCAAACTTATAATTTAAATTAATTATTATGGTCGAATTTCGACTACGGATGACCACTAGTAATAATAAATTGTTTATTTCTATTCCAAAAGTACATACAAAAGTTTTGGAGTTGGGACATTCTATTAAGTATAAATACATGTACTTGTTTCAGAAGCACCCACTCTTAATTAACTTATACGTAAAGGGCCTTACTTATAATAATCTCGTTAAGAAAGGACTAGCCATCTCTTAAATAAGAGACCCTTAAGCCCCTAATCAATGGCTGTTTCAAATAAAACTTGCCATCTTGCCTCTTAGCAGTCACTTAAACTACCTCTCGATATTGATTATTTTTGACAGTTATGAGTTACTTTACCGCCACCTCTTATCCTTAAGAGGAGTTTATGGGTAAGATTTTCGTTAATCAGTTGCTGAGCAGTTTCTTAAAATTTAACAAACAATTATAAGTAAGGCCAAAAGAGAATAAATAACTTTTATTACAGTAATACTTATACAAGACACTTTTATGTGTTGAGTACATATATCTTTGTGTATGTTTGTGTGTAGATGTATGAGGCTGTGTTTGTTTTTGTATTTATAAACTAGGATTTTAATTAAAAGGCACTACTTAAACTTAGAAGATTGGTGATGATGATTATGTCTTCCTAACCGATTTCGGTTACGGCGACCGCTTCAGCTAGTAAAACGGAAGCGGTCAAGTACGCAGAATATATTTAGGTGCACAAGCATTTGCGGGAACACAGGTGCACACACTCGTCCCCACCCTCCTGGGCTCAATGGGGCGGAAACCGCTAAGATTGGAGGAGGGTTAGGATGGGAAAGGAGGGATACTTAGGGCGTGAAGAGGATGTGACAAGGAGAATGGGAAGGAAAGGAATAAAGAGGAAAGCAAACTGGAAACAAGGAGAGCTGGGACACCACTGCCACGGAACAAAGGTAGTGTGACAGTGGGGTTGGGGTTCGCTTCCCCGAATGCACTGCTAGACGGACAACTGTCCAGCAGGAGGCACCCCCTGGGGGACTTAGAAGATTTTGTGTAATGGAATATTTGTACTTCCATTCAACAACCTTGGGTTGTGTTCCGACATTATTGGTCAAGTTCCAGTCTCCCTAGAGAGCAGCAGCGAATTTGTAGAACCTTTGGGTGTGTGGTACCCATGGCGCAGCCGTGGGGTAAACGCTAGTAAATAAATAAATGTCTTCACTAATACCAGATATTTCATTGAGAGATAACACTTTATTGCACACCAAAACATACAATTACAACAACTGACCATATTTACAATATTTTCTAGGCAATACAATAGGCGGCCTTATCGCTCAAAGCGATCTCTTCCAGGCCACCTAAATCAAAAACAAATTTGAATAAGGCGATGTAGGTGGTGCAGGAAAAAGGCAATGGATGCATAAATACTCAAACTAATTTAACAAATAAATATACAAATACATACATAGTCATAAATATACACGTATACAATAAATATTACAAAATACATAAGTTATATTAAATATAAGTTATTTCAGTAATAATAAATAAAATTAAAACATCAAAAGTACCAAAAAATATTTATTTAGTTGTAATACATGTATTGATATATGTTGTAGTAAAACTTCTGTAAAATAGGATAGAATTCAAACACAGCTGATAATAGTAAAGTGACTAACGTGATTAACCTATTGATATTTCTAACAAAATCTAGTTTGTTGTTGAGTGGCCATGATTTTCTTAGTGATTTTACTGAATTAGTCCCACTGGTTGGCGCTGTTACCTAGTTTAAAAACAAGTAAAAAAAATAAGGTTAGGGTCATAGCTTATATCCACTCAGCACCCAACCAGCATTAGATTCGCAAGCAGTTCACGAGCGGACGGCGAGTGGACCACTCGGTGACAACCCGCTGCTCGGCTTGATTCGCATGTTGATCGTTGACACACAGAGTGTTTGGCAATTCGTGGATTACGCGACATTCACTCTAATGTTTACTATGCCTATTATTTGGCAACAGAACCATAAATAATGCATTTATTCCAAAATACTGGGCATCTCAAAAATTACCCAATAAATCGTGAAACCAATTTTCTGAAAATATTTATTGAGCTGTGTTAGTTAGTCTCTTACATACGTAAGATGCGCGTAGGCTTCTAACGCCAAGCATGCACTACAATTGTCCGTAGCGGCCTTATTCTTGTTACACCTGAATCTGATTTTGATAAATCGTAAAAAATTCACGCTTAGTTTTAGAGGGTTAGGTTTTGCCTGAATTTTCAATAGTTTAAGGATTAAGTACGGTGAGACACATTTCTTACGATTTTAACGACGACCGAATATGTTTGTGTGTCAAAACAGTTTCCTACAAATGTTTTTAAAGAAACTCTTTCCGATTGACCTCACAGTCCCACTGTTTGAACTCAAAACGACGCAAACATGTGCCTTTTCATAAGGCTCGATTTAATGTCTTCAGCTGAAGCTGAGTAATTGATTTATCAATTTACCTTAAAAACTGTACCCATTTCAATTGATGATGGGTGAATGTCACCATGACATGGCTGTAATATTGTAAATTTAAAATTAACAAAATATTAAAATGCCGTTAGAATTACTATAGAATTTATTAGAACTATACAAACACGTATAACTCGGGTACAAATATAACTAAACACAATCAGTACAAACGTAATGCACTATTCAATAACACGCGCAAAGTCCGTCACTATATAGATTATCGAATGTACACACGTCGTGAGTCGCTTGTGGTTATCGCTTGACTGCCTCATCTCTCAGTTGGGGCACTGCTTTGTACTGTACCGGTGTAATATGTTTGCCCGGCTGCGTGGACCGCGCCTGGCAATGATCACAATACAACAATAGGCCGTAAAGGATTACAATACACAATGGGCTGTTTTTTTAATTACAAATGTTAAATACAAAGTAAACAAAAGAAGACCAAATGGCGAAAGGTAATAAAATGCAGCTGTGAATTTGACTTTGTCGGTCGTAATAATATGATTAATTCAAGTTTAAATGTATTTTTTTTAATAACTGAGATTTTCTATAAAAACTAGGAGGAATTTTGGCAGTCTGTTTAACCTCAGCTCAATACAGACTTGGTACCCTAGTAACGCTAACTGTGAATGCTATTGGTAAGAAAACTCTTTTACCTTTTCTACATGATCACGAGTAACTCCAGTCACGTCGGCTTTTACGTCTGCATGTATGGGCTGTGCATGATTCGTTAGAATGTGAAGAGCTCCCGCCACGCTACGTTTCAATCGTGCTTTAAACGGATGCTGTAATATATAGATTATCTTAAATGTAATTTTTTGCAATTTTTAGATTAAACGCCTAATTTGCATAGAATATATAGAGCACGTGTCGTATACCATGGTCGCAAGCAATACGGACTGAACGCTGTCGTGATTGCAAACTACATATAATATCTATTTATAGGGTGAAAGAAAGAGAAAGGCACTGACCTTAAAATTAAGGGTTGAAACCGCTTCAAAAGAAGTCAAACCGGTTATAGCCTAAGTATACTTATAGGAACTCTTTTCGGTTTTCTTCTAACCTTAACCTCAATCAAACGGTAATTGCTATAAAATTTTCCTTAATAGGTTTTTTTAGAAACCGATTTCGAACAAAGCGCAGCCATGTGGTGCAGCAAGCTATCAGTTGTACATAAACACATGTTGAGAAAGATAGAATGACATTTCCTCTTCTCGCAGAATAAACCGCTTAATTATGTATGGTGTATCCACATCACTAGTTAGTAAGTTAATATTGTTTATGTTTTTGTTCTTCCTCTTTTGTCTGTGCCATGTCGGTCAGTCGTATTATATTGTCGCTTTTTAAAATTAAAATAAAAAGTTTGAAGTCAGTCAGTGTATTAATTAATATATTTTTATTTTTTATTACAGGAGTTCAGCAAACAAGCAGACGGCCCACTTGATGAACAGCGGTTAAAATTGCCTATGGACATTTGCAACACCAAAGGTGCTTTAAATGCGCTGCTGCTCTCTTAAGGGAGACTGGAACCTGTTCGCTAATGCCGGAACACAACTCAAGGTTGTTATGGCGACATACTTTAGACCAGGAGTGTTAGCCATTCCGTCGGGTAAATGTCCTACCACCTGGCTATGGGTTGTTTTGTCGCCTTTTACGACAGGCCGCCCGGCCGCAGGAAATTGTATTATTTTTCCGTTCCTGCACGGATAAATAATGTATCTCTCTACACAATACATACAATAAATAAAATTAAAATATACTCTATTCAGGTTTATAAAACGCTCTTTTTAAGGGTTACATTCCGAACGAAGTACCTAGTTGTCTACTAGGTTAGAACTAATTAAAACCGGTTAATATAAAAAGCGGTAAACATAGTGTCGGACGCCCTCCGGCCCGATGGACCGACGACCTGCGCAAGGTTGCCGGTAGGCGCTGGTTGAGAAACTCGAGGACAAGGATGAGTGGCGCCGACTTGGGGAGGCCTACGCCCAGCAGTAGACTGCGATTGGCTGACTGATGAATACTCGTATTCAATTAGTTCTAAGCCTTGCTTAATTTTTTTTTTACATGTTTCGTCGCCTTTGACAGGCATACAAATTTTTTTGGAGTTTTGGTTACAAGCCATTTTTAGTCCTTATGACTAAGTATACATATTGTTACACGCCGACAAAAGTAAATGCACACCTGTTTATTACGTTTCGGCATTTGGATTTGGACTTTTGTTTGCTTTGTGTTTAAAATTTGTAATTAGAAAAACATCCTATTGTGTGTTGTAAACGTTTATGATAGTCATTAACCAGGTGTGATTCTTAGAAACTATTGTTATGCATTGTGTCGAGATATATTGTATAGTTTAGTATAAAATAATACGGGCTAATGCCCGAACGGAGGGGTGAGCCAGTCAAGCGATTACGATGCGTAACAAATGCGAGCAAGACGTGTGTACATTCGATAAGCTTTATAGCGACGGACTTTGCGCGTGTTATTGAATTGTGCAGTTGTACTTGTTGTGTCCAGTTATATTTATTTGTACCTGTGTTATACGTGTTTGTAAAGTTCTAATAAATTCTATAGTAATTCCAGCGGCATTTTAACCCGAGTCCCGCACTCGTAACAATATTATGATTATATTAATGAATATGATACTATTATAATTACAACAAATATGTAATATTCAATTTATTATGTCTTTTTATATATTACTCATAAAACAATTAAATTAAGGTAATGTGATTATCAATATGTGATTTAGTTAATTATTTACTATATTACGTTGATGTCAGGAGCCTTAAGAACAGACGAGCGTGCATGACAAGATCTATGAATGTCAAAGAAGCAAGTGAGGTGTGTAAGAATAAGCCTGAATGGCGCTCTGTTGTCCGTGCCTACCCCGCAAGGGACCTGGCGTGAAGTTATGTATGTATGTATATTACGTTCTTATTATCCTTCTGTTTAAAATTAAAATATTCAACAATCGTATAAAATTCTGTTGTCCTGCTTACCTGAATATTGCAATAAGAAAATATGAAACAACACGCAAATACTAAAGTGATCGAATTCATCTTATTTCTTTACATTTCTTCTTGAACATTATTTTCAGCTATCAAAAAAAATCCATATAACTTTATCGGATCGTAAAAATAAATATATAGTTTAGTAATATATGAAAGGAATTACTATAGTACGAAAATCGTGATATAATGTTTAAAATTATAATATTTGTTATATTTTTCAATGCAGTCTGTGGGCATAGTAAGGTAAGAAGGTATCAGTGGCCCTAAAGAGATCGCTTTGGCAGATTCGTATGATGAACACGTCAAGTATCAAAATAAAGTGGAACTTATGCTATGTCTTATAATTACCAGTATATCTAGACACGTGTCAATTCCACTAAGCAATATTCCAAGGCGACCGCTTCAGGCCCTCTGCTTATATATTAATACGTAAAGCAAAAACTTTGTACCCGTTTTTACGAAAATTGCACGTACGGCGAAGTATGAATTCATGTATTTGATACACACACGCATATATACCTACTCTTTTGTTTATTGTTCAAGTCAAATTAACAATGTAGCCTACTTCTAGTCTTTGACCACAAGTTATTATGGTCCATTTTCGACTACGGGCGACCACTAGGTATAGTCTATTCCTTGGTAATTAATACCTTAGAACAACAATACAAGGATGATAATCCCAGTACTTTTAAATGCTGCCTTGTCCATTCTACCAATTTATCTAAATCTATACTAATATTATAAAAAGAAAACATTTGTATTTTTATATGTTAGTAACGAATTAAACTCAAAAATTCATGGACCGATTTCAAAAATTCTTTCACCATTACAATGCTACATTATTCCTGAGTAAAATTATGTATATTTATACGTTTATCCCAAAACTTTAAAAAAATAAATGTCCACCCGTGTGAAGTCGGGACGGGCCGCTAGTAACTACATTCAGTAGAGTACATATACAATATTGCCCTGTACGAAAAATTAAAGCTCACCTAACGCACTTCCTTATGACACCATTTTTTATATTTTTTATTGATAGAGAACAACAGACAGTCTGACGGCCCAACTATGATGGAAAGTGGTTATCATGGCCTATGGACATTTGCAAACCAGTGCTTCCAATGTGCTGTATGACTCGTAGATGGGACTGAAACCTGGCCACCAATGGTGGAAAATAACTCAAGGACGTGTTCCTCCTATCTCACCCCTCCCCCCCATCCTTTCCCCCTTCCTAAAAGCTAGTAACGTATCGGCATCATGCTTTGTATTGCGAAGATCTATAAGGTTACGGTAAACACTTTCCTTACGATTGAGTGTCTGCCTTTTTACCAGCTTCAGGTAATCTATAATATTATATAAACATGCCGTGCCTGTACATTAAAGCTATTTAATCAAATAACTGGAATACACTATATAAGATGGAGAACACGGTGGATTTTTTAAAATTATTGTCTGTTACTTGATTTTCGGGTTCGGGATTCATATAAAAACTACTGAGCCGATTTCGATCATTAAGTTGTATGATCGAAATCGGCCCAGTAGTGTAGTAGTAGTTATGATCATTACTAAGTACACGAGAAACTGTTCAAAATACTAATCACTTTCACCGCACGTGTTCTACTTTATAAATAGCTGGATATATTTATAATACGACTGTATGGATTATTATGTCTATACAGCATAATAATCAGTCTATCTACATTTGGCAAAACAAGCAAACAATATTAAATTAGAGAAACAAATAATTGTAAACAACTACACGATAACAATTCTATTTGCAAGTACCTGATTTATTGATCTATAACTCAAGTCTTATTCTGTTAACGCATATATTGGTAAGAAAATAAGGTCTTGTTAGAAGTAAAAGTTCACGTCCACACCTGTATTACCGTCACGTTACAATTTTTATACTACCCATTTTACTTTATTTCGCCAATAGATGGCGCTGCAACGTGGTAATTTCTTTATAATTCAATTGATCATCTTCTTTTTAAATATAGTTACTCGATTGATATATCTAGCTAGTGTTAGTAACATTTGTCCTAAAATTACTGGTACCTATTACATATACTATTGTAATATTTGCAGGTAGTTGTGATTACTATTCGGTTCATTTCGTTATTTATTTATTTAGGCACACCAACAGCACACACATTATGGTTACATTACATATCATTCACTACAAAGGTTCTGATGTGTGGACCCATTAGAGGAGTGCACAGCATTTACAATTTAAATGTCAATTCCTAGTAATTTAATTAGTTAATGTCAATATTATGCATATGTCAAGTAGAAATATAATAAAAAGTTAATGAATGTAAATAATGTTGTCAAAAGAATATAAGGAAAGCAAAAAAAAATTGCAAGAATTAAATTAAAAATAATTATGTAACTATGTACAAGCGTAAACATGAACGGCTTGTCAATTATTTTAAAGTCACAGCTGATGTCAACACTTTATTTTTAAACCAATTATATGATTTGTGAAAAATATCAAGATCATCTAATTTTGAGTTTAGACGGTTGTAAGTATTGCACATTCTTGTGATAGGGCTGCTGAGGCCCAGGTTGGTTTTAACCGGAGGAATGTAGAAGACTTTCGTAATAACAAGTCGAGGAATCAGACGAGGCACACTTATTTTTACGTCTTCGATAAGATTTATACACATTATGCTATTGTTGATGAGTTTATGCAAAAAAACAAACATCGAACATCATTCGGCGATTGCTAAGCGTCTGCATTCTAAAATGTGACAACCGCATAAAGTAGGGGCAACGGTGTGAGATTCCAGAAGAGATGTACGCCAAGTGTTTGGTAAAGGATCTTTGTATTTTTTCCACCCTTTGAGAATGAACACTATAGAATGGATTCCATATACATGAGCAGTATTCTAAATGGCAACGAACTAAAGTGTTGTATAATATAATTTTAGTAAGTGGTTGTTTGAAGTCTTTTGTATTTCTCAATAAAAAACCCAACATCCTTGCTGCTCGCTGCACAATAGAGTCAACATGAAGATTAAATTTAAGAGAGCTATCAAACAAAATACCTAAATCCTTTATCGAGGCAGTTATTTGTACGTTAGAGTTGTCGAGCATATAAACAAAATTTGCCGATAATTTTTCTTGTAAATTTGATGTGGTAGCATTTAGAAAGGTTAAGTTTCATGTCATTGTCTATACACCACTTCTCGACTCTTCCTAAATCTTCTCGCATTTGTAAAGAATCTACAGCACAATGTATAGTTTTAAATATCTTCATATCGTCAGCAAACAGTAGTACCTTAGAGTGTAAATAGCACAGGACCAAGGTGAGAACCCTGCGGTACACCTGATGAAGCAATGTATGACTGCGCTCATCACTCGCTACCATTAACAACTACAATTTGTAGTCTTTTAGCTAAGTATGATCGGAACCAGTGCAGTAGTGACCCATGTACACCGAAATGTCCTAATTTCTGTAGTAAGATATTGTGACTTACTTTGTCAAAGGCGCTGGAAAAATCAGTATATAATAGTATCGACCTCGTAACCATGATCAAGCTCTCTAGTAAGATAGGACGCATAGTCAATCAAATTGGTTTGTGTTGAACATCCAGAACGGAAACCATGTTGATGTGGTGACAGCATGGGTTCAACATGTCTAGTTAAAATAGGACAGACAAGAGACTCAAATAATTTAGAAAAACAGGACAATATTGCAATGGGGCGATAATTTTTCACATTTTTCAAGTCATTTTTTTTGTGAAGCGGAATGATGCGGGTTCTCTTCCACTCCTCCGGGAAGCACCCGTCGCGCAATGAGCGATTAAAGATCACACACAATGGTAAAGCTAGGTAATGACCACATCGTTTCACAAAAACAGCAGGAATACAATCGGGACCGGAGCCTTTGAAAATGTCTAAACGTTTGATCTTCTTGAAAACTTCAGATTCAGTAAAATGTACCGTAGATATGAATTTGCTGCTTGGCATTGAGTTGGGGTAGAACGAATTAAACGTATTCTCGGAATTGCTATATGTCGAAGAGAACTGATTTGCGAAGAGATTAGCTATTGCGGGACTGGTGTTTGCAGTTTTAGTATCATCATGCATTTCAGTGGGAATATTGGAATTATTGTTCTTTTTTTCTTTTATGTATCTCCAAAATGCTTTAGGATTTTTTCTAATACCAATCTCTATGCTCTGTTTGTATTGCAATAGACAAGTCTGGTATAACTTGTGACAGTGACTGCGCACAGCATTAAATGAAAGTAAGTCCCTAGGATTTTTATACTTTTGATATTTGAACCTCAGCTTATCTTTTTCTTGAAGACGCTTTATGAGTGAATGACTAAACCAGTGTGGAAATTAAGATTTATTAATTTTGCGCTTGGGAACATAATCAGCTATTAATTTGTTAATTGTAGTGTAAAGTGTTGAGACCATCTGATTGACATAATTTGAGGTTGAAAAAATTTCATTCCAATTGATTGATTTAAGTTGAGAGTTGATATCATTATAATTAGCTTTAAAGTAGTTATAGACATTACTATTCTTTGATTTCATGAACTGGTAAGGCTCGGTAAATGATAATGCAATTAATAAGTTAGGATGTTTAATATCCAATTTACTTATTGGGTCCGGAGGGCTAACAACTGATAAGTTAAGCACATTACTAAAAATAAGATCCAGCGTCCTCTCATCACTATTTAATACACAGTTAAACTGAAATAAATTATTAATCAACATGAAATCAACAATTGAATGACCAAGTGCGTTACTATAATTAGAAGGCAACGTATAAGTATTATTATCACTTTTTGACCATTTGATAAAATATATGTTAAAGTCACCTAACAAAACCACATCATCTACTTCACATGTTACCTGATTAACACTATCTAAATATTCATTTAGGCGATCCAACTTAAGAGGCGGCGGCAGGTATACAGCACTGATAGCTATTTTTTTATTGTGTCATTCACACTTTCACACATTCACATTATCGCTCGGATATAAAAGCGAGTAGGCGTAGCGACCGACTAACCGAACAATAATACTTACTTGTACTTTTGTGGAATGTACATGTCTTATTAGCGTTCAAGTCAAGGGCCACAAATTATTGTGCGAGAATCGTAACATATAATTAATTGTATCGGCATTATTTGTTCGGTAGTCAAATAAAATAGTATCCAAGGTTTTTCGTGTTTTGTTTATAAATCCCGCACTAACATAGAGATCAACTATCAATGTAATTTTAAAATAATGCAATAGTCTCTACCGAATTGTCGGCAACTGACGTCAAACGAGAGTTTTTGTGGCGATCGAAAAAGCAAATTTCACTAAACAGTTGTAAAACAATCAATATTCTGCAACTACGTGCTACTAT
Organism: Dendrolimus pini; assembly: GCA_949752895.1. Lineage (NCBI taxonomy): Eukaryota > Metazoa > Arthropoda > Insecta > Lepidoptera > Lasiocampidae > Dendrolimus > Dendrolimus pini. The sequence continues at coordinate 5,741,367 of OX457150.1, forward strand.
TTTATCCGTGCAGGAACGAAGAAAGAATACAATTGCCTGCGGCTGGGCGCCCTGTCGTAAGAGGCGACAAAACAACCCACAGCCAGGTGGTAGGGCATTTGCCCGACTCGATGGCTACCACCCCTGGTCTAAAGTATGTCGCCATAACAACCTTGAGTTGTGTTCGGGCATTAGTGACTAGGTTCCAGTCTCCCTTAAGAAAGCAGCAGCGCATTTGTAGCACCTTTGGTGTTGCAAATGTCCATAGGCGATTGTAACCGCTCTCCATCAAGTGGGCCGTCTGCCTGTCTGCTGAACTCCTGCAATAAAAAAAACTGTTCACTTTTAAACAATTTAATATATACGTATATAGCCACTAACTTTATGGTCGTCCAAATCACCATCGTCATATAGTGGATATACCATTGATCAGGACTAGAGGCTTCCACCAGTTTTTTGGGCACCGCTGCTGCTGTCGTGTGAAACAATTTCTCTGAGTTTGTGTTCCTCGATTCATATACACTAGTGATCTAAAGTCATGAGTGTATAAGTATCTACTTGGTAAGCGTGCTCCATCCTAGATCACAACGTCACTTAAACCAGGTGTTAACATTTATAAAGACAGATTGGCGTTCCACGAGCACGCCGTTGGAATTAACAGAATACCGAAATCAGACTAAGCTAAGTTAAGATGGTAGTGTCCGACAATTTTGAAGAGATAGCAGAATTGGGCCCCAGGTCGAATAGCCATCAAACGCAAATTTAAACTATGATAGAAAAAGTTTCTGCAAATACATAACTTTGATATAAATTGTGCCGTCTTTGACTAATATGAAAAGCCCATGTTGCGTACTCCTTTTACCTGCAACTTTTTAGATATTATTTAATAAAATAATAACAATAATAATCTACCTAAATCTACCTCTACCCGCAGGGGGGCTTTGTGGCGAAGCCTTAGGTGAGTAGCGACACCTCGTACCTGACTCCGGGGGCCAAGCCAAGGCCTCCGCCTCCGTGCTTGCCTTAACCAGCCGGTACGGAGTGGAGATCGCTAGAGCTAAGACTCAAGCTCCAGGGGTGGAAGTGATAAATGGTCTAACGTCGGAAGTAGCTTTGGTGAACCTGCAGCCCACCTCTCTACACCCCTTAGCCACTCATACCCATGTTGCCCATGCCTTTTATGGCATTTTTTGGGGCCCATGCAGGGAGTGGCGAGTCACCGTCTGCCCATTTTTCCATGTTCCCCGAACATTGCGACGGGCAGACGCCATAGTCCCCATATTCCCAGACCCCCAGTACCACTAGCAGTTCACCCCAATAGCCCGGTACTTTTTGTCCTCATTTTCCACAATAGTCCTACACTGGCCGGGTCTTGTCCTTAGGTGCATTATTATATGGTGTAGACAGGGATAATCGCCGGTCAGTGTCACGCCACATTTACATTAAATTTGTCAAAGGGCCTCTACGTGTTGGTCTTTCCATGACCCCGCGCAAGCCCTACAAAAGTCCGGACCATTTTTATGGCCCGTGGTCTTTCAAGACATACAAATAATAATCTCTGTCAGTCACATAGTAAAAGATTGTATTGTATCTTACCATTTTTCCACTAAATACATTCATTATCCAAAAGCTTACCATTCCACGGGTCATCTTCGCAACATTTGGTCCTTCTCCCATTGAATATCAGCTACCTACATTTTATCATTTTTCGTATATAATTTTCATTACAGTTCTTCACATAGTTCATAGTAATCATGATAACCCGTTCACAAGCAGGTAATTCAGCATTAATGAATTATACCATAACCAGACATTACTACGAGTATTGATGAGGACTATGCACATTTCAACGACGAGGATTCGTTACGTTATTAATTTCAACCTCATAAGAAATAGGGGTCCAGTTATGTTCGTATCAGGCGCCGTTCATTGATTGTACTTATGTTAGAGTATTATCAATCAATAGTTGACGACATGATGTATTGTTATTGTTAGTCGTAAATGAAACTTATTGTTTGTAACAACAGCTGTCGAGTTGAACAATTAGAACTTATCTTGAATAGCTTTGATATACATCGATTTATAATAATAAATAATTTAATAAGCCTTTCTAAACATGAAAACCGAAAGAAATTTTATACTAAATATTTTATTACATTGTATTTAACAACAGTTCACATTTATAATTAAACTAGAACCTAAAGTACTCTGTGTGTGACAGCCTTTATGAGCGGGCTAAGTCTTTGCCGGTCTACCTTACTGCAACGCAGAAGCAGAAGTCAATTTCGAAAACGAATTTCCCGTTATTTACTATGGTCTGGGTGTCTGGGATGGGCTCCAGAGTAGTCCGTTGTATATCATACACATCCGTAAAACTTGCTGAATTTGGGGATATACAATGTGTGTTTGTGTGACGTTTATTATTTTTAAAAACTACCTTATAAATAAATATTGTTAACAATAGTAAATGTCAAGGTGGTTTGGACATGCAGAAATAATGTATGAACGGAGATTAACAAAACAAGTGTATGATAACCGCCTACCAGGGCCAGCGAAGAGGCTAAGCTATTTATAAAGGCGAAGAACGGAATACCGAGGGTTTTAGTGGGTGTCCCTAACTGTGGTGTGGCAATAGCATCTTTAGCTTAGGCTAGAGGTGCTAGTGTCACCCCGACCTGGCGAATCCCACACACCGGCCGGGATTTCCCCAGTTCACTGCGCGGTTGATGGACTTAACTCGGATTTCCCCTCATAAAAAAATGATAGAACGCGACGGACTTACCACGATCAAATCGATATCGGCGATTAATGAAAGTTGATTCATCAACTTCACCAACTTCAACTTGTTTCTTCAGAAACAGATGTATGTCAAGATCGTAGATGCATCGTCTCTGTCTATCCCTATGGGAAATAGGGGTTATTTGGGCATCGGTTATGTATTATACGAAATAAAAGTAATGAAGAATTTATTTATGATTTATTATTTCAGGTTTTTTTTATATAAAAGATATTTTTAAATATTTAATGCAGATTTGTGCGGGTTTAGGTGCAGACACTTCAAAATAAGGCAGATATGCAGTCAGCTTTAATTCCTCAAGAGCTTAACCCAGAGTTCACGCCGAATAAGGTAAAAATTTGAGTAGTAATTAATGCTTCATAATTTCCTTTATATAGAAAACTAGGTATTATCCACAATTCCATCTGCATCTACGAGTATATAATATATTCAACGTCTGAATGAAGTAAACATGCAAATTTCTTTAATTTCTTACCAAAAAACGTAAGTATGTAGGTAAAGTAAGTAATTTTACATATAGGTACTTAATTTGAGGAAGGACTGAACGCAGACCCTTTTCATTATTATCATTTATCTGACGTGGTAGCCATCTTGGGATAATTATTTATCTTCATTACAGCTCTTAGGGCCGGCTCGGTCGGGCTAATGCCACGCTCTCACAAAATAACTGCGTCAAACGGTTAGCCTTAAGTTCTTCGTACGATGAGTGAGAGTTCCGAAGGCCCGTTTGCCCCTATGCCTTTTTTGATGACGCAGGGGACACCATCCTCGGGCCTGGGAGTCAAAATCATCATTACGTAATTAATTAACGGCTCCTAATCTACCAACTTATGGATATAATTCTCGTCTCTCAAATCTTCGTTCCTTACTTTATTCCCTAATTATTATTATTTTATTCCAAAGGACGCACCGTGGCGCATATCATTGCCGACTGGCCGTCTCCGTCGCTACGCGCAACTGTCGCCAGACGAATCGGTGAATGTTGCACATCATTTGAAGAAGTACACCAGAATCGCCTCCTGCGTTGTATTAATTATGTCAGCGATTGTTGAAATAGTTTTATACGCTATTGATTATTATAATAACCTCTGAATAGCAATTATAAAGCCTTCATGACTAATATTTGTATAAGTGTAACGACACACCTGTCGAACGTACGATATCGAAAGTTCGGCTAGATACGCTCGCAGTGTTTTTTAAGTAACCTATTTATGTATATACCACGTCTATATTTATGATTTATATTTACAAATTAAAATTAAACTATAGAATCTAGTGCCAGACCGCTCTCAGTTGGAAACGTGCCCAAAAGACTGGCCACATTACCTCGCTGTATCGCAACGCTAATGCGATGTCCGAGGTATAGGCCAGTCTTTTGGTCACGTGATACGTCTACCAGGCTTTTCACTATGGCTTGATAAAGTTTGTGTGCCTCAGGCCCCCATGGTCCCAGGGTCTAGACCCCAAAAGCCGCAAATATGTAACCATTTCCGATTGCGGAATATTTGCGACATTTTAGGGCCTCCTGTTGGGCAGCAGCTGTACCAGCAGATATGCTAGTGGCTGAAAGATGGGATGCCGCCAGAGTATCGATGAAAGATGCGTCCCATACTAAAGGGTGAACCATCCTCCAGGGCACGAAAGACATTCCATTGGGTGTCTTGCATTCGACGCGACACAAGCCGTTCGGTTCTAGAACGGCAGGAACCTTCTGGTACAAGGTAAACCATGACAGAGCCGCTCCAACTTATTTCGACACTGACAGCGGTGTGGGATTATTATTTACATTATTTATATATATTAAAATTAAATATCGTCACTCAACATCAGACAATCAAAATCCGTATCGTCTTTTAAAGTGATGGTTACTAATTATTTTTGGTTCTCTCAGGTCTAATATTGCTGCTAATTTTAATGTAGTGTGTTTCTAAAGTTTTTTTTTTCGCCTGCTCCTCCGTCATATGTCAAGACAGTCTTTAATTACTAATGTATATTTACTATATACTATTACATTTATTTATCTAATTTGTTCTATATTTCTGCTACATATTTATCTATTACTTACTCTATATTAATACTATTCCTATTTTTACATTTATAATTTTAGCAGGTGAGTTACTTACACTGTTTTATTACAATTTGATTCTCACGCTGTGTGAATATATACATCACCAGTGTGACTTGTTCACCCATTTCTCTTAATGTTACTGTTTTTTCTAAAGTATTTAAATCTATTGTTTATTTCTTTATGTTTTGAATGTTTCATACTACTTATTTATTGTATTCACCGCCACTGTAATGATTTGATTATGATCGCTTTAAGCGACAAGACCGCCCTTGCACAACATATTTTATTGTACATAGTTTTTAAGAACCTAATTTTATTTTTGGTAAACAATAAAGGTTTTTCATTCATTCGTACCGTGTATATATAAATGTATGTGTGTACATAATAGTTTAATGCAGTAGATATTACTATTTGTAAGTGTATTAAATACCTTAGGTATATATTACTATTTACTAAATTATTGTACGAGAGCTGGTTTAGCAACTACCAACGTTTGTTGTCCTTCCTATATATACTACGTCCAAAGGTGGCCCAAAAGAGCCATGAGCGATAAAACCACTAACTCGCTGAGTATACTTGTATATTAATGTTCTTGATTGTATGTAACTGTTGCGGACAGAATGACCTCTCCCCCGTAAATCCCGTACCCCCACGACCCGCTTGCTGTTGTAGCGCCTATAAATAAATTCAGTCACCTTGCTAAGGGGTGTTTCATTTCGATTTTAGAGCGACCCTTGCGCCCGCACGCCCAACAGTAACATTTTTGTACAATAAAGTATATTCTATTCTATTATATAATAGATGGGCGGAAATTGGGCCACGTTCGCATTAACGCTGATACTTCAGTTGCCGAAATTTTGTGCGCCGAACGTTTGGCCAGTGTTAGGCTTAGCAATAATAAAGCCTTATTAAATTAGTTAAGAAAATAGTTAGCATTTGAATCTGACAAGTTAAGCTCTTATTCGTACAGTTCACTTCTAGTTTTCGGTATTGCATATATAAAGCGGCCAAGTTTAAATGATAAAGCGAAATATGTTCCTTCAAGTATTTAATGATACTTTCAAGATTATTATTATTTATTGATAATGTAGAAATTACTATATCTAAGATCATAAAATAACGAAGGTAAACCCTAACATAAGCTAACACAATACAGTAAAATACAATATAATAAAAAAGAATACACACACTTACTATTCAATACTAAAAGATAGTAATTATTGGGTTCCCAGAACTACCTACCTATTCATTCAATTTGCTTTACTAAAGGCGGATTTATCAATCACCGAATAAAAGTTATTCACAGAATAAAGTAAAACCTGGAAAAATTAGAAATGTCAATCATATGAATAAAACAGTTGAATGGTTTCACTTTTGAATCCACTGGATTAGAATTTATTCGGCTGATAACTTTTGTCTGATGACTGAAAAATAGGCCTTTAGACATGAACTTAAATAAATAATATTAATTCTTACCAATGCTAAGGTAAGGTACCAATGGATAGGTAGTAAGTTTCTTATAGAAACGGCAGTTATAGCTTGATTTGAAAAACTAGTAAACCATTATATCAAGTATTTCTGACTATTAGCGTCCTTCTTGGGGCTGGTCGCAGGCAATCGGTGTGGTCTTGGTTCCGGTTCTGCGTTCTGGTGAGGTCTTCCTTTCTTCTTCTTCTTCTTTTCAGTAACTGTATACCAAGTGGTTTTTCTCTCTTTTGTTCCTACTTACGGTGGCTAGTATATTTATTGGTGGTAGTTGCTTCTTTATTAATTTGGAAATCAAACTCGATTTTATTGGACTGTATAATTATTAATGAGGTAAAAGAATACATAAAGTAAGTACAGAGCGTAATTATTTACAAGATACATAAGAGCGATGCTGAGAGGTGAAGTGTAAAGTAGCAGAGAGAGTTTCGCCTGCCAGGGTCGCTCCTTAAGTCCCGCATCCCGCCCGACGCCTAAGTGCTAATCGTGCCCTCTGAGGGCGCCGGCGGTATGCGGGGCGCGGAGAGTAGGTGTGCTCCGGCGGGCGGGTCAGGGGGGTGCTCTCTGTCCGCAACAATATTTCAATTATTCAATGTGTCAAATGACGATGATGTTTTATTAATTGAAACTACTCATATAAAAGACTCATAATACTAAATATATATAAAAAATGGATGGATGAAATCCTATCTAATAAAGAGAGTTAGTTAATTAAAAAACTTGTGGCACTCGGGGATTGCCGCGGTAAAGCTATTGCATAGCATTTTTTACTGCTTACGTATTCGTCCGATTTCGGAGCAGCTTGTCTCGATCCGTGCGAGCTTCGTACAGTCGTACCATATACATACACGTTAAGCGAACACTCGGCCGAGCTACATGGTAGGCGGAGTGGGGGGTGTTAGATTTTATTTTCGTTACGGAATTTCTTGATTCGGTCGCCGCGCTCAAAGCCCGCGATAGAAGCTATGCAATAGCTTAAAAAATCAAACCATAAATAACATAAAAAAACTTTATTTATCAGTCCATTTGCGGCGCGATGGGAACAGCTTCTCGTAGTTGAGGTTCACGTCTGACGGATGTGGAGCATAAGGAGCTTGACGACGAGCTTCCCTTCTTAGAGGAATGTAGTCGTAAGGAACCTAGAAACAGGAAATTTATTCTTTTTAAGAGTTCGTAGCCATTTTGGGCAAAGAACCTTAAAAAAGATAGGAAACATTTATAGAGAGAGAGACATAACACTTTATTGCACACCAAAATATACAATTACAAAAACAGACCATATTTACAATAATTTTGAGCGATATGGCCACCTTGTGACGTGGTACTAGACATACCACTCACAGAAATTATCTTTAAAATTTAAATGTGCATTTTTGAAAGATTCGCGCCGTGGAACCTTATGGCCACGTGATTCATTTCGTGCAATTTGAGACTCATAATTGGTCGGTCGTAGCCGCGCCCCTTTGCACGGAATACAGATAATGAAAGTAGAATCTTCGTGCAATAAAGCTTGTCACAATATAGGACACTAAAATAGCTCGCGTTTTGACCCGCGTCTTCGCCTCAAATTAATTACTGGATTCCAGTTATTCCCTCCTATTTACTTCGTAGGGCAGTTTATACCAATAGCCTTTAGGCTAGCATTCATTTAGATTTTTAAAACATTCCTGTCAGAATGGAAGTTTCGAGAAGAAATCTAGGTCTCTTCAGGCATCCAAGAAATCTTCCATCCTTGTCAACCTCTCACTCACTCATGGTCTCATTATTAGATGCATTTTTCTAGCCTCATTTACGGCGTGCATTTCAAGCTGACTAGACTAGATAATCTTTCGTAACCAGTTACTTATTTTATAACTTTTAAGAAGTGTGCATCGTTCCGCCACCATGTAAGTAGCTGAACCTTTAATTAGCCCCGCTTCGTATTCTTATAATTAGTTATTGAATCGTATTCCCTTTCAACGTTTCAGAGTGTCGTATCAGGAATCGGATCCACATGTTTAGACGGCACGATTGTTGGCCGGATATTAATCTTCGATATAATCCCACGAGATACTAACATCCATTGGGACCACTTTAATTAAAACCCGTATATGCAGGTAATGACCTTCATTAGTTTATCTTCATACGATCATAATATTTTATACAGTACTACGTTACCAAAGCATTTTGTTTTTCCCAGTTACTCATGCGTGTTAGGCATATAAATTATTTAATATTCGTAATACCTACCACGATAGTCACCACGTGTTAACTGATCACCGTCCTATGGACAGATTATTTCTTCTTTAGTGGGAATTCATTGTTTAGCGTCACCTTGTTCCCAACCAGCGTAAGGTATACTGGATTAATTAATTAACATACAAACTCTCTCTTATTCCAGTATACGGGTTTAATGGTTTGGTCGCCTATGGTCTAGCTGATATTTAGAGACCTTAGTATAGTATTATTATAGGAAGAATTAAGTATTATGCCGGCGATCGTACCATATCGCGTCGGGTATAACACCGGGTTATGATGAACGAGTTAATTATCATACCTTCCGTCAGCTCTTAACGACCAAACCCACCCACATCTTTACTCAAGCCATCGCTGCCAGTCTTTCTGCGGCAGGTCTATGAACGCGTCTCCGAGGAAGGAGCGGACGTTTGGTTTCTGGCTTCGACCCTCAAAAGCCAGTGGCGCCCTCAAATCATTTAAGTATTAACTCATCTAGTGTTCCATCGTTTCGTATCTTTATGTTCGTACACCTTTATACCTAGCTTACATTCGTAGATCAGTATAAGCTTCCTGCGACCCTACTGATATTAGTATTATTATTCGTATCTTTACTAGAGTCTCATAACCTTTGCTTCTCCGAATCTGAGCGTTGACTTCTTATATGTGTGGATAGAAATCTATAATTACAGAAATACCGACTAGGCTAATAATGGTTATTAATGGTTATTTTGAGCTTTAGGCTATGTATATTAAACTTCCTTGTGATATAATAAACCTATATTTAAGGGTCTTTAAATAAATGAGTTTGATTTTGATTGTTTAACCGAATACCTTGTAGTTTCATTTCCACACACCTATGTAATAGGGCAAATAAATAAATAAAAACTCAACTCTCCTGTAGAACGTAACTTGTTGCCCGTAATACGTAACAACCTATTGTCAATACAATATTATTATTGCGGCGGCCTTATCGTTCAAAGCGGTCTCTTCCAAGCAACCTCAATCAAAGAAAATTGAATCAGGCCACGTAGGTGGTGCAGGAAGAAGGCAATAGATACATAAATACTCAAACTAAATTAAGAATTAAATATAAAAATACATACATATATTCATCGTCATATATACACACATATACAATAATATACTTCAAAATACATCTTATCAGACATAGTGTTAATCACACATAGCTATTTGTGGAGAAATAGTGTTTTCTGGTGGGTACAAAGGTAGAGATAGACCAAAAAAGAGAGGGATGGATTGTGTGAAGAATGATCTGTGGTGTGACAGAGGAAGTAAAAGATACAATGTACCGATCCCAAATAGGTAACTTGGAGAAGGTGAAACAAAAGAGAGTGTGGCGAAACAAACCTTTTCGCCCACTGCCTGGCAGGCGAGATTAAGTGTCTAGTATTGTGTCTCTTTGAGTATTGACAACTGTGATGTGACATTAGATACACAGAAAAAAAGTCATCACGAAAATGTAGATATTTTAATCCCTTTAAATCTCATTATATATTTGATGTTACTTCTTTCGGATATGTACATATTAAATACGAAATTACATATTTTATAAATGAACGGGTATTTATTTCTGTAACGACCCGTCAAGAGATTAGTTTAGTTTGGAGAGTACTTTGTTAATCAGATTTTTATTAGTTATTTTATTAAATCACAATCATATCCACAAAACCTGAAAAAGTATAGATTTTTTTAATGACTATTACATTATTACAGTTAGTGATAGATAAAAGTTTATTTACCTGTGCTAATATATTGACAGCGAATAATACAACAATACATGTAAAAACCAACTTCATTGTCTTTATTGTTACTAAAGTGAAGTTTAATTAAATTCTTATCTAAGAAGCATGAATTGAGTTAATTACAATTCTAGTGTTTCATTACGGAATGTTTAGATTGTATGTTTATTTTCAGTTAGTAACAGCTGAGCTCTGTAATTGATTAAATTTAATTAGTTTTTACAAGTTTTTTCATTATATAATTCAATATTCAACCGAATTTTGCGATAAGACGTAGGCCACCAATGTTCGTATTACCATACGGTAGGACCAACTCACTTAATTAGGCGCCGATGACAAGCCTTGCGAACATTGAACAAGATATATCAACAAATTGATTTAATTTGTACTGTGACTGAATTCACAAGAACTGATTATATTGTTACGAGTTGAGAGACTCGATTTTTTTATTGCAGGAGTTCAGGAGGCAGGCAGACGGCCCATTTTATGGAAAGCGGTTACCATCGCCTATAGACATTTGCAACACCAAAGGTGCTACAAATGCGCTGCTGCTCTTTTAAGGGAGACTGGAACCTGGTCACTGATGCCGGCACAACTCAAGGTTGTTATGGCGGCATACTTTACATGTAACGGTTTTTGTTGGCGCATAGTATTATGTGTACCAGTCTATCGTATGGTGACAACTGTAATGATAGCGATGTTTGTAAGTTAATAAATAAATAACGCAAAATAACTAGTAGGTTTTAGAGATTATAATAGCCATGGCTAAGTCGTCCGTCAACTCGTTAGCAGGCTAATACTTGTCGAATAAATTCTTAAACCGACAACCGATAAGCTTGCGACACAGCCGTCAGCAGTCTACAAGTCAGTCACCCATTACCCAAATAGCCATCAAATTGTTTATTAGCCGGCTATCGAACCATAATTAGCTGGAGGGCAAAGTTTTTGAACTTTCCATCGGTCAGTCGTTAATCGCTACTAGAAATATAAATCGCCAAGTAAATAAGGTAACCCTGATAAACAAGATAACACATTTCCAGAGAGCATCACAAGTTTCTTTTGCGTTTTAATATTATTGTTACAAGGTACAGGACTCGAATTAAAATAAATGCCGTTGGAATTACTATAGAGTTTATTAGAACTGTACAAACACGTACAAATAAAACTGGATGCAACCAGTTCACACTGCACGATTCAATGCAATTCAACACGCGCAAAGTTCGTCACTATATCGTTGATCGAGAGTACTACAAACGTCTTACTAGTATCGTAATCGTCGCTTGGCTGATCCACCCCTCCGGTCGGGCATTGTGTTATACTAAACTGTATAATACCGACAAAGGGGCACGCATATCTGGCAAGCTTCGACGCAATGCAATAAAAACAAGGATTAATTCGTTCGACACTAATTACAGCTATAAAATAAGTACTATAACAATAGATGTTTTTAAAGTTTAAACACGAAGTAAATAAAATAATTCGTTTTTACAACATGCAAGTCTTTCTCGGTATGTAACATTATGAAAACACCATTAAGATCTGAACCAACATTGTATTAAATAATAAAACGTTTGCTTTAGACCGACAGATGGAGATTTTTTTTCCGTTGTACTGTTTTTTTTATTCAGGTCTCAAAATGATGCGTGTATAAAGAGGTACGCACTGAAATCAGTCACAGCAATATGCTGAGTGCTAATTTCATTTGTCCAATCGACAGCGACACACAACTCTATAAAGTCTTGTTTCTTTTTTTATCTAGTTTAAATTTTGTCTGTGTCACAATGGGGAAATATACTTTCTTTGTTTTTTGTTTCTTCATTTCTTATAATGTTGATTTGAACCTTTGTTACTTCTACAGAATCGTAGTATTAATAGATCGATAGATATAACACTTTATTGCTCACCAAAGCAATAAACAATACATTAATTCCAGTATTTTTACGAAGAACGATAGGCGGCCTTATCGTTTAGACTTTAGAGCGATCTCTTCCAGGCAACCTAATTTATAGGATAGGATATTCTAAGCTACTTTGCTGATGTAGGGGCATAATTTCAGATGTTTCTAAATTTTTCAAATACATATTAAATTTTAACATATACTAGTACATACTCATGAGACTATTTTACTGATGAATAACAATAATATAATACAACATATAGATCATTTAGGCATAGTTGTAGGAGAAGGAGGAAAGGTATTACTTCCTGAGTAGATTCTTAAACGTCAGTAATGTTCTGACCTCTCTAACTTTAAGAGGCACCAAAGTGCGACAGCCTGCATTGTAAAGGAATTACCATAGAATGATGATGTGTGTGCAGGTGTTACAAGATTATGTATGTACCAGTGAGCAAGTTGGAAGTAGACGAGAGGCGAAAGAACGCAAATCGTTCCTTAAGGTACTTAAGGTAATGAGAACTACTTGGCGTAAATATTATATTGTAAAGGAGGGTAAGAATGTGAATATTCCGGCGAAAATTCGGAAACGTGGTCATATTTTCGAAAACAAAATTATTATATAATAAGGAACGCTTAATGATTAATATTAAGTAATAAAATATACAAAATGTACCTGTGAGCTTTAGGTAATAAGTTTTAGGACTTATAAAAAAATATATTTGCTTATGGTTTTTTCTACTGTGTTTACAAAACAAATCGCTTGTATGCTTAACTCTCCTACTTCAAGCTTATTTTCAATTTCAATGTACATATAATATACGTTTAAAATTTTATTGTAAGTTACATAAAAAAACAATTTTGTATTGCTTTTCAGTTATTCGTCTATTTGAAATGTTTACGTTTTTGCATATACTATTTTTTATAGGAAGTTTATTATTTTATAAAGCATATTCTATCGTAAGTGTATTTCTAAATTTCCTCTATTAAGTATAGGCATTTGCCATTATTATGGTCATCGAAGATGTTAAATTCTGGCTGCGTTGGACCGTCTGTTCCAGAACTTGAGTACGTTTTCTTATCTTTTTCTCGGCTTACGAAGTCTTCGGCATCCATATCGTTAAACCATGAGCAAGGGCAAGGATACTAACCGTCAGGATCTCTAGCTAGCAATTCATGGATTTTCTCTTCTACCAGGATTCAAGAGTGGCGAAATGGCATCTTACCTCATATTATAATATAATTAACCGGTTTCCGTAAAAGCTGGCCCTACCTTCGTAGGCGGCACTTCTGTATCTACTATGCCATAGATATGATGGTGGTCGTCATTTTCATTGACGCATATTCTTCTAGCTACGGATTGTTTCAAATTATCATGAGGTTTTTGTGCACTACCTGCTGCATCTTGCTTTAAAAATATGCTTACAACATCTAACCTTGTATCAATTTTGATTGGGGACTATATTATAATAAGGTTTTTTAATATGTTTATATTATATATTACATAGTTGAATGATGAAATATGTTAGTGTACACAACTTTGCCTTTTGTTCCTCTCCTTCACGCGACACTGTTTACTGGAAGAAAACTCTTTTAGGGTAAAGCTCACCTTTGTACATCACTACTATTCAATAATTTTGTATGTAGGTAACTTTTTGTGAACAATAAAGAATAAAGATAAACAGGGATACTACACACATTCAAAATACTTTTGGTTCACGTGACCTCGTTGTAATGTAAAATCATTCATTAATCCTATACTCTTCCCGATTCCTTAAATCATCTTTACCATAATCGTAACTAATTTTGCACTTTCAAGGGTACTAAACGCAGGATGCACAACAGTTTATTCATTATATTAGACAAATTGTAACAGACATGTAATAGTCCATCAATATAACATGCGTAATAACGTTGATAATTTTTATTTAATAGCCTCAACAACCAGAAATAAACGACCAATTCGAAACAACCGAGCCAACAACAACTATCAAACTAATAGAAGAAAACACAATATCCATTGACGACATCAAAATTATAAATAATAGTTTAAATCTTCGTGAAGATGTACCAAATATTTCTATTACTACTAAAGTTTGCACTGCAATAGCTGAACCGTTCAAAAGATTTGTTTCAACACCTAAAGTTAGCATGGTATTGAGAAATATAGGTACATGTATTGTGAATGGAGCGATGGATATTATATCGTACTTTTTTCCAGCTCCGTTCATACCTCTTATAGCATCTGCTGCGGGTTTAGTGATTCCCTTTGAGCCTGTTGTAATGTTAAAGGAGAAAATGCCTGTAGCCAGTTATAGAAGAGCTTTCGCTTCAGCGATGCGTAGTTTTATGAGTACGTTTGATAGGTACAAAATGGATGATGATCCCGACCCATATATGACCAGGAGATTTAATAGAAGATTTATGGTTTCTGGCTCTGATAAAAAGGAGGAAGATGATGACATTAAAATTTAAATAATTTGATTCAATTATTTATTAAAGAAAAACAAAATTATTTTAAAATAAATAAGATACCACAAATTATTTTATTATTTACAACAAATAGTGTAAAGGTATTCGTATTTTGCTACACCTGCTAGGTCTACATCCTGCTTTAAAAATACTAATTAGAAAATAATCATTTTCTAAAATTTATTTTATGTAATTTGTATATTATCATATTATGTTTATTTATACTTTTGGACGTTTAATCACACATACCTACATGGAAATCAATAATTTATTTCATTTAATCCAAATAAGATTGCATAGTAATAACACCAAAAAATGGACAAAAGAAAGATGTCTTTACCATAGTCCTATCTATGGCTTGCCTAAGATCAGCTTTAGGTTCTTCAACAATTTCTTTAGATTCATCTAAATCTTTCTTCTTCCTTTTAGGTATATATTTCTTTTTAGCTGTGATAAACGATGAGTTATAAGCATTTTTTATTCTGTTAGGAGCTAAGCTTACGTTATTTGTATTAGTCTGATTCTTGATAACATCCGAATTAACCATTTTAACGTCAGTCTTATAAGTTTGGACTTTATTATAGTCTTTTTCTATATTACGTCTATCGGCTGATTTTCTTGATGAGTTTTCTTCTACAAATTTCCATTTATGTCTGAAACCATTCTCGTCCATGTAGAGCTTTTCCCCAGGAGCCGAACTGATTGTTCTAAGCATGTATTCTTGGAAATGATCAGTCATTTCATGAGTTACGGGCCTAAGAACTTTGTACTTTTCTTTATTTTGTAGCGATACATCACCTAGATAAAGTAAATCCATGTGTTTTGGGATTTGACAAGTGATGTGATCTAGCTGAAATTTTAAATAAATTGGTATCTTCAACGTACTTTAGGATGTTTTTATTTGTTTTACTTGTGGATTACTTAAGGCTTTTTACAAGGCTCAATCTTGAATTAGAGGACTCAAACTTTCAAAATTTATTCATCTCAACATTCACAGATGGCTAAACAGTAACATTTACATCGTTTGTCTTCAATTTCGCATCTTAGTCTACCGACACACCTGCGGAACCTTCCGCGCGGATAGTTCGGCAACGGAAGGATCGGCGCTAATCCCGAACCTGTTTTCTTTCGAGGGGGGACTGAAAAATTCTGCCCCCGCGCACTTATATTTTTATCTTAATCATCATCATCATTACAGTCATCAGACACTCCCCGATGAACATAGGCCTCCCAGGAAGAACACAATGACCATGTGGCGCTGCTTTTTCTGTGTTAGGCCTATTTTTTTACAAATATTCATACGTGGACGTGTAGGACATACATTTTAAGGCGGATACCTATTTTTTACCTATGCCTACGTACCCCGCGTAAAGCAGTTAATGAGCTTAAAGTACTGGACATGTCAGTGGTCAAAGTTGCGTTAATAATGAGTTGTGTATTTGTTTGCAAAGTTTGAATTTGCCGCCCAAAGCATGGGCGGCAAATTGCCTCCCCCCCCCCCCCCTTCTCCTCCGAAATCTAGGACTGGAACTGGGCTGAATTTCCGATGATGACTCATAGGTTACTTGAAAAACATTGTGAGCATAAACAGCCAAAAATTATGAGCAGAAAGTTCTGCAGGTGTGTCGCCATACTAACATATCGTAAAAAAAAACATTGTAGCTTAATGGTTAACGCACTCGCGTCCGAAGTCAAAGGACACGGGTTCGAACTTCGACCGAAAAAGCATACACTTCTTAGGTAGGTAGTTTCCTGACCTAATATGCTTATCGTATGTCTCTAGAGACCACGGGTCATAAAATGGCCCGGACTTTTGGATGAGAAGGCCAACACGTAGAGGCCTCTTGTCAAATTTAATGTAAATGAGTGTTATTTTACACCACTATCAGTCCAGTGGCCAATAACACGCTTAATAGAGCAAGGTATCTTAACTCTTGTATACTGGTTATATTCGTCGATAAAATAAAAATACTTACGGTTACAATAAACAATAAACAGCTAACGAAGTAAAGCATTTTGCAACACAAACATTTGTTTAATCCTGCGAAGTTACCCTTATTTGACATTCCGGAAGAGGGATTACTGGGAACTATATAAGGGTTATACTATCATAATAACTTTGAAATCGATAGTCCCATCCACATCCATCATGCTTCAAAAGCAATTAAAAGTATTTGATTACTTTTGTTAATTTTATGGTTATTGTTTAGTGTAGATTGTTTTGTTCTCATTCAAATACATAATTGAAATGAACAGATTGTCGCGATTCTTGTTGCATTACGAAGCTGACAAACAGTCAGATGGACGGCTCATGGAAAAATGTGCAAAGCGTTGGCTAGGAGCCTGCGGACTATCCCCCTCCCCTCCTGTTGTTGAAGAGGGTGCCCTTCTCCAGAGAATATACTGAGCTTGTCAGCCAAGCGTTGGTTTTGCAAGCGTCATAGGTGTAGTATCGCGTAACTAGTTTCTGAGGCGTCTCGCAAAAACGCGTAGAAGAGGGGCACAGGTTAAGTTTAGTGGGTAATCTGACGGCCGACTTCCCCGTGGCCTCCACTCGGAGGCTATGTAGGCATTAGGTTGTTCAGGAGTCCCGCACTCCCCTTGATGTCTTCCCTCCCCTCAGGTCCGAGGATAGTGTCCAAAGACATTCCCCCTGGGTCATCAAAAAAAGTGGATTAGATAGAGGGATCAGACACAAAGAATGGGATAGAGGAGGGTAAGGGATTGGAATAAGGAAGATGGTATAGAGGGAGGGAGAAGTGGGCTATCGTAAGTCTCACAACGCACGAAACACGATTAGCTCAAAGCTAACCGTTTTATGCCGATATTCTGTGGGAGCGTGGTATCACATCAATCGTGTTGACCCTAAGAGCTTTTATCAAGATGTTTATGATCCCAGAATGACTCTACCACATAGAAGCACGTACCACTCTTGAAATCGTGTATTTTCTATACAGAATCGAATGCTTTTGTCCTGAAAACAATTATGTCAATAGTTGTTATAATTTTGTTGTTAATGTAGCCAAGTCTCATGTTGCTGGTGTCAGTTCGAGCAGGGGCGGTTGCAGACGGTAGGCAACGGTCTATTACTTGTAAAATATGACGATAGTCATCTACTCTTAAGCTCGTGGTGAAGAAAAACGTAACAATTTCTGTATACGACCCGCCAATGGGCCTTAATATTGTATCTTAAATTTTCGGGTATGTTCCATTTTGATTTAATAATAGGATACAAGGTAAGAATAATAAATTTGTAACTATCACTGCCCTCTAGCTGGTATTATGAATAACCGCGCTAAAAGAGGCCGAAGTAACAAATCTTCAGGAACTCATAGCTTAGTTTCATTTGACCCATTTTGGCAATGCTTGTCGTGCGAAGCTTTTATACTGCAAATGATGCGGCTGACAGCCGCGAGTAGTATAGATATCTGGATAATGAATGTACAGTACAAACTATCAACGTAAATCGCGGACGTAACCTTGGTCTTGGGCTGTTCTTAAGCGTTTAGACGTCAGATAGAAATTTGGATGTTTTCAGTGTTGCGTTGGCAACACTGAAAACATCCAAAAGACATCCGGTTAAAGAAAATTGCTACATTGGTATGCATTTCGAAAAAAGGGTTAAAGTACAGTAAATACCTAAAAAATAAATTAAATAAGTGAAAATACTTATTTTTTGACCATACAATTCCAGTATACGTCGATATATATTTTTTTACATTTCAGTGACAAAACTTGGCAGCACTGAAGCCGCGTCCACAACGACGTGCACACTTATCAGTAGCGGCTGTCAGCCACGGCTTAGGAACGTGTCCGAGAATTTGTGTCAGGCTTTAATTTCATTTGGCACTGCTGTCGTACGAAGCTTTTAAAGTGACATTTGATTACTTGGCTGTCATTCTTAGATTTGATTCAAATAACGAAGTCGCGTGCATGGTTTGTGAATAATAAAACAAAAGTAACTCGGGTTTAATTGAACTATTAATTTTTATATAATTTATACATACAAATCCACCAAAATAAAATTCATACAAATACATAAATAAATGACCAAACAATAAAATACATGTAGTATTTTAACTTCATTGATTTATTTGCACGCTAATTAATATAAGAAGTAAATAAGTTCCCACAGATGTTAGGTATATTATATATACAATTACAAGTAATACAAGTATTGAATTTTTTAGCTTGATATTCTTCTTTAGTGGTAATATAAATGTGCCTGTATAAAGAGCTCTAATAACGGTTAACCTCTTTATTCATGTTAGTAGTAGTATATAGCCTCGTTAAATAAAGAAGTGAATAATTTTTTTCGTAATCATATTCCGAATCCTTTAAAAAATGTAGAATTTTCAGTTACATTTTTTTAATATGCGATTGCCTCTATCTATACAACCATTTTTAGAACAAAGAAATAATTACAACACTTAAAAATTTGAAAATCACAGGCAAAAGTAGCACAAAATATTGTCCATTGATATGATATTTGACTAGATTTCTCTAAACAAATTTTTAAAGTATAAGTGTATGCAGGACCGTATTAACCATATCGAGCGCCGGGGTGCGAAAATCAGCTTGGCCCCATATCCGCCCATTTTCAGTAAAACTTTTTAATAAAAATAGTCAGCGCAATAAGCGTTTCCTTGTTTTCAATAATCGAATTGAAATGATGTTAGGTAATTTTAAAAAGTAGCAGATTATGTATGGTATTTAGGTAAAGACATCAGGTTGTCGGCTTGTGCTCCCTAGGTCTTTGCGCCAGGGTCTCCGCACCCCTTGCACCCCCGGGTTAAAGACGGTCCTGATAGTATCTACCATTAGCACTCTCTAGTTATCACGTCACCCCGGACAAAAAGACAAATTGCTGTTCCTTCACAAAATCTGTTGATTGTTTAAATATATCAGTCAAACGCAAAAAAGTTTTACATGTCTACAGGAGAAGACTACAAATGCTGGAACAATATGTTTGTTTTGATTCGCAAACATGGATTATATGAAAAGTTGTTTAATTTTTTCATGTTTCTATAATTAACGTTTATTTTTTGTTATTCGTTTTTTTCAACTTCTACCAAGCTGAGGTATTCAGTAATTCAGAACAGTCTACAGTAGGGGATATTTTGTTTTAAACGAGAGCAATAAAAAATAATTTATTCGTTAAAATTCAAAAGACTGTCAAATCTAACATACCCATAACATAATCTTATATAATACAAAAAAATATGAATAAATAATGTAGTACATATGGAATTTATGTAACTGGAATACTTTTTCCTCCGTTTTTGTGTTTCACCCATATATTAAATATTTTACAGAATCAAGAGAAATGAGCAAACTAAAAGAAAACTCCAAACACACTATTTTTTTTATTTTTACAGATGGTTACGTAAATTGTAAAATTAAAGTAGTTAATTTGATCTCATATTTATTTCACAAATGTCATAAAAATAAAACAAAATAGAAGCCATACTCGTAGCAATAAATGTTACATGAAAATTCAACAGACTCAAACGTCCCAGAGAAACGTATATGTGCAAACACTTTTACAACCATACTTATTTTTAAATAAGTCTAATGTACACATTTACGAAATAACAACTTTGTATGAGAAGTGACACACGTGTAACAAAACAACGCGTCGAAAAAGAATAAAAAACGGCACTCGTATTCTGAGAAGATATAATCCGACCATGTTTTATTACTTTTGCTGTTTACATTATCTGTGATTATTTTTAATGGTTGTTTTAATTGTTGTCTGTCATTTGTTTGCGCTTATTTTAGATTTATTCAAACATATTTAAGTATGGTTTATCACAAATCCTTCTGTGTTCATCCTTGACCTTTGGGCAACATATTATAAACCGTTCGCTTTTCGTTGCATGTTCTTGGAAGTTATGTCGTGTTGCAATAAAGTTTTATAAGTTTGAGATTTACAAAAAATAGTCTATGCATGTCTAATTTGAGAATATAAGGTCGATCTAGTAAATCACAGTTCTTTGAGTTTTAAATTCGATCGAGGCTTTTATAAGTGTACATCCGCAATGGGAATCTCACACAGACACACTTTGCTTTTTATGTTATAACAATTAGCTGCCTTGCTATTTGGAAATGTGTTTGTGTTTGTAAGAACAGTACGTGTGTACGTCCCAAATCTTTCAGTTTATAACTCATTCGAATGATAATTTTTTTCTGACGATTGAAAGACGAATAACACGGTGTATGTGATATACCCTTTAGTCTACAAAAATAAAAGAACCAGTAAGCCTGGGTTCTTTCAAGAACATATTATAGAGTTATCTTATCAAGCAGATGCCATATTCAATAGAAGATTTTTTAAATTTAAACATTATCTAAATAAGTATGTGAATGTGAATTTTTTTCAAGTTTTTGATACTCAAGTCAGTTTTTTTACGTAGATATTATTTAATGATAACTTTACAAAATAAATGACTTATGAAAACATGCCATCTAGTATCTAATTAAAGAAACACATGCTGCATCCTTTCCAAGTTCAAATAATTATCTATAGTTATAGTGATCATTCATGATGAACGGTATAGGATAGGTGATAGGTCTGTACGTTGCAGTACCATCTATTGGCGACATGAATATAATTAATAGCATAAAAACCTACACAATGAAAAAATACTAAAGAGACCCATTCACGGCCCTGCATTGCAGTCTGCCGTTGTGTCCTGTAACACAGAGAAAAAAGCCGCAGGACTGCATTGCAGGCTCGTGTATACCCTTTAAACTTGCCAGCTTTATTGGTGACTAGGGGCCTGCCCCGGCTTCGCGCGGTTATATAAAAATACTTCTTTTTTTTGAAAATTAATATAGCCTATGTCTACCGGGGATAGTGTAACTTGTCAACAGTAAAAGTTTTTCAAATCGGTTCATTAGTTTTGGAGCCTATTCAATGCAAATAAACAATCAAATCTTTCCTCTTTATAATATTAGTATAGATCAAATTGTGTTGAAGATTATCAATCACATCTAAGCAACCATTTCTATATAAATAAATTTAGTAACAATTGTTTCTTCGCTAACGTGTAAATTATACTAAAGCAATAAACACAATACAACAGTTTATTTTATTTTTATCTAGACTAGTGATTTGGTGGATATGTACGAGTATTTATTTCAATTATAAACATGTATGTATACCCAGTTTTGTATACTAAGTGCTATTTTACGTTTACAGTAATATTCAAGTATTATAGTTAATTACAAGTAATTGTTTTGACTTAAGGGGCGTTTTCACCACGTGCGCACACATGAGTGTTTGGGTTACATGAAATATGCACGAAATAGATAAGTTATTATTACTAAATAAATCAAATTAACGGAATTTTTTTTGATTTAGTGCGTATAGATATCACGATTGAGTTCACTTTGTTACTTTGTGTATTCAAGCAATTAATTTCGTGTAATAAGAACGAGTGTAATCTTTCAGTCACCTGAAACGGAGAAGTTAGCAAACACAGGTGATGGAATAGGGGTTTCATAAAGGCATAATCTTTTTGGGCTTAGTTCTATATAGCTAATAATGTTCAACAACGATTTAATTATTTACTCAATCTGATAAAATGACAGCTGTAGTCAGCCCACCAAATACGCTCCGTTGCTTATGGACATTTGCAAAGCATTGCACATGTCCAAAGGCATCATGTAAGAAAGCATCTGGTGTTGTCAATACTAGATGCTTTCTTAAATGACTTAATGTGGTGACTAAGGGTAAAGCTTCGACAGGAACTTCTCTCAGTCATTATTGACCTCAAAATAATTTAATAACCTAACTCTTATTCTGATTTTATTTGAAGCTTATGATACTTGATTGCTTGGTAACAGATGAACACAATATTTAGTTACGCTACTTAAATATCAAAAAAGTATTGCAACGTTATGATTTAATGCGCGGTGAAAACGACCCTTAATGAGATTAGAAATAAAAGAACGATTAAGACTAGACATTTTATATTCTAGAAATTCAGTCAATTAATCCACTAAAACACATCAACTTGCAAAAAGGACCAAAATATATCCGAATTATAACTACACAGATTTAATTAATTTATTATTTAACAATACAAAAACAAAATTGCACTTATTAAATTAAACAAACTACAAATTTTCAGAGTATTTTTATTAGAAAAATATGAAGAAATGTTTATTTAAAAAATTTGGAAATTTAGGTGCTATATAAGCTCATCACTAACACAATGGGTTGAAACACCTATGCACAGTCAAACCTAGATGATTTTGTATAATTAAGACCTGGCTTAAAGGCCTAGTTGCCAAGCCATAAATATTTTTAAAAAAGATGATTTTGACAGCTCTACCTTTTAGTGTGTAAGTTTATTGTGTATTTTTTCTATGGTGTACAATAAAGACTATTGTATATTGTATTGTATATATTTTAAGTGTGCCTTCAGGGCCAAATCCTAAATTATAAGAGAGAAAAACACTCAAAAGAGGTGAGACCAATTTTAAAGGTAAGTAAAGTGGTATCATTACATATTTGAAAAATATATTAGAAATCGAATCGGGTGACTTATTAATAATCAATATCAATATAATCATACCAAGTTTTTATTAAATAATTATCAATATAATTATACCAAATTATCAATTTCTGTGAAAGAATATTATAAGGCAAATTAAGGCAGGGCTGTTTTTTCAACAAATTGTTCTGCTTTCCATTAAGGATTATATAACCTATATAATCCTTAATGAAACTATACGATTATTATTTTTATTATGATTTTTCAAAATTTACAAAACATAATTGTACGACCATAGTGCTTATATAATAATAATAAAAATGTTGTGTTAATAATTAACATTATTATTATTATACAAGTACTATTATTATTTTAAAATAGCATGTTATGCCCTAAAAAGTTAATGTACAATCATATTTGTATATACTGTTTTTTTTTAGAATTTACATTTTTGGATAAAATTTTAGTTAAACTGTGTCTTTAGTTGATTAACATAAAACATTTTATACTGTAATATCGAAATTAATATGTGGCTTAAGTCGTCTATGATATTTAAACATTATTAAATAGTGTAATTCATTGCAAAAATTCTGCTTGTAATTTACGAAAATGGCCTGAGGAAAACAGTCTACATATACATTAAGCATTGAATTAATGAATTAAATTAAATAAATAAAGTTATTTAAATGTTATTTTTATATTTGCAAATATTTTATTTAAAAAACCGATCTTCGAGTGTCTGCTTAGTCTTTATGCGTGGTACTTCACTAAGGCTGGTGTGCACCGAAATTTAACCGACGGTTAACCAAAAATAATCACTGATTTTCCATACATTTTTGGCGATTATTTTATTTTAACCATCGGTTAAAAGTTGGTGCACACCAGCCAAGTGGGCGATACATATCAATTCGACTGGAATAAGTATGATCCATGGACACGAGCTGCCAAAATTATCATCCTAAATTTGACAAAGCATATGTTAATATTGATGACTTTATAATTTTATTTTAGGTCATAACATTATACACTAGTCGAAAAAAATGTTTTTAGATACATTATATTTACAAATTCAATAGTATTCCAATCTAAAAGGTTTTTTTATACTAAATTTTAAATATTGCAAGTGTCATAAAGTCGTAGCGTTCAAGAATATCTTCACAATTTTAATATTAAATAGACATAAATATGAAAAAATATATTCTATGTGAAACACTATTTTTACGTTACGACAGTTATTTTAAGAAAATATAAGCGATATTTATAATACAAATATCTATTTACAAAGCCTTGTAACATCAAAACAAATGAAATATTAACTGAGTAAAGAAAATACTGATCAGAGAATAAACACTGGAATTAATGAATTATTATGCACTATTAAAAATAACAAAAACTTGAAATAAATAGTTTTTTATCGAAAATGTGTCGTAAAATATTTTTTAAATTATAATATTACATTTAAAATTAATTGTACAAAATAAAAATGCCTTTACGATTAATTTATAAATTATTTAACTAAAGCGTCATACAATTGAAATGAATTAGAAAATAACTAAGCATAATTAAAATAAGAAAAAACATAGCCATTAATAAGTATTAATTATAAATTGACTTATAAAATTACCGCATAAATTAAAAATGCTCTATTTTATAACCTATAAATTTGACAGTTCAAATATAGGTTATAATCAAAACAAATGTTCGTATTATAAAAATTTGAATATATATATTTACAAATTATTATGTATTAAGATGATTATGCAATATTTAATGTCACTGTTTTACATTTTATTTTAATTTATTAAAATAATTACAACCTACGCGTGCCTAATAATGAATACAGATAACGATTTGGTGTTAGAAAATTTCACATAATAATTTAATAATGTCCAATAATCAACATCGTGCATTAATGTATAACGTGCCTTATTTATCAAGGAACTTTTAGAATAATTTTGTCATTTTTATTTAAGTGTTATATATTAAAGTTGTACATTTTTGCCTAAAAGTCACGAATAAAGATAATACAAAAAACTGACAACATTACTTTCCACGTCAGGAACTTGAAAAGTAAAACAGACTTGACTTAAAGGTCTTGTACCCATGCCATAAAAATAACAAAAGGCGCGTATTTATTACTTAGGGCCTAAGTAATAAATACGCGCCTTGACTTAGGGTACGTTCCACTAACCGCTCACAGCCACCATGCTTACGACTGCGATTTTTCTTGTTCCATTTGCTTGCGAGCGTTAAAGTAATAAACTCAAATAGAATGGAATTAGTCATAAACTCATTGTTGATGCAAACATTGCAAATGGCGACTTTAAAAATAAATCAAAAGCCGAAAAAGATTGTTAAAATCTGTAAGATATTAAAATTTTAACCTAAAAATATGTGTGTGTGTACTTATGTACACGCGTTAGAAGTTATGCTTCTTTGGCGTATATAGATAAAAATCTTTTCAAAAATTTTATCTTTTGCCTTATTCTACGTTTGTAGAAAAAACGACACTAACAATAGAAAAACTAAAATGTTGACTATAGCTAACTTCAAGGTGTCGGTTGACTATAGCTAACTTCGGGGTGTCAGTTTTTCATGACGGTGTGCGCGCGCATCGTAAAAATTTACTCTCATCATTTTTCCCTAACGTGCCAACAGAAGTATAACTTCAAGAAATACTTTGATAGACTAATTATAATAAGTTAACTTGATTTATGTTAAAAAATAATAAAAAAAAGACGTAGATTTCATTTTATTATTATATTTTTTACAATTCTTCATAATAATTAATAAAACTCATGAAAAATCCTCATGAAAATGAATAGCTTTTTAGGACAACTAAACGTCGAAATCTGATTACTTTGTATGAATCCTTTCGAATTCTGAAAGTCAATTTTTCTGTTGCCATTTGCAAGCTTTAAATTTTTGCACCGAGTTTATCTACGCCCACTTCGACCCACCTCTTAAGATTGATTGTTGAGTGCGAAAACTATGCCGTCATTTGGAATGGCTGAAAAAGCATTTCGAGCTTATGATCGTCCAGTGGAACGCACTATTCATTAATTAATATTAATTAATCAGTGAAATAATAATAGTTTTAAATTTAGAATGTTACAAATTGGACTTGTTATTTTTTTTTATAGGGAGCCATTTTCTCATTTACTAGGTACGCATTAATTTACAATTGGTTGAAAATTACAGTAAAAACTTGACTCATTTACAATATGCCAACATCCATGCCGGCAAGGTGGAAAGTGGCGAGAAACGCAACTGATTTGAACATTTCGAAGAGTAAAAAACTATTTGTCTTAAGCGACATTTGAAAAATGTGCCGGGAGAGTTTAAAATTTCAAATGACCCAAAAAATACATTAGTTATAAAATATGTATTATTTTTGCAAAGGTTGATCAATATTTAAATAGAAACCAGTCACATTATATTTTGAGTTAAATGTAGTTCATTGTTGATGATACAAATTGACACAATTTGCTTATGACAAATCTGTATTATACGAATGTATAATATTAGGAATATTTCACCAAAAAATAATTTTAATTTCATACATATTTATTTAAATATATACAATAGGGCCTTACTTATAATAATCTCGCTAAGGATTAGCCATCTCTTAAATAAGAGACTTTTAAGCCCCTAATCAATGGCTGTTTCAAATAAAACTTGCCATCTTGCCTCTTAGCAGTCATTTAAACTACCTCTCGATGTTGGTTATTTTTGATACTTAATTTATGAGTTACTTTACCACCACCTCTAATCCTTAAGAGGAGTTTATGGGTAAGATTTTCGTTAATCAATTTCTAAGTAGTTTCTTAAAATTTAACAAACGATTATAAGTAAGGCCAATAGTCTTAAGGGATTACATGTAGAATACAATATTTTATTTTAATTACTTATATTTGTCAATGTAATTTGACAGTAAAAATCTTTTTACGCATAGAAATGTATATCAAATCACATTTCTGTGAAACATTCGTAAATTACTAAGATTCATACAATACAGACTTATCGTAAGTAGATTCTATCAATTTATATCTTCGTAAATGAGATAATGCGCGAGTAACGAATGACCTTAGGCTACTTGTACATGCTAAGAAAAGTCGATGTTTCTACGCAAGAGAAGCGGAATAAGTGAGGTATTTCAAGTAAATTGAGCATGATTGTGTTGTTTTATTGCCTACTAGGATATTCCTGCAACTTCGTCCACGCTTGAAATTCTCGGGACATAAAGAAATATTGGTATGTTAACATCATGGTATTTTATGGTTTTTACGATTCAAAACTGATCTTTAAAAATCATGTCATTTGACGAACATTTAAAATCATATACTCGGAACATTCTATAGAAATGTTCAGGAATTAAGTTACAACGCTTTAATTTTTTTATCTTCTGAATTAGTAAAGGGCATGGCGTGTATGGACATTTCGCATTCGGGCGAAGCAGCTGGACGTAAGTACACGTTTATTTAAAATGTATAAATATTCAGCATTATAGTACCGCAGCATTAAAAAAAATGTAATTTAGTGTAATTTTGTCGGAATATCGATCCACAAATTTTTCCTTATTTTATCGCATTTCATGATAAACCTGCCAAACTCATGTTTTTGATGTATTGGTTGAACCCAGTAAAGTCACTGGCATTTTTGCCTTTTTCATTCAAATATATTTATAATATGCAATAATATTTTGTTTTGTTTCGTATAGTTAACATGATTCTTTTCTTTACAAACAAACTTGTCTAGTGCACCCTACCATACCGTTTCCATGTTCCTATTTATCTTGTCTGGAGAATACACGAAAAAATTTTCGTGGCTAGATTTTACTAAATTCTAGTCATGTATATGATGAATTTGTCTTATCTGTCGCAGACATGGTAAATTTCTTACCGTGTACAAGGGCCCTTAGTGTAACGACACGTCTGCCCAAGGTATAAAATCGACACTTTTTAGGACATTACGATGAAAAAACGAAAAAACTAGCATTTCACCCCTCGAATTGATACTTGCACTGTCCACTTCACTCGCCACTATCCTGCTGCCGTGAAAGTGGCCACATAAACGAGGTTAAGCCACCGAAAGCACAACAAAAACAATAAATAAAACTTAACATTTATTAGGTACTTTTGATCCGAACTCATGTAGTATATCGCAGGCCATTTCCAAGTCGTTTCTTGTGATGCCCAATGCTCGGACGACTATCTCCTTCGGATACCCTTCGCCGACTAAACGTGCTATGTAATCCAAATTAATGTTCTCATACGACACGTTGTCTCCATACTTTCTACCATGCTTATCATGGGTGAGGGGATTAATTTTTTTCGCTGGAATCAATAATAGTTCAATTTAAAAAATCTCATATTGCGAAAAGAAATCTATATCTAATTATAATACGTTTAAAGCTAAAGATTGGCTAATGAGGGTAGAGACTGAAAAATCACGGCAAAATTAAAGTGTTAGTATGGCAACTCCTAATTGGACGTAGTTACGCAAAAAGGATCCAACCCACAAAATGTTGCTTTTGAATGATTAAACATCTAAGTTTTAGCTGTATTTCCGCATTGATGTACTTGTTTGTGTCTATGGGTTCTTAGGAAAATATAAGCGTAAATGTATCATTTTTTACACAAATAAGTTTAACTGCATCAATGCGGAAATACAGCTAAAACTTTAATCTTTTATAATTCAAAAGTAAAATTTTATGGGTTGGATCCTTTTTGAGTAACTACGTCCAATTATTATAGAGTATTTATAAAATATGTATACAATGATATACTTTTGTTGTTGCTTCGTCTCTAATTTGGATATCATGAAAGACAATAATTTCCGCACTTCACTTCAAATGGTTTTTATTCATGTTTGAAGCTCGTAAATGATAAAAACACAATATACCAAAATAACAAAAATGCAATTGATATGTATATTAGCATTGTCATGCCACTGATGGCTCACTTCCCCATTCTCTATTCAATCCATTCCCCTCTATCTCATTCTTTCTGTCTTATCCCTCTATTTTATCACCTTTATCACATCTCCCTATCCCCCATCACATTTATTCCTTCTAGAAGAAGAAATAAATGTCATCACATTTATTCCTTCTAGAAGAAGAAGAAGCCCATCCTAAAGGTTGGCAATGAATTGGCTTGGCCCCTAGTGTTGCAATCGTCTATAGGCGACGAATATATAGTAAATCGTTTTGGAATACAAGACACTTGTATGTCTACTAACGTAATCTAAACTCAAGAATATCATAGAGATCGAAATTTTGTTTATAATATTTCTAATTTTTATAGAGCATGCACAAGAGCAAATCACTTCTAGTGGTATTTTGGTAAAAGTTGTAGGAAGCGTGGCCAAGCAGCACTTTCATTAGTCTCACAGGAATACAAATATACTGCATATGAATGTAAGTAATCTTTTAAATACGGTTTTTAACATAATTTATATTAGTAGTCCAGCTGTCGTCTAGTTCTTACTAAAATTATTTTAAAACTACGAAATATTAACATAAACAAAAAATTTAAAAAAGTTATTTTCCATTTCAAATATAAACAATTACAAAACATAGCTTTACTTAGCGAAAGAGAAGATTAAAGAAACTCACGTGCAACTGCCAATTCATTGATTTCAACGGCAACATTTTCGTACGGAGGATCTTTTATGTCTTCTGATGGGAATTTGGGCATAGTAGTGGACTTTGTAGGATGGTCTACACTGCTACTGGTACTCGCTGGTAAGGACCTTTGCCTCGGCGGAGCCCTACTTTCAAATCTATCATTACCACCTCTACTTAATTCAGGCTTCTCTGGTCTTTCTGGAGGTAATCTGGTTTCAGGTACTGAGTTATATTTCTCCAGACATGCATTCCTAGATTCAACTCTTTCGTTTCTCTCTCGATTATCAACTGAAGGCACATGTCTATCTACATTCCTCTCCAATTTTGGTTCAGGTCTTTCTAGATTAGGTACATGCCGCTCCGAATTTACATGCCTTTCTGGTCTCTCTTGTCTTTCGGGTAATCTTTCTGGTCTCTCTATTCTTTCAGGTATAACGTGTCTCTCTTGTAAATTCGGCACGTGTCTATCTGTCGGTCTGTTATCTGGTATTGATGGTACGTTTCTATCTTGTCCGGTTATGTTTCTATTATCTAATATATCTAGTCTATTGTCTATTTGTAAATGCGGTCTGTCGATGACATGAGATCGGTTTTCGGGAAGACTGGGCACGTGTCTGTCTGTCCGTTCGTAGCGATTGTCTATGTTTGGGACTAATCGTTGGTCGGATTTTGGTTCTGTAGGTGTTATGTCAGTGCGTTCGGGAGGTGTGGCTGGAAGAGGTCTGCTATTTGACTGTGGGGTACAAGCTCGACGAGGTTTCTCAAAGGCACGTGGATCTGGTGGAACCTGAAATATTATTTCAATATTTTCAAGCATTTCCAATATAAATAGTATTTTATTCAAATTATGGCGAATAAAGCCTTTGTTTCGCCCAATGACCGGTAGACTAGATATCATGATAGTGTGACCTGACAACTTGCAGACTTACCGAGAAATATCTACTCATATAAAATAACTTATTGAAAACCACCATATGGTCGAATATACGAGTAAATACAATACAGGAAATAATATTGTGTATTTAAAGAATTTATGGGTAGTTTTTATTTCTATCAAAGACCCGCCAAAATGAAAGGTTAAAATTCTGGCCTGTGGCATGTACCATTTAGGTACTTCCCAAGGTGTATATTGTTACAGTAACGTTACGGTGAAGGAAAATATCACGAGGAAACTAGCAAATTGGGGCTCTGGATATATGAAACCTACCATTTCATTAGATATGCGTAGCGGGTGACTTTCAGTTCCTCTAGATTGAGGAACCTTGAACATACCGATGGGGCTATTGTAATAGTTAGTATATATAGTATTAAAAAAATATCCAAAGCTGAGCAAGTCACACTAAAGCGCAATGCACACCAAAGCCGCCGACCCGCCAACACAACCCAGCGGCCTATATGCAAATAATCATATCGGTGGAGCCCACAGAGGCAATTAACAATTAGTTCTATCTTGGAAGCAGAAATACATTCGATTGTTTTTGATTGGTCATTTAAGTGACAAGGCGGACTAAGGCGCAAAAGTAGTTTAAATAATTAATGGTCTTAAATAGCTAAATTGTGATCATTCTTTACCCAAGTCGTTGACTATAGTACGCGCAATACTTAAATGCGTGCGTGAAGTTCGTACACGTCATTTCGAAGAACGAAGGTTCACAGACAGAGCGGGACAGTGTTGCGCTCTCGCTCGGACGCTATGCGGACTCGCACGCCAACCCTTTCGCACAACACACCATAAGGGCGTGTTCCCACTATGTCGTGACGACAGATAGTCGTGTAGTTTTAAGTGTCGTGGCTTATATGTTTAAATGGAAGTGTTCACATATAGAACGACACGACTTACTGTCGTCTACGACATTTTTTGCAGTGACGACAGATTGTAATGACAGTGGGAACAGCTAGAGACGACAGTCGTCCAACGATGAATTAATCGTTACGACATAGTGGGAACGCGCCCTAAGGTGTAATAAATGTTAACATTCAATGAACCTGGCCAAACTCACCGAACTAAATTCACTCGAAGCGCAGTTAAGTTTTGTGTATATCGTAATTCATATTTTCGATGGTTTTCTTGAGTTTTTCGAATCTTAAATACGTGTAAATAATTATTATCAGTAACAGGTACTCGTATTCACAATAAAATAGAAGTTACCTCGTGTCTTGTATCGATAATTCCAGTGATAGTTTCAGTTGAACCGGTGATGATGGAAGTTAAACGATGCCTGGAATCTGGTTCTGGTTCCAATGAAGACCTTCTTCTTGGCTCTATAATAATATTATTTGACTGGTGATCAGAATACGAATAACATATGTTCAATTTTGTTCGTTCGTGCGGTTTTAGTTGGAGAGCTGTTAGATATTTTTGAGTGAGCATTTGAGGCACCGTGACAACTTTGCAACAGTTCTTTTATGATATTTGAATCCAAAAACGTACATCTGACTGAAGGGTGATAACAAAACTGATGTTTTAATTTTTCAGGTAGGTAGTGAAAATATTCTCACATTTTTTTGTTGTTGAAGCGTATGTATTAAAAATGAACACTTTTAAATTGAATTATTGATGAGTTAAACGATGCTAGATTATTTAATCACCATTCCAGCGTCTGCAAATTTATCTTGATAACGGCTTTTTTTGAGAGGAGAAACCCGAGAACGTCCCTTGTGAGCTCACGTATTCAACTCCAACCCAAACGGAGTCTTGCTAACGCCTGGCTAGGTTTTGTTTTCGCAAAAAGTATTCTTAACACTGGAGGAGAAAGGCATCATTAAAATATTTGAGGCTTGCGAACGGTACGTTTTAGCACGATGTGCATTTTTGTTATCAGATATCATAAAAGAAGTATTGTACAAATTTCCAAGATGCCTCAAATACCTACTCAATAACGTGTAACACCTCTCCAGCTATTATATATTATTATATTTACATTAATAAATAGAATCAATATCATCTACGTAGTAATGGATACCACGTAGATGATACTGATTTTGATTGTGATGTGTGTTGATCTACTACTGTTGGAGTTTCATTTAAATCCGTTTTTACGTAATGTTTTAACACACGAGACAGAGAGATAAAAATTGTAAAACTTTCATTTTCTAA
Organism: Dendrolimus pini; assembly: GCA_949752895.1. NCBI lineage: Eukaryota > Metazoa > Arthropoda > Insecta > Lepidoptera > Lasiocampidae > Dendrolimus > Dendrolimus pini. The sequence goes on from OX457150.1 coordinate 5,774,268, forward strand.
CTTAATAATATGTAGCCCCCTTTTTCCAATCATGGAATTCAATGTAAAAACTCAACACTCCCAATAGGTTTATTATCGTTTCGTATCGTATCGTTTATTATCGGACTCGAATTAAAATGCCGTTAGAATTATTATAGATTTTATTAGAACTATACAAACACGCATAATACATGTACAAATATAACCGAATACAACTAATCCAAACGTAATGCAGAAGGTCGTAATTCAATAAAAACGCGCAGTCCGTCACTATTAGATTTCCGAATGTACACACGTCACGCCCGTATCGTAATCGTCGCTCAACTGCCCCCTCTCTCCATCAGGCCATCGTTTTATACTTCACAAATGCAAAATATTCCGCAAGACCTGGCTAATGAGCGAGTACAATAGGACAATAGGCTATTTCCACAGTAATTAGAAACATATGCCAATAAATAATTGAATAAAAGAAGATCATAAAAGTGTTATAATTAGTTCAAATGGCGACAGGTAATGAAATGTGCTTCTACAAATCTTTAAGTGGAATTTGTCTTTGCCGGCACCTAGGTTGTAACACTATTATAGAGACTATAAATAAGAAGATAATTACCTGACACAATGCTAGCACTTGCAATATCCTGAACACTGGAAGCGGCCACAATCGTCGTTTCAGCCGGTGAAAGGCTTTTTCTTGGTGGTAAAGGAGGAGCTCGCAGTTCCCCATAAGCGTTCTCATTCGGTTGGGGAGCTCTTCTAGAAGCTCGCGGGGAGTGCCTGGGGGATGCTGCAGGGGAACGGACTGACGGACGAAGAGCGTCTATCGTTGATGTTGCAGCATTGAATTCTGCCCAATCCTGAAATCAACAAAATACCCTAATAGTATTAAGTTTCAAATATGCAAACTACGTTTTAAAGGTTTAAGTTCATAATTTTATTTGTTTTTTATTTCCGACGTTTTGGTCACTTTTCAGCATTACAGTATAAAACACCGTTACCTCCAGGGTAACCGTTTCATGTCGATATTCTACTGTAATCAAGATAATGATTCCAGCATGCCAGTACCATGTCAACAAAAACATCGTAATACGTGTGGTCTGAAAGTTTCCGATCAACAAACATTTTATTAAATATTTTTTTCAACATAGTCTCCTTGTAACTCTACACACTTCTCCCAGCGATGCTCCCATCTCTGTAACCCGTCTAAATAGTAGTCGGCGTTTTTCTCTACAAAATAATTGTTCACGAAGGTGATTGCCTCTTCATTTGACAAAAATCTGTCCTCTGAGTGCAATTTTTAGATGAGGGAACAAAATGAAGACGCTTCGGGCTAGATCTGGCGAGTAAGGCGGATGGTCAAGCAGTTCAAACCGTAAAGCCTTGTATTCATGGTAAACATTTGTTTAGCAACATGGTCGCCTAAACATGTTGCAGAGTTGCTGTCAACATATTGCGGGCAACACTTGTGTTGCGGAGTTGATCACGCCATGTTGACAGAGTTGACGCCCGGCGAGCGAAAACATCAGTTTACCAACAAATGTTGACGTGTGTGGACGTGTTTGCAACTGTTTATAAACATGGCGATAGTGTGGAGCAACGATAAAATTATGCAATGAATAGAATTATTTCAATCAAAACCGTTACTATGGGCGTATTAAGCGTTATACATTAGACACAGAGAACACAACAACAGTACTTCCTCGGGCAACACTTTAATGCAGACTGGCGTGTGTGGACAATCCATAACAAAGTTTCCACCAGCATTCTCGCCGTTCATCAAAAACGTTGATCAACTGTTGCTAAACAAATGTTTACCATGAATACCAGGCTTAATTCGTTCATTTTCGCCATGGCAACCGCTGAGGTGTGGGACGGTGCGTTGTCTTGGTGAAACTGGATTTTCTTTTTCTGCAAATGTGGCCGTTTTTCCGCAAATTCTGCCCTCAGCTTGTCAAGTAATGACGCCTAGTATGCTCCTGTAATTGTTTTTCCTTTTTGAAGATAATCGATTAAAATAACTCCATGACTATCCAGTCCGACAGTTTTTACTTTTTTTGGAGCCGGTTCCCCCTTCGCAGTCCACTGTTTGGTCTGTATTTTTTGTTTCGGTCGTATAATGGTGTATCCAAGATTCATCTACAGTTATTAATCGGCCCTTAAACTAGGATTTATAGAGCTCTGTCTAGATCTGGCGAGTAAAGTCAGACAGTCAAGCAGTTAAAATCGTAATTGTAGCTGTGAATGAATACTCATCGTTAATAACGGCACAGTTTCCTGTATACGAGTGTCAGAAGATATTAAGGCTGGTGTGCACTGACATTTAACCGATGGTTAAAATAATATAATATAATCGCGAAGCGCATAAGGAAGGTAAATACTGCTCTGTTAGATATAAAACTACAGGACAAGTGCAAAACAAATAAGGAAAAGTACAACAATAATAAAATGTAATGCACAGGTAGACTAAGAAAGAGATAAGAAGCAGTTTTCTTAACTTTGACTAAATATCTATATCGTGTCCAAAGATATATTTTGTTTTTGACAAGTTGATTATTGATCAATTCGTGATAAATGCAAAATTACTTTTTGAATCTCAATAATGACGTGTGTTTTAAATTGAAATAATATGATGACGATAGTTTATAGTCTACGCATTATATGACTTACAGAGCGGCACTACTACGTCGCTTGCATGTTTGGAACAATGAAGTACGACAATTGTGACATATGACATTTACTGTCAAAAATGTGCAACTTGATGGGCATACAAAGGTCAAAAAGAAAATAAATCTCTAGACACGGCAGAATGAGAAAAAATAGCAAAAACGTTTCAAAATCAAAACCCATCCTTTAAGCATTAAACAAATGTGGAAAAAAAACTGAAGAGAAAATTGGATTATTGAGGGAAACTTACGCCGCAATATACGACTTCCATATAAATCATACAAAGCAATTTTAAAATCGTTTAAAATTATTATAATAGAAATAAAGGCGTTTTTTATTTTATTTGGATACTCCTTTAAAAATCCTTTTTAGGCCAAATCAGTCAATAATTGAAATAAGTCTATTACTTTTTTTTATTGCAGGAGTTCAGCAGACAAACAGACGGCCCACTTGATGGAAAGCGGTTACCATCGCCTATGCTGCTCTCTCTCTTAATCCCTTAAGACTGGAACCTAGTCACTAATGCCGGAACACAAGTCAAGACTGTTATATATATATATATATATATATATATATATATATATATATATATATATATATATATATATATATATATATATATATATATATATATACTCTAGCGCAGGAATGACAGCCATTCAGTTGGGAAAATACCCTACCACCTGGCTGTGGGTTGTTTTGTCGCCTCTTACTACAGGCCGCCCGGCCGCAGGAAATTGTATTCTTTCTCCGTTCCTGCACGGATATAATTTTTTTAAGCTCTGCAAAAAATATTTTAAATAAAAACAAATATAAATAAAAGATGAGAAGAGTAACTTGTAGCGCTATCTACTCATGTTTTAAGTACCTTTTAGTCTAGTTTAATTATTTTTATTAGATGCTTGTCATTCTTTGATTCTTTAATATTTCCATAAAGTATGATGCACATGCAATAACATTACAAAAAATAAAACAAAAAAGCAAATGACACTAAGCGTATAATTATCAACGTAAAAAAATAATTACACTTAACAAATAAATAAGGCAAATAAAATCCTTAAAATTAACAAAAAATAAGTAATAGCCTTAAATAAACATATGTCTGTACCATGAGTTCTTATTATGATTTTAAATTGTTACTAAAAATGTTTAAAATTTTGCAAATACAAACATTACTGAATATAATAATAACAATTCAAGCAGACAAACACATTGTAAATCCCCATGCTAAGCAAGTGACGCTTGTGTTACGGATAACATATCGAGGGCTTCGTAACAAATGGGCGTACAGACAAAAGTGCAGTTTTTTTATTTTTTATTGCAGGAGTTCAGCAGACAGGCGGACGGCCCACTTGATGGAAAGCGGTTACCATCGCCTATGGACATTTGCAACACCAAAGGTGCTACAAATGCGCTGATGCTCTCTCAAGGGAGACTGGAACCTGGTCACTAATGCCAGAACACAACTCAACGTTGTTATGGCGACATACTCTAGACCAGCGGTGGTAGCCATCCAGTCGGGCAAATAACCTACCACCTGGCTGTGGGTTGTTTAGTCGCTTTTTACGACAGGCCACCCGGCTGCGGGAAATTGTATTCTTTTACCGTTCCTGCACAGATGAAAGTGCAGTTTTAAACAAGGGACAAAATTGCGAATAAAACAAAACTGGTTGATTGTATAAGGCTGAAATTTGGAATATCCTTCTTTTTAGGTACACTTGAATACTGGTAAGACTCTAAATTGCAACATGCATAGATTTTAGTAAACAACAAACAAATGGCATTTTTGCGTATACGCCCGTTTGTTATGATATATATGACTACTCTGGTACCGATCTCAGATCATAGTAAACGGCGGAAAGTTCGTTTGTATACTCACATAACTCAGTTGTGTTTTAAAACCAGTGTATAGCAAGAAGTTTTACACAACAGCGCAAAAATATCTCTTAAGCCAGGGCTTCAAATACCGCCAAAAATATATTATCGTTGATTATGCTAATTCCAGATATCGGTAAAATATAACGTTGTTTCTAGACCATTTTACCGTTAAATAAATATATAGTCAATACAAAATTTAACGATTATTTTACCGTTATACGACGTTTTGTTATCATCGTTGCTCACGTTCATTGTTTTTTTAAATGAATGTCTGTTTCTTTTTTTGACTTAGCATTTACTGATGTATAGTGCTTGTCAAAACAAGTAAAGTCTTTAACGTAACATATATACCATTTCGAAAATATTTATTAAGTTTATTGGGAGCGATACCACATTCTGATAGACATTATTTGTTTTGTCAAGCACAACACATCAGAAAATGCTAAGACAACAAATGCAAAACCTTCATTAAAAAAAAAAATGAAAGTTGATAGGTTTTTAAACTGCACACCTGAGATAGATCGTAACAGAAAATCATTATACAGTCACTTCCACTGTAAATGTAAAATGAATCTTTTATATAATTATAGCTTAAATATTACATGCATTATATCTTATAGGGCATAAAAAACGCTAATACTATAAAAATATATAGATTTTCATAAGGGTACTTTTGCTACAACTACGGAACCCTAAAGATAAAAATAGAAGAAGTACTAAACAAGGCTGACTGAGAAAATATTAAGTTTTTGTATTTTATTATTGCTACATAGAGAAGTAAAAAAGTATATTATTGCTTTTAAAAAAAATACTTTAAATTAAGTCTAAATCAAAATTTTAATTTTACTTTTTTTATTGTAGGATGAAATAAATAGTATAAAGTGAATAAATACAATAAATTGCTCTCAAATTATTAATACTAAAAAATGAATAATACTCAATAAAACTGGTTGTTTCAAATAAGAAAAATACTTTGTGAAATATTTAAGTACTAAAGTATTTTTTATTTAACATAACAAGGTACTATTACCATGAAATCACTAATATCTTATAACAAAAAATATTCTATAATTAAAAGTACATATAATTTTGTGCCTATTTATATACAATATTGCATTTTTTTACTTTTAAAATGAAAGTACAAGCTAACTTTGAAAACAAAAATCCACGTCTATATAACTCCATGCCACATCAACTTAAAGTATGCGCCAAATTTATGATCATGAAAGTTCTCATTTTTTTATCATCCCAGTTCAGACTCAATAATAAAGTAATGAAAAAGAAACAAGCGCTATAATTAATCAAACAAAAATAAATAAATAAAAAAGGCGAAATGGAAACATAAAGTTAGTAGGCGCATGCGTTTTAGTTTCAATGTGGCACCAAGCTTGACAAAACTTACAAAATATCAAGTCACTACAAAAAAAAAATATAAATAAATAATACACACTAAGGCCGTTGTAATCTAGAAAAATATTCAATCGCAAATCAACGTTTGTGACAATGATCATTTAATTAAGTACCTACCTTCTCCGAACAAGTTTATATGTATTACATATAGAAATATAACAAAAATCGAATTTCTATGAAACATTCGTAATTTTATTATTAAGACGTGTAATACAGATTTATCGTTACTAAATTCTATCAATTTATATCTTCGAAAACGTGGTACTATTTCGCGAGCAAAAAAGTGAACTCCATTTCGGTACCCCTGGGGGCTAAGCAATAAATAGCTCGAATATAAAACATACTAATTCCAGAATGACTATCGATACTGTGCCCCTTTTTAAAACTTTGATTTACTTTTTCGAAATACTAAAATATAAAAATATCACGAGAATGTTTTTATTGAACGATAAATAATGTTTTTTTTTTTAATTTTATTTCAAAGCTGTTTTTCTCGGTCTATTTCAAATAAAACGGCAAGGGCGAAAATTTCGTAAATAGAGCAATAAATATTATTTTATTATTATGAAATCGTAACTGGATAACATACATTTTTATTTAATTTAAAATAATATTTATTTCATAGGAAAGTTTACGCTACGGATTACGTTTTGTAGACGTGTCAGCCGTACCGTCTTATTTGAAATATACTTTCAAGACGTTATAATATAAATAAAAATTGTTTGATTTTACGTTAAAGCTATTTTAATGTTGATACCCTGCTAATATCATCCCTTTTCATTGTAAACAGTTACAATTATGTTTGGCAATAAATGCCAATATGTAAAATGATTAGAGCCTAAGGTGAACGAAGGTACCACACTGTCATGTGTTATTCCATTTTACCGATCATCGTCTCAAGCGTCGTTTTCCACGTGGGTTTAAAAAATACGGACGTTTAAGATAATAAAGAAAGAGTTGAAACCTGTTAAAGGGTAAACAGAGAATTTCAGAAATGAAGTCCCACGTTTTTGTTACATTATTAGTAACCATGGAAAAATATCACCCAGTTTAAAATTGAAAATCGAAGTGTTCCCTGTCATTCTTCTGTCACATTTTGATACAGAAAATACCACCAAAACTTTAAACTAACATTTATGGTCTTTTAGGTCAAGCCAGTTAATGATTGAAAAATTTGACCACATTTTTCCAAATTCGTTACTGTGATCACGACTGCTGTAAAATGATCAAAACGCTAAATTAGACTGAAAAACTGTTTAAATAATATTAACTTTTACGTTATATTTCAAATATAGTAGATATACGATAGTACGGGGACTTAACAATGTTTTGTCAATATTTTCTTGTATTAATTTATAGTAATAACTGACCACGACTATATCTCCCAATTAACGTATATAAATAAACCACAATACAAGGTTCAACTCATGCCAATGATTTTTTTTAACTGTAATATAATTCACAATAAAAGATTGACGAAGCGCCATTCGCGTCACAGAAAGCATTATTTTTATTTTTTCACGGTTTTTATTTTATTTCTCTGTTTTTTATCGAACGCTACGCACGTGCAAACTAAGCATGCGGTGACTTTCTCTGGTGCCTCTGCAAAACAAACAAATAAATGATGACACTTCCTGAAGATGGCAGCACATGCAACGGTCCGGTTGGTGTTTATATGCATACATTATTCGCCCCAGTCATTTTAAACTGTATTCTGCTAATAGTCTTAAGGAATTATAGGTAAAATACAATATAAATTAAGCTCCCTTCGTTGCATTTGTCTATAATTTATGTATATTTTGATGTAAATAAATTTCTTAAGAAACAATAATTTTTATATTTAACATATTTCCAGATCATCAGGTATTGTATTATCATAAAAGCAACACATTTCGAACGACAATCTCTTGCTACAAAAATCCAACAAGACTATATGGCACCACACGTGTCTATTATTACTTTTTTTATTCATACTACACTTCCACTGGAGAACATTTACTCCACAAATATAAAAACATTTATTTTTATTTAAAATACTATTTTTTATACAAAATATTATTTTTTTATAAAAAAATATTAATTTTTATAAAAATATCTGCTTATATTTTTTTTTATTAAGTACTCAAATTTATTCAAAATTTTATATGTTTTCTCATTTAATATAGATTAAGTGAGCCAAACTTAGTCTTATGTTTATAATTTTATACGCATATAAACATCAACCTATGAAAATGAGACAAATACAAAAAAAGCTAAATGACACACCTCCATCCAATGATTGGCACCCTACAATTTATTTCAAATATCAACAAATCTTAATATGTTTTTAATTTTGTAGCCTTACAATGACATTAGTAATACCTTGAATGAATTGACATGGTGCCAATATTTGAGTGGCGTTGCCAAGAACGATATAGTTCATCCTAATATGCAAACAATAGAAACAAACAATTTAACCACAAATACATGCAATGGTATGAATAATAGTATAGTACCCCCATATTTTAACTAGTATGTTTGGTAATTATTGCAATTATTGAAGTGAAACTTCTTTAGAATCGTGATTTGAAACTTAAAAAAGCCAGCGAGAGAATGAGATACGAGTTTTACATTATACAGCACAGATTAGAGAGTCAATAATACCGATGGTCAAACATAGGTCTAATTTGGACCGAAATAAAATTGATAATAATATATTGCCTGTGAATATATTCTCAGAGGTCTCACTTCTGCGTGTGAACTGCACATACATACGCAGTATTTTTTTTTAATTTGCTACATCACTCAAATACACATAGCGGTACAGTTAGTGGAATAGAAAAACTGCCCATCTGTCCATTTACGCAACTTTGTGTCGGCGGGACAAATCAATAAAAAAAAATGCCTGTCTGCTTTTTCTTTTTCAAATGAGGGCTAAATAAGTAAAAAGAAAAAATACAACTAGCCGTGCAGCTTGGCACGCCTTACGTTGGAATCAACAGAATACCGAAATCGGGCAATAATACGATTGAAACGATAGCGTTCGGCGATTTCGACGAGATAGTAATAAAAGAAATGGGCCCCAGGTATATACCACCTTCATAACATAAGGTTTTTTTTTTATAATCTTTATTTACTGGAAATCTAGAAAATTATTTCAACACTTGTTGTCGACTATGATTTTATATGTTCTCGTAAATCAACTCTTGATATACAGAGGACCACTTCGCACCTAATACATACTTGCCTTGCATAATCTGATAGTTTTGATAATTATTTAACATCATCTCACTCGAACACCGAAAGCATCGAGTCGCAAGCACATTGAAGTTTATTCACTAATATTCATTCTTTTTTTTTACTGGAGTGGGGGGGGGGGAACGGGGAGGGTCTCAGTTTTGCACCCCTACGCCCAACATGGTTAAGACGTCCCTGGATTTACACATGATTAGAAAGGCTCAGAAACTTTGCCTGGAAGAGATTTTAAGCAATAAGGCCGTCCGATGCACAATACTTTATAGTTTTAAACACAATAAAGCTTGTTACTTTTATCATGTTCACATTATGAAGAATAGAAATAACCCTAAATAAAATTAATGAATACTACCCAAATCTTTCTCATTTAGTACCAAAAAACTTTACAATACACTACCACAACTTTAGCAAAAAAAATAAATTAAAAACCATCTACACGAGTTCTAATAAATACTACCCGCATTTGAAATAAACTAACCGAACGAACTCTTTAAAAATAACTACCAAAAATCTATAAATATTATTGTCAAAATTTAACAAGAAAATATCAGGGAGCCTGAAGCGGCCGCTTTCGAAGACGCTTATGACGATTATGAATAGTATCATAATGAAGTGGAACATTATGCTTAGTCTTACAACTACCAGTATATCTAGACACGTGCCAATTTCACTAACGAGCGACCGTTCAATTGCTTCACTATCAGTTAAAATTTGACATAAACTGCATACACCTAATGTCAAAATTGTAACGGCAGTGAGGAATGAAATTGAATGAATAGTAAGATATAGGGCCGTTTTAGGAGCCCAGATATCTATATAAAATTAAGTTGAAACATTTTACCTCGCCGTCGTCGATGTCGTCCGTCAGTCCGTTGAATGTAGTACTTCTCGACGACCACCCGTTCGCGTTGCTGGATGTCGACGAATCTACACCTGAGAAGTATAGGAGATATCTTTTGAGACTAAGGGGCTGTTTGTAGGTGAAATGGGAACTCCGTTCGGGCTGTAAGTACGTGAGCCTACAGCCCGGACAGAGGTTTTAGTGGGTATCCCCAACCGTGGTGTGGCAATTAGAGTTGCCACGAATATTCGGCTTCACTCGGTATTCGGCCATTTTTTCAACTATTCGTTATTTGGCCGACTATTACATAGTACTCGGCCAAGCCGAATATTCATGGCCAAACTACATAGTATTTGGCTGAATGCCGAATAGTCAAAATAGTGGCCGAATACAGAATAGATCTGAATATTCGTGGCATCTCTAGTGGTAATAACATTCCTGCGGGGATGCTAGTGCCATCCACCCCGATGAAATAACCTCCCCCCCCCCCCCCCACGGTGGTTTTTTCCTCAAGTGCTTTTCGTCTGATTAAAAAAAGTGAAAATAGGAACAAAGTGAGTAGCATCGTGTTTCGTACGATGAGTGAGAGAATTCCGTTGGCCAAATACAATTCCCAAGTCCCCTTATTCCATCGTCTTTATCCCATGCTAAAGGCTGGAAACACTTTGGTTTCGCCCATGGTTCTGCAAATGTCTCTAGGCGACGGTAACTGTTTTTCATAACGTAGACCGTTTGACAGTTTCGAAAAAGTCTCGGTCTCTATGGCTAAATCCAAAACTCTCGGGGTCGATTTTGATGAGAAACGAAGCGGTATTAAAACGGTTTCGAAAAATGAACTACCCTAGTCAGCAAACGAAATAGCAGATTTTGTAAAAAAAAAAAACACAAATGTATAATTACATCGATCCCTAGTATAGCTTGCAAGAATTATTTTTAACAAAATGTTCTATTGCGAAGATCGAGAGCTTTGAAGTTAAACAAACGACGGAACTTGATGCAAGCTAACCGTGAAGCATTTTCTCCTGACCTGAGGTTCAGAGCTCGGACTATTACTACTAAAAAAAAAGCGACCGCAATAATAGATATCATATATATTTAAAAGTTAGTTATTTACTTGATCCATTGCAGCCCGATGATCCAGACGATCCCGATGAATTTGATGAAACAGCTTTGATAACAGTCTTTGAACTCATACTTCTGTAAAATAAAGTAAATAAAATATAAAAAAAAACGTAGAAATAGCTATTGCGTAGGTACTAGTTTTATAAACGTACAATCAGCAATACAATTGTGGACAGTAAAAAAATACTAACTTAGAATCGCAAGTCGTATTAGGCGGTCTTGGAGGCACAAAAGCATCTACAACAACCTGCTCGGTGCCTTTGATTTCTGCTCGGCAGAACGGACACCCCTGGCCATCTGAATCCTGCAAAGATATTGTCACTTGAAAACCTCTGTACCTGTAGTTAGCTTTTTCTTAATATGTTAATATTATTGTTACGAGTTACAGGACTCGAATTGAAATGAAATGCCGTTGGAATTCCTATAGAGTTTATTAGAACTGTACAAACACGTACAAATAAAACTGGATGCAACCAGCTCACATTGCCCGATTCAATGTAATTCAACAGGCGCAAAGTCCGTCACTATATCGCTAATCGAAAGTACTACACACGTCTTACTCGTATCGTAGTCGTCGCTTGACTGCCCAACCCCTCCGTTCGGGCATTGTTTTATGTAATAGAACAAAAAATCGGGTTAGCCGAGTTAATCCCGCACACCTGGCAAGCTTCGACGCAATGCAATAAAAACAAGGATTGATTCGTTCGACACTAATGACAGCCATAAAATAAGTACGATAACAATAGGATGTTTTCAAATTTTAAAAATGAAGCAACCAAAAGAATTCCTAAATCATAGAATACAGTAAACTGCGTTTTTACGACATACAGGTGTGCGGTTTTTGTTGGTATGTAACTTTATATTATATGGTTTAAACATAAAAATATTTTACTGTACACAAGCCTGCCTTTGGATTCTCCTCTTCTCGCTAAACTCACCGGTTTGCTGGAAGAAATCTTTTTTTTTGGGTTAGGCTCGCTTTTGTATATCGCCACTATTTTATTGTTGTGTGTGTAGTTTTTCGTGTACAATAAAGAAATTCGTCGTAATCTCTTTCCAGATTCTAAAATAGCAGTAAAATCCACATAATTTCGTCCTGTCCATACATCACAGTCTTTACATAAAGAATAAATTGTCACTAATGTTAAATGGCACATTGATAAACATAAGAGCAAAGGTAGATAAAAAAGGAAATGGATTGTATGAAGGATGACAAACAATGAGTTGTGGTGTACGAAACGAAACGAAAAGAAGATGTACGCCAGAAGAAAAATGAATATGAAAGGAAAATATGTAGTAAATACAAAAAGTAAATAAGAAAGATGGCGTTTGGTATTATCATTTGTGGAATGTGGATGTGGCAGTTGCACTCACATATGTATAAATCATATATAAAATATTAAAATGCATAATACATTTAACATAAATATTAAAGAGTATGGGTCAAACAATAGAACCTTGAGGCACACCGTAACGAATACAACTAATACTCACAATCTGCCACGCAGTAAGGCACGGTGTACACAGCAAATGGCCGCACGGCTCTATCCTTATGTCTTTATCGTTTTCCGCACATATTTTGCAAAGTTGGAACGTACTTCCTGTAATTGCAAATAAACAATATAACAACATAGAATTACATGTATATAGTTTTCATAGATAGAAAGATATCACTTTATTGTACACCATTACAGAAAACTTACTAACTAGTAATAATCTAATTGGGTACAAAGGGCGGTCTTATCGCTAAAAAGCGATCTCTTCCAGACAACCCGTGGCAAGAATATTCTGATAAGGAGTGGCGATGGTGGTATACATAATTATTGTACGATTACTTACATTTTAATAATAAATATACAACTATCTATATATACAAATATACACATAAGTTATATACATATACAAGATATGGTAATAATATGCAACTATTTAAACATAATAAACATATAACTATATGCAATATAATATCTACTAATTTTATAAAATTATATATCACTATATTGCAGATAGAATTTCCTGACCAAGTTCTTAAATGTTGTTAGGGATTTTGCTTGTCTGACAGCAACAGGCAATGAATTCCAAAGTTGGACAGCCTTAACCGTGAAAGAATTATTGAAGAACGTTGTATTATGAATAGGAGTAATAAGTCTATGTTGACTGGAAGGGCGTAAATTGTGACAGCAAGAAATAAATTCGAAGCGTTCTTTAAGGTACTGTGGAGTATTAGAGATGTATAAAATACTATAAAGCAATGAAAGAATGTGAGTATTCCGGCGAAAACGAATTGGCAACCACTTAAGTTTTTTTTCGAAATTCAGAAACGTCATACTTGCGTATCTCATAAAAAACCAACACACAAATGAGAGATGGGGACAAATGTAAAGTTTAACCAAAGAAGAGATGGCCGGATTGTGTGAAGGACGACATGATGATTTGTGATGTAACAGCGAATATAGGCCAGCATAGAGGAGTGTGGAAGGAAAAGATATATTGTGCAAGGCCATTGGTAGACCAATTGACTTTCCTTGCATTGAGTTTACGTCATATTTTAATAATTAGTGAGGGAAATGAATATAATTATTGTAAAGATATGATATTTAAATCTAACACTAGTCATGCTTTAAAATAGATTCCTTGTTGAGAGAAAGATTAAATATTATATAATAAAGATTACTTGGTGGTAGGGCATTTGGGCATTCCTTACAGAGAGCTACCAACCCTGGTCTAGGATATGCTGCCAACACAACCTTGAGTTGTGTTTCGACATAAGTAGTCAGGTTCCAGTCCCCCTCTTCGAGGCTCTGGTGTTGCAAAAGTCCACAGGCGACGGTAACCACATTCAGGTGGACCGTCAGTCTGCCTGGTCTAATCATGCACTAGTAAAAAAGAAAACTCACCCATTTCACAATACAACTCGTATTGTTCTTGAGTGACAGTGATATGATCCTCAGCTGGCGATATAATTGCACTACTCAAGTCTGGATTGATATCACGACCGTCCGGATATAAATAGCTGGAATATTTATTAAAAAGGAAGTTTAGAAATTAATAGAACACCACACTATTCGCGGAATTTCTAGATTTCAAAGTTATTTATTTAATGTTTTTGGAGTAATACAATACAATACGCGCAAAAGTTAAATGCGCTTCGAGTGAAGTTAGTTCCCTGATCTTGTACAAAATCAGTCAAATACTAACATTTATTTTAACTTCGTGTGTTGTGCGAAAGAGATGGTATACGAGTTCGCATAGCTGCCGAGTGAAAGCGCGACATTCTGCCTTCTCCACTTTGTCTGCGAGCCTTATAACTTTCTTTTGCGCAATGCCGTGTATGAACTTCAAGGACGCATTTAAGTACTGCTCATACATCAGCAAATACCTAATGTAACGTCACTTACATGGAATAATTTATTGCTACATAAAAAGAAAACGGAAAAGAAAACGGAAAACCTTCGAAGCTACGTCTACGAAAATGTTTAGGTTTTACTTATTTTCATATAGCATTTAATACGCGCACTCACTCGCGCATGCTCACACACACACACACACAGACACACTCAATCGCAATCAAATACACTATCTAATGACGTTTAAATGTAATTTAAAATTTCATTTCATTTTTTGTTTGTCAGTGCCTAGGTTTACCTGGGGGTAAATAAAACTACTTACAATCCCTCTCTATATCCGTCCAGCAGCGCTTGAACCAAACTTTTATTCTGTGGGATCGTCTGCAGTATCTCACCGTCGACCGTCACGTAACCTATCGCCCATTGACCTAATCTCGTACATGATAACCTAAAAACAATAATATAATTATCTATAATTTTGATTGCTGTAGCCCTACGTGTCAAGTTCTTTTTTATGGCTTTGTTTTAAGACCTTTAAGCTATGTCTGTTTTGGATATTCAGCACTTCACAGGTTTTTATAATTTTTGAAAGTGTTTGTATTTATATAGCGGATAGAAACACCTTTTGTACTTTAATGAATCACACAAGTGGCGGGGGGCATAATTTAAGTCCAATTCACTTAACTTGCAAGAATTAAACGCTGTAATGGAAAATAAGTGATCAACGTCACATAATGGATTGAAACAGAAATCACAATTTGTATCATTTGTAATCTTCAAACGAATGCCCCATTTTACGGCGATTTATTGTGGTATGTTGTCAAGTTTTCGTGAACAGGTATAGTATTCAACGCTCTCTAAGGCATTACAGGTCATTAGTAACTAATGATGACCTGTGCAAGGTCGTCGATGGGATTGTAGAAGTGGAGGCCCCGGAAGAGGTTTACATCCAGCAGTGCATTAACAGCTGCAGCTTCGTGATCTAGAATGAGAATATTCCACTAATTTCTTACCAAGACTGTATCCTGCCAATTAAAGGCTTTAAGTTGTCCACGCAGGTCAGCCTCCACTACGTTACTCCAACGATTTCTATCTAAGACGATCAAGTAACTGGTTAGTGTCCACCAGTTGTCATCATTACCCCTAACGGATCCCCTTATTCATTCGTAGTCATTCGTTATAATAAACGCTATGAATAAGATGGATTTGGCCACAGCCAATAACTATAAAGTTACCCCAGACTGTACCCGAGCATGAGAAAGTTCAACGTAAAACGAATAGCAAATCGACTTCACCTGTCTTACCTAAATACATAACTGCCAGCCTTGTGTATGTACTTCTGAAGTCTCGCTTTGACCTCGTCGTATGTTAAGAATGCGACGTAGCCAGGATGCGTTACAGCGAGGAGCTGCCAATTCCGAAGAAGCGTACTCCACGGTTGAAATAACCTGGAACGGCACAGAATTCAGTACATCTAAGTCTGATATTAGACGGATCAACCAAATTAATGCAATTATTTGGGATCGGCTCAATATGTTTTAACCTTCCGTAATTCTCTATTCTGGCATACGCCTTCTGTCACACCACAAATCATGTCATTTTTACACAACACTTCCATCTCTTTTTTGGTTACGTAAAATGTAACGGTAGACGTTACATTTTACGTAACAATCATCCAGTTTAATTTTTTTGTCTCCTCATTACATGCTCATACCACCTTAATCTTCTCTCTCTCTCTTTTAGTCACGGGTGCAACTGTCAAAAATCCCCTTGTGTACTCACTTTAAGCCTTATCCTTTTTTGTAACACCACACATCAATCTGAACGTTCTCATTTCAGGTGACTGGAGACGTTTGACTTCGGACGACTGACTAAATAGGGCATGTGACAAAAACAGAATATACTCCGATTTTTAATTACCTGGACTAAGATGACAGCTGCAATTGACCTTTTTTATGTTGCAAGCTTGCAGTAACTCGCCACAGAGTTGAAGTCTATAGAATTTCTAAATTAATTTTGTAGGATTTAACTTACAGTGGTGAGTTGTTGATTCAACCGCCGCTGTCATTTTAGTCCAGGTAATAAAAAAATTGAACACAGACGTATTTAGTTGTTAGTTCATTTTTACTCTTTGTTAGATTATATCTTAAAATCAATATTTTTCTTCTTTCTATTAGGCATCATGCACAATGCTGCTTTCAGGCGAGAATTTTAATGTTTTTACATTACTTCATTTATGATCAACAAATTCTTGAAAATTATTCTTACCTAGTGAACACGTCAAACTCAAAGTTTGAGATGAAATCGTTGCATGTTAGATCTATTGTGGTCTTCAGTGCCATTGTCTCCAACCCGGATGATATTGGGTGCACATTGTTTAATTCTTCGCGAAAATGCTTCCACGGCACCAGGGTACTGTAATGGAGAAAAATATATTGATTAATGCTTCATATTAGAAAAATTGTTATTTTGTTACAATTATCAACAGCGGAACTATGAAGTTCTGGTGCTGATAGATGTGCGAATAAATACGCTTACTTGCTCGCACGTCTATCAACCGCTTGACTTGTAAATTATATCTCAGTCGAAATTTCCGCTATCACGGCTTTTAACGTCGCCTATAGACGTTTGCAACATCAGGGGCTAACCAACGCCTTGCCAGCCAGAGGGGGTGGGATAAATTTTTATCAGTGCAGAAACGGAGAAGGAATACAATTTCCTGTAGCCGGGTGGCCTGTCGTAAGAGGCGATAAAACACCCCACACCCAGCAGGTGGTAGGGTATTTGCCCGTCTGGACGGCTATCACCCCTGATCTAGTGTATGCCGCCATAACAACCTCGAGTTGTTTTCCGGCATTAGTCGCCAGGTTCCAGTCTCCTTTTAGAAAGCGACTGCATATTGGTAGCACCTTCGGGGTTACAAATGTCTATAGGCGATGGTAACCGCTTTTCATCAGGTGTGCCGTCTGCCTGTCTGCTGAATTCATATATACATACTACAATTACAAATAGGAGTTCCCCATCCAGGCAACACATTATAGTAGTGAGACAATCTGTACTATAATGTAGTGGGGATTTTCTTCTAACATGTTACAGGTAGCATTGAAATTGTAAATCTAAACGCAACCCTTCTTCACATCCCATGAATGTATGTACAAACACGTACAGCCAGACGGACGACATTTGCATATACCTATGTGTTATGGGCATTGTTGATATGATTCAGCTGTGCGGTGAAACTGTTTCCGACCAACTACAACGAATATTATTTAAAATAAGTTTCTTTAAAAGTATTTGCTTTATTTTTTTTCTTATTACTCTGCATACTCTATTTATTTATTCCTACGTTAAAATTATGTTAAAGTTATTGCTCTGAATAGATTATGTACCTACTAATATTCTATACCGGTCACAAGAAAATAGACATAGATTAAGATGTGGTCACGAAAATCCGTGCTGAGACGGAATGACTTGCCGCTAAATATGTTTAAAGAACTTTCAATACGTTTTGAGCAAAACGTATTTAGGCAGTTTAATAATTATAATAACGTTATAAGCTACAGGACTCGAATTAAAATAAATGCTGTTAGAATTACTATAGAGTTTATTAGAACTGTACAAACACGTATAAAACAAATACAAATAAAAGTGTATGCAACCAGTTCACACTGCACGATTCCATGCAATTCAACACGCGCAAGTCTGTCACTATATCGCTAATCGAGTGTACTACAAACGTCTTACTCGTATCGTAGTCGTCGCCTGACTGCCCCACCCCTCCTTTCGGGCATTGTTTTATACTGAACTATATAATACCGACAAAGGGGCCCCGTTCACGCACATCTGGCAAACTTCGACGCAATGCAATAAAAACAACACGACACTAATTACAGTCATAATTTTATTTAAAGGCGATCGTTATGCAAGCGGCCCTGTCTTAATGTAACATATCTAGCTAAAAAAAATATATAACTTAATATAATTAATATAATTCATTCTATTCTTATACTTTTTAAGTACAGACGGTACATTGCCGCTGTGGACACTCGACTCAAATCAATACCTGAGCCGCATGAAATGACATGCGGCATTCATAGATTTTTCTTCAATCAAATTGATTACATATTGTGAAAGTGCAGATATTTCGTTTTAACGTGAGGATTTGGAATAAGCTCCCAGCTGAGGATTCCCTAGAGCGCTATGATATTTTAGATTTATGAAACTGTGTCATATGTATTATTAAGTACATATGTGTATACATACATAATATGTATATATATTAAGTAGATAAATAGATAACACTTTATTATACACCAAAACAACAATGAACTTAAAGATTAAAATTATATCTAGTTGTGTAAAAAGGGCGGTCTTATCGCTAAAAAGCGATCTCTTCCAGACAACCCCAGGAATGAACGATAATGGCGAACATCACGGGAAAACCACTGAACGGATTTAAATAAAACACGATTTACAGCTAGCTAATATTCAGGGGCATAACTTCCAATAGTTTTATCTCAATAAATGATGTTTCCATAAAATTATTTTATTATATATTACAATATTGTTACATATGGACAAAGAAATGCGCACCTGGTTTATTACCCTGCCTGCATTTGGAATTATTTTAATTAGACAATAGCCTATTGTTACTGTTTTCGACTTTGTTGGATGTTCGCAGGAATAATTAACCAGGTGTGCAGATTACGTTTTCTTGGAAAAACTCAGTACACGCAGTCGATTGTTGTATTATACAGTTTACTATATAACAATACCCAAACAGAGGGGTGGGGCAGTCAAGCGACGATTACGATACGAGCAAGACGTAGATTCGATGAGCGATATAGTGACGGACTTTGCGCGTGTCATTGAATCGTGCAGTTTGCACTAGTAGTGTCTAGTTATATTTGTACTTATGTTATACGTGTTTGTATCGTTCTAATAAACTCTATAGTAATTCCAACGGCATTTTAATCCGAGTTCTGTGTAGCTCGTAACAATATATATTATTATTTATTATTAAAATTAGCTAAATAGATGGCGCTGCAGCCGAGTTTTTTCAAATCACTAACAAATAAGTTAATCTTCAAATCAGGGTGGCTTCGATTCATCCCTATATTTTTCTAGAGTATAAGTTATATAATGTTATGTATAAGGTATATCGAAGGCTTCATAACATATAGGCGTATACACAAAAATGCCATTTTATTGTTGTTCACTAAAAACTATGCATGTTCCCATTTAGAGTCTTACCAGTATGCAAGTATACCTAAAAAGAAGGATATATCAAATTTCAGTCTTATACAATCAACTAGTTTTGTCTTATTAACAATTTTGTCCCTTGTGTTAAACTGCACTTTTGTCTGTACGCCCATTTGTTATGCAGCCCTCGATATATTTACCTATACTCTCAATATCGAGAACTGACGTAGTTACTTTATATTCCGGAAAATGGAATATTATCCGGGATAAAATTAATATAATATAATTAATATTTTTGTCGGTTAAAAAAAATAATTTCGATCAAAATCTATAGCTAATCTGAGCCCATAACTCTATGACTCATCCTCCCCAGTTGCAATATGAACCTTTGTCGCGTTATGCTTGCATCATAAATGGTGTTGTTTGCATTAGCCGTGAGCCCAATAGTTCTCGCCAACACCTTATATGCGAAGCAGTCCTGACTTGAGCAATTTCAACACCAACAAACTAACAATAAATATCAATAAGCAATACGATTCGTTAAGTATTATTCCTAGTAGACTAAATAATCTGTACTTAGTATTGTTACAACTCAGGTCCCAACAAAAACAAAATCCACCCGCATATCTGTAACAAAGCACATTTATTACCCGTCAGCATTTGAACTAATAACATTGAAACTATTGTAATTCTTTTATGATTGTCTTTTATTGTTTACTTATTGGCATACGGCCAATTGTTATATTGTAATCATTAGCCAGGTGTTAAGTACAAGCTGATTCTAGGAAATTCGGTCCACGCTGTCGGGTGGACATATTGCATTTGTGCAGTATAAAACAATGACCCGATGGAGGGAGGAGTCAGTCGAGTCGAGCGAGAACCACGACACAAGGCGCGACGTGTATCTGTGGATCATTCGGTAATCTATTAGTGACGAACTTTGCGCGTTTTATTGAATTACAACCTTCTGCATTACGTTTGAATTTATTGTGTTCGGTTATATTTGTACCTGTGTTATACGTGTTTGTTTAGTTCTAAAAAACTCTATAATAATTCCAACGGCATTTTATTTCAAGTCCCGCAACTCGTAATAATATGTATATACACACACACACACACACACACACACACACACACACACACACACACACACACACACACACACACACACACACACATATATATATATATATATATACATATGACAATATACACACAAATATAATTATATAACAGGTTAAGAATTACTATATACCATAGAAAACTAATGCTTCTGAACCTGATTTTTAAAGCATTGTACGGATTTGGTCTGTCTTATAGCAATAGGTAGCTCATTCCAGAGACGCGAGAGAGAGAGAGAGAGAGAGAGAGAGCCCGGGCGTGAGTGATTAAAAAAGCAAGAGGTATGTAAGAGGTGTGTTTATTCTGAATTTATAATAGAAGCTAGAAACGTACAGAAATTAGAAGCGTTCCATGAGGACCAGGAGTAGTTGGTAAAATAACAATAATTATACTATAAAGAAGAGTGAGAGAAAGAAAGAAAGATAAAATAAGAGCATCCTACATTGTGAAGTTTATAATTTAATGTATTAGCTTGAATGATTAAATATATTGTTTCGAGCCGCGAGACTCGAATTAAAATGCCGTTAGAATTAGGTACTATAAAGTTTATTAGAAGTATACAAACACGTATAACACAGGTACAAATTTATCCGAACACAATAGGTCCAAACGTAATTCCATAAAACGCGCAAAGTCCGTCACTTATTAAATGACACACGTCTTGCTTCGCTCGTGGCTATCGCTCGACTGTGTGGTCGCTCTATCGGGCTCGGATTTTATACCTCACAAATACAAATGTGACTGTATTGTAGTCGACCTACTTCGTAACACCTGGCTAATGATTCGACCGCAACGGCCGTAAACGAGTACAAGGAAACAATGGACAGTTTGCTAGAATAATTAGCAAACACATGCCAATAAATAAGTAAACAAAAGAAGATCATAAAAGAATTAGTTCAAATGCCGAAAGGTAATAAAATGTGTTTTTACAGATATGCAGGCGTGAATTGTAACAATATTTAGAACATTGTGCAACAAAAGCCTGCCCTAGCTTTTGTGCCATATTTCTCTCTCCATCCACCACTTGACAATTTTTTGATCTAATTTGTATCTTGTTACAATTATCACGTGATAAAGGTGAAGAAAAACATCGTCGTATGATTTTAGAAAAGAAGAACCCAAAAGGATTCTGCTGTATATTATAAAATAATGTATTCTGTTTATCATTACATCAATAAAATATACTACGACATATTCTAATCTCGGCCCACGTTCGTTTTCAAGGGATTAAACTTCAAACGTATCTAAACGCTTTGAAATACAAACGTTTTGTTCACTTTGAAAAGTATCGAGGCTTAGTTTCACAATAGAAAGAACAACGATTTGCACACACCTTCAGCTCGAGAAAATAAAAAGAACAAATAGTTTCGGATCAAATAAAATCGAATATAACGCCAGGTACCATAGGCGTAAGTATGATATTGTTACATGCCGACAAAGGTGAACGCACACAAGCCTGTCATAAAGCCCAGTTTATTACCTTTCCCATTTAGACTTCTTTTGTCTGTTTTGTGTTTAGAATTTGTAATTAAGAAAAACATTCTAGTTATTGTACTTGTTTTATGGCCGTGATTAGGCAGAACCAAATTTGCTGGTATTGTTTTGCGTCGAGGCATATTGCAGTTGTAGAAAATAAAAGGAATGCCCGAAGGGAGGAGTCAGGCAGTCAAGCGATGATTACCATACGAGCAAGACGTACATTCGATAAACTATATAGTGACGGACTTTGCGCGTGTTATTGAATTGTGCAGTTTGTACTGGTTGTGTCCAGTTATATTTATTTGTACCTGTGTTATACGTGTTTGTATAGTAAATTCTATAGTAATTCCAACGGCATTTTAATTCGAGTTCCGCACTTGTAACAATAGTTTTATGTTAGGTAAATCTAACGTACAAAAATTTGTAATTTACACTTCGGAGGTCTTACTTGCTTTTGCCTACTTTTCTTCTCGACTTCGTGTAACCTTCAGCATTCCTTATTATTATTTCGATGACTAAGTGTAGTAACGTAATATACAAACTCGAACCATTTAGAGATTTATCATAGTTATACGATTGTAAGGCAGCGACTCTCCTGCAGCTTATACACTGTTACGAGTTACGCAGAACTCGAATTAAAATGACTTTGGAATTACTATAGAATTTATTAGAACTATACAAACAGGTATAATATAAGTACAAATATAACTAGACACTACTAGTCCAAATTGCACGATTCAATAACACGCGCAAAGTCCGTCGCTATATCGCTCATCGGATCTACGTCTTGCTCGTATCGTAATCCTCGCTAGACTGCCCCACACCTCCGTTCGAGCATTGTTTTATAGTAAAATGTATAATACAACAATCGACGCACGTTTTTCCAAGAAAACGTAATCTACACACCTGGTTAATTATTCCCGCGAACGGCCAACAAAGTCGAAAACAATAACAATGAGATATTGTCTAATTGCAATTTGTAAACACAAAGTAAACAAGAGAGTTCCAAATGCGGGAAGGGTAATAAACCACATGCGCATTTCTTTGTCGGTATGTAACAACACAATGTCGACATGAACGATGACGTGAGAGCTTCCGCATGATTCCACAGGCCTACCGCAGCATATTCATCTACGAGACTCACAGGTTTTGCTTGTGTCTATCAAACACAAGCCACGCTTCACTGCCCACACTAGCACGACATCGAGAATGAATACAGGACACTTTCAAACTCGGATTAAATAGTTTGCGCACGACAAATTCTACACCTATTACAAGTAAAAAAAAAACAAAAATTAAAAAACTCTTTTTTACTCGTGAAACGGCAACCAAAGCTAAATCATCTACTTGTCAAAAAATATGTTTGTGATAATCCCTTTGTTATTTTCCTAATCGACATAAATAGAGCAAGTAACAAAAGAATTTTGTTCAACACATTTTTCATTGTGAAAAAAATATTATTCGAACAACAAAGCGGCTGATTATTTTTAAACTTTTAAAGCTATTAGCGAGCTTTTAATTCTTTTAATAACCGAGGATTTATATGGAAATTATGCGGGGCACAAGTCTGTGAATTCAATCCAGCAATGCTGTCTCCGCCAGGTCCCGGTAGAAGGCGTAGGCCCAAGAACTGTTGGCTTAACGTACGTTAATGATGACATGCCTACATGTCTCGAAACAACGGATGCTGAGACGATCGCGAACGTAATGATGAATATGTAGTAAAACAGACCTCAGACTCCGAAGCGAAAGCTCTGAACACCACTGGGATTTAACGCTCGAATGATGAATATCAATAAAAAAGGTAAGAAAAAATATTCTATATCTCATCCGTGCAGGAACGGAGAAAGAATACAATATCCTGCGGCCGGGCGGCCTGTCGTAAGAGGCGACAGAACAACCCACAGCCTGGTGGTAGGGCGTTTGCCCGACTGGATGGCTACCACCACTGGTCTAAAGTATGTCGCCATAACAACGTTGAGTTCTGTTCCGGCATAGCGACCAGGTTCCAGTCACCCTTAAAGAGAGCAGCAGCTCATTTGTAGCACCTTTGGTGTTGCAAATGTCCATAGGTGATGGTAACCGCTTTTCATCAACTCCTGCAATAAAAATAAAAATATTCATTATGCTTAGTAGTTTGATGGATAAGTCAACCAGCGCTGATCTTCCGTTAGGGCCATGTCTGTGACATACAAGGCAAATCGTGTAATAAGATATTCGATACATGGTGGATATTCTACCTATAACAACGAATCGCTTTGCATCTCGCTTCATTATATGCACCGCAAAGGAGTGGAACTCTTGGCCGGAGTCTGTCGTTCCCGATACTTATAACTTGTCTTCAAGTCCCGTATGAATAGGTACCTTCTGGATAAGCGTGTTCCATCCTAGACCACATCTTCGCTCCACATAGGGTAAGTTTGTGGTCAAACGCGAACCTATACTACTACTGTCGGGCGACAGAAGTGATAACTTAAACTAATCTAAATTGAACTATTTAATATTGAAATTGTTTAACTTGAGAAAAAGCTTAGATTATTACTGAAAATTTATGTATATAAAAATGATAATGTAAGGAAAGGTTACTTATTAATATAAAAAAATATTACGTTTTAACGGTTTTAAGCGCGGTAATTTATTTGATTTAGGTTTATCCGACGTTTCGGCCGCTTTTCAGTGGCCGAAACGTCCACTATTTTTTTTTTAAATAATATTAAAATGAGTGGAAGGAATCCTTCCACTCATTTTTTTAGAACTAGGCATGTTTGCTGAAGAGTTTGTTGCGCCGCTTCTTCTCTTCAAGCCACAACATGTTGTGAAGCGGTGGTAAATTAGATTAGGCTCCCATAGAGTAAATAATATCCATAAACAAAATTTAAAACTAAATAGTTAAAATGAACAAGTTGGCGGTAGGCTGAATAAAAACTTTGACAATACACGTTTGACAAATGTCATCTTTGTCTTCCGTGACCACGGCCACTGAAAAGCGGCCGAAACGTCGGATAAACCTAAATCAAATAAATTACCGCGCTTAAAACCATTAAAACGTAGTTTTATTATGTGTACAAGTCGCGAAAACTTAAGAAAATATTATAAAAACATATTGATTATAAAATATATTTTATTCTTAGTTACAATACTTGAATATGTACATTAGAATTTTGTGTATATACATTATTAGTATCATTATTTTATCTATTTACCGAAATACGTCTATTGCTGTGGGTTACAATGAGAGACGAGGAGCCTGCCTACTGCTGCCGTATACGTGAGAGAAAGGGAAGCTAGAGAGACTGGCGCCGTAACGCGTTACGTAACGAACCGGTTTACCCTCCCATAAGAAGTTATCACTTCAAAAACATTTATCCCTTACCAAAAGCCACATTTACCTAGCCAAAGATCCAATCTAAGACCATTTTCAATTCAGATCAAATAACTAGGTCGTGCAATAGTCATCCATCTCCTACATCGCATAATACTGAAGTAATAAATCCCGAGGGTGCACCGCAACGTCCTAGATGCGGTTTTGGATTTGCATACTCCCAATGCGGATGAATGGGAGATTGCATCGGCGTCTTATTATGCGCTCCACGTTTACTACAAAGTAATCTTGGTTATTGCTAACTTACAAAAAAATGTATTAAGATTTATGTAAAACTAGCTGACCCGGCGAACTTCGTACCGCCATATTTTCTGAATTCCTAAAAGACTGTTTCATGACACAAAAACAAAATCACCATAATCGGTCCAGATGATTAGGAGGATTCTAGAACCCGATCTCAGCGCCACCTATCGGTTCTAATTGCGAATCTAAACGATCCGGGAACCCACTCAAACACACAAAAATAAAATCACCACAATCGCTCGAGGTTATTAGGAGGATTGTAGAAACCGGTCTCAGCGCCACCTGCCGGTTTCAATTGTGGATCTAAACCATCCCGGGACCCACTCAAACACATACACAAAATTTCATCAAAATCGGTAAAGTCATTCACAAGTTATGCGCTTACCAACACATTTTGCGATTCGTTTTTATATATAAGATTAGGGGTCGCGGTAGACGTTGTCTTGCCATGTAAAAGTTTTATTGTAAACAATTACTCCATTGAAATGTTACATGAGCTTTGCATTTCTTAGAGGACGCAATTTTATTTTTGGGACATGTGTGGGGGGGTCAATAAAAGCTTAACCTCAAGTTTGTGGGGTCGCCACCCTTGTCCCCCGGCCGCCATCTTGGAAAAAGTGGTGAAAACACTTTTTTCGCCATATCTTGGAAACTATGCGTCTTACAAAAAAATTGTAATGTTTAAATAACTTTTTTCCCTAAATTAAAAATTAAAGAAGTTCTAAGCAAAAAAGTGAGATTTTTTTATTCATTCCTAACTCTTTTCTTTACCATAGAACTTACCAAATTTAACTTATCGCATGTTAAGCAGGTACAAAAGGTCCCCCGTTTTCCCCGCCACCTATGAGGTAGAGTCCGTAGGCGCGTTTTTTTAAAGTGGTATCCCCAGTAGGCCTACTCCACGGACATCTTGCTTATAAGGTAGTCCTCGACATCATAATATTTTTAATCACTTATTAGCTAGCTACTCTAATCGACTTTTCTTCGATGGTCCAGGGGGGGCTCAGAATCTAAATCAACGTCAAATGTGAAAGTTTGAGGAATGACAGGAGTTAAAATTGGAGTCATAGTTGGAAGTTCATCTTCAAATTCATTTTCTTCCATTAACTTTGATATCTCCATAATGTTGCTGCATATTTCGCCAGAACAGACATAAAAAACGCGCCTACGGACTCTACTTCATAGGTGGCGGGGAAAACGGGGGACCTTTTCTACCTGCTTAACATTAGATAAGTTAAATTTGGTAAGTTCTATGGTAAAGAAAAGAGGAATGAATAAAAAAATCTCACTTTTTTGCTTAGAACTTCTTTAATTTTTAATTTAGGGCAAAAAGTTATATAAACATATTTGTAGGCAAAACAATTTGCTACAAATTATGACTTTACAAATTTTTTGTACGACGCATAGTTTCCGACATATCGCGAAAAGTGTTTTCACCGCTTTTTCCAAGATGGCGGCCGGGGGACAAGGGTGGCGACCCCACAAATTTGAGGTTAAGCTTCTATTGACCCCCCACACATGTCCCAAAAATAAAATTGCGTCCTCTAAGAAATGCAATACTCGGCCCTTAAATTGTAAGATTTCAATGGAGTAAATATTGTTCGTTTTCAACCGAAGTTACACATCTTTTAGATATTACTCTTCAAGTTCCTGTCCTGAAGTTCCCTAATTTATTTATTTACATTACTATAATTACGATATATATACATCATATTTTATATAGCTATAGCTAAGATTAACAATGAGTGTTAATGTCATTGATCATTGTCAACATTACAATGTTCTTTGTTCATTGCTTTAATTTTTATAAACATAATATTTATTAAAATCGTGACAGAATTGTCTCTTGTACTCATGCAAGCAAAAGTCGATTGTAAGGTGACGAACATTTTCATTCAGCATTCGTACATGTTTTTTTTTTTTTAGACCCGGTGTGTCTCCGCCATGGGGTAAGGCAGAGGTAATCTTTTCCCTATTATTATTTTGCTATTTTATGAGTTCGATGTTTTCTCATGTCTATAGCTTTATTTAATGTTACATGCAAAACTACAACAACAGGATTGGTGTGTGATTTCAGGTGTGTGTATTTACTATGATTTTGGGACAATAGGTTTGGGTACTTGGTTGGTAAAAATTTTATTTGGAGCTAAAGTTGGTTTAGGAAGTTGGATTTGGTTGGATGTGATTGGAATAGGATGGTGCGGTCTTTTTTACTTTATTTACTTTTTTGTTCAAATAAACTCTTACTTACTATTTTACATCTTGCTTAACTACTATTTTACATTAATTTTGAAAGCCTAATTTTATTGGTTGAATTTTTTTTAATTTAATTGTACAATTTTTGATCCAGATTGGTTGGTTTGTTGTAGACATGTTAGTTTTTTAATGGCTATAGTTCTATGTTTATTCAGTATTATTACTTATTTTCTATATGTATGAGACGTACAACAAGCATTGGGGTAGTTATTATTCTAGTCTTACATGATATATATTCTACTTTTTACATTATTACTGACGCTGTCAGAGGATATACATAAGTATATAACTGCAGTGTCACTATATTTATACACTTTTATGTTGCTGGCTTATTTTACTGCTCAATATATATTTATTATTTGTCTATTATTAACTTGTTATTGTTTGTTCCTGTTTCAGGTTACTACCCGCACCGAGCAATCCACAACAGGTAAGTGCTTTGTTTTTTGTGTTTTGTGTGCTTATGTATGTTTATGTATTGTTTTGTGTACAAACTGTCTTTTAGTGCTATGCGTGTTATGCATGAGACTGTGTTACTTAAACTAGCTACTTTTGCACTAAAAGTAGTTTGTTTACATTCGTTCGTACATGTTATATTGCATTAAATTTCTTATCCACGCTATTCGCACAAGGAATCAAGATAATGATTTCTGCATGACTCTACCGCGTCAGATCTATATTATTATCTCCGCAAATTGGTAATGCGCTGGAACCTTGTCAAATTAAAATTCACGTGACGTTATCCGCAACTCGATATGTACGCGTAGTCGCCGGCCAGTGATGCTAACAGTACTGAGTGTTCGGCTACGGTTACGTCACCAAAATGGCGGCCAGGCGCAATAGCAATTTGCGGGGATAATAACATAAATAAAACTATTTATTTCGAACTAGGCCTGAAAGATCTCGAATATCCTTTTTTCTTACACAACCAAACAATCAGATGAATCGACTAAACCATAAGCTGCGTGGAAAACACAATTACACGCTGTTTCCTCCACCTTCGGTAAACACATTAACCCTCATTATTCTTGTACAAAAAACAAGCTTGTCGGAAAAGCTTACACCGCACAAACACTGACACCCGCCTACTCGAAGATAATAATAAGAAAATAAACGGTATATTTTCAAGCCCCTGATCGCTGTGTCAGGGTGTCGGCTTAGTGGGTCAAGTTACCCAATCAGCCGAGGGCGGTTTACATTAGCCGGAGATATCTAGATATAACGAAGTGGCGTGACGAGTCAAATGTCAATATCGATGTACGAATGTAAGTCATGATAATTTTACAACTACCCTCAAATTTATTACACAAACATTGAACTATTAATATTGTTTGAACATCATCGATTGTTTTAATACCTAATGACTGTAAAAAATACTTTCGAATAAGTTACGAAAACGCAACGCAACGTAAATTTTAGAAATTAAAACAGCTTTTACCTTAATTTGCGTGTATTTTACATTTCGATATCTTCCTGGGAAGATTTGCTTATAAGTTTAAATAACGTGCAAACAAAATGACGAAGACAGTTTATATAGTATAAGGGTCTAGATTTAAATAATAACTGAAATAAATCCGTGCAGAAACGGAGAACGAATACAATTTCCTGCGGCCGGGCTGCCTGTTATAAGAGGCGACAAAACAAACCACAGCCAGGTGGTAGGGCATTTGCCCAACTGGATGGCTACCACCCCTGGTCTAAAGTATGCCGCCATAACAAGTTTGAGTTGTGTTCCGGCATTAGTGACCAGGTTCTAGTCTCCCTTAAGAGAGCAGCAGCGCATTTGTAGCACCTTTGGTGTTACAAATGTTCACAGGCGATGGTAACCGCTTCCAATCAAGTGGGCGCCGTTTCCCTGTCTGATGAACTCCTGCAATAAAAATAAAAATAAAAATCCATTCATTCATCAAGAGTTGGTGGTCAGAGAAAGTGAGCCGCGAAATAATTAGACGTAACTAAGCTTCTCATTAGTTGATTGATGCCGGACGCGAGTAAGCGATGAACCCATTTGCAAGTCCTTAAAATTCATTACAAAGCCCCACCGGATATGGGGCACAGATGTGCGATTACATTGAATGTTAATTAATTTGCTTATTGATAGTCTGTTAAGGCAAACAGTGATTTAGTTTGCGTGACTAATCAATGTTTAATAATATTCCGTTGCAAGATGGTCTGCTTGTTGGTAACCTATACATTGTTTATCCTTGGAAGATCATTTTCGAACATTATAAACAGGATTTTCGCAATGAATTACACTATTTAATGACATTTAAATGTCTTAGACACCTCAAGTCATATCTAAAGTTAGATATTGTAGTAGAAAATGTTTTATATTAATCATCTAAACAACATTCATTGCCATTCAGCGAGGCAATGTGGCCAGTCTTTTGGGCACGTTTCCGACTGACAGCGGTCTGGAACTAGATTTTATGGTTTAATTTTAGTTTTTATTTATAGCTTATTTTTAGTTTAATTTATTTATAATTTATAAACTATTAATTATTTATACTTTTATTTGCAAGAAACATGATTTTAACTTAAATTTTATACAAAAAAAAAATTGTGAGAATAAACAACGTATAATTGGAATGGTTGCAAAAATATCCTATTAGTGTCAATTTGACATTTTAAGTTTTTTTGGGTATAGAGTACAATTATGGATATTTGGAAAGAAGTTGTCTGCTGTAAGCCGCTATAAGCCCCTATAAGGTGTAGAATGATGTGAAAATACGGAAAACTCCCGTAATTTTTAGTTTCAATTAAAGTTTCACTACACTATTGTGTAGCACCGTACAGACTATACAGGTTACCTGATAAATGCCACCAATATAAGTGCAATAGTTTCCAAACAAAATGAGAATGACATAGGAAACTTAGGGTAACGATTTTGCTAAAATGGCTACTAAAGCTTAAAGTTTAAATAATATTCTTCTCATGAAATTACCAAGATATTTAATTTATAATCACTGTGTGCAATTAACGCAATTCTTTCATTCCATGGAACGTCGTTACATGTTAACGTGATATAATTATAAATCACAATCGCCTTACATATGTCTATAATCAAATACCTAATTTCATTCTATAAATCTAAAATACATAAAGCCTGTGAAATCAGGTAAATTTTTTTTCTGCATAAACAACCAACTTCCATTTCAAAAGCAAAAAAAAATAACCGACTTGTCTCTACAACATCTTGAAATCGGTGCCAAGTAGAACATAAAAAAAAGAAATTTGCAAAACGTAGTAATTTTATGTTTTACTTTGCACCGACTTCAAAATATTGTAGAAGTGAAGTCTGTTAAATATTACTTTGAACGTCCTCCTTTAACAAGTCGGTTAAATAGATATATACATTTCGCACGCTGAATCTTATACTGACACTATAATTTTTTTGCCAAATTGATATTGTAATGCCATCTATCGTAAAACATGAAAATATGCACGTGGGACAGCGCTACTCCTCGTTTAAAAGTAACAAGAATATTCACTACGAAGGCATTGCAATAATTATATTAATAATATTGATATTTATGCTTAAAAACGTTTTTTGCTCTCAGAGAGAGGCCACCAATGGCGATGAATGTGAAATATCGATAGATGCTTAATGCTGTCCCATCTCTAAACTTCAGGGGTGTGTTGCGAAATTCTAATCTGTCCTAATTATATCGTCGGTTACCTTAGCTTATATTTTGGTCGAATAAGTAAAGGATGTAGAAAGGTGACATTCACTAACCTCTAACTGATTTTGGCTAATATTTTGTACATTTGAAAAGCGAGGACCAGTTTATTTTTACTCAACTAAAATATTTACTATTTCTAAAATGACTAATAGAATAAATTAAACTTACTTAAAAAAATATATATACGTACCTACGTAACCCTTGTTTATTTAGCCAGAAAGTTGGATTCAATCTTAATGTAGGCGCGATTCGAAAATTCGGTTGTAAAATGTTGTTTTTTTTTGTTGTAAATATATAATTAAAAAAATTAACAAATACAAAACCGACTTCAATATGTTGTAGAAAAAAGGCGGTTAAAATATTTTTGGGTTTTTAGTGCAAACTCGGTTTTGTTTTTTAAAACATTTGAGTTGCGTAAATTACTTCAATAGCTTTAGAAATAATATATTAAGCACCTATAGAAATAAAGCAACTGGCACGCGTATACGAATTTGCCATCTCACTGTTCGATGTATATGCTCTTCAACAAGGGTTGTTTTCGATTTCCTTGTGATCCATAAATCATATCCTCGAATTAAAATGTCGTTAGAATTATTATAGACTTTATTTGAACTATACAAACACGTATAACACAGGTAAAAATATAACCGAACACAACAAATCCAAACGTAATGCAGAAGGTCGTAATTCAATAAAGCGCGCAAGTCAGTCACTATTAGATTCCCGAATATACACACGTTACGCCCGTATCGTAGTTGTTGCTCAATTGACTCCTCTCCATCAGGCCGTCGTTTTATACTTCACAAATGAAAATGTGCCCGCCCGGCAACGTCGTCACGGTTTTCTAGAATTAGTTTGTAACACCTGGCTAATGATGCTAATGAGCGAGTACAATGGGCTGTTCTCCACTAGAAAGTTATGCAAATAAATAAATGAACAAAAAAGGAAGTCCAATTAGTTCAAATGCCGACAGGTAATTAAATGTGCTCTTACAGATCTGTACGTGGAATTTGTCTTTGTCGGGGCCTAGGTTGTAACACTATGAAACATCGTCAGAATTAGTAAAAAATAAATTATAATATATTTCATATACTATAAAAAAATAGGCTATATCATACAATATACATAATCAGCAGCATGTTTTAGACTTGCGAGGACCAAAGTTATTTAATAACTATCAGTTTAAAAAAAACAATATGTATTTAGCTTGTGTGATATTTAGTGGCAGTGAGTTCCATAAATAGGCAACCTGTACCGTGAAACGAGTTATCAACGAAGGGAGAAGTGTGTACAGGTGTTAATTAAGGAGAAATGATGTGACATTTCACACTTTATTTCACATTGGCGCTGTCTTATTATATTTATTCGTTCATCTGAGATATCTACTAATAAATACATGTAAAGAGTCCATAAATCAAACGGAGCGCAAACAATCAATCATCGTCAGATAGCAGCGTTTGGAATTTAACACAACAATAATTTTCAATTATCAACTCTTTATGGAAGGGAACATTCTTTCATCATTATGCGACCTAATAAACTAAAAGCAAGTTTATAATAATCTAATAATCGCTTATAGTGTACATAATTATATCCTAGGTTAATGATAACTTCAAATTGTTCAGAAATTTAGGATCTTCATCAATAATCGGAAGTATACAAAATTACAACTTACTGTTATCATTATATTATAATATTAATATGCACTTAAAAATTGCCAAATATGCATGGGTTTAATGAATTAATATATGAATTAAAAAAATTAAACCAAATTTTTTATCCCTCGTTTTCTAAATATTGGTGTCTTTTGGTGTCTAGAAAAGTGTCCCCTTGTTTATCTTTATCGAGATCTGTCGTCACGATTGGTAGAGGTCTGATGTAACCAAAAGGTCGACCTTTAATTAGGGTAAGAATTGGGGTATAGGGGTTCTGGCTCACCAACAGATGCCGTCGAGATGAGAGCGTGAGTGTTCTGCGCGCGCTCACCTCTCCTCCCATGGGACGAGTTACGAACCGCCCCATGCACACAGAGCTTGAAGATGCCGGGGGATAAAAGAAAGTCCCCCGGCAGTGCAAGTGGCCTTGCGTGGCCCACGCCTGCCAGGGCTGCGGAGTGGCTAGGTCATATATCCGTAGTCCTGGCATAAGGCGCAGGACGGAACACCCAGGGGTTTTAGTGGGTATCAGTTCTGACTGGGCATGCTAGTGCCACCCCCGATATGGCGAATCCAACACACGGTGCGCGAATCATCCCCCCAAGGTTCTGCCCTTGTCGCGGCTTAGGACCTCAAACGGATTTCCCCTGGCAAAAAAGGGTAACGAACAAGCGTTGTCATCCAGAGTGAAATTGTGGCCAGAGTTTGGGAACATTCTTTGGCCCTCCGCCAGCCAACAGCCGGATGCACATCGGCGTATCAACAAGTGGTCCGGCACTGAATTTATTATTACGACGCAGGCACGACCAATAAAATTAAGGATTCGATAGCGATTTCATGATACATTAAATTTTATCGCACATTCTGGTAGCCGCTATTCATTGGAAATTGGACAGATATGTACACCGTATTAACGGCTTATAATAATTTTACTATTAGTAAAATGTGTTTAAAAGTTTTGAAATTCGTGCTGTTTTGGGTAAGGTGATGTCAGTCAATGTCGATTTTCCACTTACATACAAAGATGTTTTTGTAATTATAAGTATAGATACTGATAGTGACGGAATTAGACAACAAAACACGTAGAACTTCGATAAGTTTTAATTGTCTTCCGAACAAAGATTGCCTATCTATAGGACAATTAATTATAAATTACTCGCGATTCCGACAGATGTTGTCTTACCCTGAAATAACGAAAATCTAGAACTGGATTTCAGCACCACGTTCTGGGTCTAATTGAGAATCTAAACCAACCCTAGAAAAACTCAAACACCTTTTTTTATACCTTGGGTTACATTATTGCAGTTTCGTAGGGATCCCTATTTTTCTGGTAATAAATATAGCCTATATTAATCTGGGATAATGTAACATTATAATAGTTAAAGAATTTTTGAAATCGGTCGAGTAGTTTTTAAGTTTATTGGTTACAAACATACAAAAATACAAATCATTCCTCTTTATAATATTAGTATAGGTTATTCTCGCACAATAGCCTCAGGGCACTATTATGACATGTGCATTCAACTAAAGCCGAAATGCGAATGATGTTCTGACGCTACGCCCGCTCGCTTTTATACCAAGGCGATGGCGAATCGAGCCGAGAAGTAATCACAACTACCCGCAAGTATTACAACAGTAAAATAATAGGTGGTGCTACTTGGAAGGAATGTTATTAACAATATGTATACAGTGCGATGACGACTTCCATCCACGAGTTACCGTATTGGCCCTCCGCCAGCCGACAGCCGGATGCACCGCGGCGTATCAACAAGTGGCCCGGCACTGAATTTATCATTACGTCCTGGGCACGACATATAATTGAGGATTCGATCGCGACTACTATTACTATTTCATTTATTGCATGAGTTCAGCAGAAAGGAAGACGACCCACCTAATGCTAAGCGGTAACTATCGCCTATGGACACATACAACACCAAAATGCCGCCAGGCCGTAGGAAATTGTACTAATTCTCCGTTCCTGCATGGAACATAATATTGATTGTTTTCAAAAAATAATTTTGTGTTGATGTAAAAAGTCTCAAATCTTCACTACATGTGTGGTAGAGCCACATTAGAACCATTATTTTGATCATAGCTCAGGGCCGGCTCGAGCGGTATGATACCAATACCATGCTTCCAGATACTATCGATGTGAAACATCGTTGTTGGTTTTATTAATTATTATTATTATATGTTATTTAACAAATTTGGATTGTTTTAGTCTTACGCCAAAAGGAAGGTTTGCACTGAAAATCAGCGTTGTGTCGTATATAATTCCGGCACAGCAATATGCTGAGTGCAAACCTTGTTTGCTGAAAATGCGGCGTAAAAATTCTCACAATATGTTCTGTGTATAATAATGTATAAGATATATTAATTACGTCGCTATTTCTTCAAATAAAGTTTTTCTTTCTTTCTTATCTTTCTTTCAACGGTTAGTCTTATCTAATCGTGTCTCATGCGATTAGTGAGAGCTCCGTGGCCCACTTCCGCGGCTCCCTGTCCCTGCTTCTCTATCTCACCCCCTGTATCCCAAAGACTGGTATTCTAGACATTTATAGGCGACTGCCTGTTTGATAGTTTCGCAATAAAGAAATAATATGACTCTCAAACTACCACAGAACTACTTCACTACCTACTATAAGAAATTAATTAGCCTTCGAGAATGGCTCGAAAGCTCCGTCAATTAATCCGGTAGTAAATCCATTCGGTTGTGACAAAACAATTTAATTACTCCAACCCAGAGTGCGTGGGTGGGGCGCGTAGGCCAAAACGGCATGCAAACAACACAGAGTTCGCGTGTTGATTTGGCCCATTTCTAAGCTTTATTCATATTTTATACGGTCACGCCCCTTGGCATACAATTGGGCAGGTGACACGTTACAATAAGTAATACTTATCTTTTTACATAGTATAAAACAAACTCGCTTTCCATATGTCTATCTTTTCATCTACTAATTTCTCCGTGCAGGAACGGAGAAAGAATACTGTTACGACCTAGACGCCGACAAAAACCAATTCACGCCTGCATACCTGTAAAAACACATTTATTGGCATGCGTTTACTAATTATTCTAGAGAACAGTCCATTGTTTTATTGTACTCATATATGGCCGTTGCGGTCGACTCATTAGCCAAGTGTCTCGGATTTAAAGCACAAACTGATTCTAGGAAATTCGGTCTACGCGGCCGGGTAGACATATTGCATCTGTGCAGTATAAAGCAATGCCCCGATTGATGGACGACGAGTCGAGCGATAACCACGAGCGAAGCAACACTTTTGAACATTCAGTAATCTATTTAAGTGACGGCCTTTGCGAGTTTTATGGAATTACGACGTTCTGCATTACGTTTGGACTTGTGTTCAGTTATATTTGTACCTGGGTTATAGGTGTTTGTGTAGTTCTAATAAACTCTATAATAATTCCAACGGCATTTTAAGTCGAGTCTCACGACTCGTAACAATACAATTTCCTGCGGCGCCCGGGCGGAATGTTATAAGACGTACAAAACATCCCACAGCCATGTAGTAGGGTATATTTCTGTCTGAATGGCTACCACCCCTGGTCTGGAGTATGCCGCAATCACAAATTTGAATTGTGTTCCGGCATTAGTGACCAGGTTCCAGTCTCCCCTTAGAGAGCGGCAGGACATTGTTAGCACCTTTGGTGTTATCAATATCCATAGGCGACGGTAACCGCTTTCCATGAGATGGGCCGTCTGCCTGTCTGCTGCACACATAACCTAAAAAAACTGATCCTAAGCTACTCAACGGATTTTTAAACGATCTTCACCATTAGTTACATAACTTTTCAAAGAAGGCTTATATAACGCCTCTTTACTTCAATAATGTTTTTTTTTTTCTATGAATAAGATATTTAAAAATAAATACCTTATTAATATTACCATCTAATCTAAAAAGATTAATAAGTAATTTAAATATAACCTAAATTAACTAAAAGTATTCATACTTTACTTCAATAATGTGATAAAAATTTAAATTGTAGGGGAGAGTTTCTTAACATTCAAAATATAATAATATATAATTCTGTATAATATAATATATAATAAATAATTCTGTCGAAACGAATAACATTTTTACTGCTAATATACAAATTGTTATAAAAGATATCGAGTAGAAAAATAAAATCGCAAAGGGCCCTTTTAATTAATTACAACTTTAAAAAACTGATTTGTCAGGCATAATCCGTTATTGAAGCAGGAAATGGGTCAACGGAACTGTCACTCATGGGTCATCGGAACTGTCACTCATAGGTCATCGGAACTGTCACTCATGGGCCATCGGAACTGTCACTCATGGGTCATCGGAACTGTCACTTATGGGTCATCGGAACTGTCACTCATGGGTCATCGGAACTGTCACTTAAGGGTCATCGGAACTGTCACTCATCGCACAAAACACGATTAGCTCAAGGCCAACTGTTTTAAGCCGATACTCTTTGAGAACGTGGTAACAATCAAACCTATCGAGCCATTACAAAAATTACAGTTCTTAGGGCCGACTCAATCGTTGTGATAGCACTCTCTCACAGGATATCGGCGGGAATCGGTTAGCTTTGACCTAGTGTCGTGTTGCATACGATGAGTGAAATTTCCGATGACACACTTCTCTCCCCCTGTACCCCATCATTCCTATCTCATCCCCCTGTCCCATTCTACTCTATCCTGCTCCGCTGCCACGAATGGCTGTTTCAGCGATACCGGGTTTGGTGGACTTCCCGACTCCGTGGAAGCGGAGGCGTTAGGCCAGGAAGCAGCGCGCTCGAGGAGGCACCTCCTGCAAGGTTCGACCTCGGTTCGACCGCTGAGGTGGGGGGGGGGGGACTATCGGATCAAGCCATTACCTCTAACCCATCCCCCCTTATACTATCACCTCTATGGTATAGACTGACAACGCATTCGCGTCGCCTCAGGTGCCGCAAACGTCCATAGGCGACGGTAAACATTTTTCTTCACGTGGACCGTCTGCCAGTTTGCCAGCATTGCAATAAAACAATACCGCGAGAAGCCATAATTATAATTAAGTTATTGAAAAACAGTCCACAAACCCTGTAAGGGTAAGTTTTAATTACCACGGAATGAGAGTAAAGAGCATGAGTACCTTCCAAGAAACAGGCATGTTAATTTCATTTACGTTCATTACAAAGGTTCCATGTTTCGCAAATAAATTAAAAAACGTAATCAAACTTCACAGAACTACGAGTACTCAGTCGAAACGTCTTAATTAAGGAACATTCCCGGTTACAATTTCTTGGTACAGCGGTTCGCCTGGAAAATCGTATTCATTGCTTGTTCTTGTTAATTGTAAGATCCAAATTTTTGGTAGTAATACAGCCAACGTAAATGATATTTATCAATTATTTTTCACTTATTTCTAGATCTGATATCTTGAATAATTTTAGTTAAATTGTGTGTTTAGATGGTTAATTTAAAACATGTTCGAACCATTTTAATATCTAACTTTCTTTATTGCAGAAGTTTAGCAGACAGGCAGACGGCCCACTTGATGGAAAGCGATTACCATCACCTATGGACACTTGCAACACAAAACATGCTACAAATGCGCTGCTGCTCTCTTAAAGGAGACTGGAACCTGGTCACTAATGCAGGAACACAACTCAAGGTTGCTATGACGGCATACTCTAGACCAGGGATGGTAGCCATCTAGTCGGGCAATTACCTTACCACCTGGCTGTGGGTTGTTTTGTCGTCTCTTACAACAGGTTACCCACCCGGCCGCAGGAAATTGTATTCTTTCTCCGTTCCTGCACGAATACTTTAGAAGTTATTTAAGTAGACTAATGGCAGACTCCTATATCTTACTATTCATTCATTTGCCTAAAAACCATCGGTTGAATTTTGACATTACTTATATTGAGCTAATGTCAAATAGTAACCGATAATAAGCAAATGAACAAATGAACGGGCTATAAATAGTGTAATTGATTGCTAAAGCCGTGAGTGTCAAAAAGACAAGGTATAATAGTACCTATATTGGCTTCCAGATTCCAAGTATTTTTACAACAAAAGACCCTGAGAATTCCTGGGGTGGAATATTAAAAAAAAAAAAAAACTTCGTTTAAAAAAACCGACTTCAAAAACTAAAAAACTAAAATGTATAAAATATCTTGTTTCTAAAGCTATTAAATATTAATATATATTATCTAAAATATCTTAAAGTCGGTGCTTAGTAATTTTCGAAATATAGTAATTTTTATGTTTTGCTTTGCACCGACTTCAAGATGTTTTAGATACCTAATATATATTAATAATAATAGCTTAAGAAATAAGTTATTTTATACATTTGTTTTGTCGTTTTTGAAGTCGGTTTTTTTAAACGAAGTTTTTATTTTTTATTTGTTACTTTTTAGTAGCTATGTATGGGTGGACAAACGAATGGTGCCGCGCTTCTTAAAAATATAGGTCCCAAGAACCGGGAACAAAAAAATGATCGTAAAATGAAAACTACTGGGCCAAACTATGTAAAATTTTTAGGGGACCAATTGGAAGCTATTCCGCGTCGAACAAAAAAAGAATCACGTAAATCGGATCATAAATGACGGAGTAATCGGCGAACATACATAAAAAAAGCAACAAAAAAAAGATCCCGACGAATTGAGAACCTCCTCCTTTTTTCGAAGTCGGTTAAAAAAATGCTAATGAATATTCATATAAACGTCTAAAGCAAACGTATTAAGGTTTCAACAAACTCGGCGTCACACCATTGTGCGTCGCGAGAACACTTTTTCATTTAGCATAAATTTTCATATGAATGAAGGTAAATGCTGTCTCAGAACTTCAGAAGTGTCTGTACATTCAACAATTCATAATGAACGCCAGTGATTACGATCGTTAATGAGAAAAGTTTATGTCGACGACGTACAACCCATGTGCATTAACATGGCACCTGGCTCGAAAACAACCCTCCTCCCGCTGCTTTGTACTGTCACGTTCAAAGCATCGTAAAGTAGTATAATAAGAGAAACTATTTAGCGCAAAATAAATAATGAAAGAACTAAAATAAAATTCTTTTTAGCCAGGTGCCATGTTAATCCGCACGGGTTGTAAAGCCGCGTACGCATCAGCGACCCGTAACCGTAACCGCTCTAATGCGCGGTGGTCTTCTTCCTCTTGGACATTTGAGGCGGTGCGAAGGTTGGGTGGGGCCTCGAAGAAAACCTCTTTGGCTTCTACTCGACGGAAAACTACAACAACCCGTCGATGGCGGGGTTTGGAGCAATTGGAGCCTTCCTAACGGTGGTCACTCAAAGGCTCTCGTTGGCCAGTCTGCGGCATCCGATGGCCTTCGCGGACTTTGTATGTATCTATATAAGACCGGATATTTTCTGAGTATGGGGTCCAAACAGAGGCAGACGGCCCTGACGATTTTATCGATGTACCAAAATAGCTACGGTACCTTACAATATCCAAAATCCAGGACTAAAAAACCGGTAAAAAATTTCGAACCGGTGACAGCCTAAACATAGGAACTTTTTTTTCGGTTTTGTACTCACTTTTCCCTTATACAGACGTTTTTGTTCGTTAAATAGTTTTAGTTCAATAAACCGGTTTTTAACATAGGTATTCGAATGGTTTATCACTAGAAAGATAAAATGAGAAAATAATTCTCGCTGAATAAACCGGTTTACTCAGGTTGTAACACTCTTAAGGTTTGCACTCTGAACGAAATAGTAGCCTAAAACCGGTTATAACCGATTAATCTTAAATCAGGCCTTGCGCAAAATCAATTGCGAAACAAACTTGTTCGGAATGTCAACGACAGTAGTCCTTTAACGGATGACATCCATTCGTTTAAAATGGATCAAGCACTCTCCAGTTAATTGCCTAACGTTGTAATCGGTTCAAAATTCAGGTCGCTTTCAAACTTTTAACGTCTTACTTCCTCGCTAATGGGCTACGTGAGTAGCCCGGTGGTAATGAGTGTTTTAACCTTTTTTACGCACTTTTAGTGCCTTGTCATATACGATTCTTAGCGTCTATTCATGTAGACAGAAAACGCGAGCGCGGCTGGCGGTGCACTTGCGAGAGTGCACCTCCAAGAAAGAAAAGAAAGACAATATTTATTTCCGACTTACACAATACAAACTGATAAGGAAATAACAATAAATGAAAGCGACAATTTATGAAATGATGTTGGCACGCCATCTTTTGCTGTGCCGAAACATGTTCGGACACAGAACTGATTTTCAGTTCCCAACTTTGGAGGTGGGAACTGAAAATCAGTCTCATATGCCCTTAAGACCCCAAGTATGTGGGTAACATTGAACTATTACATTTATAAAAAAATTATATAAGAATTAAACAATAGTATACCCTAACAAAACAACGAAATTATAAAAAAAGAATAAAATACCTATAACTAACTGTTTGTGAATTTATTCTGGAAACTGAAAATAACTTTAAATATCTTAAGTGTTACTTGAACATTCAAATCATGGATATAAAACTAATTATAAATTTCATTAATTCCTGTCCCCAGGTAAGTAAAGTAGGAGTCCACGTTCGCTGCCAGTAGTTTGATGGTCAGTTCATATATCTTATACATGAAGTGGCCATCAAACTACTGGCAGCGATCTGATAAAAGAATTTGAAGATTAGAAAACATTCGATATACCA
This sequence comes from Dendrolimus pini, assembly GCA_949752895.1. Classification (NCBI taxonomy): domain Eukaryota; kingdom Metazoa; phylum Arthropoda; class Insecta; order Lepidoptera; family Lasiocampidae; genus Dendrolimus; species Dendrolimus pini. Next base: position 5,816,419 of record OX457150.1, read on the forward strand.
AGAAGTTGGTTACAATGAGACTTGTTACGAGAGTAGATTGAAAAATTCTCGACCTGACATAGAAATATCATCTTTATATGTGGTATAATGTAATCGTCTTTTCTATAGTTGTCACAGTGCAGAATTTTGTTTATGTATATTTTGTCACTTATATGTTAGAGCGAGTCAAGTGAGGTACCGACGTCTGTCAGGGTCCGGGAGTTGCAAGATCTCCTCCCGTAATACCGCACTCTAGCGTCTAGGGAGCGGAGGAGTCTTCACCCCTAATGACGAAGTGAGTTTGCACTGCTTCCCGGGGCGTTCTCAAGCACTGATGCCGTGGGATCAGCGTGGGCGTAACTACGTTCTAAGTCTCACGCTCGTCCTGCCATAAGCGCGGGGCACATGGGAGGAGGGTGGTTTTAGTGGAGTATTAAGTATTCGAGTCTCCACACAAGCCGCCGATTTGACTCTGGTGCCCATTAGTGGTCTCACCTCTCGTCGCTTTGGTCTAATCCCTAGTAAAGGACCCGGTAATGTAAGGTATTGGAAAATAAAGAAAATTGAACATCATGCATCCGCTAAACAAATACTTGTGTAAAAAAATATGACACTAGAAGGTTCACAATGGCATGCCAATAACATTAAGGAAATCTTCCCGAGCACTGTGAACGATGGATTGCAGAATTCAAACGTGGACGAGAGAGCATCAAAGATGGCCTTTGTTCTAATGTCTACGACTGGAGAAAACATACACAATTTCAGCGCAGTTCATATTGCGTGGAGTAACACCGACTTAGTCGAATTTATTGTTAGATGAATTAATTGGTTTTCGAAGCAAAAATGAAATTACATTCCAACACGTCACGTAACAAAATAACGGCTTAGGACATTGTTCAGCTCGACTACCTTATTGATTATTACCTGCAACAAATAAAAATAAACATCTTTAATCTATATATATAAAACAAAGTCGTGTTAGTTACACCATTTATAATTCAAGAATTAACTGGACAAATTTTTATGATTTTTGTGTTTTTGGAATTTTCTTCGTCCGGAATAGGATAATACGTATTATTAAAATACGATATTCATCAATAATATCGATAAACAAAAAAATATCATTAAAGAAACATCAGTTTAGCCATTCATTTGTTATGACCTTCCCCGGCCGACTTCAGCAATGGTGACTGAATTTAAACTCATTTTCATTCGTGTGATTTAGGTGAATAAGTTTTGTGTGGTTCAAGTGGGTTCCGGGATGGTTTAAGTTAACAATCGGTCCCGGTTGATGGTGCTGCAATCGGTTTCTAGTTTTTAATATTTTATAGAGAAACAGCGTTTGCCGGGTACAGCTAGTATGACATAAATCATGCCTTCAGTAATAATCGATGTCAAAGCCCTTAGCAGCAGTTATTTTCAATAGAAACCCCCAGTATCTTTCCCTTAAGACTTGTCCCTTAAATCCCCATTTTCTCGACACAGTGTCTGTAGGGATCGAGTCGAAAAAATATTTCTTTCTTTTTGCTTAAATTGTTTAATGTTCCCGGGGGAATATGTTGCGCGGTTTCACGCAAAGTACAGTCGAACTCAGGTAATACGAGCACTAGAAATTTTCACATAAATCAAATTTGGTTTCATATCCCTAGGTATTATCGAGTTTTACTTACCTATTAATTTACATGCATTAAATATCGTACAAGTCTGGCCTTAAAATTACAAAAAAAACACACACACACACACACACACACATTATTGTTACTTTTGAACTTCTTTAGGCGGGTTAGGGAAAAATGATATGAGTGAATTTTTACGATGCGCGCGCACACCGTCACACGAAAAATCTACACCATGAAGTTAGCTATAGTCAACCGACACCCTGAAGTTAGCTATAGTCATCATTTTAGTTTTTCTGTTGTTAGTGTCGTTTTTTATCTTGTTAGGCCCAAGAAGTATAAACTTCTAACGCGTGTGATAAGTACACACACTATATCTCTATATCTATACATATAATAAAATTGTAGAGGTCAAATTTCTGTACAACGAAAAAAAATGCTAAAAATCGAGTCAGGGGATGTAAGAAGTGAAATAGAACTAATTTAGGTTTTTTTTTCAATTTTTTAGTTTCTCTGTTTGTCTGTTTATCTGTTTATACCGGCTAATCTCCGAAACGACTGGACCGATTTACATGAAATTTTGTACGGTGATAGCTTATATCCCTGGTCAACATATAGGATACTTTTGATGCTGAAAAATTAAAGAGTTCCCGTGGGATAGTTTTTTTTAACTATCCCACTAACACATAACTAGCTTTAATTACTTAAACAGCTTATAAAAGACTGAAAGTAATTTCTCTGCAACGTAACATAATAGAAGCGGAGATTTTGACAGGGTGTGATGCCGGTAAGAGAGTTTTATCTTATATATATCTTATAATTATAAAGCTGAACAGTTTGTTTGTTTGTTTAAACGCGCTAATCTCAGGAAATACTGGTCTTATTTGAAAAATTCTTTCAGTGTTGCATAGCCCATTTATCGAGGAAGGCTATAGACTATATATCATCACGCTAAGACCAATAGGAGCGGCGCAGCAATGAAAAATGTTTCAAAATCAGGGGGGCTTTGAAAACAAATTCAACGCGGACGGCGTCGCGGGCACAGCTAGTCTCTAATAAAAAGAAAGTCTATTCATATGACATTTAGTTTGGGTAACTATTTTTCTCAAGAAATAAATAAACAGAGTATATCGCCTTTTTGCTTCAGTAACGTGTTTATCTTCAAAATTTAAATTTTAGAAAATATATTTTCAACAACCCAACAACCCTCTGTGAGGGTTATATGTTTATGCCGTTTGCTGTAGAGACACTTGGACCGCGGGGTCCTGAGGCCATGAGCCTCAACGAAAATTGATCAAAACGACTTATTGACTCTTCAGGTGATCAGAAGTCTAGTGCCTACCTCGGGCAAAGGATCAGTATGATGATCCGGCGAGGAAACGTAGCCTTCTGGGCACCTTACCCATAGAAGACGGTGATCGAGGCTCAGTATTCTACTTATAGTCTTGAGGTACTATGGGTAGAATACAATATAAATATGTTAAGTTTTCTTTTATTGTATTAGTTTATTTATGCTATTATTTAAATTATTCTTAAAATTAATCCAGTTTACAAAACAATTAATTATACTAATATTTATATTGAAATTAATATTAACAAAAAATTAGAGAAGATATTATCATTGAGTATATTCTCTGAAGTTTCACTTAAACTGTGTGTGAACTGCACTGCATACACACATTTTTTTTTTTACATAGAAAATTCTCCTCTAAAATTTCAATTTTCAAGATAACACATCATTGAAGCAAAAAGTCGATATATTGTAGGTATACGTCAAACTTGAATTTATTAATCCTGAATGTAGATACAATAAATACGCTTTCATTTAATGGACTCTAAACACGCGAATGTGCTATTTCGCTTTGCGAACGAAAAATACTGCAGATGCCAAAACTATTGATATAACTGCGAATTAAGTATTGATCAGACAAAGGTCAGAACATAAACTTGGACCCTACAGGCATATAGCTTGTATATGTGAACTAGTTTTTAGGGCTCCCCATGAGCCTTGGTCTCGGTCATCGTCATGGCAACAACAATGACAATGCAATGTTAAAATTGCATTGTCATTGTTGCCCTCGCTCTTGGTTAGTCTGGTTCCACCTTCGCTACGGGTTTGGGGTTACGGCGTTACGGGTATTTTGAATTAGAAACTAAATTTGACATTTCTAAGGAGAGCTTATGGGAATCCCAGCGACCGGTCCTCCATATGTCTACAATGCCTACTTTGACGCGAGCGAAGCCGCGGGCGGTACCTAGTTTCGTAGAAATGAAAAATTAAAACATTAATTGTCTTAATAAAACTGCGTTTTAACGGTTCTAAGCGCGGTAATTTATTTGATTTTTGTTATTCCGACATTTCGGTCACTTTTCAGTGGCCGTGATCACGGAAGACAAAGATGTCAAGTGTCAATGAGTATTGTTTTAGCTTTGTTTAGCCTACCGCCAACTTGTTCAGTTTAATTATTTAATTTTCATTTTTGTTTATTATTTACTCTATGGGAGCCTAATCTAATTTTCCACCGCTTCGCAACATGTTATGTTGAAGAGAAGAAGCGGCGCAAGAAACTCTTCAACAAACATGACTAGCTCTAATAATTTTGTAATATTAAAATGAGTGGAAAGAAAAATAAAAGAAATTAACAGTCAAGTTGGTTTGTTAATTTATTGAAGTGAAACTTCTATTATAGACGGGGGGGTCTTACGATTTTTCGCTAACGAAAAAGTGTCACAGTCACGTGGTCTAATACTTACATTTTTAAACTCGTGATATCTTTCGAATGGAATGTCCGAATTGAATAATTCAAAAAGTTATATAAAGGTATTGAAGCAGTCTTGAATATGAAGTAATTTATTTTGATAAGGATTAATACCAAAATACAAATAAAGAGCCTTTTCTAGCGGCGGCATTTTAATTAAATTTTTAAAATAAAAAAACACTTATTGTGGCATAACTATAATAGTTAGACATATGCTGTCGCGACACTTTTTGTAGATAATGATGTGTTCGGCAAAGTCGTATTACATTATTTTATTCTATCATCAATAGTTTTCGCAGTGCACGCGATTTTAGGCATTTTTTACACCTTGCGTTACATTATTGGAGTTTTAGTAAGGATCCCTAATTTTTTCGTAAATATAATATATAGCCTTTGTCACCCGGGGATAGTGTAGCTTGCCAACAGTGAAAGAATATTTCAAATCGGTTCAGTAGTTTCAGAGCTTATTCAATGCAAACAAACAATCTAATCCTTCCTCTTAATAATATTAGTCCAGATATTCATATACTTCCTTTAAAATTAATTCGATATGTGCATATTACAAAAAGCGTAAGATTTTACGCTAGAAGTTGTTTAATAGAATTGGGAGCTGGGTTGCCCTAAAAAGCGCTTTATCTATCTCCGAAAGTGCTATTGAAGCCCTAGGGAGCCGAGCGCCGGGGAAATCCCGTAAACCAGAAAGCGAGCGAGGGTATACCTCGTCCCTCTAATACCTAAAATCGCGTTCAGCGCATCGGAATGTGCGATGTTCCGAGCCGACATTAATGGAGGCAAACTTAAGTTTGCATCGAACTATACCTCTGCTAATATTTTCTTAAATATTTGCGCCTTGTACTCGTATACATAATAAAACTACGTTTATTACCGCGCTTAAAACCGTTAAAACGTAGTTTTATTATCTATACCTCTGCTCTCCACGTGACAGGGTATCACTGCCACTATTTGTGGTCTATGTAAAAAAAAAAAAAAAAATAGAGAGTTTGTTAAGGAAACAAATTAACAACAAGAAAACTTTGCCAACGGTTCAGTTTTTCGAAAGTCACAACAAAAGTGAACGACAACGGCAAAACTGTTGACGTAAAAAAATAGTCGGTGCGTGTGTAGCGTATAACACCATTAAAATGTACCTAACCTAACCAAATCATAATTTGCAGTAAACCTGCGAAAAATTGAAATGTGTGCTGGGACACATATTAGACGTGAAACTTTAACGGACAAGTGGAAAAACGAATCGCAACGGACAAGTGGAAAAACGAATGGCAACGGATAAGTGGGAAAACGAATCGCAACGGACAAGTGGAAAAACGAATTCCAACGGACAAGTGAAAAGTCTTCAACTGATAAGTGACAAAATGAATCGCAACAAAATTTTAACTTGAAGTTTTACGGGCTGGTTTTCAAATTGGACAAGTACATCTAACAATCTGACCGTAACACTTCAAGTTGAAATTTTGTTGCGATTCATTTTGTCACTTATCAGTTGAAGATTTTCCACTTGTCCGTTGCGATTCGTTTTTCTACTTGTCCGTTGCGATTCGTTTTCCCACTTATCCGTTGCCATTCGTTTTTCCACTTGTCCGTTGCGATTCGTTTTTCTACTTGTTCGTTTTATTTATTAATTTTATTTCCGGTAAGTGAATTTTAAGTCGGTCTGAAAGTTTCTCTCGAATAGTCTCCCAAATGGAAAGAAAAGAAAGTAAGAAAATATTTATTTCTAAACGCGACACACACAAGACAAATAGTAGCATTACAAGATAAAGTTCACAAAAATTGTAGGTCGCAATTTGGAAATGAGATAGGCACTTGGCATTTTGCTGTCCCGTAACGTAGTCCGACACAGTGCTAATTTTCAGTGCCAACCTCCTAAATCACATAGTGCGTCATGCGACCCGTGGCTAATTACCAAGAAATGGCTGAGCAGATTTCAATAAGAAATTATAACTTACGAGTAAATTAGCTCTTATTTTTTTATTTCGATAACTTGCCCGATTCAGAATATACAAATATAAATATTTGTCTATCATCTTCTTCTTCCCTTGATATATAAAAATGAATGTTTGTGTATGTCATTTATAGGATCGTAAACTATACATCCGATTTTGATGAAATTTTGTGTGTGTGTGTTTGAGTGGGTCCCGGGATGATTTACGGCTACAATTGGAACCGGTAGGTGGCGCTGCAATCGGGTTGCAAATTTTATTTCTTCAGGGGAGGACAACGTCTGCCGGGACAGCTAGTATATATATAATATGTTGTTACAATTACTACGTAGTAACAACGGTGAAGTAAAACATCGTGATGCAACCTGCACATCGAAATAACCGATGTGTCAAACCTGCCAAGCCGCCATGGACAAGCGTGTCGGGTATACTGTCTGTTCCCCTATAATGGAAGGCCCGAGCACAGCAGTGAGGCATTTATGGGCTGTTATTGAAGTGATAACTTCTTATCTTATAAACCGCTTCGTTACGTAACGCGTTACGGTGCCAGTCCGTCTTGCTTCCCCTTCTCTCACTCTAACCCACAGCGCTAGCCGTATTTCGGTAATTAGATTTAATAATGTAGATACACAAAATTCTAATGTACATATTCAAGAATTGTATATAAGAATATAATATATTTTATAATCAATAAAAGATGTTATTAATAAATAACCTTTCCTTACATTATCAAATTAATGTACATACAATTTGAGTAATAACCTAAGCTTTTCTCAAGTTAAACAATTTCAATATTCAATAGTTCAACTTAGATTAGTTTAAGTTATCACTTCTGTCGGGCATCCCGAGACGTACATTTTTTATTTATTTATATTATATACTGCATCCTCCCCGCATTTAAGAATTCTTTTGTTTACTTGTGTTTAGAATTTGTAATTAAGAAAAACATTATATTGCTATTGTACTTGTTTTATGGCCATCATTAGTGTCGAACTAATCCTTGTTGTTATTGTATTGCGTCGAAGCTTGCCAGGTATGGATCGGTGCATTATAAAGCAATGGCCCAAGGCGGAGAGGGGCAGTTAAGCGAGGATTATGATACGAGCAAGACGTAGATTCGGTGAGCGATATAGTGACAGACTTTTGCGCGTGTTATTGAATCGTGCAGTTTGTACTAGTTGTACTCAATTATATTCGTACCTGCTTTATACGTGTTTGTACAGTTCTAATAAATTCTATAGTAATTCCAACGGCATTTTAATTCGAGTTCTGCGTAACTCGTAACAGTATCATGACGAACACCTATCTAGCTATATCAACAAAGTAACAAACATACGCTTCTATCCAACTCGTAACAGTACAAGAGAAGTCACGGGCTCAGCCACTTATAAAATATGCATCGCATTACGCCATATAACCTCGTACATATATACATTAGCAGTCTAATTGCCAATTAACTTGGACATACCACCTCACAAAGCATCACGTTACAAAGGCGTTATTTACATTTCATGTTTTTTTTTTTACTTTAAAAGGATAAACAGCAAAATATATTCAAATTTAAGAAGTTTTATGCAAAATAAATCTTATACTAATATATAAAGCTGAAGAGTTTGTTTGTTTGATTGAACGCGCTAATCTCGAATAAAAATAGCGTGGAATAGTTTAATAAAGTAAGTAAGTATTAACTATCCCACGGGAACTCTTTAATTTTTCGGGATAAAAATATCCTATATGTTGACCAGGGATATAAGCTACCGCCATACAAAATTTCATTTAAATCGGTCCAGTCGATTCGGAGATTAGCCCGTACAAACAGACAAACAGAGAAATAAAAATTTGAAAAAATTCTAAATTAGTTCTATTTCACTTCTTGCGTCCCCCTGACTCGGTTTTTAGCATTTTTTTTCATTTGTAGGTACAGTAATTCAACCTCTACAGTTTTGTTATATGTATAGATAATTATAGCGACGCGGGTGCTATGCCCTAGTATTTGTTTTATTAATTAATTATTGTGCCGGGAATTAATTTGAACTTTGATCACATTGAAATAATAATTAAAATTGTATAATATGGAAATACTCAATTTCCTGAAATAAATGAATTATTATTATAATATGTAATATTTACCTAAATTTATATGTTGTGTGTTGTGGAACAACACCATTCCAAGCATATTATTATAACTATAAGCCGCGCGCAGGTTTGCCGATGACTAATTACCATTATTGTATTGTATTACTCACTATTATTGTATATATACTTATGTAAAGTATATACAATAATAAATTAAAATAATAAATGTATTGCAACAACTTTTTTTGTAGCCTTTTTTGTCAACCCTGCTAACCACCGACGCGTGACATCATCTATCGGCAAACCTTCTGCGCACAGGTAGTAATGGAGTACCTGCGATTTTACCCGCGTAAAGCTTTTTATATAGGGCAGTAAGTTCTTTAGTAAGTTCTTCGCAGTTTCGTTATAATATCAGTTTAATAACGGTACACCTACCTATTCTACATTTCAGCCATATATTCATATGGATATAACCAAACAATAAACCAGAAAACTACCGTATATTACAAACATAAAAACGGTTAAGAACAATATTCCGTTAAGCGTCGACATCGTTCAATTAATGACAGCTGCTGTTGATACCGTTAGTTCTGCGCCGGCGCATCTTAATGTTGTATCGGTTAGAATCGTTTTAGATTTCTGTTTATTCAAATATACCGAATTCGTAACGCATACTCCGAGGTCTTTATACTTTAAGATAAACATCGGTGACTGTAATCATTACAATCACCAACGAAAACACATTTTTTCATACCTAGCGCTAGTCTGTATATTGTGTATTGCGTAGTTGACTAACGGGCAAGCAGTCTACCTATAGGCCAGGCAAAGAAGGATAAATAGGGGTAATGATTGGTGTGGAAGTTAAATTTGGCACAGTTGTAGCGGAATGTGTCCTGAACAACATACTAAAAGTACTGAGGGATGAGGTTGGAGCTAAGGGAGGGCTAGGCTTCTATAAAGAACTATTTAGTTTTTGCGAATATAGCTAATTCAACATATTATTATTTTATTCAAAACAAGTTTCAATAGGTAACACTTTTTGAGGTCATACATTACAAAATTTAAATCTAAATTCTATTGTATGTACATCGATTCGCTATGTGTTATCGCTGTTCAAAGGAGAAGCGGCAAGAAACTGCCCAGCAACACGCCTAGCTAAAAAAATTTTTATATCATAATTATTTTTTATAATAACTTAGGCCACTTTTTTTTAATACCTTAGCCTAAATTAATGTACACAAAATTTTCTAGGTATATAATGTAGTAAATTTCCCTGGGTTGCAAAATTTCGAGCAAAGCACGAAAGTATATTGACTAGTGTCGACGAACTGGTCTCAACTTAATTTTGGCCGTAATAAATTCATCATGTTAGGCAAATTTCTTGAGACCCTGCCAAAGGCGGAGTCAACGTGTTACCAGCCTTTAGGATGGAATGGGAGGTATGTGATAAAGATGATGGGGATCAGATAATAGGTATGGACCGGAAGGGAGAAGATAGGGGAATGGCAAAGGATGATGGGATAGGAGGAAGTCATCGGAACTATCAATCAACGTACGAAATACGATCAGCTCTCGAGCTAATCGTTTCACATCAATCCCTACTAATATTATAAATGTGAATGTAAGTTTGTTTGTTACGCTTTCACGCGAAATGTACTTAACCGATCATCATGAAACTTTGTACACATATTCTTGGAGGTATTAGAAGTAACATAGGATGCTTTTGATCCCGAAAAATTAAAGAGTTCCCATGGTATAGTTAAAAGAACTTTCCACGCGGACGATGTCTAGGGCAGAAACTAGTATTCTATAAGAGGGTGGTATCACACAAGATAACTAGTGGTCGCTCGTGGTCGAAATTCGATCATAATAATTAATTTCAAAGACTACTTCTACAATCACAGATTTCGCCAAGGCCTGTTAATTTGACTTGAACAATTAACAAAAGAGTTATATGCGTGTGTGTGTCAAATACATGGTAGTGTGTGTAATGTTTGTTTTATTGATTTAATGTATTTTTATGCATAGTAAAAAAATATAATATTCGTCGCTTCTTCTTTATATAAACTATAAGTGTGTGAGATTTCATACTCCTTCGTCCGCGCAATTTGCGTAACAAGGGGTAGAACGCTTTTGCTCCACGTATTAGTATAGGTATAGATCATACCGGCATGGTTCTATAACGTCAGCTAGAACATGGGCGTCTTGAAGTATCAATAGATTACCTTCTAGGTAAGAGTGCCTCATTCTAGATCTATTTTCTCCAGACACCATCACCATCGAAATCATGATCAAACGTGAACCTATACTAAAATAAAAAATGTATGCACTGTTTTTTCTTGGAATATAATTTTGTAACTGGCCAATATTTACAAAGGGCGTGAATAGATACCTAAAGTTTCAACGAGGTAGGCAACGCATCGGCTCCCTTAGTGTTGCAGATGTCCATGGGCGACGGTAGCCACCTAGCACCAGGAGGTCCGTTTGCCAGTTTGCCTACTAGCAAAAAATTTCAACATTTTTATTTCTAAAAGTATCCTCAGTGCAATGACGTCACGCGATAGTTAACCCGTCGGCAACGGGTCGTCGAGACCGCCGGATGTTTTGAACGACGGATGCAAGTCCCGAGCCACTTTCCGATGGGATTCTGCTTTTATACGCCATTTTACACTTATTACTGTTCCGTGTGAACCTTTTGATTTTCCTTAGGAAGTCGTCACACACGAACATGCTCACGATTTTCGCAATCAACTGTGTGACTTGGACTTTACATTATTAATTTTCTTTACAATCCTTCAAAGATAAAAACATCCCATTTTATGGTACTTTCTTAAATTTCGCAACTAGTACATATAATATAAAAAAATGTTGATAAAATGAAATCTACTGGGCTAAACTAAGTTAAATTTTATGGAGACCAAATGGCAACTATTCCGCATCAAACTAAAGAAGAATCATGTAAATCCGATGATAAATCTCAGCCTAATCGGTGTACATACGACACGGAAATTATTTCATGCAAAAATGTTCATAAAATAAAAACTACTGGGCCAAATTATGTTAAATTTTTAGGGGACCAAATGGCAAATATTCCGCATCAAATTAAGAAAGAATTACATTAAACTACAGGTACTAAATTGGATCATAAATCTTAGCGTAATTGGCGTACATACATAAGAAAAATATTTTCTTAAGTTTTCGCGACTTGTACACATAATAAAACTACGTTTTAACGGTTTTAAGCGCGGTAATTTATTTGATTTATTTCGTCGACGTCGTCGATAAACCTAAATCAAATAAATTACCGCGCTTAAAACCGTTAAAACGTAGTTTTATTATACATAAGAAAATATCAATCAAGTTGAGAAACTCCTCCTTTTTGAAGTCGATTAAAAACTACGTTTTAGCGGTTTTGAGCGAGGTATTTGATTTATTTTCATTCCGACGTTTCGGCCACTTTCAGTACCTAGTCATTTTATTTTACAAAATTTTATTGAAATTCGTCGAGTCCTTTTGGAATCTTTTCGAGAAGAACTTTCAACAGACTGAGGACAGAGGTATATTTTTAAAATGGCAATTCATGACCCCAAAAAAATCAGTATAAAAATTAAAGTTGGTCTGAAAGACAGTGTCGAAGTGAAGGTAAGGAAAGGAATGCTCCAGTGGTTCGGGCATGTGGAAAGAATGTGTGATGAAAGAATGACTAAACAGATATACAATGCAAAAGTGCATGGATGCAGAAGTCGCAGAAAGCCACGACACACCTTCCAGGATCAAATTGATCATGTACTAGCAGAAGGTCAAGAGCCTTAAGAACAGACGAGCGTGCATGACAAGAGCTATGAATGTCAAAGAAGCAAGTGAGGTGTGTAAGAATAAGCCTGAATGGCGCTCTGTTGTTCGTGCCTACCCCGCAAGGGACCTGGCGTGAAGTTATGTACGTATGTATGTAAAAATTAAAGCCGACAAAGTCGCGGGGCGGGTAACAGCTAACATAATACAAATATCTACTAAGACATCATAAATATATAAGCGATATAAGCGACTCGAAACATCAAACGAGGTGTGTAATATAAGCACTGATTACTTTCGTGAAATCCTTGCAAACGTTCCACACGTGGCACAATTATGTTGTGTATGTGTTTTCCTTCATCCGGATTACGTATGACCTAAATGTGTGACAGAGAAAGATTAAAGGTGGTGGGTTAACTCCCCGATTCGCTTAAATTGCAAGGTACTGGATGTAACCACAGTGCTATTAAATTAAAGTGGGCAAATATTGGTACGTGTGAATGATATTGCGAAGTTCAGTGCGAAGTTTATGATGCCACCCGTGATCACAAGGCTGGTTTGTCTTTCACGCAACGAATCAGCATTGCCGTGGCAATGCAGCCAGATTTCTGGGCACACTTCCCTTTGACAGCGATTTGCTACATAGTTTATATTAAATTATTTATATCTTAGTATATGTTTAGTATCTAACTGTAAATAACTTAAAAATTTAGAGAGAGAGAGAGAGAGAGAGATAACACTTTATTGCAAAACAAAACATACAATTACAAAAACAGACCATATTTACAATATTTTCTAGGCGATACAATAGGCGGCCTTATCGCTCAAAGCGATCTCTTCAAGGCAACCTAAATGAAAGAAATTGAATCAGGCGAAATAGGTGATGCAGAAAAAAGGCAATAGATACATACTCAAACTAATTTAAAAAATAAATGTACATATACATACATATATACATAGTCTTAAATATACACGTATACAATAATATATTACAAAATACATAAGTTATTATAATAAATGATATACTGTGTTAATCAGACAGCTATTTATGGACAAATAGTGCTTTCTTAGTAAATTTCTAAATGTTTGTAAGGATTTGGCCTCTCTGACAGTAAGAGGCAGCATATCCCAAAGTTTGACAGCATGCACTGTAAAAGAATTATTATAATAGGATGAAGTGCGTTTAATATATTTGTAAATAAAAAACAATAATATATTTGTAAATTCTAAGCCAATCTTCCCACACTGTTCACTAACGAAGTAAAACAGAAATATTGCTTCTGACGACGCCTGACGCCTGTACAGCGTGTACAAACGGATTTTATATTTATTACGGAAATTGTACTTCAAATGGGTTTTCTGTTGGCAATATACTAGAGTATATAAAGTGTATTCCTGATGAAGTCGGAACGTTTTATATTATACTGAATTCAATAAATGTAAAATATTTCACATACAAGCAAGAGTAGCTAAACGGTTTATAGAATATTTTTGATATACGCAATCTACTGTTTGTTACGAGTTACGCAGGACTCGAATTAAAATGCCGTTGGAATTACTATAGAATTTATTAGAACTATACACGTATAACACAGATACAAATAAAACCGAACACAACAAATCCAAACGTAATGCAGAAGATCGTAGTTCAATAAAAGGCGCAAAGTCCGTTACTATTAGATACCCGAATGTGGTCGTAGCTCGACTGCCCACCTCTCTCCATCAGGCTGCCGCTTTATACTTCACAAATGCAAAAGAAAGCAACACCTGGCTAATGATGCTAATGAGCGAGTACCATTGGACAATATGCTATTCTCTACAATAATTCGAAACGTTTTTCAATAAATAAGTGAAGAAAAGAAGACGATCACAAAAGGATTACAATTAGTTCAAATGCCGACAGGTAATAAAATGTGCTTCAACAGAACTGCACGTGGAATTTGTCTATGTTGGCGCCTAGATTGTAACAATACGCTACCATAATACCTATTTCTTAACACGTTGCAGCAATATCGTTACGACAGCAATTCCCTTGGCGAAACTATGTCACATTACCTATAAAATTTCGCTACAACATCAAACCCTACTTGGAAAAACATTTTTATTATATTTAACTTGACCATATTGATGTTGACACGGGTTGATTGGATACAATCAGAAAACTTCCAACAAAGACTAACATTTGTAAAGGCTCAACCACAAAACTTGAACCACAGTGAACCGCAATACCGTCCATATATTTTTTTATCGAAATTAAATGCTGGGTAACAGTGAGCTGACAAACTTGTGATCTGTTTCCAAGGCTTGGAAACCGGTGAAAAATCGAACCGGTTAAACCCTAAGTACAAAGAAATTTTATATTTCGGTTTTGTTCTAACTTTAAGCTCAATTTAAAGGGTTTTTAGGAACAAAATTTCATGAAATTGGTTGTGTTGAATAAACCGGTTTTGAACTATTTCGAACGGTACATGATGCACATTGCCAAAGCGCAGTCATAAGAATTCAGTCGCATACAAATACATATTTTTTTATTGATTTAATGTATTTTTTAGGCATAACTAGCTGTCCCGGTAGACGTCACCTTGCCCGGAAAAGCTTCAATCGATATGCCGACAACAGCGCCACCTACCGGATCCAATTGTGAACAAACCCAGAACCCATCTCTGGCTCGTGCACAACAAGTTTGCTAAAGATCATCACATGATGAAATGTATAGTTTACGATTCTATAAAGGACATACAGATATACATTCATTTTTATATAAAAAGAACATTTTAAAATAAATATTAGCATTCTGCACTTCTTCTCTATTCTCTATATATACTATAAGCATGCGAAATTTCATACTCCCCCGTCCGTGCTATTTTCGTAAAAAAGGGGTACAAAATTCACGTATTAATACAGGGTGGCGCAATAGAACGTGCATATTTAAAATATTGATTAAAAAATAAATACAAAAGGTATAGTTAAAATAAAACTGAGGTATTATTAAGAAATAACTGAAGTTTATTTTTTAAAAATAACATCGTTTAAATGATGACCCTCTCTACGACGACACTCCTCTAATCGCAAACGGAAGTTATTGAAAACTTTCTTCAGTAATGCTGGTGTAATTGCTGCCATTTCACCACGGATATTCTCCTTGAGCTGATCGATGTTTTTCGGATTATTGCTGTAGACTTTGTTCTTTAGGTATCCCTACAAAAAAAAGTCAGGAGGCGTCACGTCTGGACTACGTGGGGGCCATGGGATATCACCTCTTTTCGAAATCAGTCTGCCAGGGAACATCTGTTTCACAACCGCCATGGAGTCATTTGATGCGTGACAGGTAGCTCCGTCTTGTTGAAACCAAGTCCTAGAATTCACTATTCTTGAATTTTCAAGCTCTGGACCCAAAAAACCTTCCATCGCAACATAGCGTTCGGTATTAACAGTGACGTTTTGCCCCCGCGCATTTTCAAAGAAAAACGGTCCAATTATTCCTCTACCAGAGATTGCTGCCCATACTGTCACTTTAGGACTATGCAGTGGTTTCTGGTGCTTGAGTTTGGGATTCTCACTGTTCCAGTAACGACAATTTTGACGGTTTACGAACCCATTCATATGGAAGTGGGCCTCATCTGAGAAAAGGATATTGTCAAAATTGGAAAATCGATTAAGCATTTCATTAGCAAATGCGAGCCTTGCTCCGAAGTCAGACTCTTTCAATTCTTGTGTTAACTGCAGCTTGTAAGGATGCAGTTTAAGATCCAAGTTTAAAATTCGTTGCAAACTTCGTCGCGATAAGTGTAAGACAGACGATCTCTTGCGAGTAGACATTTGTGGATCTCCTCGTACAGACTGCATAACTCTCTCAATATTGTCGTCGGTCCTAGATGTTCTTGGACGACCTTTTGCTTGTGGTTTAAACGTTGAACCAGTCTCTTCAAAACGCTGTACCCATGTTTTAATTAAATTAGCACTCGGAGCTTCACTAATTTGCCGTAGTCCATATTCAGAACAATATAAACGCCTAGTAACGATGTATGAACGAGAGTTCTCGTAAAATGCGCGCACGCAAAATGCGCGACGCTTCCCGTCGAAGTGACTCATAGTGACTAAAACTCCATGAGCCCGCCTACCCAACGATGCAGGCTCCCCCCGCCCGCGCACTTTCTACCCCGCGAAAAAAGATGATGCAATATGCACGTTCTATTGCGCCACCCGGTATATAGATGTCAGGAATATTCCGCCCGCCCGAAGACCGACGAGTATTCGAGCGAATACCGAGAGAGGCCGAACATTTGTGGCATATCTACTTGAGACACTCGAGGCCCGCATTGGGGCTTATTGTTAAGAAATTAACATACGTTATACTTATACTATTACACTAGAATAAAGTGAATTAATGAAAATAATAAAGAATACTGGAAATATATATTTAAAATCGAAATATTCTCTGCCATTTTAATATCGGCTGACGTTTTCAGTTTTCGTTTCGCAATTCCTTTCGTTTCGAAATAATCTCGCGTCTATTGTCCACCAGCGATTTTAATTACTTTTATTTATCCGTTCTCGCTGTATTGTCTTCACGGGTTCGTATTGAATTCTCAATTTTCGGGTTTATTATACTGCGTTAATTAAAGCAAATACATAAGCCTGTTATAGTTGCAGTCCTGAATGAAACTTTGAAAGGAAGAAGTCTAACGTGGTATGGACATTGGACATGCAATGTAGAGAGGGATAGAAATCATGTGACATAATGTTATAGTCGAAAGATTGTGAATATAAGAACATAAGAAGACCAAAAAACAGTTAGATGGGTTGTATGAAGGATGGCATGATGATTTGTGGTGTAGAGAAGTATAGAAAAAAAGACATTGTGCTGACCCCAAATGATTGGGAGAAGGTGAATCAGTTGTTTTTTTTATGGCAGGAGTTCAACAGACAGGCAGACAGCCCACTTGATGGAAAGCGGTTACCATCGCCTATGGACATTGGCAACACCAAAGGTGCTACAAATGCACTGCTGCTCTCTTAAGGGAGACTGCAAGCTGAGCACTAATGCCGGAACATAACATAAGGTTGTTATGGCGGCATGCTCTAGGTCGGGGGCCATCCAGTCGAGCCCTAAAACCTGGCTGTGGGTTGTTTTGTCGCCTCTTACGACAGGCCGCCCGGCCGCAGAAATTGTATACTTTCTCCGTGCCAGCAGGGATATCACCAACCAGTATAGATTGAATTTAAAAATATTTATTATACTCCCTTGTTTCGTCTTCGATGATAGTGGACAATTGTAGTATCGGCTGAAGTCTATGGCATCACATAAGTTTAAAAAGTAAAAAACGTAGCATATCCTGTTCCTCTTGCCTGTTCCGTGCATTTGTAATTAACTTCATTCGGTTTTTATGTCAAACGGCGTCACATTAGTTATTTTTCCCATTAAACGAAATAATTCAAGAATATTGTTTAAAAACTAATTTACCATGGGAAAAACATCAACAGAAGGAAAGAGAGAACGATTATATAAAAAACTTCGAAAACTCGAAAAGAAAATTCGAAGATTATCTAATTTTGAGTCCGACGACGAAGGTGCGTATTTCGACTGGATCGCCATTTTCTTTGTTTGTTATTTTATAACATTTAAAACTAACAAAAAGTATATAAATACTACGTGAAACTAAAGAACATGTGAAATGGTTTTTTCTTTAAAACTAAATATAGACCTAGGGCGTTCTGTGGGATCGCATATGGTCATTATACAACCAAGGAAGTTCTGCGGGAACTTATACGGTTTAAAAAAATTTTAAATATACCTAGGGCGTTCTTTGGGAACGTATATGGTAAATTACAAGTAATTAATATATTACTTTATATAACCTAAAGTGGTCATAACATATGTAATGACCAAAAATTGAGTGATTATAAATACTATGTGAAACTAAAGAACATGTGAAATGGTTTTTCTTTAAAACTAAATATAGACCTAGGGCGTTCTGTGGGATCGCATATGGTCATTATACAACCAAGGAAGTTCTGCGGGAACTTATACGGTCAGACGTTTATATGATCTAAGTATACGGTTTAGAAATTTTTAAAATATACCTAGGGCGTTCTGTGGGAACGTACATGGTAAATTACAAGTAATCAATATATTACTTTATATAACCTAAAGTGGTCATAACATATTTAATGACCAAAAATTCAGTGATTATAAATTATTCAAGTACTTAAACTAGGTACTTTTTTCTTTAATATAATATCACTAGAAGGTATGGGTTTTTACAGATCCAGGTGAGTCTGATCGAACCATTATTGAAAATAAGAAACCATAAAGTCTGCCTTATGAACAAATCATTAAATTAGTTGATGGAAAACCTGAAAACCAGGAAGATAACCCATTAACAAAAGAATTACATATAATGTATCTCCCACTGGGTGTAACCATACCACAAAAAGAAAAATGGTTTAAAGAAAACTGAGAAAGAAGAAATATTTGAAAATAATGTACAAGTTGTTGACTATCCACTAATGTCAGCCCCAAAGCTAAATCTGGAGGTAAAGGCTGCCTCATAAATGATACCTCAAAGAAGAGGGACATAATAATTTAAAAACAAGTTAACAAAA
Organism: Dendrolimus pini; assembly: GCA_949752895.1. Classification (NCBI taxonomy): domain Eukaryota; kingdom Metazoa; phylum Arthropoda; class Insecta; order Lepidoptera; family Lasiocampidae; genus Dendrolimus; species Dendrolimus pini. Next base: position 5,835,208 of record OX457150.1, read on the forward strand.
ACAAGTTTTCTACTATTCCATCATACCTAGGCAATGCCCTACACTTATGTTCAATAGAACATTCTGATGAAAATAAGCAAATGTTCAAGAAGATAAATGACAGTTGCAGACTGCTCTGTCACTTCTCATTTATAGACACCCGTGATCGAAGATCTCTCATCTTATCAACTTGAAAAACAACCAAGAGAACTTTAAACTTGCGGGGCCCTCCTTATCCACTCATGAAACCATGGACAACAGGGGGCTGAACACCAACACAAAATGTTCCTGAAAGAAATGGAATCAACAAACCTAACAACAAGAAATAACTATTGAGGTGAGCGTTGGCAGGTTATTATTAGAGTATTTTACTCATCAATGGATAAATATTACCAATACCATTTTGAAATGGGTTAAAGGTTATATATATATATAGTGTTTCATTGAAAACAAAACCACACCAAAGCACAGTTTATTTGAATAATAATTCTCAAAGTGTTCTAAAACATATTTGTCTTGAAATTATAAATCTACTAGAGAAAATAGCTATAGAATTAAGCATACCAAAATTAAACAATTTTGTTCACCTATATTTTTAGTTTAGATAGTGAACGGTTCTTTTAGGTTTATATTAAACCTTAAAGGACTGAATATGTTCATTGCCACTGAACATTTCAAATTAGATGACCATAGAACAGTTATCTTGCTTCACTAGATTTAAAAGATTTTTAATACATGATATCAATCTATAAAAAGAGTAGAAAGTACCTTAAGATCCTTTCGAAGGAAATTACTACCAATTTAATGTGCTACCTTTTGGGTTATGTACAGCACCATTCATTTTCACCAAGATCATGAAACCAGTGATAGCTCACCTTTATAAAAAAGGTATTGTTCAATAGTTTATTTAGATGATTTTTTGTTAATAGACAAAACATCTACAATGTGTTGGACAGATATAAATACAACATTCACACATTAATAATTTAAGTTTTTTCTCATATATAGAGACAAATGTGAATTTGTGTTCAAACAAAATTTTTCATTTTTAGGATTAGTTTTCTTTCTAATTAATATAACTGTTGGTACATCTTACCAAAAAAATTTGGAAACTATAAAACAAAAGTCAATTACAGTAAGATACATGTATGTATTTAGCCAAAGTATAGGTACCCTTATTTCTGTTTGCCCAGCAATAAAATATGGAATTGTATACACTAAAGAATTAAAAACTAAAATATCAAATATTAATGAATCTGTAACAATTGTTAACAATTTATGCAAAAAAAAAAAAAAAAAATTGGTGGTTAAAAAACATAATGAACTCGACTATGTCTATAAGAAAAAATATGTTTAAATTTACTATATATACAAATATATAGTATATGTAATTTAAAAACTGCAAGTGGATCTTGGACCTTGTTAGAAAGTGAATTATATATAAAATTATTTGAAACTTGCAGCATATTTTGGCTTAAAATGTTTATACAAAATAGCTTGGGGGTTATGAAATATTACTTAAAATTGATAACATCACTGCTATATCTTATTTGAATAGATAAGGAGGAGTACAATATCCACCAACATAAATAACATTATTTGGCTATGGTGTGAAAATAGGAACTTCTGGGTTTTTACTAGATATATAAACACTAAAGATAATGCTACTGCTGATTTTGAATTAAGAAAGCAGTTAGATATTACAGAGTGGGAATTAGGATTCAAATATTTTCATATATTCTGACAACCCAAGTATAGATTTATTTGCATCAAGAACAAATAGTATTCAATATGTGTCTTGGCGTTCAATTCCAAAGCAGCTACAGTAGATGCATTAACCATATGCTGGATAGATATATTCCTTATACTCTTCCTCTCTTCTCTATGCTCCTTAAAGTATTAATTTAGGTGTTGTCATAGCGCCATATTGGATAACGCAACCTTGGTTTCCAATTTACAGTAAACTTGTAATCACAGAAATTAATTTTTTTTAAACCAACAAAAGATTACAAATACATAACTCGAGATTGTTACACCCTCTTCATCAAAAGATATCATTGATGTCAGGAGTGTTAACAGGGAAGCTTTGTTATATAGGTTCAGGAATCAACTCTGAAGCAGTTGACATTGTTATCATCTTTTTCAATTAATACATTAAAACAATACTTACAATATTTTTGAACAAAAGAAAAATATTACCATGTAAATGATTTAAGTATATACTTACCAAATACATCCCAAATTATTATATAAATTATCAAAATATTTAAAGGTCTTTCATATGGTAGACTAAACATAATTAGGTCTGCATTATCATTATTTATCAGTTCACACATAGGTAACAATGACAAAATTAAAAGGTTGTTTACAGGTTTTTTACAGACTTAAACCTACAACACTAAAACATAATAATACATGGGATCATTACTATGGAACTATATAGAAAATTATTATTTTAACACTAATTATTTAGACATTAAGACAAAAAAGACTGTCATTATTAGCATAAGCCACAGGCCAAAGAGCTCAGACAATATCACTAATAGCAATTTTAAAATATCTATGTTAAAGATGACTGTATAACTATTAAAATAGAAAAGTATGTGAAAACATCAGCAGCTAATAGATTTGAACTTCTTCTAACATTACCATTTTTTAATAAGCAAGTAAATATTTGTGCTGCAAGAGCAGTGATTGAGTATATGAAAATTACTTAGGTACTTAAACTTTAAGAAAAAATCATTATTGTTTATATCTCTACCAGAAAACTTCATAAGAATTTTAAAATCAGTCACTGATATATAAAAAATCAATATAGCCAGTACATCAGTTGTTGGATAAAGAAAGTTATGGAAGAGAGTGGTATAGATACAACTGTATTTACTGCACATAGCACTCGCCATGCATATGTTCAGTGGCTTTCAAGAGAGACATTAACATAGATGACTGGTTGTACGGGTAATTCAAATATTTTTGCTACATTTTATAATAGACCCATTATTAATAATACAACATTTTCTCAAGCAGTATTTGAATAAATTAATAGTGCTAAGTAGATATTAATTAATTATAACGTTGTTTTTTAGTTCGATTGTTAATTATGTTGATTAATATAGATGTAGAAAATACTAAAAATACCAAGAATCATGTCAATAAGTTTATTAACATTTTTAGAATAATTGAAAAAAAAAAGCTTTTTCCTTGTGTGATAATAAATAAGCTTAGGACATAAAAACATAATTTTGTACCAATATGTACATAATTGTGACAAATTAAAGAGCTGATTTTACAACTAGTCTTTGAACATCTACAATTGTCCACTATCATCGAAGACGAAACAAGGGAGTATAATTGAACAGTCAAACGAACTTACCTGTAAGTGAAGTTCGACTGCAATTATGCGACTCTTGTTTCGTCTGAAGATGATAGGGTCCCACCCTACCCTATATAAATAAATATATTATTATACCCAAATTGTAAAATCAGTTATCTACTGTAAAATAAATGAAGTTAATTACAAATGCACGGAACAGGCAAGAGGAACAGGATATGCTACGTTTTTTACTTTTTAAACTTATGTGATGCCATAGACTTCAGCCGATACTACAATTGTCCACTATCATCTTCAGACGAAACAAGAGTCGCATAATTGCAGTCGAACTTCACTTACAGGTAAGTTCGTTTGACTGTTCAATAATCCTTGGATCAAGACCATAATGTAAAACTATGTACCTTTTGTATTAGGACAATGAAAAAAATGAATTTTTAAAAAGATAAACAGAAATTACTTACTTAATACGTAAATTTTTAATTAAGTTAAACTAAAGCGCACTGCAGGGCAGCTCGTAAAACGATCGTTTGAGTTTTATCGTTGCAACTAAAACTGTAGGTAGCCATTTCTGTACAGTGTTAATGCTAGGGATATTGAGCTCCTTTTCATTAAAAATTGCCAAGTCCACGTCAGTCTACGCACAGTGGGATTTCGTAGAGGTGTTCAACATCCTCTGTCTTTCTCATTTAATTAAATCGCCCTAACAAAAGCATTTTGTACTATTTTAGATTCGCGTTTGCCCACTGTCTCAGCTGTAATCTTTTATGGTAGTCATTAGCAAAGTGTGATTCTATGAAATTCAGTCTGCGCGGCCGAGAGACATACTGTAATGGTACAGTATAAAGCAATGCCCCAATGGAGGGATTAGCAGTCTAGCGAACAAACGGAGCAAGACGTTAGTGACGGACTTTGCGTGTGTTATTTAATCGTCCATTACGTTTGCACTGGTTGTTTTCAGTTATATTTATACCTGTTTTATACGTGTTTGTATAGTTCTAATAAACTTATAGTAATTCTAACGGCATTTTAATTCGAGTCCTGACACTGGTAACAATATTAATTAGTCTGTAGTATAAGAATTAGGCATAATTATTTAAGAAAAAGTAGTGTTTTCTGAGTGCGTTCTTAAATGTAGGCGATGTTTTGGCCTCTGACTGCAAGAGAGCGCATTATCTATAGGTATAAAAATAATGTGTATATGTATATAAATTGGCAATACGTGTGCGCGACATTTTGTAATCTCTTCGGGGACACAAACTGCATTTTGTGGCGGATAACGGGACATAGGATGGCACAGTTAGAATGAAACGTGAAACTGGTATTGCAAGTTCTAGCGTCAAGGTTTCCGATGGATTTATTGCACTGATCCTAGTACATTCTGATTTACAAGATCTAGCGGAGACATCCTATGTATTATACTTTTTTTTCTTTAGAAGACATTTTGGTATTTCACACACTCTCAATGAGGAGGGATGACAGTCATGTGACCAAAAGAATGTTAAACTACATTACTAGTTCGTTAAGTAATCGAAGAGCCATAACTAATTTTAAGATCTTTATATACCATATTTCTAGCAAATAAATTTGTAATATGTGACAAACTAATGCTACTCAAACAAAAAAGTCTGATATATAAATTTGTACCTACGCTCGGTCGTGGTATACGGGTCCAAATGTTGGGCCACTTAAAGACTAGATCTAAAAACGTCTCCACTAAATTGGGATAGGAATGTTGGAGATGGATGTGTATATGTGACAGCCATAGTGATTAAATAGCCATTATATATAATGACTGGTCATTATATATAATAGCCAAATTGACTAGACAATGTCATAAATTAATCACTTTATCCGGATAATATTCATAATAGCGGGTCGAAGTTAGCCAAAGTAATAAATTAAATATTTTATTATTGTAGTCTTTAAAGAGTGATACTAAATACCTGTATTGAACTCTGTTTTTTTTTCAATTTTGTTTTATGGCTAGTGAGCTTTAAATTTACTTTATAAATTAAAGTTAAATAACTTTATAACAATGTTAATTAACGTAGAATTATTATCTATGACAATGTTATTTTAATTCTTGGGCAAATTGAAATATAATTTTGGGTGCGGTATAGATATATGGCACATTTATTTATTACTCGAGCTATAAAATTAATTTTGGGTGGATAAAAAAAAAATAACCACGAAGGCTAAGGCGGTTGTTGCGCTTCGCTTCGCTTTCGCCTTCTAACCTATATTAAAAAGTTCGGATTTGCATAATAAATAAATGTGCCGTGTTTATATACCCATAATTTTATGATCTTTACCTATATCTACTTGTTTTATCACATTATCCAAGTCTTCGAAGATATTATATAAAATTGCTGGTTAATGTGATTAATTCTGTGTCAATTATCACTTTATCTAAACTGAGTAGACATTATACATAATGGCTAGATATTATATATAATATCCGGATTTATTACTTTGGCTGTAACATATACATAACATAAGGAGATTTTTGAAATTTGCTAAAAAATTGAGATGAAGAAGACTGAGGTGGTACGGGGGTGGCAGTTCATCCCTGCCGTGTCACGTGACAAAAATAATATTACGCTGGAAGATTGATGGGTAGGTAAAAATGTAAAAGTAGAACAAAAAAGAGATGAATGGATTGTGTGAAGGACGAAATGATGATTTATGGTTTTTTTGCAGGAGTTCAGCAGACAAGCAGACGGCCCGCTTGATGGAAAGCGGTTACCATCGCCTATGAACATTTGCAACACCACAGGTGCTACAAATGCGCCGCTGCTCTCTTGAGGGAGACTGGAACCAAACTTAAGGTTGTTATGGCGGCATACTCTAGATCAGGTGTGGTCGCCATCTAGACGGGCAAATTTCCTACCATCTGGCCATGGTGTGACAGAAGATGTATATCAGAGAAGTGTGGAAGGAAAAACATATTTACCCCTAATTGGGAAGAGGTGAAAGAAAGTGGTAAAGCTTGGTTTTTGGGCCTGTCTTACATAAGCATACTCGAAACATATCAAAAATCTTTGAAACACTCACCAGACTCGTCAACAAAGTTTCCTTTGATCGTTTCATACTCGAGCACTTATTAAAGACGACGTCGGTCCTTTGTCGTAGCAAAGTACGAAGTTTTACTTGAATATTGTATCAATTTTGTCGTTGTATTATTAAGTTGTGTATTATTAACATGTTTGATATGTTACGAGTAAATAAATCATCATAATATTAATACGTGAAGCAAAAAATTTTTACCCCTCTTTTTACGAAAATTGCGCGGACGGAGGAGTAAGAAATTTCCCACACTTGTAGTTTATATAGAGAAGGAGTGCATAATGCTAATAATTGTTTTTTAATTATGCTTAAAAATACATTAAATCAATAAAAAAACGTTACACACACTACGATGTATTTGACACACACACGCATATATACTCTTTTGTTTAGTGTTAAAGTCAAATTAACAGTGTAGCCTTGGCGAAATCTGTGATGATAGAAGTATTGTCTTTGACAACAGAACCTTAATAATGTTCAAACTTATAATTTAAATTAATTATGGTCGAATTTCGACCATTTGGTGACCATTAGTTCTATTTATTCCTCCATAAACCGCATAGCTTTGGTGAGAAAATAAGAAAATTAGCCAGGTGCGTGTTTGTTCCATTGAAACCTCCACTAGTTTTGTTATTCAGCGAAGAAATTCTAAACATTTAATGGTAGATATGTATTTCTAAAACTATTAAAAGAATTTTGGGATAGAGTGACAGATAAAGTATGTCAGAATAATCAAATATGGAAGAGAAAAGATAGATACTCTGCCGATCTTAAATTAATGAGAAAAGATGAAAGGAGTTCAAAGTTTATTTTGAGCCGAAATTACACGGGTTCACATCTTTTAATTTCGATATAATCGGGACAAAACGAATGTAACAAAGATACAAATTTAACCGTAATTAAAATTACGTGTTAACGGTTTTCAGCACAGCATATTTCAGCAAGCATGATCACAGAAGGCAAATATTTCAAATGTCAATGAGTCATTATGTAGTTCAATTTGATCATTTTAATATTTATTTAAAAGTGTCACTAAATAAAAAACTTTAACAATTAAGTTCGCTTATTTGTGTATATTTCATAACTCAAAAACGAAAAAACTAAAATGTATAAAATAACTTATTTCTTAAGTTATTATTATTAATATATATTATCTAAATCATCTTAAAGTCGGTGCTTAGTAATTTTCAAAATATAGTAATTTTTATGTTTTACTTTGCACCGACTTCAAGATGTTTTAGATAATATATATTAATAATAATAGCTTAAGAAATAAGTTATTTTATACATTTTAGTTTTTTCGTTTTTGAAGTAGGTTTTTTTAAACGAAGTTTTTAAATTTTATTTGTTACTTTTTAGTGTCTAGCTATGTATGGGTGGACCTACGAATGGTGCCGCGCTTCTTAAAAAATATAGGTCCCAAGAACCGGGAACAAAAAAATGTTCGTAAAATGAAAACTACTGGGCCAAACTATGTCAAATTTTTAGGGGACCACATGCCAGCTATTCCGCGTCGAACAAAAAAAGAATCACGTAAATCGAATCATAAATCTCAGAGTAATCGGTGTACATATGGAACGGAGTGAAAATTATTTCCATGAAAAATGTTCATAAAATGAAAAGTACTAGGCCAAACTATGTAAAATTTTTAGGGGACCAATTGGAAGCTATTCCGCGTCGAGCAAAAAAAGAATCACGTAAATCGGATCATAAATCACGGAGTTAACGGCGAACATACATAAAAAAAAGCAAAAAAAAAAAAAAGATCCCGACGAATTGAGAACCTCCTCCTTTTTTCGAAGTCGGTTAAAAATAAACTATATCATAAATAAATTAATATAAAGTATATAGCAAATCGCTGCCAGACGAAAGCGTGCCTAGAAGGCGGGCTGCATTGCCACGCTGTATGGCAATGCTGATTCGTTGCGCGAAATACGAACCAGCCTTCTGATCACGAGTGATACTGATGATGATACGAGTCAGTGATGATCTTACAAGTTTCTTTGAAGAAATCCTTTGCCGATGGACCCCACGGACCTGAAGTTTCAACTCCAAACGGCACAAATATGTAACCCCTTCTTATGGTATCATATTTGCGCCGTCTGAGATCTTCAGCTGTTGAAGCAGCGTTGCCAGCCCCTGACTTAGTCACTGGAAGATGTGATGCCGCCAGTGTCAAAGCATGTCGCGTCTTCATGCTTTGACACATCTTCTAAGAAATAAGTGACATTTCATCCAGCCTCTTGCTGACAAGAGCTCGGCGGATGATGTCATTGAGAATTTCACAACTTGAATTGTGAAAATATGGCCACTCCAAAGTTTTAAATTTTTCGCAATTTTACTACAACACGGTATAGCGGCATATAGAATATATGCCGTTACATCTATCCCTAGGCTATAACTTCCTTCAAAATTTTCAGCTATTTCCGAGAAAAGCCCCTGTAAAATGTAGCGACAGCGACGACAAGTCATAAAATAATTCTGATCCCTGGCAAGCCATACAAGAGCGTTTAAATTTAACAAACTGTTTCGTATTTCTCTTACCTGTGGTAGTTATAAGCACAAGGTCGAAACTGCCTGGAGCAATCGGGAATTCGGCGAAATTATTATATTACAACGAGAACACGGCGTTCGGGTAATGAAGGTAATCTCGACTTTTGTAAGACAATTTCTACGCTGGATCTGTTGTCGGGCCCTTTAATCCAAATCACTTTGTATTTTACTGAAAGGTATTTTATGCTTTATTAGACACAAAGGAATTACGTATAAAACAATGGTTAGGTACAAAGACCAGCGTAATTCTAGTTTTGTCCAGCAGAGCGAAAGTCACAGGTATGACTTTCGAAACAGGGAACAAGCAACACAGGCTAATGTATACATGTATACTAGCTATCTAGCATCTATACTACCGCTCAAAAAAAATATTAAGAGGTCGCTCCAAATTTTTTAATATTGCAATAAGCGCCAAAAACAAAATATAAAAAAAACTGAGTTTCAGTTCAAATTTTGAATTTTATAAGGTCGCTCATGTTTTTTTTTTTTTCAATTTACTACTAGCATTACTCGCTCGAAAAAATCTAAAGTAATTACTTATTCTTTTTTGGTCTATAAAATATACCGTAACGAGAAAAAAAATGAATAAATAATATCAGTTATTGGCGATTTTTGAAATTTTAAAATTTGACGCAACCCATTATAATTTTCTTTTGAGCTGTGCTTTGGAGGGAGTTCTTAAAACATCAAAAACTATCATTTTTTATTCGAGACTCAAAAAACAAAAAATAGTCGGTTTTTTAAGCCACAACAATTTACACAGATCAATAAAATTGAAGTCAGACACTTCTGTAATGTCAAAATATAAATGTAAAAAAATCAGGGGGCATAATTCAGACCAGAAAGAAGATTTTGACTGGACTTTCACTGGCAGATGGCTGATGTCATAGGGAATAACTTAGGCCACGTTTAAAATGAGGGGCCCTCACAAAATAAATTTCCACGCGGACGAAGTCGCGAGCACAGCTAATTTAGAGTAAAACTTTTGCTTTTAAAATTTGTAGCATTTCCCACGATTTCAGATCTAGTAAATATACATGGGCAGATGACACATTTTGGAATAAATTCTAAGGCGATGTTCATATTAAAAACTAAATCATGTCGATTTCAAAATATCATGACAGAAGTACTATTGAATTGCGGCTTAAACACACTAATAAATACGGTATTTTACTCTTTATAGCAATGACGTAGTGACTTGTTACACTTGTATAGAATCTATCAGGCTGCGATGTTTTATAAGATGACTGACTCTAGCTGTGCCCGCAACTTCGTCCGCGTGGAATTTTTCTCCTCGAACCCTTATTTTAAAAGTAGCCAAGTTACTCCCTATGACATCAGCTATCTGCCAGTGAAAGTCCCGTTAAATCGGTCCAAACATTTCAGAGATTAGTTTAGACTGTAACACGTGATTACAGATCTAATTATTAAGCGCTTTCAAAATAATTCTCGAACTTTAAAAGTGCACAAACTTTGAGATGCGGTTGACATCTCGAGGTGCTCCGGGCCACCGTTTTGATGGGCATGTTTCTTTATTTTGAAACATAAAAAATGTTGTATGGTTTTATGAAAGTTTGTGATTTTCGTAATTGAACAAACCGAGCGGTTAATTTCGTTTTCTTTTGCTTCCAGTCTTTTTTGATTTACTGGAAGTTCTTTTAAGCCACTTTCAGGAGTCGTCATAATTATATGGCCGGAGGACATTTTTAACCGTCTTCCAAAAGCAGGAGGTTCTCAGTTCGAGTGTATGTTACGCGATTTCTCTGTCAATTTTGGACCAATTTTCATTTATTTTGATTAGAAAAAGCATACTCGTGAGATGCTCCCATTGTCCCAAGAACTAATCAGGTCACAATCCAGGATCTGATGCCAGGGAAATCGAGAGCAAACCTTGTTGAAGAGTGCCTAGACTCATCGACAGGCGAACTTGTATACCATAAAACTATTCAAGTATTTGTGCAACTAAAAACAAGAAAATATATATATCTTTGTTTTTTTGACAAAATACAATCAGCTTCCAACGGTTTTGTTTTTGTAAAAAAAAAGTAAAGTAATAAAGTAAATGCTTGCCTCTTCTGCAATCACAATTAAATTACTCTTCCCAATACCAGATCGAAGAGAGAAAAGAAGAATGATTTATAAAAATAAATAACGGAGCCGTGTCGCCTAGGGGAACCATATCCCTACGTTTCTCCGGAGAAATCATTTCCGAATAACTTTACGAGTGTATTGGGGTTTTGGAATTATTTGTGAAATGGAAGGAACGTAATGCAATACTTATTTGGGTGTTGTAGAAGAGTATGCCTGTCTAACAGACACACTGATGAGGTGGTTAAATTATTGTGGACTGTATAAAGGTAATGTTGGTGTATTCGTAGTTATGGTATATACAATTTATTGTCGTCCGTCGCACTAGCCGTCGTGCGGGCGAGTGTCCGGCAATCCCACGACAGCCGGTCAATTTGGTCATCTTTGTTCTTTTTGTCATCTTCGTCCTTTTTGTAGGTACTTTTTGTCCTTTTCGTACTTGTTAACGCCGACCTATTTGGTCACCGCTTCTTTGTTTCTTTCGCCGCATCTGTCACTACGTAATGTCACTTAATGTGACATAATCTACGTCCGACCACTGAACGCACCGCTGCTTCCGCGCAAAACTCGCCGCGTTTTGTTTGTTGCGCCGCCATTTTACACCCGCTTTCATCAACCCGCATGCTGGAAGACACCCGCTGTATCGTTCCAGCTGGTCCACTCATCGAAGGAACCGCAAGACGAGAAGAAACGATCACGAGGAAGAAGCGCTTGCCGCTGCGAAGCCCGCTTCGTTAGTAGCGTGCCTTGTGCGGCGAACTTATCCTTTCGTTCGCTTTTATCCCCACTGCCGCCAGCGCCAACAGTACTTTTTGTCCTTTTTGTCATTTATGTAGTTTTCATAGACAAGGGATAGATAAATAAAACTAGGACGGTTTAAAATAGAGATAGTTTATAGATTTAAAAATTTATCGTCTATAAAAAATTCAATAGTAACTCGATATGTCTTTCTGTTAGGCTTTCACGGCAAAGTACTAGGATTACTGTATCGAATTTGCTGATTTTTTTAATGGAGTTTTCATGCCGAAAATGGACATAAATACTTATCAGCCCGGGAGGTGGCACTTTGCGATATAAAATGAAATACTATAAAAATGTAGTACAATGTAACCGCTCTTTAAACAAGAGGCACTCACTAGAGGTTGATCCGCGGCGCAGCCGCGTGGTAAACTCTACTATATTATAAAGATATATGGCCTTACTTATAAACGTTTGTTAAATTTAAAGAAACTGCTCATTAACTGATTAGTGAAAATCTTACCCATAAACTCCTCTCTTTAGGATTCTAGGTAGTAAAGTAACGGCAAAAGGCATTAAATTGGTGGCGCTACCGTAGCTAACGTGCTATTGTTTAAAGGAAATGCTAAAAGTTTTATAAAATCAAACCATATAAAATCACTAGGGTATTATTAAATTACTTACTTAAGAGATGGCTAATCCTTTCTCAACGAGATTATTATAAGTAAGGCCCATAATAAATGAAATGTGACGTCACGAACTTTAGAAACCTTCCCACCCCTTGTCAGAATTACTTTCACTTCAACCACGTGTGAACACACGATTTTTTTCTTAAATTTATTTTACATTATTTTTTCAAGGTAACAGGGTATTTCTAGGGCACAATCTGAAATCTAACATATTCTTCATTCTATTACCTACTTTTCAATTTATAGTTTTTGATTTGATATATTTTAATGCACTTCGGGTAATTACTATTCGTTAACGTCCTCGGAAGTTACCTTCAAATTAACAGGACCGAAAATATACCTTTATTTTTAGATCCGATAATACACGGAAGTTGCGAGATTATCAACTGTGTATACATTCAAAAGTCGTACACAAACAAAAGCTTTATTAAAACAATATTCTACGCACACCTATAAAGAAGACCGTGAAAGAACAACCAACGTTTCTTCGTAACAAAACACTTTTTCTATTTTCTCGGCAAATTAAAAGAGATTCCACGAAAGCCTTCTCAATTAACGTAGGTAGCCTTGTTCATTTTTCGTTCAAATTGAAAGGCTTACATTAAATTTTAATTCATAAAAAAATAACTTAATCTGATATTAAGAGCCTTACTTATAATAATCTCGTTAAGAAAGGATTACCCATCTCTTAAATAAGACACTCTTAAGCCCCTAATCAATGGCTGTTTCAAATAAAACTGCCATCTTGCCTCTTAACAGTCACTTAAACTACCTCTCGATGGTGGTTATTTTTGAAAGTTATTTATGAGTTACTTATGGGTAACTATTAACTATTTATGGGTAACAGACAGGCAGACGGCCCATTTGATGAAAAGCGGTTACCATCGCCTATGGACATTTGCAACACCACAGGTGCCACAAATGCGCTGCTGCTCTCTTAAGAGAGACTGGAACCTGTTCACTAATGCCGGAACACAACTAAAGGTTGTTATGGCGGCATACTTTAGACCAGGGGTGGTAGCCATCCAGTCGAGCAAATGCCCTACCACCGGGCAAAATATACATCTATTATTAAAATTATATAGCAAACTATCCCATCTCCGCGCATGAAAAGTATTTATGTCCATTTTCGGTATTAAAACTACATCCAGGACTCGTCTGCTCCATCGGCCATCGGCCCTGCGACAGACAGGATAGTATATGAAGACGAAGACAGAAATGTTTAAATCGTAGCTCGAACGCAATATATGACAAGACAAGGCACGGTTAGTTAACCAACAAAAAAACGACCCAAGAGCAAAATTAACGATAATGGTCTCGGTAACGTAATATGCGAAATTTAACAAGCGAATCGCACACGCAACGGTAAATATCGTTTACGCATCACGCAGTTTAAGGTAATCGAGCGGACGTCATTATTGAACTTTATTTATATTGTTCCGAGTTACAGGACTCGAATTAAAAATGCCGTTGGAATTACTATAGAATTTATTAGAACTATACAGACGTCAAAGAAGCAAGTGAGGTGTGTAAGAATAAGCCTGAATGGCGCTCTGTTGTTCGTGCCTACCCCGCAAGGGACCTGGCGTGAAGTTATGTATGTATGTATACAGACAGGAATAACACAGGTACAAATATAACTGGACACAACCAGTTCAAACTGAACGATTCAGTAACACGCGCAAAGTCCGTCACTATATAGCTTATCGAATGTACACACGTCTTGCTCGTATCGTAATCGTCGCTTGACTGCCTCACCCCTCCTTTCGGGCATTGTTTTATACTAAACTATACAATATGTCTTGACGCAATGCTCGACCGCATAACAATAGAATCTAAAAATCATACCTGGTTAATGACTATCATAAACTATTGCAATACACAATAGGATGATTTTCTAATTACAAACTTTAAACACAAAGTAAACAAAACAAGTTCAAATGCCGAAAGGCAATAAACTGCAGGTGTGCATTTACTTTTGTCGCCGTGTAACATTATAAACATAAGAGAATAATTGAAGACATGAAGGATAAACAGGACATATCACATTGGTAAACACCGAAGAAAATGGGGAACAAAATTTCTTTCGTAGCTATTTTGGCAAAAACGAACCTCGTAAGCCGAAAATAAGTCTTGGTCACCACACACAGCGAGCAATTGCTGCGATTGTATTCGACACTTCAGCGACTGCATTATCGGTCTTAGTATTTGGTTGGCATGATACACCAAACGGCCTGAAGAGTTGTAATTACGCGCGAGTAGCTTAGCGCGCTACGCGATGGAGAAAAATATGGTACGTAAGTTTTCCCCAAACATTTTATTGCATTATATAAACCTACCTATTACCTTATCTTCTATATATTAATACGTGAAGCAAAAACTTTGTACACCTTTTTACGAAAATTGCGCGGACGGAGTATGAAATTTCGTTCATATAGAGAAGAAGCGACAAAGGTAAGATTTTGTTTTAAATTATGCATAAAAAAATACATAAAATCGATAAAAAAAACACACACACACATGTATTTGACACACACACACAGATATACTCTTTTGTTTATTGTTAAAGTAATTCAGTGTAGCCTTGGTGAAATCTGTGATTATAGTCTTTGACAACAAATTATTATGGTCTTCATTTTATCAGTGTTCTCAATATGAAGGTGTGTAATTAGGTAGTACATCTAAATCCGTAAAAATAAATTCAACTACGTTCGCCGAACATTCGTTCGCGCAACGCGTTGCTATTATGCAAAATATTTACATTGAATACGTTCTCATGGATACAGCCGCTAGACGAAAGATTAACGCTACATAATTTCGGCTGACGTATCATAGGTTACTTAAAAATCACTGCGAGCGTATTTAGCCGTACTTTCGGCCGGTGTGTCGCTAGTCTAAGGCGAAGGCTATTTATTCCTGGGACGTTTCTATTACAAATGCTTATAATTTATTAAAGGCTATTTCAGCGAGTTAGACGTCTACTTTGTTACAAAATTGGAACAAAAGCGTTACTCGTTGTACCAATTAAATACTTGCCGACACAAATATAAATATTTACTTAGAATTTCCAATAAATTATTAATTAATATACCCCAAGGAATGTTGTAATACTCAAATTGTACTCGGATCAATATGTCTGCTCATTGATCAAATGAATTTCACATTAATGCTAATTTATTACTTGTACTCTTACCTATGTTTTAAATTCACATATAATTTTGATTTTGTCCGTGTAGGAACGGAGAAAGAATATAATTTCTTGCGGCCGGGCGGCCTGCCGTAATAGGCGACAAAACAACCCACAACCAGGTGATAGGGCATTTGCCCGACTGGATGGCTACCACCCCTGGTACTAAAGTATGTCGCCATAACAACCTTGAGTTGTGTTCCGGCATTAGTGACCAGGTTCCAGTCTCCCTTAAGAGAGCAGCAGCGCATTTGTAGCACCTTTTGGTGTTGCAAGTGTCCATAGGCGATGGTAACCGCTTTCCATCAAGTGTGCCATCTGCATGTCTGCTGAACTCCTGCAATAAAAAAAAATATAAGGTATTGATTATAATTGTAATCTCGTCCAAATATTAATAAGTAATAACCTACGTAATATCCGAAAAGAGATAGCGAGTAAAATAATAATGAAAAGAGACTGAGAAAATAAGTGTACGATAACAATGTACTGGTGGTAGAGTTGACGCCAGTAGACCGCGTCGTACTTACCGCGATCAAGTCTCAGATGTCTCAAAGAATAGCCAGTTGTTGCCTACAACTGTATCAAGATATGTCTGCTAACTATTCATAGTGAAAACATAGTTGCTGATGATGATGATTAATTAGCTGATGCATATCGCGATTTCGTGTTACTACATGCAAATTGTACAGTGTGGTCTCTAAAGAAATCGTCTTTAGAAAATTCTTATAGTCCAATGCACTTTGGATATCGTGTTATTAGAACATCATTTCGTGCCTCTTAGGTACTATCTACTCTGTAGAGTGGCTCACCCACAGACGGGGGTGAAACCACATCAGTCAGAGCTGCGGCGTCGGCTACGGCCTGTTCCCGTGACATATGACTACCGAAGGAACACCAAGGCGATTGGTGGGTATTCCGGCAAAAGCAGCCGGCGAAGCCACACTACACCATTGTCATGTCTACAAATAGTGCGAAATCCGCAACGGATTCATTTCGATTTTTTTTTAGTAAGTACTACACAATTAATAATTCCTATCGATGTACCTGTGCAGTAAATTAATTTCAATACATGCGACAGTATACGAAATCGTGTAAGCAGGACAGAGCTAAGAATGCATAGCAAACAACACTCTGCCTTTTATCCTTGCAAATAAAGTTCAATATAGATTATTTACATTTCGGAAACCGATCCAACTTGTCTGTAACCGTTGTAAGCGAAGATCATGGTGTCCACATTAGTGCAGGTTACTGTATCCGTTGAGTTTCAGTTACGGCTCGCAGATGAGTACACGCCGTAACAAAGGTGTATAAAATTTAACTTTTAAACCATGAGGTGGAGAAATTTGAAAATTCAAGATGGTAAATGCATAAGCCAATACTTTTAACCAGAATTATGTTAAATATCCGTCGAGTATTTTACGGATATGGGATATTTATGATTATTTTCTTATTTTAGGAAAAAAATTAAACATAATAAAATTACGTTTTAACGGTTTTTAAGCGCGATAATTTATTGAATTTTTATTATTCCGACGTTTCGCCAACTTTTCAGTAGCCGTAATCACGGAAGACAAAGATGTCAAGTGTCAATAAGTATTGTTAAAGTTTTATTTAGCCTACCGCCAACTTGTTCATTTTAATTATTTAGTTTTAATTTTGTTCATTTTTGTTATTCATTCTATGGGAATCCAATCTAATTTAACACCGCTTCGCAACATGTTGTTGCTTGAAGAGAAGAAGCGGCGCAAGAGACTATTCAGCAAACACGCCTAGCTCTAATAATTTTATATAATACTAGCTGACCCGGCGAACTTCATACCGCCATATTTTTTGAATTCCTAAAAGACTTTGTTTCATGACACAAATACAAAATCACCATAATCGGTCCAGGTGATTAGGAGGATTCTAGAACCCGATGTCAACGCCACCTACCGGTTCTAATTGCGAATCTAAACCATTCGGGAACCTACTCAAACACACAAAAACAAAATCACCAAAATCGCTCCCAGTGATTAGGAGGATTCTAGAACGCAATCTCAGCGCCTACCTACCGGTTCTAATTGCGAGTCTAAACCATCCGGGAACCCACTCAAACACACAAAAACAAAATCGCTCCCGGTGATTAGGAGGATTCTAGAACCCGATCTCAGCGCCACCTACCGGTTCCAACGGTATAAAAAGTATCCTGTCTTTTAAGTTGGATCAAACTGCACACGGTGTGCAAATTTGATTAAAATCGGTTCAGTAGTTTTGGAGTTTATCGGCAACATCATCGTGACACAAGATTTTTATGTATATAATATTAAAATGGGTGAAAGGAAATTAAACAGTTTTGAAGTTCCTTATCTGTACGAAACCCTTGAACCACTTAATCCACCACAGGAGTCGTAATCGACACACAGCGACATATAAATACACATTATCTTATATATAAAATTCTCGATTTCATCATTGGCTACAATGTTGTGACAGACTATGTTTTAGTTGCAAGCTCTTTATGCAAATTACCAATTCAAAAGTATTAAATCTAAAACAATTACGGTTAACAAAGCGTCATATAAGTGATTCATATCACAACAACTGCGAAATCTTACCCGATTCAGAGGTATTAGGTTTTGCAATCGTGCATTGTTGTATGATACAAAGGTGATGCAAATACAACGATGTAGATCTTTGTATGGAAAGTCGAGATGGGTGGTTATTATGAAAACAAGCTAAATAGCGGTTGTTTAGAATATAGCCACGGCTAATTTTTCCATTAGCTCGCCAGCTGGCTTATGGTATTCGAATAATATAGAAAACTGATAAATTTACGGCTTGGCCGTCAGCCGGTTACCCATTAGCTAGTACTCATCACTTAGCCAAACACTAATTCGCTTGATTATTATTCAGCTACTGAACCGCCATTAGCCGGATGGAAAGTTTTTAAAAATTCGGTTGGTCACCCATCGCTAGAATAAAGACGTCATGCAATACTGCATTATAAAATCTATGTCATGTCATGGTGTGATTTTCTCTGACGTATGCGTTAGAACAAGTTGAATGACAGCGTTTTCCACTTGCTTTGCACAAGCTTGATTTACTTTTGCATTAGTTAACTTGTGAAACCGGGTAGTGAAGTCCTTATCATCATTTGGACAAAAGTTTACCGGTTAAATAATAATTTGTTGATTAATGGCCGGTTCATTTAATTCGACATAAACTCCAAACAAGCAATAACAAAATTTAACCGATGGTAAGGCGATTGAATGAATAGTATAGGGACCGACCATAACTAGATGTTTGTTCAAACGATGATAAGGACTTATTCACAAGTTAACTATACAAATTTATATCAGTTTAAAGCAATCAATGCAGTATAAATAATAAGAATTACATACGATAATTGTATGATATTTATACGTACACGTATTTAATTTGCATATCACCGTCATACGCTTGTGAATCTCCCATTTATAAAATCCATAGCCCCGGTTGACTGGAAGTCTGGAAGAGATCACTCTAAAGTGATAAGGCCGCCCATTGCTACTACTTCTGCTGTTTAATATGACTACTGAAAATTGTTGATTTTATGTGTATGTGTTGAACAATAAAGTATTCTATTCATAACACATACATTCATTTCCATTCGACCCTTTAGTCCTGTGAAAAGGGGAAAAAATCGACCGGTAATGATCGCTATGCATGTCGACCAACACACGTCATCTGGTCGACGGGCTGCTCTCCCGCACGCATCCGCCATCGTTTCCGTTTGGTCTTGCACTAGGCTATTATCCACGGCTTTGCCCGTTTAATCTTTGGTCTGCTTTGGCACTGCTATCTGCGGAAGCTAATGAACCAATTTTATATTTTAATAGATATTTGACGAAGTAACTGGTAAAACCTGAACGGATGAAGAATGAGATTGGCAACGGCCGCTCATCGTGCCTGGTCAGCATTAATATACGATAGCTAATAATAATGAAAAAGTATGGGTTTAAAACATGTTACGTTATTTGCAAGTTGCCTATTATCAAGGAAATACCTGATTACTGTTCGAAATACTGTTTGATCCTAGGACTCCGTCTTATTTAGACGACGTATGTATATCACGAGTATTATGGGAAACGAGCTTGATGAGATATACTATTTACATAATGCATGTATAATTCAAAATGATAGAATGCAATGTGCATTAAAATAAATGACGGTACCATACTATACGAATTAATTGAACTCCACCACCGACGGAAATGTGGACGGATGTGAACAGGACTGCGGGCTTCGCGACGGCCAGATGACGACCAGAAAGTACATCAATGCCATGGTGGATAACCATAGTTGTAACTTTACACGGATGAATCAATATAACTTCCGCGACGGTTAATTAATTTAGGACAATGTGTATATAAGCCAACTAACGATGTATACGCCGAACTAAATAAACACAAACTTTTGAAATATAAAATAAAAAAAGTAAGGACGTAGAGCTTCATAAATATTTTCATGCAAAATTGGTTTCTACAATATGATTTGAATGGTTTTTGAGATACGGCGTATTTGTTTGT
This sequence comes from Dendrolimus pini, assembly GCA_949752895.1. Lineage (NCBI taxonomy): Eukaryota > Metazoa > Arthropoda > Insecta > Lepidoptera > Lasiocampidae > Dendrolimus > Dendrolimus pini. The sequence goes on from OX457150.1 coordinate 5,855,386, forward strand.
ATTAAAAAATATACTTAATATTTTTTTAATATTTCATTCCTATTTATCGCTGTCAGCGATATGACCGCCATTTTTACATAATTCTAAGCTATTTTGTGTATTGTTTCATCAATATTATTGCACAATAAAGTAATTTATTATAAATAACATATGACATTGTGCCTAAGGTTTAAGTATGTGTAATCATTAAAAATTACATGTTCGTTAAGCAATCCAAGACTAATTTTAAAATCTTTTTATATCACTCTAGCTTCTGCCCGCGACTTTGTCCGCGTGGAATAGTTAAAAAAAGTAAGCCAAACCCACTCCTATTGGTCTTAGTGTGATGATAATATAACCTATAGCCTTCCTTCATAAACAGGCTATCTAACATTGAAATAATTTTTCAAATCAGACCCGTAGATCCAGAGATTACCCCCTATAACGTCACAAACTCATAAACTTTACCTTTTCATAATATTATTATTATAGATTTCATAAATGTGATAGCACATAAATGTGTTGTAATGTGTGAAAAACGAATGCCACTCAAACAAAAAAGTCAGATATATAAATTTGTAATACGCCTGGTCGTGTTATACGGGTCCGAATGTTGGGCCACTGAAATAGATCCAAAAACGTCTCCACTAAATTGGGATGAGAATGTTGGATAGATGTGTATATATGCACAAGGAGATCTTTAAAATTTACACATGTGTCTGAAAAATTGAAACGAAGAATAGACTAAGGTGGTATGGCCATGGAAGGGATCAATGTCCCGTAAAAATAAGAAAGTTACGCGGGAAGATTGATGGGTACAAATGTAAAATTAGACCAAAAAAGAAACGGATGGATTGCGTGAAAGATGACGTGATGATTTGTGGTGTGACAGAGGACGTATGTCAGTATAGAGCAATATGGAAGGAAGGACAAGACATATTGTGCCGATCCCAAATAATTGGGAGAAGGTAAAAAAAAGAGATATTTCTAGGAAACCAATTCCATTTCAAAACATCGCCCATTCAAGTTGCCGTCATAATACATCTTGATTAACCCCGACGTTTGCTTAAGTGCTTACACTCACTTACACAGCTCTAATATTAAACGAAGAATCTCATTCACCGGTCCTAGACATTGAATGAACGAAAGATCTCGAAATATAAACCGCATGGCATGAGCACTTCGTTTAATGACCCATTATACGAAAATAGTATCACTCGTTTGGCACCGCGCTGCGAAGGTTAGGGGCGTGCAAAATTGCGAATGTGTATTGAAGGAGGGACCTTTCAGTCTTACTTACTCTTTCTTATATTAGGACTGTATGTATTGTTTTGATAGATTTTTTTACTGCATGAGTTCAGCAGCAACATCGCCTATGGACAATTGTAACGCCAAAGGGGTCATGCATAAGTTACGTCACACGTTAAGAGTGTCGACGAACTTTTGTCGACAAAGACATTGCATTTTGTGACAAGGGGTGGGAGGGTTCCTAAATTTCGTAACGACACATTTCAAAATCTTAACCAATCTTTAATCATTATTTAACCTTTAAAAATAAAAATTGGAATTATTTACGTAAAACTTGAAAATATTTCCAACGCTTATCTGTATGAACCATTGCACAAAATAGTCAGTTTACCTTATATATGTATAATGATTGTTTTATTACGTTGCAATTAAGTAAATCCACTGTATAACGATACAGTGAACTCTCGATAATTTGGCACTCAAGGAACGCACGAAATATTTCAAATTACCAGGAGTTTAAACCAAGATGGGGGTAGTAAACAAGAGTTTGTTCAAACTTTTATATTATTTTCAATATTTGTATAATCATCCAAAAAAAAAAAAAATTCGAAAAGAAGTCCGTAATTTTCTGTTGAGTGAGCGGCTTCAGTCTATCATTGTCCAATGTATTTTCGATAGTGGTGAGAGCTGAGAAGATATATATATATATATATATAATGTCGGAGGGAATATATAAATCGCATAATTGTTGATTGGATTTATAACGCACAATATTATTTGTTTACATTTTAATTGCTTCTAAAATTGTTAATTTAATTTGGTTTGATGTCTTAAATGTTTCTATACCTAAAAGATCGTTCTAACCTAATAAAAGTTATGAATATTGTAATTTAATAAACGACCAATCAGAGCAGAGCATATGGCGGAGCGGGGTCAGCGCCCTCTATACTTTGGTAGTATCTACTTCGGTAGACGGAGGAGTTTTTGTGACACATTTGGTTGGTGGCAACAGGTCGAGTTGGACCATGGAGTATTTTAAAGGAAGAATTGAAGCTGGAAGTATGAGCGGGTGCCCTGAACCCGCTGCTCGGTCTAAACTATGTCATAATGTTGATCAAATCTAAATTAAAAGTGTATAAACCATGGCTATTGTGTTTTATGCTCGCATTTTATCCTGATGACGCCCACTAAGCCTGCAATAACTAAAGAAGATGTCGTGAGAACGAGGCCGTTCTGCGACATATATATATATATATATATATATATATATATATATATATATATATATATATAATTACCCTTGATATATACTGAATTTTATGTCTATTCATTTTGCAAAATTTTGATAAGAAAATTATGTCAAGTTTACTAACTTAACCAACCCCACAGTTCTAAAATTATTAAGTAATTTATATCGATAGGAAAAAAACTAGAGATAGGATTTTTAAAGTAATTTGGCTATGGGAGGTCTGAGGTATCAGTTCATTTTCGAAAGGGGGTCTCTTGCCCGAAATAGTTTGGGAATCCCTGATCTAAATAAACCTCGTTTATGAGGTTTTATTTATATTAATTGTAGAGTTGTATTGTGTGTGTGTGTGTGTGTGTGTGTGTGTGTGTGTGTATATTTACAGCGTACCAAATATTTTTACTAAAATGAATTCAATCGATATATCGTCATGGCAACGACAATTTTAACTTGCTCTCAGAGTTAGTTCCATATTTGCTAGATGGCCTTACGGGTATTTATTATAAGGTGCGTTGATCTAAAAGTTAAATTCGACATTTCTAAAGTTGATAATATGGCCACTTCATGTCATCCGAGGCGAGCGAAGGCGCGGGCAAAAGCTTCTATAAATCTTAAATGACAATAAAATCTGTCAGTAAAAAAGTAATTAAAGAACATCGCAGCATTAAAAAGAAATAAAAACTCCCAGAATTAGTGAACGAGAGGAAATAAATATCAATTAAATAAATAACATGGCGTCGAAACGCAAAAGGACGTCGACCGATACAGGAAAAGGAAAATAAAATAATACCTAATACACGAAAAAGCCAGGCGGGGCTCGTCGTCAGTTCAATTGGATGAATCAGTCGGATGTTGTTAGCAGTGTAGACGACGCACATTTTGTGCTATTCAAATGAATTACGCTGTCTCGCTCGCGTATTACTACATTTTTGAAGTTTACAAAACAGCTCTATGATTGTCTGTATGATCGTTAGTCACTGAATGTCGACGGTTAAGACTCCGCGAGATCTCCGCGACAAATGGACGAAGCAAGCTCATAAAAACAAAAGGAAATAGAAGATAAACAAACATAATAATAAATTAAAAATCAAGCCAGTGAAGACAGTGACAGAAAAAATTTATAGTCTTTAAAAATTTGGTATTTTTTTTCCGTTATGCTTTTGGTTTAAGTAAGAACCGTGACTCTTAATTTTTTTCGCCTAAGTTCCAGAAACTAGAGTTTTGGAACTCCAAAATGCTCATTTTAAGTCTTCGATAGGACCTTATTTCACTGATATACAACCTGTCAAATATTACTGAAAAATTTAGATTCTTTTTGTACCTTAATTTTTTGCAGTAGTCCAAAATATCTCAAAAACTACTTAACAGATCTTGTTTAAACGATTGTTTTATTTTGTTTGTAATATCATAATTAATATAAGACAATAAAAGAAAACTTATTTATATTGTATTCTACCCATAGTCCCTCAAGACTATAAGTAGAAGACTGAGCCGAGATCACCGTCATCTATGGGTAAGGTGCCCAAAAGGCTGGCTACGTTTCCTCGCTGGATCGCCATACTGATTCGTTGTCCGAGGTAGGTGTTCAAACCAATCATATCGTTTAAATTTTTAATTAGGTACCACCAAAATGTCTGTATTAATTTAAATATAAAATTTATTAAAAATATTGTTATATTTTTTTAATTACATAACTAAAATAGACAATACAAAGCCATGTATACTAAAAATTGTTTTCAATCCTTAAACATAATTATCAAATCTCGAAAAGCTAACGCACGAGGAAGTACAAAAACTAACCACTAAACATTTGCTCAGGCGTACATACAAATTACACAAAACTTTTTTATGCGATGCGTAGTCTGAGTAGCCGTTAAACTGGTACATACACCAGCTTTTTATGAATTAAAAAAGGTTTCCATTTGCTCGTGGAAACAGAACGATGGGGATTGAATGACACAACGAAAATAATCAACTTCTCCCACGCTAACAGGCACACAAGGTTATGTATATACGCCTAAAACGTGTAGTCTACAGTTTTCCAATTAATGAAAGTGTAGCATCCATTAATAGGAACTTGAAGCGTGAAATTTTACTATATTACCTGTTTTTTTTTTGTATATATACATACCCCTTTGACGATTATTGCGCTCGATGTGGAGCGTATATATGGTCTAAGATGAAGCACGCTTACCTAGAAGGTACCTATTCACACGGGACTTGAAGATATCCAAGTTTGAAGTATCGGGAAAAACAGACTCCGGCAATGAGTTCCACTCTTGCGGTGCGCATGATGAAGGCAGACACACGTAAAGCGTTGTTTGTATAAGTGGAATAACAATTCACCGGCCGACAAATGAAGACTTTTTGAAAGTTGTTTTGATATGAGTGATAAATATCACTAATTTATAGTATTTTAAACACAAAATTACCTACATAATTACTCTATCACATCAGATTTTTTTACAAACAAGAAAAACGGTTTTTTTAATTTTAAGAAAGAAATCAATCATTATATTATAATAAATACATATATTTGAAAACTTCTACAGAAAATATAATGTACAATAGTTGCTATGAAGCTATTTTGAGTGAGATCTTTTGCATTTAGCTGTAAAATTACATCTGGGAATAATTTTTTTATGGGAATCGTCAATAATATCACGTTTTATTGACCAGCAGTAATCAGCCATCATATTCACATTCCATCGCCCTTGGTACCTTGTTTCCATAGTTTTGATGTCTTGATGAAACCTTTCACCCTGTTCTTCACTATAATCACCAAGATTATCAGGGAAAAAATCTATTTTATTTTTATTTTTAGCATTGTAACCTTTTACATTGGTACAGCAAAAATAACAGTCATCAAAATGATTGACTTGCTCTCTCCATATCATCGGTCTACCAAAAGGTAGAGTTGTTTTTTATGCGGTATTTCCACTGCCTTAATAGTTCAACACAAATAGTACACACAAAGTTCGGAGTCCACGATCTGAGTTGAATTTTAAAGCCAAAATAAGAATTATAAGTATTTTCCACAAATTCAGTAATTTTCAATTTCTGCTTTGAAGTCATAAAATTTCCACAAATGTAACAAAATGTATCTGGACTACACTTTCTTGAAGACATTATATTTTTCCGCCGTTTTTCAACCACAAATCAATAATTAAATATTTTAAACACCAAAAATAAAATGTAAACAATTTTTTTTAATAAACACACTGATTTTGAAAAAAACTTTGTAAACAAAGTAACTATAAAGGCTTATTTCCATGTAACACGTTTGGAATGGGCGTGTCGCGGTTCCAACTAATATATTTTTTCACGAGATGTCGCTTAATTCAATAAAGAACTTATTAATTTAATTCATTTTTACTGAATAATCAAAAATAGCGAATATGTTCGTTTTATTAAAAAGCTGATGTGATACGATAAAATGAGGTCTGATTTCGTTATCAGCGCTATAAAATTAGTGGATTTTTATTATTATATCTTAGAAGAAAAATCATGTCGGCCGGTGTGCAATTGGTAAATAGTATACTTATATGATTACCTATTATTATTTTAACATACTTATATTAAAATATTAAATCGAAATCGTTTTAGAATTCTACTAGTGCATATGATAAGATATTGTAGCGGTCAACGACGGGACTCTCGAGCCAGACCGTGTACATTTTCCCAAACAAAATACAAGGTGTACAAAAGAGTAGCGAGTGTTTGTTAGTTCGATAACACAAAAACAAGCAATCAACCTACTTTTTTACTGTTGATTACCTACACCGGCCCACAAAAAAGCGGTCGCTACTTTTGAGCAGACCCTTATGTATCGATTCTTATGTATTTCCATGCGCTGAATCCGAATCGAGGATCAGTTTTATCCATACACCCTCAAATTTTGAGAGTGTATGTATGAACGCCGTGTTGTCAACCTGTGACCCTTGCGTCGTCAACCAGTGAACTTCGCGTGAACTGCAAGTCACTGTAAGTCTTCAGCGATTGTTACTCGGTAGTCGATCTGTATGTGAATCAGCGGAATCCGAATAGGGCAGCGGATTGTCGTCGAATTGTTCGCTCGTCGTCCGCGCGTAGGTTGCTTGCGAGCGAGGCGATTCGGTGCTGGTTGTCTACCGGATAACTCTATTCAGATCTAATAACCTTTAGTATACAAAAAAAAAACAGATCAATGGATTATGTCTACGTTCCAGAAGGGACTCACAACGACCACATACACGACCGCGATTTTTCCCGGTCCACTTGCCAGCGGACGTTACAATCATAAACTCTAGTGGAACGTATTATTGGAATGGAAGGCATTGATGTCATAAACTACGAAATACATAAATGTCATTAGTTGATGTGAAAATCGCGCCTTTTTTATCTATCTCTGTGTGATCAACGGCCACTTAGACCCACCTCTTGACATACGAGTAGATTGTTGAGCATTGTGTGATCGAATCGATCGGTCCCCTTGTGGAACGGCAGACGGAGCAGTTTTGGCGTTTTGAGATACTAGAGGAAAGCGTCCTGTGTGAGAGAAGGATTACATTGTAATCGTTCACATGATCTATTCATGTATGTAGTATGAATTTTGTGGTTTATTTAATAAGTGAATATTTGATAAACTTAGATCATATTTATTTATTAATAGACGAAACAGGAAAATTATATGCCGAGCGGACAATAATACATGCAATAAAACATGTAGGAATTGTTGATTACAAATTAGTAATTAAGTAATTGTTTGATGTCAATACTTTACTTTGAATATAAATAATATTTAACTTGAAAAACAATTAAGTTCGGCGGTTTTTTGGATCTAGACATTGATATGTCATCATTAAGATAATCGTCATCCAAACCTAAAATCCCAATAATTACGTAGTAGAACCACGCTGGAATCATCATCTTGAATACATGTTAGGGCCAGCTCAATCGGTGTGATTTCACGCTCTCACAGAATATTGGCTCGAAACGGTTAGCTTTGAGCTAATAGTGTTTCGTGCGATGAGTGAGAGTTCCGATAGCCTATTTTCTTCTTATCCCATTACCCCAATCCCACCCCTCTATTTCAACCCCATATCCCATTCCTCTTGTCGGATCCCTTTATCACATAGGTCCCTAAAGTGGTCCATATGAACCCCTGGGGTTCCACATCGTAATTAAAGGGGCTCACGTCAGCGAAAACAAAATCTGGCGAACCGCTAGCTATCCCGTCGTAAAGGCTTACAAACGCGTTGGCTTCATCGCACTTAGTGTTATGATCGTTTATAGGTCACGCTAACCGCTTTCCATCAGATAGGCCGTCTGCCTGTTTATCAGCTTTGCAGTAAAACAAAATTAAAGTCGCAACTTGGCAGGCAATGCATCGGTTCCCTGGTATTTAAACTTTTTAGAATGCATATTTAAATTTATACGTATTTTTTTTTTATGTTTTTCACTTCTGTAAATTTTTCTGTACGAGCAAATCAGATATAATGTTTTAGGAGCGAATTATTTTATTTACGTTTTCGCTATTAAATTTATAATACACGGAATATAATCCGTAACATCTGGCGACCGTGACGCAAAGAATGGATTGTGCAAAATTATGCAGATGTACAATCCATGTGGCAGATGATCATGGGTGAAGGTAACCACTTGTCATCAAGCGGACCCGCTTGCCAGTTTACCTTTAACAAATTAACTTGATAAAATATGAAACCAACTGTAGCTGCCGATGAAATGTTTCCTGAAGGGGTTGGACCTTACGTGGACCTTCACTAATTATGTACCTAGTAAATGGAACTCTAAACTGAAAGTTTACTCGTTATTTTCATCTTCCTCCGTTCCTGCACGCATAAAATTTAATAAAAAATGTCGATATAACTAAAATAAAACTACTCGGTTTGTGACACGCGTTAAAACCGCAGGGCAAACTCTAGTTAGAAATAAGGGTTAGATATAGGTTCGTTAATTACGACCTCATCTGATGCTATAGGCAGAACCTTTGATACATAGGATACGTTATTGAATGGCCAGCTAGCTTATAAATTATCGCTCATTTCCTTTTAGATAATATCGAAACACGTAATATGGGCTTACCGAAAAACAAAACAGTTGATAATAATGTCAAACATGAATGAAAATGATATTTCAAGATTATCATAAATAATTTTGATTGTCGAACAATCTTATCACGGTTTATCGGTAGTGTGAATGGCTATTTGTTCGTGGCAAAATGTACAACGAAAAATTAAAAATTTACTTCATCATCATTATATTAATACGTGAAGCAAAAACTTTGTACCCGTATTTACGGAAATTGCGCGGATATGAAATTTTACATACTTATAGTTTATAGAGGAGTGAAGAATGCTATTAGCATATTTTTTTAAATTATGAATAAAATATACATTAAATCAATAAAAAAGATTAAAGACACTGCCATATTTGACACACACACGCATATATACTGTTTTGTTTATTGTTAAAGTCAAATTAACAGTGTAGCCTTGGCGAAAGCAGTGATCATAGAAGTAAGTATAAGTCATTGACAACAGAACTTTAATAATGTTCAAACTTATAATTTAAATGAATTATGATCTAATTTCGACCACTGGGTAACCACTAGTTTATATTAATTATTAACTATGCTCTACTGTAGAGCTCCCACATGACCGGTTTTCGCCCGGACAGTTCTATTTTCTTTATGTTTAGACAAAGACAATCATGGTAAACCAGACAAAATATTGCACGTTTTAAAGCAAATATGTTAATTGTCTGGCGAACTCTCGTATGTCGCCGTAAATACTGTAAAAAGTGAATTCTGACACTATATAGCTTATCGGATGTACACACGTCTTGCTCGTATCGTAATTGTTGCTTGACTGACTCATCTCTCAGTTGGGGCATTGTTTTATACTGCACCAATACAATATGTCTCGACACAACACTCGACCGCATAACAATTATTTCCAAGAATCACACCTGGCTAGTGACTATTATAAACATTACAATACAAAATAGGCTGTTTTTCTGATTACAAATTTCAAACACAAAGTAAACAAAAGAAGTCCAATGCCGAAAAGGTAATAAACTGCAGGTGTGAATTGGCCTTTGTCGTTCGTAAAAATAAGATGGATCTTGATGCCATATCTTGCAACTACAATTGTGGACCGGTTTCAGTTTGTTTCTTTATTAGAATAGTATACAATATATTTATTCTAAATAGTATACTTCTGAGGTGGTCCCATTGTCACCAAGTCAGAATCTAATGAGTAGATCCCAGGTAAATCGAGACCAACTTTTTATGAAGAGCGTCGAGCGCCTTGAAAAGGCAAAACTTGTATCATGCCAGTAGTACAATTTCTACAGGTTCTTAAAATATTATTTCTAAAGCTATTCAAAAAAGCTAAAAGTAGAAAATATAAAAAAAAATCGGTCCCAATTTAAAAAACAAAAAATATAAATATCTGGAAGTCGATGCCTAGTAAAAAGGAAAAACAACAACAAAATTGCAAAATGCACAGACTTCAAGATGTTGTAGAAAATATTTATTAATGCTTTTTAGGTTGACGTCGGTTTGTTATTAAACCAAAAGTAGGTATCCTTCACTTACATATTTTATGTAGGTAGTGTTGTTGGTATGTCATCACAAAGAAAAACTTCTTAAACAACAACATTTTGTAAACAACAAACAGCCTTCAGACTAGATTGATTCATCGGATTTTGTTTGATTAATGAATAAACTTCTCGTTTACTCTGCTTCGATTTAAATAATATTAAATAAATGAAGGAAAATAAAACCAATGGCTTTCCTTATATTTTCTTTTTTATTTTCTTTTTTCCTCTTTGAGACACCATACAGAAATATTCTTATTTTATTTTCTAGTTATAATTTTCTTAATGAATTTGTACCTATAAGTTAAAAGTAACCTGTTTTTTTTAACTACTCTACGGACTCGAGTTCGGTACCCTTTTTTAAAGCTTTATTTCTAGATTTAATTTTAAAAATTTAACACGCTAGTTCTTGTGTGTGACATTATTTAATTTGTGTTGAAGTGTATGTATTTTAAGAGTGACTTATTATATTAATTTATCCTCATTTTAATACTAAACATAAACTAGTGTAGAGTGTATCTGTTACATGCTGGTGTTGTGAGGAAGTGCATGTGCAGTGTGGGCCTTATGTCTATACTTATATATTATCCTATCTAGAGCCATGTGTGTTGTTTTTTCCTTTCTGTGTCTGGGTTATTAATATTTAGGCTCTTTGTGTGTCTTGGTTTGGTTGTGAAATGTGCGTGTAATGCAATGTGGTGGTAGTGCGCATTGGTTTGAGTATGTGTAGAAGTTTAAAGTGACCTGTTTCAATATATTGCGTGGCCTTAAAATGTTTTTCATATTTCCGAAATCTGCTTTACTATTTATGGCCGGTACATATATATTTTACCGACTATTTATTTGCCTAACTATTAGTTGAAATATGACATGAGCTCCATACAAGTGATGTCAAAATTCAATCGACAGTAAGGCAAGCGAATGAACAGTAAGATAGATTCCTCTCTTCTCTAATTTTTCAACTACGAGATTTCCACCTCGTAATTCTAATAAAATAATACTATTATTAAAAATTGACTCGGGCAAGATCCGCTGAATGGTCTTTGCGATATGAAGTATCTTTATATATAAAAATGAATGTTTGTCTGTATGTTCTTTATAGAATCGTAAACTATACATTTGATCATGTGATGATCTTTAGCGAAGTTGTTGTGCATGAGCCAAAGAAGGTTTCTAAGTTGGTTCACAACTGGACCCGGTAGGTGGCGCTGCCGAACGCATATCGATTGAAGCTTTTCCGGGCAAGACGACGTCTTTTGGGACAGCTAGTTTTAAATAAAAGCGATGTTAGGAATAGGTAGCCTTAAGGCGCGAACAGTTTACATCCTTGAATGTACACTTCACTGTGCGTGGACAGGCAGGCACTTGGCCGATATAATAAAACTACCTTTAAACTGTTTTAAGCGCGGTAGTTTATTTGATTTTTATTAATCCGACGTTCCGGCCACTTTTCAGTGGCCGTGATCACTGAAGACAAAGATGTCAAGTGTCAATGAGTATTGTTAAAGTTTTATTTAGCCTACCGCCAACTTGTTCATTGTAATTATTTAGTTTTAATTTTGTTTATGTTTATTACTCTATGGGAGCCTAATGTAATTTAATGAAACGTTGGAATAATAAAAATAATACAAACAAATAAAACACCGCGCTTAAAACCGTTAAAACTTAGTTTTATAATGTATACAAGTCGCAAAAACTTAAGAAGAAAAAAAACTGTCCGTCGTAGGTCTACACGTCAGATGTAAAAACGTACCTTAAGAAGGTTTTAGTTAGATAAATATAGAAAAATTAAATTAAAGAAAAATATAAGCCACGCCACAATGCGGCGTACGTATCTTCAAAATGTAGAAAATTGTATGAATTATATCTGTATGCCTTTGTGTTTTCGCTTTCCTATCAAATGAATTATTCCTTTCTTCAGTGGGGCGTAAATAAACAGATTACATATAAAAAAATACATTTCCACAAAGTAAATAACACCGGCATCCCTAAAAACCCCTCTGCTATCTCTATCACTCGTATAATCAATGAATTGCTTCTACAATACAGCGAAATCGACACGTAAACATGTAAACATCCATACACAAATAATAGACACGCCCATCTAAGATGTATGAATGGAATGGCGCTACATTTCATTCATGCGAAGCGCTACGTGTGTGTGTATGTACGTGTAATACTTATAACGAATATCAGTCCAAGGGCATACTGATACGATGGACTTGTTTTGTATGTATGGTTATGTTATCACTAATATTGGAACGTTTTCTTGACACCTCTCTGATATCGACTGGTATGTTTGTCAGATATAAAAACTGATTACAAACTATTACATGCTACTTTTGAATTTAAATACAAAATGTTTCTTTTATTATAATATACTACAACAGATAACTAAGTATATTGTTACGAGTTTAGCGAGACTCGAATTAAAATGCCGTTGCAATTACTATAGAGTTTATTAGAACTACACAAACACGGATACAAATATAACCGAACACAACAAATCCAAACGTAATTCAGAAGGTCGTAATTCAATAAAACGCGCAAAATCCGTCACTATTAGATTCCCGAATGTACACACGTCACGCCCGTATCGTAATCGTAGCTCGACTGCCCCCTCTCTCTATCAGGCCGTCGTTTTATACTCCCCAAATGCAAAATACTTCGCAACACCTGCCTAATGATGCTAATGAGCGAATACAATAGGAATATAGGCTATTCTCCAAAATAATTAGAAACGTATGCCAATAAATAAGTGATCAAAAGAAGAAGATCATAAAAGGGTTACAATTAGTTCAAATGCCGAAAGGTAATAAAATGTGCTTCAACAGATCTGTACGTGGAATTTGTCTTTGTCGGCGCCTAGGTTGTAACAATATGTTTAAAACTTATTAATATTGTATTTTACCTATAATCCCTCAGGACTACTTAGAATACTGAGCCTAGGTCGCAGGATTGTATGGCTAAGGTGTCCAGAAGGTTGGCTACGTCTCCCCGCTCGATTGACAGAGGCTACGTTCCAGAAGAGACTCAAAACAACAACGTTCATGTAAGTATTTGCATGTCATGTAAATGACAAAACATAGTGGAAACTATTTATGTAATACCTATTGTACCTATGTTTATGCAAATAAAGATTGATTGGTTCACGACCGACATTTTACCCGTTCCACTTGCTTGACGGCTTCACAATCGTAAACTCAAGTGGAATGGTTAGTCGGCCCATCTATTGGCATGAGTCGGTGTGAGCGCTGCGTGAGCTGACGAAACCGTTATTAATTTCGCACAACCGTAACGACCGCGGTCGCCTTGTGGAACGCCAGACGGAGCATTTGGGTCGTTGTGAGATACTAAAAGAACGCGCCCATAATGACCCGTAACCCAAGGAAGTAACTAGCCCTCTGATCACCTGAAGAGTCGACAAGTTGTATTAATATCTATTTATACAGGCTCATGGCCTCAGAAAAAAACCAAAATCATAAAAAGTACTTTTAACATACGAAATCAAGTTTCAAAATCCTTATTTGTACTCTACAAATTATTCTCTAGACCAGTGTTTTTCAACCTTTTTCATGACACAACCCCTTTAGTATGAATAAATATTTCGCGACCAAGCCCCCACCCCCCCGCAGCTTTTTTTAAAGTATTTTATTTCTTGACAAATATTCAATAACATATTTATTCATTTTCATAATTAGGGTTCGACTAAATACATAATTAAGTACGTAAAACACATTTTTTTTTACATCGAATGCGTCGCCAATAGATAACGCAATTTACACGCATACGTACGACCAGGTCCGATGCCGGCCGCCTCGCCCTGGCCCCGCATAAATGAGAAAGCGTTGCTATCGAGTAGCTCTTCGTGTATCTAAAGCAGAAAAACCTAGTGCTATTGCCGAAAGTTTCATTTTACCATCGACTTTAGATATAGCAGAGATACGATAGAGATATGTTTGGCAAACAAGAGATCGAAAAACTCAAAAGTATACCTCTGTCTGGCAGTACCATTCAACGCAGGATAAGCGATGTGGCGACTGATATTCGTGATCAAGTCATAGAAAAAATAAAAGAAAGTACTTGTACTTCTGTGTCCTTCCAATTTGATGAATCTACGGATATTGCAGACTTTACTGCAGTAGCTTTCCCAACCTTTTGCAACTCCGCTATAGAAGCTTCGCGACCCCCTTGGGGGTCGTGACCCACACGTTGAAAAACACTGCTCTAGACCTTACCTACTATTTATTCTTACAAATATGATTTAATTTGAAATAAAAAGATATTTTACATTATATTTCGTTGGCAAATGATAATTATTTTAGTCAAATTAATTGAGGAAGATATTTAAATGGAGTTAATATGCACCATTTGCTAAGTACTTACATATCCGTTGTTTTAGGAAATTTACCTACACTACAAGGTTATCAGAATATGGTATTTGTTTTTTTTTAAGTGTAACTTCTTTAGAATCGCTGTAATTTGAAACTCGACGAAACGATAAAGCGACACTCATAAAAAGAGATAAACACATAAATCAGAGAGAATGAGATAGAATACATTATATTTAATAATTTAAATACTAGGATCATACATATAGAGTTGGAAATGTTTTGATGTTTTTCGTTAATACTTCAAATTTCGTGTCTTAAAGCTTAAATATATTATAACAATATAATATACAAATATTGATTTGCAAACCATAACTGAATGGAGTGACGCGTACGGCCTTAAAGTGAATCCATCCAAAACACAAACAATTATCATAGGGAGCCCTAGGATTATTGCAAAAATAAACTGGACTTTCCTTCCGAAGATAACATTTGACGGTCTCGAAATTACAGTCAGTGAAAAAGTCAAAGACCTGGGTATACTAATTGATATCACATTGTCTTGGGGTCCTCAGTTACAAGAAGTTAGTAGAAAAATGTTTGCGTCTGCAGCATCTTTGAGGATATTGCGTAATTTTCTACCACATGCCACTAAAATTGCGCTTGCGCATGCCCTCCTTTTGCCGATCCTTGATTATGCAGATGTCAGCTATCTAGATCTCAATGAAATCAGCTAAATAAACTCGAGCGATTGCAGAATTTCTGTATCCGATTCATCTTCGGATTACGTAAATATGATCATATCTCTGAATGTCGGAATAAGCTCAAGTGGCTTCCAATACGCCTTCGCCGGAATGCTCACATCCTATCACTTCTCTACAATATATTGTTCAATCCTAAAACGCCCTCGTATCTTAAAAGCCGTTTTCACTTTCTTCAAGACAGTCATTCGAGGATTCTGAGACCATCTTTGAATTACAGACTAAAAATGCCTATACATACTACACAGTTTTATGACAAATCTTTCACTGCGCAAGCTGTAAGGCTTTGGAACTCACTACCTCAAAACATAAAACAAGCCAAGTCTGTGCATTCGTTTAATGACCTCGTCAAACAACACTACCTCAAAACATAAAACAAGCCAAGTCTGTGCATTCGTTTAATGACATCGTCAAACAACACTACCTCAAAACATAAAACAAGCCAAGTCTGTGCATTCGTTTAATGACCTCGTCAAACAACACTACCTCAAAACATAAAACAAGCCAAGTCTGTGTATTCGTTTAATGACCTCGTCAAACAACACTACCTCAAAACATAAAACAAGCCAAGTGTGTGCATTCGTTTAATGACCTCGTCAAACAACACTATCTCAAAATCATAAATGAATAATAATGTTATTTAGTTGTGTGCTTGGGATGGTGTTCTTTGAAGACACACAACTTGTATATTTAGATAAATATTTATGTTTATATTATAATGTAGTAACATTTTCCTTATATTTACGTATATATATGTATATTATTTCTATTGCATACCTACCCCCATCCATACCGAGTTTCTGTCCATCCAAAGGTTGTCTGGAAGAAATCGCTCCGGCGAAGCGATAAGACCGCCCATTGTACTTATCATTATGATTGTATGTTTTGAATTTATTTTGTGACATTGTGTGCAATAAAGTATATTCTATTCTATTCTAATATACTAAATGTGACGTCACGAAATTTAGCATCGCCCCACCTTTGTAATACTTTGTTTCACTTCTACTGCGTGTGAACTTCCACATACATACATATTTTTTGCAAAACTGGCAAACAGGCAGACGGCCCGCCTAATGCTCAATGGTTACCGTCATCTATAGACATTTACAACACCAGCGGCGAAGCCGAAATATAGCCAGATTTTAGTATGGGTTAGACGGAATAGGATAGAAGATTTAGATAGCAAGAATACGATAGAAGAATGGAATAGGGAGTATGGGTTAGGTGAGGGGGAAAGAAGTTGGATCTCGCGGACTCCCCCCCCCCCTGTTGTTTTTTTTCTTTATTAACAAATCTACGGACTCGAGGTCCGTACCCTTTTTACAACTTAATTACTATGAGTTTTTTGAGTTCATACACGCTTATTGTTTACTGTGTGTGACATTAATTTTGTGATTTTTATGTTGTGTTGTGTGGTCCTTAAGAATAACTTGTAATATAATCTTTTTCTAACTTTAATACTAAACTTATATTAATGTAGAGTGTATCTGTTACATGCTGGTGTTGTGAGGAAGTGCCTGTGCAGTGTGTGCCTTATGTCTAACTAGTGAGTGTTGTTTTTCATATTTTTGTGTCTAGGTTATTAATTTTTTTTAGGCTCTTTTGTGTCTTGGTTTGTTTGTCAAGTGTGCGTGTAATGCAATGCGGTGGTGGTGCGCGTTGGTTTGAGCACCTATGTGTATAAGTTTTGATGTTTGTTGTGTGTTTGTGACTTTGTGTGGTGTTATTTATAATTTATTGTTTAACTGTTGTTGTTAAAGAGGGTGTCCTCCCCGCAGGACACCCCGGGCTCGTCAGACAAGCGTTGGGGCGTCACAGATGCAGTATCTATTGGTCCAGTTCCTATGGTGTTAGGACGACCCGGACCGCATCCGCACCGCCGTCCATTTTGCGCGTGGGTCCCTGATGACCCTCATCAACGGCAAACCTTCTGCGTACGACTTATAATGTCAAAATGCAACCGATGATGTCATCGGTTGCATTACTATTACTATTACTATTCATTCACTCGCCCATGTGGGCGAGTGAATGAATAGTAAGATAATTATAGGAACCATCCATCAAATAATAGTTGCATTGTTGACAAATATTATTTTATAGGTTATGAAGTAAAATGTCATTTGTTGCATGTCAGTGACGTGGCACACAGAATGTGGTAATATTCGGAATAGTATTCAAATAAATGATTCGATACAAGTTTTTACAGGAGTATTTATTTGAATTTAGAAGTAGTATTTATTGTTGTTTTTATTTAAATATATGTATTTCTTTTACGTATTAAAGTATTATTATTAAGTATTACATAAGTAGAATTAGTTTTATTAATTATTATTATTATTTATTATTTTATTAACAAAATTGGGTCGTTTTCGTCTTACGCCAAATATAAGGTTTGCACTGAAAATCAGCATTGTGTCGGATATAATTCCAGCACAGCAATATGCTGATTGCAAACCTTGTTTGCTGAAAATGTGGCGTACAAATTTTCAATATATGCTCTGTGTATAAAAATGTATAAGGAATGCAATTACATCGCTATTTCTGCAAATAAAGTTTTTCTTTCTTTCTTTCAAATAATCCCTTTCAATTATAGGTCTGAATATATATTATAAAAATACACATTCATTCATTCGTTCACGGCACGCGTGCAAAACAACGTATATCACACACCAAGGGCACGGGTTATACGATAGACGCGATTCGTCGTTTCCTGCCCGCTTCTATATTTATCTATGTCTATCTTCAGTGAGATCAGTGGCGTATTTCATTTTATTAGACGTTGGAAAGTTTCGTGAATGTTATTTTGTTTAAGCAATATCAGATTGGGATTGTTTAATTCAATTTTCGTTGAAAGCATTTTTTTGCTTTTATTTTCAAATTGCCAACAACAGTTTAAAAGTTAGAATAGGAGACAATTTTTACAAGCTTTAATCTAACTTGCAATGAAGTAAAGTTCGAGTAGAATCTTATTAATTAAATTTGACCAACTTCCCGGTTTCCGATTGAGCTGAAATTTTGCACGCAAATAATATGGTACCATGGAGCTGATCTAATTATGGAGTCAGAAGGTGGCCATGCGAACTCCTGTACTAAACAAGATAGACCCGTCGTGTATGGGCTCGTTTTACTTGTTTTGGCTAGCACTCTGCTGCTACATGATATCCAGGAACTCAAAAGCTTTTATTTAAAACCCTTTTTTAAAAACAAGTAAACTATTCTTAAAGTGATAGTACGCTCTTTTCGTTTTATAAGTTTTAATTTTTCAACCTGTAAAGGGGTCGCGTATCCAAAAAGATTGATAAGCATCGATGTATAGTATAGTAATATATTTATTATAGAAATATAAGTATTCATACAATAATTATATATACTACCAGCGCCACTCGTAATCAGTAATACTCATGCTAAGGGTTGTCTGGAATAGATCGCTTTTGATCAATAAGACCGGCCTTTGTACACAATTAAAATAGTACTAGCTCGAAAGTTTTCTTCGTGTGCAATAAAGTGTTATTTATCCATCTATCAAATACGGAGGAAGCTGCCAGAAACAGTCAGCGAGTACTTAATAAATCAACTTTTCGCAAAACACCTTCACTCCTTTCAACAGTTCCTTTACAGAACAAAACACAACAAAGAAAGTGAATACTCGGCATCCCATTCACACGCTAATAAATTAAAACAAACAAAAGCAAAGCCGTCCGTATCCTTTGGCATATATCCAATACAAAATATGTGAAAGTACCCGCAATGGGGTCACAAATGATCCACTCAAGCGTGAGGTGAGAAAGAAGCGCTCTTTATAAAAAACCGGTGCGATCGAAAATCAACCTAATCTATTCAGCTTTAAGATTGATTATCCCACTTTCATTGCCGTAGACCCCTTACTAATATACCCAACCAATTCTGATACTTAAACTCTTCGTTATAAAGACGATTATCGAAAGCAAAGCGAACAAAGTGGGCACAAGCAAATAGCAACCGAAACAGTAACACATTAAGATTAATTGTCATACTTTTGTACAAAATCAAACACTCCATTCAATATTGAGATTTATAATCGAGGCAACAAAGCAGCTAATTGAGGAATTTCAAAGGAATAAAACACCAATCATATATATACGGTAGCCGATCAATTGTGATACGTGACACTTTCGACATGAAGAAGGTAATATGGTTTTTGAACACATGTGAATACAGATAAAATTTGCTAAAAACATTATTGATGTTTAGGTAATTTTAAGATTTGAAGAGCTTTGAAATGTTTTCTTGGGAACTCGTCTTTACACTTTCAATATGGCATGATATTCTGAGAAAAGTAGACGGACAATTCCTTGTTAAACGATTCCAGAATAATGTGTAACGTGGAGATGAAAAACTTACACTATTTTCTTTTTTCTCTTTCAGAAGGCCAGCTCATGGAAAATTGTTACAGTTAGCTATAGGCGTTTGCAACGCTAATGGCAAAGGCAATGCTTTGCCAGCCTTTAGGATGGGACGAACTCCAAAAATATTCTCATGCATCTCATGCATGTTCCAATGAATGAATTATCGTTAAAAAATATTTTTTTATTATTTCTTCTCCTTGCACTTTACTCCAATCATTTGGAATCGGCACAATATATCTTCTTCAATACTTCTTCATTTTGGCAAAGGTTCACCGACACATAAATCGTCATATCATTTCATTTAAGTCAGGTTGCCTGGAAGAGATCGCTTTTAGCGATAAGGCCGCCTTTTGTTTTACCAAGTAACTATTGTCTTGTTGTGCATTTTTTTTAAAGTTATAGTTCTGTTGGCGCGTTAGGGAAAAATGATGAGAGTAAATTTTTACGATGCGCGCGCACACCGTCTCGAAAAACCGACACCCTGAAGTTAGCTATAGTCAACATTTTAGTTTTTCTATTTTTAGTGTCGTCTTTTCTACAAACGTAGAATAAGGCGAAAGATAAAAAATTTGAAAAGATTTTTATCTTGTTGTTTTGGTGAACAATAAAGTTTTGTCTGTCTATGCTTTAAAAAATCCAGCCATCACTTTTTCGATCTAGTTTTACACTTGTATCATTCAATCGTCCGTTGCACGTGACCAAGCCACAAACATTATTTCTAAATTAATAAAATATACCTACTTTTAGGAATTTCCGAATTATCATACATATTTTTCTTTGAAATTATCAAATGTTTTAACAATGACAGGAAATACAAACGAAAACATGACAGATAACCTTTTCAATGTTTATTAACTCAATTAATATAAACTCGGAATTAAGTTATTAAAAAAGTAAATAAGTCATTTCAATGAACTACAGCGATAATTTCTGATTGTATTAATAAGAAATATAAAAATCGGTTTTAAAATAAAACAATAAAAGTACAATTAGGCTAGTCTTACAAATTTCTAAAGCCATAAAGGAGTCCGGGGCTGATGATGAATTTCTGTAGAGAAATGTCCAACGGAACTAATGCGTCCTAGGGAACCGATGCGTTGCATACCTCGTTTTCCTAAAATATTTTATTATATTATTGAACTATTTTGACGAGTTTCTTTACTGGCCGAATAACAAAGGGTAGTTTGTATCTATTCCCTCATTACACAGCTCGTTCCGTCATCGATCCAATATAAAAGCGTGTGGACAGACTCAGACTTTGGTAGAGTGCTAAGTCTCACTCCGGCTTTGGTCCGATACACGTGTCGTAAGTAGCGCTCTAGGGTGGCTTATTACTGTGCGAGAAGTAGGATTTTAAAAAATCAGCTATTAATCTGTTCCCATTCTTATTGAAGAGACACCCATATTGTAGCGCTGTAAGCAAACCGGGGGAGAATTGACGTTATATAACTCTAAACAGCCATTGTCATACTCTGAATACGTTGGTGAGCCCTATTAAACCGACGACACGTGTAAACTATTCTAGCGTTGTATAGCACAAGTTGTTCGTTTGAAAGTTAAAAGGCTTCGTCAAGGTCCTTCGTTTTCCAAACGACTGGAGCTCTCCGGAGTTTCTCAAATGTCAATAAACAAACACCGCTCTTGACATTTATCCGATCACGATCTTGCACCGATGTTATATGTTTTATGATTAACAGAGATGATGAACGTAGAACAAAACCAGGCAAATGAACTTCGAAGTTTTGAAACCTCAGAAAAAATTTAAGGTAGAATTAAATACATATTTTTACTTATGAAAAAGGCGTTAAAATAAAATCTTATCCAGTGGCCTATTTATCAATAAACTGAATGGGCTGGAGCCTAGATTTCAGGGCCGGCAAATTTGAGGGCAAATTTATTTATGTTTAGAAATTGAAAGATTATATTTAAAACCTAAATGTTTTTAGGTAAACACAAACATTTTAACATGTAATATTTCACCACTTAGATATTTTTTTACAGAAACTGTAGTTAATCTCTTTTCTTTCACCATATCCCAATTAATTGGGGTCGGCACAATATGTCTTCTCCTTCCACACTCCTCTACTCTGATATACATCTTCAGTCACACCACATATCATCCTTCACACAATCCATACATCTTTTTTTGGTCTACCTTTATATTTGTACCCATCTATCTTGTAGTTTAACATTCTTTTTGTCACGTGACTTTCATCACTCTTCATTATGTGCCCATACCAACTTAGTCTTCTTCCTCTCAATTTTTCAGTTACGGGTGCAACTTTCAAAGATCCCCTTATGATCCCCTCCCCATTTCTCACCCTATCCTTTCTGTAATTAATACGTTAATATAATTGTTAAATAGGGTATCGCGTTGTAGAGCTTAGGAGCGGCAAATGTACAATAGGTTACTGACGGCAAATTTGTAAATCCGCCACTGATCGTATCATCTAACTTTAATGTGTATATACGAAGTTTTCCACGTATCGTACGCACTGTGGCGCAATGGGCATCCTTTAGCCGGTTTCACTATAAGAGATCAGTGCTCGCTCTACCTATTTTATTCGTCTGAGACTGCCTGTAGTACTCGTAGGTTTCCAAACTTGTTTTCGATTAATTTTCAAAACAAATGTAACAAAGTAATGTAATTGCCATTTTCTGGTGGAAATTTTGAAGGATGTCGATCTATCATGATCATTATAAAAATAATTTCAATTACTTTTACTTCGTAAATTCTAGTGCCTGCTTAGCCTTAGTTGGAAGCTTCACCGGCAAAACTTGCAAGTGTCAGGCTTAGTTGATACAAATTAAAGCAATTATGAAAATTACTTCAACTCTTTCTTAACGAACATATAAAGCCCGAGCAGATAATATGAATAAGATGATCAAAAATATTTAAAATAATTAAACATTATGTTGAGTTTCGGAGCTCTTCAGTTACATATACCAAAGTATGATGAGAACAGCGAGCTGAACCATAAAATAATCAAAAAGAGTTGTTTTCTGCCAATAGTAGCTATGTTCTAGGTTCCAGCCTCACCCCTCTCCCCTCCCATCCCAATAGAGGCCGGCAGCATAATGACGGGAGGAACTGTTGTTGCAAACGTCCATAAGCGACGGGTACCACTCCCCATATAGTAGGCCGTCATTTCGCTTTTCTCAAGCAATAAAAAAAAAAGTTAACAACATACCCATCACCAAGCGTGTTGTCAAAAATAATTGAAGTTAGTGTACCTGAAACAATAAAGATTATTGTAAACATATTACTCCATCCATATTCAAACCAAGCCAGAAAAGATTCAGCGGGGTAATCTATTAAAACTAGAGGACCCAACACGCTTTTACCACCATTTTTATGAATTTGGGATATTTTCCGTTTATTTTATGATTTTGTAGCTAAATATGCCAAAAAACTGCGAACGTTCTTCCCCAACACGGAAACTTGACTGTATGTAGTCCGAAATAGAGAAAAATAAATTTCTTATTCTTGTGGCAGCTCAAAAAGGCATATTTCATTAAAAAATGTGAGATTTCCAACACACACACTTGATTAAAAACAATAAATATATTACAATACGGTACATGACAGTATGAAAAATATAGGCTGATTTTAATATATATCGTAGATTACGATCTGAATATGACAAAAATAAATTGTTTTAACTTAAATATTAATTGATATTTTTGAGAAATAAATTTGTTATATTGCAGCCATCAGCCACGTGACAATGAACGCCGATCAGAGTGCGAGACGTCATAGCGTGCAAAACACAAGAAGTTATCAATGACTTCTCAGATAACACTTCAATGAAACAGATGTTTGTTTTGCACACTGTGAGGTCATGCGAGACGCCATGACAGCTTGACTCGTTTTTGTGACGAAATGTCAAAATATTTATAAAATTGCTAAATTAAGTATGTTAACGTTGTTTTTTTGCTGAAATATTAATATTTTGGCTAAAATAGACCATAAGGCTCAAAATAAACCTGTTTCTCAAAAATTGCCAACTACCGAATTGCTATCCATTTTTAAACAATTTACGGTGCGATATATATTGAGAACAATCCCAGCAATCGACATCCTTCAAAATTTCCACCAGAAAATGGCAATTACATTACTTTGTTACATTTATTTTGAAAATTAATCGAAAACAAGTTTAGAAACCTACGAGTACTACAGGCAGTCTCAGACGAATAAAATAGGTAGAGCGAGCACTGATCTCTCATAGTGAAACCGAGTAAAGGATGCCCATTGCGCCACAGTGCGTACGATACGTGGAGAACTTCGTATAAAATAATCGAATTAGTAGGGATAAAGGTGGCATAGTTCCCAGTGGATACAATACTATTAACAACACAGATGCAAACCACTTGAATGTATACATTTTTTGTTAACGGTGGGGAAATGCATTTGCGCATACTCTCGGGCCCCGGGGACTATCGTCGAGTGGTATGTGAAACTCCCGACGGCCGATGCTACACACAAGCTTCTAACTGTCTACTAAACCTTTCAGCGTCCTTCCGCATCGTAAGGAGGTGCCACGGAACCGTAATCATAGGTTTGACTGCCGTGACGCCTCGATGCAAGCCGACAAGGAGGGGTGTGCTTGCGACCAGGACACCCTAGGAAAAATTTACGGACTGAGGACTCGATCTCGGTCACATAAGATTCCTACAAGATCACACTAACCGCTTCGCCAAGCGAGTGTTAGCCTAGTGGCCTAATGTACGAGTATACCTACAACATAAATGCGCGCACACACGTTTAAAAAAAGTTTCACTTCATTAGACGCTTATATTTAAATTTAAATTCAAAGTTTTTATGCAGAATAGTCCCAATGAAGAACAGTTTTTGAAGGTCATACATGTAAGTGTACTACATTGCTAATCTATGTACACGTGTTCACGTGGGCTCCGTCTATACTTTTATTCGTCTGAACAGGCAGTAAGAAAGTTGATACGACAAACAAGTTAATTGATTGATAAACGAAGAGTTTACTGCGTACAAACTGGGAAGAATATTCGAATTAGTACATCTATCATGATCAATCAGCGACGGCGGTTATTCGGCGTAGAAAAAAGAAATTGGGCAAGTGCGTCACAGTCCACGAACCAAAGAGGGTTTTTCAATTTTTAATCATTCTTCCATTTCACTACTATATTGTGTCGGGAACAATGATATTGTGAAATACATAGAACTTTGATGAACGAAGAATACCCGATTCACAGTGGGTATGCAGTATTTATACAGCGTTGACAGTTTAATAACAAAGTACCTGCATCGGAAACACTTGTACAATTTATTCTGATTAGTTAAAAACAGTACATCAAATTTTCATAAAGCAAATACTAGTCTAAATCTTTAACAATAGATAGATAGAGCCACTAATGCCAAAATGAACAGCAACAGGTTGCGTTACTTGTCACAAAAGTTATTAACGGCAGGTTAACGGTAGGAAATTCTTTTGCCGTACAGGCTGTTCGCCTGTGAAACTCCGTCCTCTTGAAAATCAGACAAGCTACATCCATTTGTATATTTCAAACACTTGATCATTGACTTTTATTTGTCCATTAAATAAAATTTGTTGCACTAAACGGAATTCTATTATTATTCGCATGAAGTATATGAATTTATGTTATAATAATCTATTTAATTATGTATATCTATATTCGTTTATTATTGTTATTATTTTCTTTTTTCTTTAATTACGATTGAATTAGTTTCAATTTAATTAAACCACCAAATATTATTTAATTTTTCTTCTAACATCTCCTTGGACACCGGGTTGCCTGTTCTAATGGAAATGTTTATATTAAATGTCTAGGTTTAAGTTATGGTGAACAATAAAGAGTTTTCATTCATTCATTAATTAATGGCAATTATATAGAACAACACTATCTTGTCTAATTTCATTCACATGGATTGGGACCCCTTGAGAAATGCATTTTGAAAACTCTTAACAAGTCGATAAACCTCATACAACTATTATGAATAAGATAAGAGGTAATACATATAAGATAATAAGAGGCTAAGAAAAAAGTTTTAGTGAAAAATTACTGATATAGATAAACAGACAGACGTACGTGACTGTTGTACAAGAGTTTCGCTTTTGCCAAAACTTCTACTAAACCCTAAAAATAGCGGTATAAAGTTTAAAACTCATTTCTTTAACACATCGACTAACATAAACACTAAAACAACAAACTAAAGCGAGCAGTTTCTACAGTATATTGTAACCAAACCCCCTATCTCATTGATAGCGCCCCCATTTTCCTATACGGTAGGTGGGCGGTGGGTGAGTCTTCCAACTCTGTGACACTTGGAACTTGTTTACAGAGTGGGGGTTTTCTACCAACACAAGTTGTCGAACTAGGTCAATAATAATTAATGACGTAGTTTTTTTGTAAATTTGTCCTTAGGATGTCATCATTGTTGATCGTGTCGTACTTGCATCATCGGAGAAACAGAGTCCACGGGAGATGGTAACAATTATGTAAAAGTCTTTAAGAATTAGATTATGACAATTAATGTGAAATCAATATGTAACATACAAATAGGAAATGAAAATTAAAGCAAGAGTTGAGAAATGAAAAACATCAGAGTGATATCAAAAGAGTAATAGAAGGCAATAAGGTGAATGAAGCGCTGAACTCTTATGAAAATCCGGAAGATATGTATAAAGGCACACCTGCCTCTCTATCAAGAGGTGTTAGTACCAACGCTAATACATAGCAGTGAAAGTTAGTTATGGCAAAATGAAATGAAAATACTATAAACGCAGTTGAAATGAGAGCTTTGAGAAATATATGTAAGTTTAATGTAAGTAATATTACATGAGCGCGGATCCGAAATTTTAAAAAAAATAATGGATATTCCGTACTCACGAAACCGCTGAAATTAATAGTATAATTTTGTTGCCTTCGGTTGTTGTGTAAATGTTTGTCCAATGACAAAAATAATTACAATAGACTATTATATAGTCTCACCCAAAACCCCGTCAAGTAATAACATCCACTTTGTAGATATCTAGCACATATCTTGAAACCAGCTTAATCAATCATTTAATCAATAACAATCACTTATCAGGGCGGCCGCTGTTTAGTTTGTTTCAACAAATCATTGGACTTGCCAAAAACTTATTATTTCTTACATGTCTGGAGATATATATATATATATATATATATATATATATATATATATATATATATCAGTATACAAAAGAGAAGGAAATACTCATGTGTTAAGAATGTGTATACTGAAGTTCGAACAAGTGATGGGGTTACCATGACTCAAAAACCATTGTTTAGCATTAAATAACAAGCAGATGATTATGAAGATGTTATTTGTGGTGTAACAGAGGATATATGTCAGAATAAAGGAATGTTGAAGGATAAAAAATAAAAACTTCGTTTAAAAAAACCGACTTCAAAAACTAAAAAACTAAAATGTATAAAATAACTTATTTCTAAAGCTATTATTATTAATATATATTATTTAAAACATCTTGAAGTCGGTGCTTAGTAATTTGCAAAATATAGTAATTTTTATTATGTTTTACTTTACACCGACTTCAATATGTTTTAGATAATATATATTAATAATAATAGCTTTAGAAATAAGTTATTTTATACATTTTAGTTTTTAAGTCAGTTTTTTTAAACGAAGTTTTTATTTTTTATTTGTTACTTTTGAGTGTCTAGATATGTATGGGTGGACTTACGAATGGTGCCGCGCTTCTTAAAAAATATAGGTCCCAAGAAACGAGAACAAAAAAATGTTCGTAAAATGAAAACTACTGGGCCAAACTATGTCAAATTTTTAGGGGACCACATGGCAGCTATTGCGCTTCGAACAAAAAAAGAATCACGTAAATCGGATCATAAATCAAGGAGTAATCGGTGTACATATGGAACGGAGTGAAAATTATTTCCATGAAAAATGTTCATAAAATGAAAACTACTGGGCCAAACTGTGTAAAATTTTTAGGGAACCAATTGGAAGCTATTTCGCGTCGAACAAAAAAAAAGAATCACGTAAATCGGATCATAAATCACGGAGTAATCGGCGAACATACATAAAAAAAGCAAAAAAAAGATCCCGACGAATTGAGAACCTCCTCCTTTTTTCGAAGTCGGTTAAAGACATATTGTGCCGCCCCAAACAATTGAGAGAAGGTCAGAGAAAAGAATGTAAGTGATATTATTAGAAATAGTGTGACAAGGGAACGTTCTGGATTGAAAGAGGATAAAATGATAAGAATTGAAAAATGAATGTTAAGGTAGTTTGGGCATGTAGACAGAATGGATGAAAGTGTAATCACTAAACAAATATATGACAATTACAAAGAGTTAAGAGCTGAGCTTTTTCTATTAAAATCTGCTCCATTCTTCACTGTGGCCTATT
The DNA here is from genome assembly GCA_949752895.1 of Dendrolimus pini. Taxonomy (NCBI): domain Eukaryota; kingdom Metazoa; phylum Arthropoda; class Insecta; order Lepidoptera; family Lasiocampidae; genus Dendrolimus; species Dendrolimus pini. The sequence goes on from OX457150.1 coordinate 5,883,342, forward strand.
CATAATATCTTGTCACGTAATTATCGCTAGAGTATCTCAAGTTCATTATACCGTAAAGACAAATTACGCAATTTGTCATTCGGTTAGTCGACACACAGAAAGAATATAAAAGAAAATGTTACAATAAACACCTACGCGAAACTGCGTCGTAATACTCAACCGTTTTATTGGTCTCTGAACATCTGTATGCGGTAATTAAAGTGGTAGTTACCGCACTCAGAGTACTTAAAGAACAATCAGCTTAAGGTAATGTTAAATTATTAGCAAGCCCGGTGGCCGTTGACCTGCTCTGATAAATAAAAATACCGACTTCAAAAACTTAAAGTGTAAAATAACTTATTTCTAAAGCTATTTTTAATTATAATATCTTATTTTTAATATATATTATCTTGAACATCTTAAAGTCTTTTAAAGGCGTCTTTTTAAGACTTTTTTGTTCGTCTGAGGTTTAAATAAAGACTTTTCAATTTCCATTCCATAATTATTGTCACTAAATAGTCGGTATGGATAATGATTGTATAGGGTAGTCTGATTGTAGAGATCGCCTTTGGCGACAAGACTGCCTATTGTACTTTAATTTTATGTGCATTAAAGTTATTCATTCGTTCATTAAATTTGAATATATCGGTACAGATATTATTAAACATGAATTATATAACAAGTTCTTAACATTTCATTTCTTGCGAATCGCCAATGTATAGATCCATACATTTACATAATACGTACAGACTACGATATTTTATTATCTTAATATTACGCATGTGCATAAAATAAAACGACCTAAAGGGACGCCCACGTTCAGATAATATGGCATCGTAATTCTTAACTACTATATTGTCACAGATCAGACAAAAAAAAAACAGAATGATCACTCCGTAAATTCCAGGCATATCTAACACTATTAAGAGCAGTTCCTTAAACTTTTAACTCTACGTTATCCTATAATATGATAAAAAGCGAATCTCCTGAGCACCCAGTCGCCGTCGACTGGGAGTTCATCCACACTTCCTTGACACCTGGAAGTCATCCACTGTACGTGGCGCTCGCTCCTTTATGCCATACGCGAGCAAGATAGGGAATGAACTCCCTCCGGCGGTTTTACCATAGCGCTACAATATGGGGCTCTTCAAAAAGGGCATAAACACATATTTAAAGCCTCAATGAGGTAGGCAACGTATCGGCTCCATTAGTGTTGCAGATATCCTTGGGCGACAGTAGCCACTTGCCATCGAGTGGACCCGGTTCTCTAGTTTGCTTAGAAGGAAACAAAAAAATCATTGTACATAACAAGGTTTTTTAATCTCGTGCTAAACCATAAGGTCAATAATTTTTGGCTACAATATCACTAATTATGGTCATTATTGTTATCAAAAAGGCACGTCGACGCTGGCAGCACGTTAGTGACATTTCTAGTATTGTAGACTTTCATAGGCGATCACCACTTTCCATCAGATTGGACGTCTGCCTATCTGCTGTACTTCAGTTATAAAAAAACTTAAAACAGAAAAATCGTAAGATATACGATTTACAACAATACTCGGTCGTGGCCAACAATGTGCTCAGGAAAGTGCACCCTAAAAACAATGGTAAACCTCTTAATAAATATGGCTATGAACAGAAGATGATGTATTTTAATAAAAAAATAAATACAGCCGAAAAACCAATAGGTGTGGGTGCTTAATTAATGTGATGAGTATGTTAAGGAGCATTCTAGGAGCAATTTTACATTTAACAAGCGCGAATGAACCAAGTAGCCACCACTAACAGTAAATTTTATCGTATACAATTAACCGACGTATCGCACATGGTATGCCTACTCCGCTTTGAGAAACCCTGTTAGAGTAATGAAAGTTGTCGATTGAGCAGGTCATACCAAATAAATCGGAGCTAGTTGCACTCGTGACTTTTTCACATGACCGCAAGTTAAATACTTTCATACTTCGACATAAAAACGATCGTATACTTTGCGCATTTAAATTGTAATAATTCTATATATTTTTTACTATAGGCTATGATTAAATGGTAATTAGACTTTTCAGGTGTATTACTCATATACACAAAAACTGAGGTAGAGACTTCAAAAAAATTTCCTCTTCATACTATTCGCTAAAGTTTAGTCATAAATGACATACAACTAGTATAACCTATTCATATAATTTCAAATTAGTCAATAAACATGACAAAATAAATATACGCCAGTAAATAGGTACACAATTTGGTTTTATTGAAGTGTTCTATTCTATTCTATTCTATTTTTGGCGATTTGGCTCCAACGCTACTGGCGCTGATTCGGCCAATGTCACAGTAACAGAGAATGTCAGGTGTGGGATATTGGCAATAACAGCTCGAAAAAAAAATTTGGTCGGTTTTCTTTCCAGTCGTAACTTCTGTGAACCTAGGGACAACACAACATAAACAGAGTTAATCTAACTACCTTATAAATAAATGTTATTTAATGTTATAAACTTACATAATATATTAACAGATTTTTTATTGGCCAGTGCTAAAAGGAAATTTATGCTGACAGGGCGAGGGAAATCTCCTGGTAAAATATCGTAGAGTGGAATAATAATTTTTTGGCAGTGAAAAAATATGTGTTCCAAAGTGCCCTCGTCTAAGCCGCACTCACAAAGGGAATGGTCACGGACTCTAATTTTCGCCAAGAAAACCGGTGTGCAGATATGGCCGAGCCTGAGACGAATTATAGTAGAGACCACTTTTTTAGGGAGCTTGTGGTATAGATAAAACCATGGTTTGGAGGGGAGAATAGGTTGGAGATTGCCGAAGTGTCTTCCTACATTTTGTCGAGAAGCTTGCCACTGCAGATTCCAAGAATTTAACATTCGGGGTTTAGCGAGAGCTCTCAGATCCCGGGGAAATACCTTGTCATATTTGTTCACACCAGAGAAGACAGCTTCCTTTGCACAGTGATCAGCCATGTCGTTACCGCTAATTCCGCTATGACTGGGAATCCAGGCGAGGATAACTTCGAGGCCAGCAATGTCACATCTCAGTAGGACCTCTTTGGTTTTTAATGTGACGGGAAAATTCTCTTTAGAGTGGAAAGGAAATTTAATTAAATCTTGAAGACTACTTAATGAGTCAGAAAAAATAATGGATCTTTTAATGTTATGCGACTCAATATAAAGAGCAGCTTCCAGGAGGGCTAGGGCTTCACCTGTAAAAACAGAAGAATGAGGGGGAATTTTAAAGTTTAAAATAATTTTAAATTTAGGTATCCACACTGCAGCACCAACATGATCGGTCTGTGGCAGTTTAGAAGCGTCGGTGTAGAATTGCAGATGATCTGGCCATTGTTCTTCAATTTTTTGAAGTAAAAGTTTTTCTGCGCCTGGAGAATCCTTATATATGCCAAGATCCAAAATAACTTTAGGTCGAAAAAGGAGACTATTAAAATTGGATTCAAAAAGAGGGATTTTATAGTTTTTATAGATGTCTGAAGAGATTTCTAAAGAATTTTGGAGAGACTGAACAAGAGGAGGTAAACTTTTGTATTGCCAGTATCTAGAAGTTTGAGTAAGTTGATAAAGTTGGTTTAGTATGTCTGTTAAAGGATGGGAGGAAAGAGCAACTACTTTGTAAAAGAATCTATCTGCCAGAAACTGTCTACGTAAGGTTAAAGGAGGATCTAAACATTCTACTTGTAGGGCATTGATAGGAGATGACTTCATGGCACCTGAAATGATTCTAAGGCATTTGGATTGGATACGGTCTAGCTTAGAAAGTGAGGATTTGTTACATGGCTCTAAAAGGAAGGATCCATAATCAAAATGACTTCTAACAATAGCATTGTAGAGAAGCTTCTGACAGTATGGATGTGAACCCCATTTAACCCCAGATAATGCGCGCATGATATTAATATTCTTCTCTACTTTTCCACAGATATAATTCAGATGGTGCACACCAGAAAGTTTAGAGTCAAGGAAGATACCTAAAAATTTGACTCTATCAAAGACAGGAATAGGATTATTACCAATTTGAATACTTGGGACAGGAATGTTTCTTTTTCGGGAAAAGACCACAACAGTACTTTTAGAGGCAGAAAGGGACAAGCCGTGTTCTGAAAGCCACGAATTGAGGTAAAATAAAGCAGAATTTAAACGGTTAGATGCTTCAGAAATAGAATCTGATGTGGCATATAGAGCAATGTCATCGGCATACTGAAGGATATTACAGAAGCAGTTAACTGTTGTGTCAAGATCAGCAGTATAAAGGTTATAAAGAAGGGGGCTAAGAACTGAGCCCTGAGGAAGGCCTTTCCAAATGGAACGGGGAGAAAGAACATTACCTGAAACTCGGACACAAATAGATCTCTCCATGAGCATATTATAAATAATATTCACGATCTTCGGCGGAATACTTAGATTAAGCAATTTTTGCCTAAGTATAGGAAGGTCGACGTTGTCATACGCCGAGGTTATGTCCAAAAAGACACCTACGACGTGATGGTTTCGAGAGAAAGCGAGGCGAATGGCTGACGTAAGTACACTCAAGCTGTCTAATGTACCTAGGCCTCTACGAAAACCATACTGACTGCTTGGAAGGAGATTTCTATTTTCTACTATCCATTCGAGACGATTTTTTATCAAATGTTCCATAATTTTGGACAGTACAGAAGAAAGGGCAATTGGTCTATAGGAATTAGGGTCAGAAGGGTCTTTGCCTGGCTTGAGAATTGGAATAATCAACTGAGTTTTCCAGGAATCCGGGACAGAACCTGACAAGAAGATGTGATTTAGGATTTTAAGAAGAAACGTTTTTGAAGCATCGGAAGAGTTAATGATGAAGGAATAAGAGATGCCATCTAAGCCTGGAGATGAATCCCGCAGATGATCAAGAGCGCAACAAAGTTCTGTAAAGGAGAATATGGAATCCATGGGATCAGGGGTTGAACTAAGAGAAGAGGCTGGGAGACACGGTTCTGGGGGGACAAAAGGAGGGGATAATTTTGAAACGAAGTCCGAAAGCCAGGAAGATTGATTAGAGTTAATGTTGGTGTCAATTTGTGATTTCCGAAAAGCCTTAATTTTTTTCCACACAGTGGAAGCAGGAGTTCTCGGGGATAGTGACTCGCAGAAATTTCGCCAACCCTGTGTTTTCTTCTTCCGTAAAAGTCTTTTTGTGGCAGCTGAGATTTTCTGGAAGTTCAGGTAATTTTCTAAGGTTAAAGACGAGGCAAATTTAGACTCTGCTTCCTTACGTTTTTTAACTGTTAAGGTACATTCCGAATCCCACCATGCTGGAGAAGGTATATACTTTGATCCTGAACTTTTAAGAGGAATGGATTCCTGAGCAGCAGTAGAAAGGATAGAAATATATGCCGTGTATAGGGAAAGGAAGTTTGAATTGTTAATATCAGGAAGGGAAACTAGACCATTTTGAACTAAAGTTGAGAATTTATGCCAATTGGCCTGAGCTAATTTATATTTTGAGAGGGGGAGAGGAACAGCTGGAGGAGGGGAGGAATCATTTAGAGTGACTAGGATTGGCAGATGATCACTACCGAAGGAAGTGGGTAAGACAGACCAGGACAGTGAATTTGTTAAGGAAGGAGAAGATAGAGTGAGATCTGGAACACTGGGATTTTGACTAGGGGAAACTCTACGAGTGGGAGTACCATCATTGAGAATACAGAGGTTTATTTTGTCCAAGAAATCAAAGAATACAGAGGAGACGGAGTCACACAAATGTGATCCCCATATTGTGTGGCGGATATTAAAATCCCCAAGAACAATGAGGGGGCTAGGAAGGTGCAATAACAAAGAAGAAAGTTCTTCAATTAGTGAATCATTGGGGTGGGGGATATAGACTGAGACAAAAGTAGTATTATAAGAACGAACAGCAACAACATTTAGACCAGGGGAGTGATTTGGAATAGTTAAACGACAGAATGATATATTTCTACGGACTAAAATAGCACAACCGGCCCAACCATCCTCCCTGTCATCCCGAAGGCAGGAAAACCCAGGAACTCTAAAAAGAGCTCCAGGTCTTAACCAAGTCTCCGAGATAGCAAAGAGGATAGGATTGTATCTATTAATTAGAAAAATTAAATCTTGACTCTTATTTTTAATATTCCGGCAATTCCATTGAAGAATCTTGGCCATTTTGTTTTGGGAAAGAGTTGATAAGGGAAGTAATTATTAACTGGACTTGTTCCAGGACAGTGTTCGGTAGGACATCATTAAATTTTGTGAGCATATTAAATAAAACCATTGACAAAAGCTCAGCTAGGTTTTCATTAGGGGAAACATTAGTGGAAGTAGAGTCTCTAAGAGCACAACCATTTGGCGATAAGGAACTAGGAGAAGAAGTAATATTATTGTGGGCAATTCTATCATAAGATTTACCCTGAACTGATTTAGGACTTCTTTGGATAAAAACAGTTTTTTTGTATGATGAGGTGGGTGGAGCAGGATTTGAGAGATGTGATCTAGGTAAGGACGTTGAAGCAGGGCTAATATGATTTGAAAAAGATCTATTAAGATAAACAGGTTTGTGTGGTTGGGAACCATTGACCACATCAACAAAAGAAGTGCGAACACGGGGGACTCTTTGAGCTGCCTCAACAAAACTGATGTTTTCCTGAGACATTAACGCCTTTATATTCCTTTGCCGAGCATGTTCGGGGCAGTTGGGATCGGAAGCTGAATGTCTTCCTGAACAAAATAAACAAGAAATACTTTCTTCCGGGACATTACAAAGAATGGCTTCATGTGGGCCAGCACAACGAGAACAGCGAGCATTCGATCTACATTGATCACGTATGTGACCAAAGCGGCAGCATTTTAGGCATTGGATTGTAGGGAGAGTATAGACTTGTACGGGAGTGGAAACACTACAGCAGTATATATGTGTTGGTAACGTTTGGCCAAGAAAAGTAAGAACGACAGTGCCCGTAGGCTCCCAAGTTGTTACACCATCCACCTTCTTTTTCTTATTGAGCCTCCTAGCTTTAATTACAATAGTTGAATTTGATCTGCACTCAATAAATGAAACCAAGTCCTCAAGGAGCCAGTCTAAGGGAATCTGTCTTACCACACCCATTCGTGTAACCTGGAAGCGTGGGATAATTGCGGTCAAATGGTTTGATGATAAAATAGGGTGAGCAATAAAGGCATTTGCTTCAGAATAGGTTTTAAAAATAATGGCTGCTTTGTTTCTACCAACGTTTTTTATTTCTTCAACCCCAGGCACCTTTCCATTGTAAATAATTTGAGCAATTTTTAGTGTACGCATACGATTAGAGGATGGAGGAGAATCAGTATCTGAATGAGCAACATGTACAACGAAAGGGCCACAGTCAGAGTCCGTGTATTTAAGATCCGAATTAACCTCATAACCAGGACGAGTGTAGGTGTGTTGAACTGAGGCCGCGGCTGTAGAAGAGGGGGCAATTCTTTTTTCTGGAATAATCTGAGTACTTTTCAAGCTGGCTGCCGAGCGTTTAGCTCTCAATTTCTCTGTTGTAGTAGTAGTAGTAGTAGTAGTAGTAGCGGTAGTAGTAGTGTTCGAGAGTGTAGATAGTTCTTCCATCGCGACATCCAGGGAATTCCTCCCCCTGTCAGGCGGGACTTTTTCACCCACCGAGTACGACATATTTAGAATATAAAGACTTACCACTAGTTAGAGACTTAAACTAAACCACCACCAACACAAAATAGGACAACACAAGTTGTAGACCCACAGAAAGTATGGAAAAGCCGAAAAAAATCTCCAAACACGTGTGACTCTACTTATAGCACCTGTCAAACTCCATTGAAGTGTTCGCTCTGTTCTTACTTATTCTATGACATTGCTGTGAACATAGAAAAACATGGACATTTGGATAGAAAACTTTATGTATGTTGTCGTCTATAAATCGATGGTTACTTACATTTTTGTATGTCATTAGAATTAATGGCATTCTATTCGTGAATTATTTCAATGTCAATTCTTAGTAAAACTAAAAATTGTATACAAAGATTATATAAAACTTTGAATGTGATTATGTTATACGAATAAGTATACTAGTTTCGTCCATTCGTAATTTTATTGTTAGATTTGTGTAATACGAGTTTGTCGTAAGTATATTTATTTTTGTTTTATTGCATGAGTTAAGCAGACAGGCAGACGGCCAACTTGATGACAAGCGGTTACCATCGCCTATGGACATTTGCCACAAATGCGCTGCTGCTCTCTTAAGGAAGACTGGAACCTGGTCACTAATGCCGGAACACAACTCAAGATTGTTATGGCGGCATACTTTAGACCAGGGGTGGTAGCCATCCAGTCGGGCAAATGCCCTACCACCTGGCTGTGGGTTGTTTTGTCGCCTCTTACGACAGGCCGCCCGGCCGCAGTAAATTGTATTATTTCTCCGTTCCTGCATGGAGGTAAATTTGAACCTTCTCCTGACAATAACAAACACAACAAAAAAAGAATTAGCGAAATCGGTCCAGCCGTTCACGCGTGATGGCATGACCAAGGGAAAAAGTGATTCATTTGTATATATATTTAATCATTTAGTTGTGTTTAGATTTCCCTTTTTCTAACGGGATTACACTTCTGTGTCAGAGTATTAGATAGATTGATTACCTAATTAATTTTGGTGCCGTGTAATTTGCTATTTATGTTTCTGTTATTTTTTTAGAGACATCTAGATCATAGATCACCATTTTTGGTTTAGATGCATTATTATATATTTCTAGGCCTTAAATTTATGGAAATACTGTAGGATACTTTCAATAAAAAATAAATACAAAATGTACACCTTCCTCCGTCCGTACGTATACCTAACGAACGTTTCAATGTAATAAACACCTTTCCTTCATTTACATTATAACATCTTTTCACGTAATATACCGGTTCCGATTAAAGCGCACCTGCTTATTTTATGGGAATCATAATTTTCGGTTATTATGGCAACACCAAATAAAAATAATGTCGACTATGGTAATTTTTCTAGGGTTATTGTATTAGGTAATGCAGTCTAAGGTGGAGCACGCTTACCTAGAAGATACCTGTGCACGCGAGACTTAAAGACACCTATATTGTATTTTTCGGGTAAACAGACGACGGTAAAGAGTTCCATTCTTCAGCGGTGCGTATGATGAATGTGGAAGCATAGCGTTTCGTCCGCTTCGTCGGTATTTCCACCATATATCGGTGGCTTAAGTGCGTACGTCTGCTTGTCCGGTGGTAGAATGGTGAGGGAGGAACCAGTTCATGTAATTCCGAGGCACACTCCCGGAAGTGTATCCTATAGAATACCGACTAACTAGCGACTTTACGTCGACGACTTAGGCTCTGAAGCCTTTCGTCGAATATTCGGAATATTTGTTTAAAACTAAGCACGAACTTGCACGTCACCAAGTATAATATGACATCGTGAAAGTTATTATACTTTCGAGGATACAATTTCCGCTGGGAGGTCCCTTTTACTACGGAAGTCCAAAGTTCTGTTATCCAGGAAGTTTCAAGTTTTCCACTTCACTTTAATAACAACTATTCATTACACTGCAAAGGCGGATAAGTGTTTTCATACATTTTAGTAACTGTTTATTGCTTATATAATGCAATAATTATGTCATAAATATTATAATAGTTCCAGCTTTAGAACAAATCGCTACCGATATTTAAAACATTGAACATAAAAAATATTACCTGTCGTTGAAATATGATGATATTTCATTCATGCAAATAAGATATTGATTTATAAAAATTTAAATATCTACATATTAATACGTGAAGCAAAAACTTTGTACCCCTTTTTACGAAACCTGCGCGGAAGGAGTATGAAATTTCGCACACATATAGTTTACATAGAGAAGAAGCCATGAATGCTAATACCTATATTTTAAAAATTATGGATAATAAAATACATTAAATCAATAAAAAAACATTACATACACTACCACGTATTTGACACACACACACGCATACGAGTGTATATACTCTTTTGTTTATTGTTCAAGTCAATTTAACAGTGTAGCCTTGGCGAAATCTGTGATTATAGAAGTTATAGTGTTTGACATTAATTATTATGGTCAAATTCCGACCACAGGCAACCACTAAAACCATATGTATGTTATGTATGTATATTAAATATATATTTTGTCTATTTAATATATAAAACTTTAAGATAATGTATATATTACATCTATGTATTGGCTAGCGGCCCGTCCCGACTTCGCACCGATGGTTTATGGCATTCATTATTGAAGTTTTAGGTTAGGTATCCCTAATTGTTTCTAGGAATGAATATAGCCTATGATACTCATGTATAATGAAGCATTCTAATGGTTAAAGAATTTTTGAAATCGGTCCAGTTGTTTTGAATTTATTCGTTACAAACATACAAATCTTTATAATAATAGTAGGCATAGATTTCTTAAATGTAGCAAAGTAGTCGTACTATGTATTATATATTCCATCATCACCATTATAATCTCAATGTATTCCTGGGGTTGTCTGGAAGAGATCGCTTGTTTGCGATTAGACCGCCCTTTGTGTGTGTGTTGTACTGAAACAATCTGAGGTGATACAATTTATATATATGTATAAAAATAAAGTAATATAGGCTACGGTAACCAATTTTCATTACGTGGACCGTCTGTCTGTTTGCCTGAATAGCAATAAAAAATACCTATAATTTAAATTAACAATTTAAATACGCAAACGTTTCACACGGGAGCTCAATAAGTGTAAAACGGTGTACAAAAGCGGAATCCCTTCGTAAAGCGGTCCGGGACTTGCATCCGCCGTTCAAAACATCCGGCGGTCGCGACGACCCGCTGCTGCTGGCGGGTTAACTGTCGCATAACGTCATTGGACCGAAGACCCTTTTAGAAATAAATATGTAGATATTTTTTAAATTAGATAGATAGATAACACTTTATTGTACCGCATTACAGAAAACTTACGAACTAGTATTAATCTAATTGGGTACAAAGGGGCACATTGCATTTGTGCAGTATAAAACGATGGCCTGATTGAGAGATGAGACAATCAAGCGATAACCACAAGCGAAGCCAGACGTGTGTACATTCGGTGACGGACTTTGCGCGTGTTATTGAATTATGTAATACGTTTGGACTGGTTGTGTGTCATAAGAATACTCTTATTTTAGTCACAATAAAATAATAATACATTTGGAAAACCACCCTCTATGGAACCCTCGCTATCGCGCGAAAAAACCAGGACCGAAACATCTTCAAGGACTTTGCCGTCACTACAAGGCTTAATTGGGTTTGAAAAAAAATCGCTGTATAATTCTTCCAAGGTTACACGTAATATTTCACAAGTACTACCAGTGATCTAATAATAACTAATATTAATTGACAAACAAACAAGCCAATGACAGAAGAACAACAAAAAACGTGACTAAACCAAGTTACTAATCGAGTAATGTATACATGTAACGTACTAGGTAGGTTTATTTATACGAGAGCTTAAAAGATCACAAATACGGACAAATGACCGCTTACATGAGATCCTTAAATACATTGTAAGAATTCTATATATAACTATAAGAAACTATTACACACCTAGCTACAAGCTACGACATTTAATAAGCTAAAACTACATACATCAGGCACGTCATCGCCCATACATTTGATATATTCAATCAAAATCATTTATTGAGTAAAACATCATTCACAATTTTTGAAACTCATTGATCGCCTTAATAGAGACAATAAGAAAGGTGTTAATGGACAGTTTCTTAGTATGAATACTTATAGTTAATTTAGGTTATATTTAAATTACTTATTAATCTTTTTAGATTAGATGGTAATATTAATAAGGTATTTATTTTTAAATATCTTATTCATAGAGAAAAAAAAAATGATCCCCAAACTAGGTCGACCTGAATCTCGGGGAGCTCCTTCCCAATGGTACCACTCAGATTGTAATTATTTATTACAGTTACATTCATCTAAAAGAAAAAAGAAAGAAATATGTATGAGTGCGTGCGCGTATGTGTGTGAGTGTATGTGTGTGTGTGTGTGTGTATACATATATGCGTGTGTATGTGTGCGTGCGTGCTATGTGTGACTTGTGATATTGTGAATTTGTATGTATAAAAAAGATAATATCAATGAAATAAATAAGATTTCGGGATGTACATAGCAGTTTTATATATTTATTTTTAACATTTTTTCTGTCCCGTCATAGTCAAGAGTTAAAAGTTAAGCCAATAATAGTGGCTATCTGTCACGTAATCCACGAAATATCGATGAGAGAAGGAAAAATATTTATTTCTAATAGCAACACAAGACAAATAATAACATAATACAATATAAAATGTATACAAAAATTTTAAGTCGACATTTGAAAATGAACTTAATGGCATTTACGCTGTGCTGAAACGTAGTCCGCCACGACGCTGATTTAAAGTGCACACCTCCTAAATCATATTTGTCATGCGACTGCAATTATAAGGAGTGATGAATCTATCAACGATTTGCTAGTATATATATATATATATATATATATATATATAGAGGTGAATCACTCTGAGCAAGTGGGTTGTCACCAAGTAGTTCACTCATGGTTCGCGCATGGACAGCTTGCGAACAAATCGATCCGGTGCTAGGTGGCTGGCTCTAATGAGTTAAAATTAGAACCTTAAAATTAGAACTTCTATATTAGAATTATTTTGTCCGTGCAGTTTGAGTCATAAATAATCGGAGTATTTCGCTCTCTCTTCCACTCACGGGCCTTATGGGCGGGCATAGTGATTGCGCATTATTGTTGTCGATAAGCGTTATCGATAGTGTATTTGGTTTTGTCATTTTGTGGGTTAGTAATAAAAATGAAAGAATTTTTTTTAGATAAAACAATGTATGTATTAAAATAAGAATAATAATGATTTAAAATAAATTATTAATTAGGTATCTATGTATTAAAAAACTATAAGTACAAAAGTTAAGAATGTAACAAGTTATATTAAAAATAAATATAAATATTTATATCTAAGTTTAAAATTAACAGCAAAAAAGATAATAATGATTTTTATAAGAATGATTAAATCTTTTAGAAGACTACTTAAAAGATAGAACTCAAATAGTAAAAATAGGTGAAAACCATAGTTCTAAAAAATCAATAAACTTTGGCGTTCCGCAAGGTTCTGTCCTTGGCCCAACCTTATTTTTAGTATATATTAATAGTCTTTGTGAAACCATAATACCTAATGCAAAAATTATAACTTTCGCAGACGACACGGTTATTGTATTTAGGGGTAATACCTGGGAGGAAGTAAGTACAGTAACTGAGAATGGAATGCGTCTAATAATAAATTGGCTTAATAATAACCTTCTAACACTAAACTTATCCAAAACAAAATACTTACCCTTTTCTATTTATAACAGTTCTCAACCTAAATTTGACTTTACAATTAAAATTCATAACTGTGCAAACCAGCACAGTTCAGTTTGTAATTGTTATACCTTAACTGAAACAGATAGTATTAGGTACCTCGGTATTATGATCGATAGAAACCTAAATTGGAAACAACATTTTGATTATCTCAAGCCACGAATCCGCAAACTGATCCCAATATTTAAAAAACTACGTCATCTTAGAGATACAAATACCAATAAAATTGTATATTTTACGCTATGTCAATCTCTAATTTCATACGGAATTTCAGCATGGGGAGGAGCTAACAAAACCGCTTTAATTAAAATAGAGAGAACGCAGAGAACAATTATTAAAGTAATTAATTTTAAACCCTTTAGATATCCTACAGCTGAAATTTACAAAGAATTCAATGTACTTACAGTAAGACAAATATACATGAAAACAATAATTATAAAACAACATTCTTGCCCTAATAAAAATATTGAACATACACGTAAAACACGGAAACACGAAGTCTATAAAATTCCACAATGCAAAACAGAATTCGCTCATAATTTTACCTATTTTTTGGCTCCATTATTATATAATCGTTTGAGTAAGACTGTAAATTTAAAAGATAAATCGAGATATCAATGTAAAAGAGCACTGGATACATATTTGCAAAAATTAGATTATGAAGGAACAGAAAATTTGCTTAAAATTATCAAATAACAATTGTATATATACAATAAACATATAATATACATATAAAAACAAAAAAAAACTATCTATTATTATGATTAAAAAGTTATTTTATGGCTAATCTTTAAGATATATTACTTTATACCAAACTTGTATTTAATTTTATTATATATTATAATATATAGTTATTATGTATTTATAAATATTATAGAAGATAGATGTATATGTGTAATAAAAATAAAATACATGTGTATATTTATTTTTACTAAAAAATAACGTTGCTATCTCTGTATTCTTTACATATACTGTATAATTGGTATTGAACGAACTCATTTTTTGTGTGCTTACAAATTATTTCAAAGGTAGTTCGAAAACAAATAACTATCTTTTAGCGATTATTAACTTACGGGACGAGAATTTACCCTGCCGTAACACAGTTTTAAACTAGTACGGGGAGTAATGATTGTCGCATATTGTTAAGTTAAGCATTATTGTATATTGTACTTGTTTAGCTTATATAACTGGACAGCAATAAATTCTTTAATTCTTTAATAATCTTTCTTTGATAAGAATGAGTTTTTATCGATAATGGCGTTGCGCCCGCGCAACATGCTCACTTCCCTAGCCGGGCTGAGGCCGACTTTGATTTATGACCCAAACTGCACGCACAAAATAATTCTACTCTAGTTCAATTAACTTTAGGCCTGCGATCCAGCAATTATTTAAATAACCTAAGTAAGCAGTATAATGTTGAACCAATTGGGATCAGAATTTCGGAAACCAAGCTATGTGTCTATACTATATTTTTTTATGACTTAAATGGTGTACTGTATGTTTGCGTGTTACTTGATCAACATAATTATTCGCAAAAACCTGTAGTTGCCTATCTGAGGGCCTAAAGCGGTCGACTTCGGAGAATTGCTCAGTGAAACTGACACGTGTCTAGATATACTGGTTCCACTTTATGTTGATAGGTACTTGACACATGACAAGTACCTATCAACATAAGGTGGAACCAGTGAACATTCATCAGTATGAATTTACGAAAGCCTCTTTGGCCCTCTAACGACAATTATAAATGCTTATTTGTGTGTATTGACTGTTAATAAATAAAGTTTCCCTAAAGAACGACAAAAAAGTCGAAAGGTGTATAAACGCCTTTATGACTTCAAACGTCGTCGATGCTATTAACCCAACCGACTGGTTGGGCGACACTAAAAAGTTGCATTGCAAACCACTCACTACAGAAACTTGATATGAATTAATTGCCCGACGTTTTTATTACCCGTGATATTTAATTTTAAACTATTCACAACGACGCGACGGATGAGAAAAAAACGTATTGAGAATAATTCCCGAAGCATATGCATATGGAACAAATCTGTATTCTTATACTAGACGACTGTCTGACATTTAAAAATAAATACCTACATTCGAATAAAATCTACAAAGTAATTATACATACATAGTTCTTATATTTTTGAATCATTGTGATTTGAAATTCGATAAAACGAAAAAGCGACACTAAAAAGAGATAAACACATGAATCCATCGGACTAAGCCTGCGAGAGAATGAGATAGAATACATTATATTTAATCATTTAAACACTAGGCTCATACAGATAGAGTTGGAAATGTTTTGAAGTTTTTCGTTATTATCTCAAATTTCGTGTTTTATAGCTAAAATATACTATAAAGATATAATATATGAAATGTGATATTACGAAATTTAGAATCCCTCCCATCCCTTGGCACACTTTGTTTCACTTCAACCGTGTGTGAACTGCACACACACATATTTTTTTTGTCAGTCTGTTTGAAAGTTCTTTCAAATAGACCACGACACTACTCAAAGGATTTCAATTAACATCGAATGACGCATTCGTAACACTATTCTCGTAAAATTCGTAGAATACAGATTTGTCGTGAGTACAAAAGACGGAGGACTTTTATGCCAAAGAAATGTAAATGAGTTGCGATATTTTTCTATTGAAAAATGCGAAACACAGAGCCCTACATTTTATCTGGAAAACGACAATCTTAAAAATAAGGCCATAAATAAAATAATAATACCAGCGTATCAATGTCCCACTGCTGGACTCGGGCCTGCCGTTAGATTTCGGGACGCGTGCGCTAGCCATTACGCTACCACGACTATATATATAATATAAAAATAATAATAATATATAAACAAAAATAAGCTATCATTACCATAATCGACTTATGTGAATGAATTTTAACAATTTATATAATATGAAAACACATACACCACACGATTGATTCATTCTAAATAACTAATCTCAATGCAATTATAAAAAGAAAACAAAATTAAAAAAATCTTAAAATCACTCTCATCTCATATATGAAAGAGTTTCCGTGTCCTTTTTCAATTTATATTTAAAAAAAAGCGATAACGCGCATTTACGCAGCCCTACCTACCTATTAAACAAATTGGTTCATTAAAGTCTTAACATGTGTCTCAAATTACTTGACTTTAAGTTATTGTCATCAACACATATGCGTAGCGACTCCAATATGCCTCTTTTGGCTTCTCTTAATTTCAGTCCTATATTTAAACCTGCCCTTTCAGCGACCCTCCGTCGTAGCGTGAATTTCGCGATTGTCTGGAGCATTTTTAAAAGAGGTCACGTGCAAAAACACTGGTTAAAAACTCTTTACATACTTTAAAACAGTATTACTTTATTATAATTAAATTATAAGTTTGAACATTATTAAGGTTCTTTTGTGAAAGAATATACCTACTTCTTCTATAATCACAGATTTCGCCAAGGCTACACTGTTAATTTGATTTTAACAATAAACAAAAGAGTATATTTGCGTGTGTGTGTCAAATACATGGTAGTGTGTCTAATGTTTGTTTTTATTAATTTAATGTATTTTTATGTATAATTTAAAAAAAAGTTAGCATTCAGCTGTCCTTGTCATATTAAATATTAGCTTGTCTGAATTAATCTAATTTGTTATATTACTTGTAATATATATTGTTGTCATAACCCTATTACAATATAATAAAATTAGACAGGAAGATGTAGTCTGCATGAGTTTACAAAATTGTGTAATGAAATCGCGAAAAAGTAAATTCGAGACTGTCGCCATATTTGAAACTGAAGGTTGAAAATCTTTTCACTGTAAATACCTAATCGCTAACTCAGATCTAATAAACACAACGATGAACCTATTTATTAACTTTTTTATGTGAGTCCAAACGTGGGGAAAAGTTAGCTTGCAAAGTCGGGAAAAATGTCTCCTTCCAATTTATTAAAAAATCTGAAATTGAATTGAATGAATGAAACAAAACAACCCACAAGCAGGTGGTAGGGTATTTGCTCGACTGGATGGCGACCACTCCTGGTGTAGAGTATGCCGCCATAACGGTCTTGTGTTCCGGCATTGGTGACTATGTTCCAGTCTTCCTTAAGAGAGCAGCAGCGCATTTGTAGCGTTTTTGGTGTTGCAAATGTCCATTGGCGATGGTAACCGCTTTCCATCCGGTGGGTCGTCTGCCTGTCTGCTGAACTCCGGTAATAGGAAAAAACATTTTTTTTTCATAAAAGTTATCGTAGTTTCTTCGAGGACAACAGCGTATTGGCAGCGCCTCTGGGAGTTGAATATTTCCATAGTTGACGCCTGACGGCAACCACTTTCCGTCAGTAGACACGCCTGCTGCACTTACGCACTAAAGAAAACAATCTCTTTAGTGGAACGACGGCGGTTGGCAGTTACGCTTTAAATATATGATATTGAAGAACAATGGACCTGGGGTGCTTTCATGTCATTCACAGCCTGATAAAGGTTGACGTGGATGACGGCTGCTGAAAAATAGTAAGGTCCAAAGGGTTTTTGACATATACTTCGAGTTGTTCCGTTTTGTGTCACCATTTAGTTAATGGAGCCTGGGAGCCGTGACGGGGGCAACAGATCATAATACACATTTTAGGGTTCTGTGATGTGAAACATAAACAAAGACAAACAAAAAAAGAGTGTCGGGGTGAAGGTAAGAAAAGGAATGCTCCGATGGTTCGGGCATGTGGAAAGAATGAATGATGGAAGAATGACTAAACAGATATACAACGCAAAAGTGGATGAATGCAGAAGTCGTGGAGGGCCAATACATACCTTCCATGATCAAATTGATCGTGTACTAGCAGAAGATAATGTCAGGAGCCTTAAGAACAGACGAGCGTTCGTGACAAGAGCTATGAACGTCAAAGAAGCAAGTGAGGTGTGTAAAAATACGCCTGAATGGCGCTCTGTTGTTCGTGCCTATCCCGCAAGGGACCTGGCGTAAAGTTATGTATGTATGTAATGAAACATCATAAATAGAACTCTTCTGCCCGTTTGTCTGTGTGTGTCACAGTCCTTTTACTTGGAGAGATACCCCTACATGGCTACGTTCCAGAGGAAACTCACACGACCAGGTTTTTTCCCGTTCCACTTGTTTTTGTGCGTTACAATCATAAGCTCTAGTGGATCGAATTATTGAGCATTGATGTAACTAACGACGAAATACACAAACGTCATTGGTTGATTTGAAAATCGCGTCTATTTTAATGTAAATCGTTAGAGAGAATTAATGCTCTGTGGTCAACGCTCACTTCGACGCAGCTCTTGACATGGATCGTTGTGAGCGCTGAGTGATCAAAAATAATGAACGACCGTGGTCGCCATGTGGAACGGCAGACGGAGTATTTTGGCGGTGAGATACTAGAGGAACGTGCCCTATCTTTACATATATAATTCTTCTGTGCGTGTGTTGACAGTGAACTCTTCCTAAACGGCTGGACCGATTTGAATGAATTTTTTTGAGTGTGTTCAGGTGGATTCGAGAATCGTTTAGATTCACAAATAAGCCCGGCAGATGGCGCTGCAGTCGGGTTCTAAATTTTATTTCTTCAAGGCAGGACAACGTCTGCCGGGAGAGCTAGTATGATATAACAATGATACTTTGAAGAAAGGATCTTCTTTAAACAGCTATAAATTAGCTCTTGACTGCACACTTTTATTAACAGTAGAAAGTTCTAATATACAATTGTGTCACACAATAAAAGTAGACTAAATTAAACTGCCCAACAAATATAAACCACCTAAATATAAACATAACAAATTCAATCCAAAGTTATAAAATATGTAGAGATCAATAAGCTATAATCATCCAAAAGAAAAAAACAAGAATATGAATATTATTTTATAACAATATAATTTTAATGGCTTACATGATACATAGCGTATTATACATATGCGGTATTCTTTAACATTAAATGCTTGGCAAATCATATTTCGTTTTAAAGTATAGATCAAGTGTTAATACTTTGCAATTTTATAATTTTCGGCAACTGATAAACTTTGGTAATAACGGGGTAAAAACTAGATTTTTACAATTAGAAAAATGTTTTCCCTTCATTTGTTTTTCATTTAATTCTTTACTTTCAATCGACATATACTCCATTGAAATCTTACAATTTAAGGGCCGAATATTGCAATTGTTAGAGGACGCAATTTTATTTTTGGGACATGTGTGGGGGGTCATTAGAAGCTTAACCTCAAGTTTGTGGGGTCGCCACCCTTGTCCCCTCCGTCTTGGAAAAAGGGGTGAAAACACTTTTTTCGCGATATCTCGGAAACTATGCGTCTTACAAAAAATTTGTAAAGTGATAATTTGTAGCAAATTGTTTTGCCTACAAATATGTTTATATAACTTTTTGCTCTAAATTAAAAATTAAAGAAGTTATAAGCAAAAAATTGAGAAATTTTTTATTCATTCCCAACTCTTTTCTTTACCATAGAACTTACCAAATGTAACTTATCGAATGTTAAGCAGGTAGAAAAGGTCCTCCGTTTTCACCGCCACCTATGAGGTAGAGTCTGTAGGCGCGTTTTTTTTACGTGGTATATATCGAGATATCGCGAAAAAAGAGTGTTTTCGCCCCTTTTTCCAAGATGGCGGCCGGGGGACAAGGGTGGCGACCCCACAAACTTGAGGTTAAGCTTCTTCTATTGACCCCCCACACATGTCCCAAAAATAAAATTGCATCCTCTAACAAATGCAAAGCTCATGTAAAATTTCAATGGAGTAATATATACAAGTTTATTAAAAACTTTCAATAAACAAGAGATACTTTGACACTACTTACTATAACTGATTCACACAAATATTACACACATGATGTGTGCCAAATTTTTATACCTAGCCTTAGGGCCAATAAGTATTTTCCGAGATAATCAGCTGTGATACACACACACAGACAGACAGTTAGACACCGCAGCAACATCATAGGGGTTCCGAAATCGAAAGATGAAACATCTACAGAGCTTATTCAGTCATTTGTAAACCGCACATCAATGTGAGCCACCACAAAGGCTTGTATTATACAATACTTTATTCATAGAACCAGGAAAAATGCTGTTGTTTCTTTCATTAATTAAAACAAAGAAGTCTTGCATCATTAATGAGCGTTTTAATTAACTTTCAAGCGTTTGCACATTTCACCCCTTTGTGAGGGAAAAACAAAGGACGCAAAACAACACCTGCCGTCCAGTTTTAGATTTCATTATCAGAAATTTTATGAAATAACTAGGAATTAATATAGATTATCTATGGTATATCTATGGTATAATAAACGTGTAGTATTCAAGAATGGCCAATGAATTAAAAAAAATTACCAAAGAATCAGGGATAATAAGGCGAAGGCATAATAAAATTGGGACTAACACATTTAAAAAATGCAACTTTAATAATTTTCTGTTTTTTATAGTCTGGGTTCGCGTTTGACCATAATCTAGGCCATACCAGGGTCTTCTTGCCTTCTCTAACTAGATTGAGGCAGGATGGGGTTTCGAGTAAAAGCTCTTTACTCCGGCTTCCGCTCATCGGGTTACAACCAAGATGGTAATTGGCGTGCCAGCCAGGTGGTAGGCCATTTTCCCGACTGGCTGGCTACCACCCCTAGTCTAGAATAGGCCGCCATAACAACCTTGAGTTTTGTTCCGGCATCAGTGGCCAGCTTCCAGTTTCTCCGTCAAGGAAGGCAACACATTAACATCGCCTCTGGTATCGCTAATCGTCCATAGGCGAGTAACCACTTTCCATCACAGTTGGGCCGTCAGCCTGTCTGCTGTGCTTCAGCAATAAAAAATAAAATAAAATGTTACCACAAAATGAAATAGAGAATAAAATCGTGAGGTATTATTTCGACAATGCCAATGAGATTATGTAACGTGTTATTACATTTGGAAAGCAATTTTTCCTAGGAAATATTGAATAGGGACATTCACGATTCGGAGATGTCACTGGGAAGGAATAGAACCCAGATTACGACATATCGCCTGAGCTTTGCCGTTTTCGATTACGTTATATTGAACAGTCGAAAAAGAATATTTGGCTTACGACAACCATGATAGTAGATACAAGCTGTGCCCGTCAATTCGTTCGCATCCGACTTGAATCTTACATCTGTAATATCATAAAATTGTAGTATTTTGATGTTTCCATTTTTGTGATTGTCTATTACGTACTTATCTATCTATATATATAAAAGAAAGTCGTGTTAGTTACTATAATAATATTTATTTATTTACTGTTGTTCATTTTTCATAAATGCCTACAGAATTTTAAAACTTAAGAAAATTTAAAAATAGATAACCGCACACTATATTTATCATTATATTAATAAGTGAAACAAAAATTTTGTAACACTTTTTACGAAAATTGCGCTGATGGAGGAGTATGAAATTTAACACACTTATAGTTCAGAAGAGTGAGAATGCCTTTTTTTTACTATGCATAAAAATACATTAAATCAATAAAAAAAACATTACACACACTACCATGTATTTGACACACACGCATATATACTCTTTTGTTTATTGTTAAACTCAAATAAACAGTTGAGCCTTGGCGAAATCTGTGATTTTGGAAGTATTTGACAACAGAAACTTAATAATGTTCAAACTTTTTCAATTAATTATGGTCGAATATCGACCACTGGGCGACCACTAGTTACGATAATTCGGTGACGCAGTACGTGTGTTAGTGTTATTTCAAAGGATCGGAAATGCATGGTCCAATGATTACAAACAACGGTGCCGGGTGACTACGTGTAGTATGATAACGATTTCATAACGCTATGATGTTAGCTGTAATATAATATTTGCCACTTTGCTCATTTTAGAGTATTAAAGTTGTATTTAATCGTTACGCGTGGTAGGACTCGAATTAAAATGCCGTTGGAATTATTCTAGAGTTTATTAGAACTATACAAACACGTATAACACAGGTACAAATATAAAACCAGACCAAACGTAATGCACGACTCAATCACACGCGCAAAGTCCGTCAGTAATGTCTTGCTTCACTTGTGGCTATCGCTAGACTCCCTCATCTCTCCATTGGGGCATTGCTTTATACAGTACAAATACAATATGCCGTCTCGGCCGCGTTGATTGAATGTCTTGACACCTGGCTAATGACTACCATAAAAGATTACAATACACAATGGGCTGTTTTACTAACCATAAATTTTAAACACAAAGTAAACAAAAGAAGTCCAAATGCCGAAAAGGGAATAAAATGCAGGTGTGAATTTGTCTTTTGTCGGCATTCAGGTTGTAACATAATGAATAAAGAGGTAAAAAACATTTTACATATAGTAATAGGTAGTTGTTCCTAGATACCTACTAATCATCATACCACTCTCATTAATCACACTCAAAAATAAAATTTCGGGGCGTAGCGCAATCTGAATAAATACGCGCACTTTTTCATAAGGTACTGTATTCTACTGATCAAGCTCTAGCATCTGATACCCATATTGAGGTGGTTCTGAAGAAATATATTCATCGTCGTTCGTCATTTTGAATTTAAAACTGAATATATAAAATTGTATTGTGATATGAACCCAAAGTCTGTACCAAACATCAATCTGCCAACAGGAAGGGTGTAACATTTCAATTATGTATTAAATTTTACCCATTAAACAAAAAAAAACAGAAAACAGGGCAAGCTAAAAATCGTTTAAAAAGATTATTTGCATAGAGCAAGTCTTCCGCTAACTTTTTGTGTTCAGGGTATATCTAGGAAAACGAAATTTTTGGAGGTATACCACAAATAAAAATCTTTTTTAACCGACTTCCGAAAGAAGAAGGTTCTAGAACTTGGCCGGTATGTTTTTTAAATAATATTAATCAACATTTATTTATGAATCATCGAAAGTATATTATATATATATATATATATATATATATATATATATATATATATATATATATATATATATAACAAACCTAGTTTAAATTAAAGTATAATCTTATTTTTCCGAGGCACACGAATAATGACTCCGGTACACCAGTGTGCCGCGGTACATACTTTGCGTAACACTGGTATAGAGAGAGATAGACACTTATAAATATTTCATAAACTATATAAATATACTTGGCTTTGTTGGTCTCTGCGTTTTCTATTATCTGAACAATGGGAAGCAGTAGCGTAACTATATCACCTTCAGCCCG
The DNA here is from genome assembly GCA_949752895.1 of Dendrolimus pini. NCBI lineage: Eukaryota > Metazoa > Arthropoda > Insecta > Lepidoptera > Lasiocampidae > Dendrolimus > Dendrolimus pini. Next base: position 5,906,913 of record OX457150.1, read on the forward strand.
TGGCATATTCGTCGGATGGGGTCTTCTAAAAATGCCCCAAAGAAATGCCGCAAGAATAAAATGAACTTGCGCAACGGGTGCTTTCAAAAATTAAACCATACCTTTTTCTTACGAATGTGTTCATGTTCATCTATTTGTGTAATTCGTGTATGTTCTTGTGTATTAATTATATACAAAACTAATGTTTTTAACTAAATTAAAACTTCTCGGGCCGGGGCTCCGTGTCATTTTACCCTCTTTGCCACCCTATTGTTACGCTAGTGATGGAAAGTGTTTCACGGAACTGTTCTGAGTGGTGCTTGCAGGTTCTTTCTATCAGCGTATTGTTTGCCATCGGTTGGATGTTCATCTCCATTTCCTTGAGCTACGCTCCTATACGCGAAGGTTCTCTGAACGTTTCTTTCCAAATTCTTAAAGAGCGCATCTTTAGGAATTAGGAACGAGCTCCCAAACGAGGTTATCCCACAGAGCTTCTACCTATAGGAGTTCTTTGAAGATCTATTTATGATAAATAACTTGGCATTTGACTAAGATCACGCTAAATATTATACGATTATGCGGTCAATACCATTTTTTGACAACGCCGGGGGAATGCATTTGCGCATATCCTCAGGCCCCGGGAGATGCCACCAAGGGGTATGTAGGACTCCCGGCTGTTGGTGTAGCTTCAATGTTACAGCTTGCATGTACCGATTGCCAGACTACCCACTAAACCTTCCAGCGTCCCTCCGCGTCATAATGAGGCACCACGGGACCGGTACGGACGGTAACTATGGGTATGACTGGCGTGACACCTCGATGCAAGCCGACAAGGAGGGGGTGGGTCCCTGAGACTAGAACACCCCACGGCACTCGGTGTGGCTCGTCGGGAGCTATGTTATAGGGAGTAGATAAGCAAAGCGCCGCCTGTGAACCCCTATGTTCGCCGTCTGCAACAGGGGTCCGCCTGCTCGTCCTCCTTCATTGTTCATGCGGTTAATACCTGGATCATACCTATTCACACAAGACTTGAAGACCCCCGGACTGTATTTTTTGGGATAGCTGTAGACTGCACTACAAGGTCCGTCCTTGGTAGTGCAGTCTACAGCTCTGCCGTCCGCACACTGGACGTGGAAGATGTCATCAAATATATTTAAAGGCCGGCAGCACAACTAGTATTGCAAACAACACAACTAGTGCTACGAACAACACAAATGGTGTTGCAAATGTGCATAGGTGACGGCGGTAACCACCTTCAATTATTTTGGCCAATGTTAACTTGTCTAATGTTACACTAGGAACAACAAATAAATTGAAGTGATTTTATACGAAAACTTGCATTGTGAAACGCATTTAGTTTCAAGCATTCCAATACATTTTAACTATTTTACACTTCCTTATTACTTACGTAGTACGTTTCACGTGGGAATTTGCATCATTGTTTAAACACAAACTATGTTGCATGTCACTTTGTAATATATAGCAATGCATGTAATGCATGCATAGCATGTATGTAATGAGCACTAACAACTATTTAAAAAAATACATTTTATTAGTAAAAATGACACATTAGGGCCTAAACTAACCAAAATCCCCAAAAAAACTAGGTATTATTAATAATCATGAAAAAAAATATGAACGATAATAACCTTGTAAAAAACATAACCTTGAAAAGTTCATATCTTACTTATATGAGAAAGACGTGCTGTTGTAGATAAACTATAGCGACGCTCGGACGGCAAAACCATCGATTTTACAAAAAAATCTTGATGATATAAAAATGAATGTCTGTCTGTATGTCCTTTATAGAATCGTAAACTGTACATCCAATTTTGATGAAATTTTGTGTGTTTGAGTGGGTCCCCGGATGGTTTAGATTCATAATTAGAACCGGTAGGTGGCGCTGAGACCGGGTTCTAGAATCCTCCTAATCACCTGGACCGATTTTGGTGTTTTTTTTTTTGTGTTCTGAAACAAAGTCTTTGAGAAATTCAGAAAATATGGCGGTACTTCGCCGGGTCAGCTGGTTATACATACATTATAGGAAATTTTCTCTAAATAAAATTCATTCTAAATGTTTTTATCGGAAAAGAAATTTTGCCAAAAAAATGCTATTAGGCGCTATTTTCTCAATATAGTGGCGCGGCGGTAAAGATACAAGTTGGAAACGAAGTTGACATTGGTAAGAATTATAACATGCCGACTTCACGACTTACATTATCTATTCTATATTTGATAACACTGGGAAAGTGAGAACTATCTCCGGACTTGGAAGTGGTGAGACCCCAAAGGCCGGTCCCTCATAATTGTAATAGCTCATAAGGAAAAATACTCAAGTCAATGCCCACCAGCTTAGTCAACGCGCGCTGATAAATCGGTACACTAGTTTAAGAGAGTACTTCCTATAATCAAACTCAGAAATTTTACTTCTTTATAATATAAATAAAGATTGAATATAATTGGCCAAAACAACAATAAATATCAATCCACTTGTTGGCCGAAAATAAGTATGTGCCGGAGGAATTACATTATCAGCGATAATCATTCTAGATAAGCAATTGAACGGATTCGACTGATAATCGTGATAAGATTATCTTCATTCACTGCCGCATGCAATTTCCGCACGACGGAGATAAAAAATCGGCAAGTGTCATTCCACGCACAGTGAAAGAGTTCCGTAGAGGCGATAAAGGTCTTCTTTATCCGTCTGCCTTTGAATATCACTATATTGTATCCCAATAAAAATGCAACTTAGTAATAGCCGATTTAAATAATTCTTATATCGCGCACAATAATTAGCCACCCTACAGCTCTACTACGACGTTTGCATCGGATCAAAGCCGGAGTGAGACTGCACCCGACCAAAGTCGGAGTGGGAATGTTGTCTGGTCGTTGCGTCGACACTTTTATATTAAACCACGAAATAACTACAATTTAGCGGTGGCCGCACCATACATTATTGGCTGTGCAGGAACAAAGGGAGATTACTAAATCTTGTGATCGGGCGACTGGATAAGAACGATAAGAGGTGACAAAACAACCACACCCAGCAGCTTTCTCACCTCGGTTCTAGAGTATATCGCCAAAGCGATTTCGAATCGCGTTCCGGTATTTTTAACGGTGGTAAAGCCATGCTGGAACCACATTACCTTGATTACAGCTCTTTGGGCCGGTTCGATCGGTGTGATTCCACGCTCTCACAGACTAACTGCGTGAAACGGTTAGCCTTATGCTAATTGTGTTTCGTACGACGAGTGAGAGATCCAATAGCCCAATTCTCCCTCTATCCTTTATCTTATACAGCTCTTCGAATCCCATATTCCATTCCTTCTAGAATAGAATATACTTTATTGTACAAAAATGCTACATAAGATGCTTCTATCCCATTACTTTTGTCTGATCCCAGTTCCTCACACCCTATCCCCCCCTTTAGGCCGGTAACATGCTGGCAGCTTAACAACGAAACAACGAAAATTATTAATAAAAAAATGAAAAATAAACATTTTATAATTTTTCCAACGGGGTTCTATTCTAAAGCTTTTCAAGAATTGCTCCAAGGAAAAAAACTTAAATTTATAGTTTAACAATTATCACACTTGCAATGTTCATGTTCAAGCAAAAAAAAAATATTAATTAACTATTGAATAACTAAATGAAAAATTGTTATAAAAAAATTTTTCAAGCAGATTATTGTTCATTCATCTATTCAGTTAGTGCCTGAATTTTTTCAATTTTTTAATTTCATATTTAGTATGTTTAAATAATATTTATTCATTAAAGGGCCGATGTGGGTGTGGCTTGCGTAAGCCAGAGTACCCGTTTTCGGCCGTATTTTCATCCGTCTGGGAAAATTATAAATATTGATCTTACAGTTTCGGGAGTCGAGACTTTTTTTAGGAAATATCCTCCTCTTTTCGAATCTTTTTTCAAATTTGAAAATTCTTTATTACTTTTTGAGATATTTGCAAAAAACTAAACCCCCCTTTTTTTAGTTAATTGTTAATAACTTTTACAATTTTTGCAAGCGTAACTTAATTTTTTTTTAAATCATTTACATGCCATTCCGAATCGAATGACACCTCATTTATAATTTTCGGAGACTGCTGAAAAAAGTTGGTCCAAAAGGCACTTGTTTACTAGTTTACAATACGTTAAACAAATCTTTAATCTTCTTTAAAAACATCTTCAAATAACACATATTACTTAAACTAATACCATCGTCCTTCGTCCGGTCTTCTTCCAGCATCGGCTCTCGACACACGTCTTCAATTCGATCATCTCTTTCATTCCATCGTATATTGTTTATCTTTTCTTTCATTCAATATCTACCCTTCTTGATGACACATCGTTCGGAAACACTCGACTACTCTATGCAAAGTAATCCACTCATACGTTCGGAAATATTCATAATCCCACATGTATACAATGTGTGTGATTGTTCACCTACTATTACGTCGTCAGCCATTCACAATCCACTGCTGGACGTAGGCCTCCTCAAGACGGCGCCACTCATCCCTGTCCTCCGATTTCCTCATCATCCAGCGCCTACCGGCGACCTTGCATGTAAGTCGTCGGTCTATCGGGCTGGAGGACGTCCGACATTACGTTTACCGAAACGCGGTCTCCAATCCAGGACTCGTCAGCTCCAACGGCCATCGGTCCTGCGACAGACGTGATCGGCCCACTGCCACTTCAACTTGCTAATTTTAGGAACTATGTCGGTTACCTTGGTTCCTCAATCCTCAATTCTGATTTTATACATATAAGAGAAACACCCAACATAGCTCACTCCATAGCTCGTTGAGCGACTTGGAACTTGTAGACCAATCTTGCCGTCAGTGTCCATGTCTCGGCCCCGTAGGACGGGAGGACGCACTGTTCGAAGACTTTTGTCTTCAAGCATTGCGGAATTGTCGATGAGAAGACTTCTACTATTATTATCCAGAAAAAGGTATAACTTTCGTGTACATATCCCACGTAAACTATGTCATTTTCCTATCCGATAAAAGCTAGCGATAAAAGCCTATTTATAACTAAAATGTTTGATCATACGAAATTGCGTCTTGATAATTTTCTATAGTGAAATATAATGTTTCACAAAAGGAAAGTCCATGATGTTAATGGCTGTATAGAACCAGGGGCGTAGCTACCGTCGCATCAGCCGTATCAATGATACGGGGCCCCCAGCCCACAGGGGCCCCGAAGATGTGTAAACAAAAATTCTTAAAATACTATCCACAATCTTTTATAGATTACTACCATTTTTGAGAATAAATGCTAGGCCAACAGAAACGGCTATCAGACTTGTCATTAATGTCTATAGAGAGAGAAAATCTAGAAAAACTGAAATCCTCTTCAGCTAAATAAAGCGAGAAAAGTGTATCTATGATTTGAATTGTTTGTCTAACTTAGCTCCTACAAGCATTAAGTATAAGTAATAACTTATAATCAATATATAATTATTTTAATTCAATTCGAGTATATTTTGTTTATTTAATTAAAAATCCTCTTCCCTTGGACCCCCCCCCCCCAAGACATTTGGATACAGGGCCCTTATAAGGCAAGCTACGCCACTGTATAGACCACTTATATTTAGGTACATATTAAAATCTGAGTTAGGTACATACGATCAAGCGTGGGAAGTTATATTACAAACAGTAATTTGGTTCATAAAAGGCGAAATTTTAACAGGAAAAGAGCTTTTTAAGACTTCAGCAAGGGGAAGATTCTCAAATCGATTGTTTATTTTTTGGTGTTTGTTACGCGATTTCGCCGTCAATTCTGGGCCGATTTTCTAAAAAGCATATTTTATTCGAAAAAATATTTTCCTGAGGTCTCATTGTCACCAAGTCAGGATATGTATCAGTTGATCCCAGGAAAACCAAGAGCAACCTTGTTGAAGAGCGCAGACCACCTACACTCTTGGAGGGATATAATATTTTTTTAATTCTTTTATTTTTAAGGGGCTTTGAACATTTTCGGTTATATCAGCCCCATTGTATCTTTTCTTAGTTTATTATAACTTACATTAAACGTACATAAAATGAATATGAAACATCATGCGTCTGTAACAATGTTTGTGATAAGTACCATAAGACAAGGAGCTCATCAAAAACTTGTACATTGTTCTAGCTTCAAGAAAAACAGAAGAGGCCAAAATATTTAACATTGTACAGTCCAATCTCTCCAGACTTAACTCCGCGCATAACTTAATTCTGGCTGCCTCGTTTCGAACACATTCCACGACAATGTGGGTTACATCTTCAACCATATTACAATTTAAACAATTTGCGGAGTCAGACTTTTTCATTAAGAACCCAAACTTTCTCAATGGATTGTCTCCGGAACATATCCTATGTGCAACTTTAATTTGGTGGCTGCTTACTGTGTTATGCATGTACCACAGGAGGCAACCCGAGGAGGCAAGAAAATCTTGTATACGCGTGCCAATAGTACAATGTCTACAGGCGCTTAACATATTATTTCTAAAGTTACTTAAGCAACTAAAAAATAAAGTAATAAAATCTTTTCACAACAAAAATAAAACCGACTTCGAACTTAAAATCAAAAAAGCATATTTGCTGGTACAGCTGCTGCATAACAGGAGGCCCTAAAATGCCGCCTATATTACGCAATCAGAAATGGTTACATATTTGCGGCTTTTGGGGTCGAGACCCTGGGACCATGGGAGCTTGAGGCGCACAAACTTTATTGAGACAGCGAAACGCCTGGTAGAGGTCTCACGTGACCTAAAGACGCAATTAGCGTTTCGATACAGCAAGGTAATGTAGCCAGTGTTTTAGACACGTTTCCAACTGACAGCGGTCTAGGGCTAGATTTTATAGTTTATAATTTGTATATATAGTTTTATTTAATTAGAAAATTATAAAAATGTATGTTATTAGCAATTACTAAAAAACAAAAAATAAATATTTACTACAACAACTTGAAGAGGATGCCAAGTAAAAAAATTACAAAACAACAAAACTACAAAATGCACAAAATTTAAGATGTTTTAGAATTTATTTATTTTTACAAGCTTTTATTTAACTTGCAATGGATGTACCTATGTAGGTATGTAAGTTCGTGTGGAATCTTGCAAGTTAAATTTGAACAACTTACCGGTTTCCGATTGAGCTGAAATTTTGCACATATGTATATCACGTGACAATGCAATAATATGGTACCATGGAGCTGATCTGATGATGATGGAGTCGGAAGGTGGCCATAGGAACTCCTGTACTAAACAAGATAGACCCGTCGTGTTTGGGCTCGTTTTACTTGTCTTGGCTAGTACTCTGCTGCTACTTGATATCCAGGACCTCAAATGCTTATATTTAAAAAAGCTTATTTGCTTTTAAGTTTAAAATCAGTTTTATTTTCATAATAAAAATATGTATGTTATCTCTCATAAAAAACATATTTCAATTTAAAGGCCATCAAAATCTCGCATCAAAATAACTTGAGATCCCTAAAAACGTCGCTTGCAACCGCACCATGTTCTAGACAGGCGATAGAAAATTTCAATGTATATTATCTCATATCCTATCGATAAACAGGTAAAACACTATACTACACGTTACTACTCATTTTCCGCGAACAGCAACGTAGGCGAGTAAATACGTTTGTTCTAATGCCGACTACTCATAAAAAACAATATCGATTGCTTTTAATCAGTCACCTGGTAATCTTATCGATGGGTAATAAAATTTCCATCATAACCGATGCAATTCAAATTTCCTTTTTAAATTGGAAATCTAATATTATCAAAGGAAAATAAAGTTACTTGAGAGATTTATAAATACGATTATTACGTAAACTGGCTTAATAATAATAATAACAAAACCCGACCTTCGTGCTAAGCCAGCCAGCACGGAGTGGAGATCGCTAGAGCTAAGACTCAAGCTCCAGGAGTCGAAGTGATAAATGGTATCACGTCAGAAGTAGCTTCGGTGAACCTGCAGCCCACCTCTCTAAGCCTCTCAGCGACTCACACCTATGTTGCCTCTGTCGTCTATGGCATGCCCATTTTTCCATGTTCTCTAAACATTACGATGGGCAGACACAATAGTCCCCATATTCCCGGACCTAGCACCACTAGCCGTTCACCCCAATAGCCCGGTACTTTTTGTCCTCATTTCCCACAATAGTCCTACACTGGCCGGGGCTTGTCCTTGGGTGCATCACTATATGTTGTAGACAGGGATAATCGCCGGTCAGTGTCACACCACATTTACATTAAATTTGTCAAGGGGCCTCTACGTGTTGGCCTTACTATGGCCCCACGCAAGCCCTCCAAATGTCCTGGCCGTTTTTGTGGCATGTGGCCTTCAAAGACATACATTATAATAATAATCTTTATTTTCTCCCAAAAATAACTTACTCTGCCTTAATGCCATTCAAAACTAGTATGGAGAGTAATAATTGTCACATAAGGTACAATTCAGCAGTATTGTGTTTTGTACTTGCTTAATTTATTACAAACAAATTCTTTCATTCTTTTGATTACACAAATATATAAACAAGGCTATGTATATTATGTATTACAAAAGTGTTTTGTTGTTTACTTGTTCATCGCCATCTTATACCTTGTGTTTTCCACACCTGAAGTTGGCAATAATGGCAGTTCGTAAAGTGCAAGCCTTTTGCCAAAAAAACAACAAGTGGAGTGAAGTGTTTCAAAAGGTATTTAAAACTGTTATTTTGTTTTCAGACTTTCAGTTTTTGATTTAGTTTATTTAACTAAAACTGTTAGTCTTAAAACAAAATAATAGTTAGTTAGTAAGTTACAAATATATACTTAGGTCCCTTATGATAATATGGTAGTAAGGGCTTGATACAAGATTTAATTCTCATTTACGATAGATAGATAGTAGTGTAGATAGAAACCAAAAATAGTTGACCATCGGCAAGACATCCTGACTTTATGTATTCTACCATCTGTATACCTGCTCTTTTATATAAACATCAAATTAATGTAAAATATCACTTAACCACATAACACATGTTACAATATATTCTAACATTGTTACATTAAAAAGGAATATATGTAAGTAATATATTTAATTAATATCAATATATTTTTATATTTAAATGATATTCTATATTAAGGATATTTTTAAATGCATATATTTTTGTTTAGATATCTCTTTGCATGTCTTAACATGTATCTATTAGTATATATATGTATATATATTTTTATTTTTATTGCACGAGTTCAGCAGACAGGCAGACGGCACACCTGATGGAAAGGTGCTACCAATGTGCTGCTGCACTCTAAAGGGAAATTGGAATCTGTCCACTAATGCCGGAACACAACTCTAGGTTGTTAAGGCGGCATACTCTAGTCCTGGGTGGTAGCCATCCAGACGGACAAATACCCTACTACCTAGCAAGTGACTTATTTCACTTATCAATTAATCTTTATATCTATAATACATTCACACAAAATTAAGTTCGTTCTATCAGATTTAATTGATAAACCTCTTTAATAAGATGTATGTACTAATGTACATACATACATAACTTCACGCCAGGTCCCTTGCGGGGTAGGCACGAACAACAGAGCGCCACACAGGCTTATTCTTACACACCTCACTTGCTTCTTAGACATTCATAGCTCTCGTCATGCACGCTCGTCTGTTCTTAAGGCTCCTGACATCACCTTCTGCTAGTACACAATCAATTTGATCATGGAAGGTGTGTCGTGGCCTTCCGCGACTTCTCTTATTAGTCCTACATTTTAAGTACTTTTTTGTTTGCTAGTATAATTATTATTGTAATATGCACTGTAGGTTTGTTCAATAAATAAATATACGTAGAACAGGGGTTAAAATACCACCTTATCATCTGACTCTTACAACATCATAACGAAAATAATTTTAATTATATTTCAAACAATAATTACTGCATTGTCCTATCATTTTCTGCTCCACCTACATCACCAGATTAGTTAAGAATTTCTATAAAGGTGGGTTGCCTGGAAGAGATCGCTTTTAGCGATAAGGCCGCCTGTTGTTTTGCCAAGAAGTATTATAAGTAATCATTTTGTTTTTGTATTTGTTTGTTTTGGTGAGCAATAAAGTGTTATCTATCTATCTTACTGCACTATTGGACTCCTACTTGTACCAATTCATGATGTCATAAATCTGACTTTGTCAGAGAAACCTTTAAATGATAAATAAATTGGCACACAAATACACATTGTATAACCTCAATTTAAGCAAGTTACACTTGTGTTATGGGTAATATGCAATGGACCACTCTGAAATCGATCCCAGTCACCCTGACTATAGCAAAAGCGGGATAGATCATTTACAAAACTTTACTTATGTAATTAAGACTTAATCAATTCAATCATCATCAATGATTTCATGATCTCAGGAACCCTTTCTACCTTTTTAATTCAATTGTTTTCTACATTAGGGGGCGCTTGCATAACAATCACCTTTAAATAAAATTAGGGCTGCGACTTAACAATCCAGTACACAAATGTTAAGTTGTGGGTGGGCGAAGTGAATAGGGGGGAGGTATACTCACCCCTACGACAACCCCTAAGGTCCGGAGGGTTTAATTTTTTTTTAGTTTATAATCATAAACTCACTTATTTATGTTGTAAAATTGTGCCACTTTTGATAATAAAAAACCGTGATTTGAGTTTATGAATGTACTCACGAATTGTTTATGAATGTACTCATGAATAACATAATTATAACCACTATAACTTTTTGTAACACAAACTGTTTTTAATGTAGAAATAAACTTTCAAATTTAATTGAGGCATAAATACAAATTCATGTTGACTTGACTTTTGTTGGTTTTGGCTCCAAGGCCACATATATAATCGATTGATTAAAAAGTGTCATTTTTTAGTGTCACTTTGTTTTTAATGGCTTGGCTATCAAGGTGTGATTATAAAAATAAATTAATGAATACGTCATTAATACTTATCGATTTGTAATTAAGAAATTCGAAATCTTGTAGGTCAAGATTTACAATTAATTAACATATTGTTTTATATAATTTTCGGAAATCGATATATTTCTATGAAAAAAAATATTCATAAATATTTTTGTTTGCCGCCTCATACAAAAGCATGTTGAGGTGGGGACGACTATATATACGGACTGTTGGCGGGCATATGAGTCTTTACCAGAATTCGGATACATTCACAAGAAAGTGAACCACTCGGACCCAGATAGTCCGTTTGTTGCAAAAGATGGGACACACACCCAGAGAATTGAGTCGCAGTGGAGGGTCGTGAAAAAGTTTTTCAAAACAAAGAGTATAACGAACACAGAAAACTTTTCCGATCTTATCGTAGAGTATTGATGGAGGCGAAGCGTTTTTAAATATAAAAAAGACGCCTTTTTGGAATTAATTGAAGCAATTAAATACATTTGTAAAGTAAATTAATTTATATAGACACCATGTTTTATTTAAAAAAATCCCTTACCCGATAATAGAGCCGAGCGCGCGTGCCGCGGCTGCGGCCGGCGAGTGCCAGAACCGACTACTAACCATTTACTATTTATTTTATACACAAACAGTTGGTTATGTTAGGTGATATTCAGACCAAAGCGCACGAGCCGAGCGAGCGAAGCGAGCGTGCCGCGGCAGCGGCCGGCGAGTGCCAGAACCGACTGTAACCATTTACTATTTTTTGGTACATACAGACAGTTACGACACCTTGAAAGTCTCATATGAAACATTTGTTTTATTTATCAATTTAGTGGACGACTAGCAAGTTGGCTTTTAATATGACAATGAATCAATATATTAATGATATCAATTTTATTTCAATTTCAATACACTGCTGTTTTTTTTATATTGGTTAAATATAAATTAATGCGATTACGTAAAAAAAAATCGTCTTTATTGGTCGCCATTTTGAATGGTTACTCTTGTATTGTATACAAATGTGCTCTATTGTTTTTTCTTCATTTTTCTTCAATTAAGCTGGTTTTTGGGTTATTTTGGCTGTTTTTATGTTGATTACTGGCTTTTTGGAACTTTGAAAGGATTTTTCGATTTCGGACCTATGATAGAAGTGCAACATTAGCGAAAAAATCAGTGAAAATAAGTGAGGTTATGTTTATTAAAAAAAGTTTATTTCAAGATCGCCGGACCTTAAAGGTTGAAGTAAAGGTAAGTATGCCTCTCCCCCTCCCCATTTCACCACCCCGCTACTTAAAATTCGTATACCGGAAAGCTATACATTTACCAAAATTAGTTAATGATAAGCCTAAATCTGTTTTACACAAAACACATTGACAGTTCTTTAAACATATTTAGTGGCAAATTTTGTGTAGTGCAAGACTAATTGTATTTATGGGTGTTAAATATGTTTTGTGTTTCTTAAATAAATTTAAGCAACCTTGTATAAGCGGCCCTAAATGTTTACTTAGATATTTGTTTACAGATATGCTTTAAAGTATTTAATTGCTCTGTAAGTCCTTAAGTGATAACCATTTCTTGAGCTTTTTGACTGCAGTCATAAAATCTAACGTTATTTAATAACAAGCTATTAAAATTACCTTACCTGTTACCAAAATTTGTCCGCCAAAACTCTGCAGCGTCGCTCTTTGTAATACGGAACTGGTCCCCGGCGAAGGTACCATTGGGGAACATGGCTTTTAATTCACTCAGCATATGACTAAAAACCAAACTGAGCTTCGTCAAATTACGTCTATAATGCGAGTTCTCATCAAACATTTTTTCCTTGCCTTCCTTGAACAACTTTATAGCTTGTTTACATTTTCGTATCAAGTTTATAATAAATATGTTAAAATGTTCATTATTATTCAGCGCTTGCATATTGTCCTCGTATTTAGAGTATATAATACGTAACCTCTGATATGTATCCGGCAAAATATCTAATATAAACGGCGGACTGTTTTTCAAGTTCATTTTGTGATGTTGACACAATTTTACAACTTTGTCCATCAGTTTCCAAGTCTTATCCAATGTCCGTTTGTCCGTCGCCAGCTTTGTAGGACATACGGCATCGGAGAACGCGCCTTGTAGCTTGGAAAATATTGAGGATATATTTTTCTGTTGTGATTTTGGACGTGGTGCCGCCATATTGGACTAGCCGATGACATACAAATGAAAATAACGTTTTAAACACAATACACGGAACTCAAAACACTAACATCACTTAATAATAATGAAGACGATCGCGTGTTTTCTCATTATCACATAACAGAACAACATTTACGATACAATTCCCGACACAGTATAACGATCACTCACTGACACATCGCGGACGCGTATGACATTTTGACAAATCGACTGAATGAATTTGGTAGGCAGTGTGGCCAACTACTCAGGGACTGATGTCGCCAGCTCATAGGTAAAATAACCTATAGTCGCCGACTCATAGGTAAAATAACTTATAGTCGCCGATTTTTAACCGACTTATCTTCAAACTTTAGTATACCTTTAAAATAGTCCCATATAGATTTTATTGCTATCAGAAGTTGAGTTCCGATGATATAGGTAGTAGGAAAGTTCTCAAAATCAAACAGAAAATTTATAGTGATTGAGGTATTGTTTCACCTATAACTTTTTTGTTTCAGAACTAATTTCAAACATTTTTTCGTTGGATTCAGTATATTTTCTAGATGGTTGCAGATAAATTTGATTGGTATTGAATTCCGAAGATACAGTAGAAAATTCCTCAAAATCAAATAGAGAACGTGTAATAATTGATATATTCTTAGGTTTATTACAATTCTAAAATGGATAAGTACATAATCATGATAAATAACATGCTTGGCTTGACTAGATCTAAAATGGCGTATAACCGAAATGTTTAACGACAGACAGCACGAACGTGTTATTTGAGATATGAATTATATTTCGCATTATTTTCGCGTTCTAGATGCTACCTTATTAGGGATAACATAATATGGAACTTAAAAGTGTAAAATATATTTTTTTACAGTAAAAGAGCACGACTTATAAAGCAAAAACAAATATCTTTACGTCTTGCAGTGGGTGCCAAGTAAAACATAATAATTACATTGCTAAAACAACACGATATTGAAAACTATAGTAATTTTCATGTTTATAATTTTTTATTTATATTACAGACCTTAGGGATGCTATAATTTTTATTAAAAGTTTATTTATTTGTTGTTCAATTAATATAAATGGCTTGTCCTTGTAGCAGTAATATGTCGATCAGTCGCCATTCACATTTTTTCATCGCCAATTTTCGATGTAAGTAAACTAAATGGCGAAAAATCGTCTACGTTGGCCACTCTGTTAGTAGATACAAATGGAGGTTGTTTTGTTTCTGATGTAGTCCAGTGTTACCAATTTATATAACTTTTTCTACATTATTTCTTTCTACCTCGCAATTATTAAACCCAGCCACTATTGTGGCATGCCTGTCACTTTAACTATTTCACTTTGTACGACTTGATGTCCTCATTAGTCAGAGCAATGACATGCATGTCCTATTTCAAGACATTGAGCTACTGGGTACTCAGAACTTCTTGTCTAGGAAAAACAATGTCATGGCAGTTTTTACTGATTTAGTCCTCAGGTCATCACATTAACTAGCTAAACAACCTCTAACAACGCTATTGCAGATTATTTTCCACGTCACGCACACTGAGACTGCTTCAAACGGGTTATTTTAATCGAGTGTTTTATCATTGGCACACATCAGCAATTATGAGTATTAGATCTTAACATTAGCGCATATTCATGAAAGTGCAAATTGATGAATGGAAAAACCCCAATCCTTTTCTGCAAAATCTACCAGACTACTTGTTTAAAAGAGTTAAATACTTATTTCTATTTTACAAGTATACATTTTATTAAGTTCTCATAAGCAATTACTAGAATAGGATTAAATAAATTACTATTTCCATATTAATTTTATTTCATTTTATTAGAACATATACCATTAGTTAATAATTACCAATATTTACCAGAAATAACATTTTTGTTTTCATTGTATTAAAGGAAAACGAAATAACAAGTTTTAAGAAAGTTAAATACACTGATAACTTGCATGATAATGCCCGCAAATGGATTGATAACAATATTTAGCCTTGTACCACTTTTTTCATTTAATCCATGATCTAACTTCAACTAATTGTGGTCAGCGTTAACAGCCAATAATCCAATAAAAATATACCAACGATAATTGGTACCTAGCTAAACCATATAGATTTTTGATGCTTTAGCTAAAGCATCAAAAATCTGCTACTAAACCATATAAAACTGAAAACCGTATAATTATTAAGAACATGCATAACACAAAATATTATTACTGCTATAGTAGTTATTTCTAACTAATGGCAACATTCAACGTTTTGTTTTTGCATCGGAGAGTAAACTAAACATAAAACACACGATAATTACAGAAACAGAATAATATTTTATTCACAGAGAATTTGACAGTTATATAATGAGATTTTTTAATTTACATGATCATGTATTTCATAATTACTTGAAATGTTACAGTGATATCACTTTCTCTAAAGCGCCATCTGTAAGAAAAAAGTCAATTCAGAACGATAACCAGTTGGATAGTTCATTCGAATCACTTCCTCGATATTAATGTAGTTTATAATGATAACAACAGCTGGCGCTTATAATATTGCATTAAATATTGTAACTGCATTGTTTAGACATTAATTTTTGCCTGTTCTTCATAATATGAAGAAAAAGTATTATACTTTCAGGAATTCTGTGTATTACTCTTCTTCTTCGTCATTCGTTTCAGTGGTAGATGTGGTGCTAGTAATCCGTTTCTTGTGTTTACGTCGTCTACTGTGCCTTTTGCCTTTTTTTCTGTACCTGTGAAGAAACACAAAATAATAATCTGTGCTACTGCCGTGGAGATTTATTTTTAAAGAAATGTACGATTTGAAATGTTTACAGAATACATTTTCGAGCTGTCGGATAGGTCTGGTTCGCGCCTAGTACATATTTGCTGTTTATTTCGAGACTGTCATACTTTTATGTTAGATGTAAGGTTTCTTGACCAAAAAAATCAGCGTTATATATCCGAAACAACGCTGATTTTCAATGCAAACCTTCCTTTTGGCGTAAAAACGACCCAATTATGCTAAACTATTCTACTAATGAAATATTTAATTAGTAAATCAAATAAATAAATGTATATAAAACCAACAATAAAATACTGATACTTTAAAATTCAAATAAATACAAAGACATATAAT
Source organism: Dendrolimus pini (assembly GCA_949752895.1). Lineage (NCBI taxonomy): Eukaryota > Metazoa > Arthropoda > Insecta > Lepidoptera > Lasiocampidae > Dendrolimus > Dendrolimus pini. The sequence continues at coordinate 5,923,097 of OX457150.1, forward strand.
TACTTAAATCTATTGGGTTTCAGTTTTGAGGGTTTTAAAATTTAATGCATTTTACGAAATTGTCAAGGAGCTAATGCTGATATTATACGGATAAACCAAATAGTTTGTGTTTTACAGATTTTATGATTGCAGTTTTTAAGAAATCTTTGTTCTTTCTTCTATCGAAAATTTCATTGACTCTTTCGGGCTGATCGGACGAAAACGAGCGATGAAATGCGTTTAAGAGTAAGGCCTCTCTGCCTTTTAGCCAAATTTGTATTAGTTTATCCATATTATAATATCAGCATTAGCTCCTTGATAATTTCGTAAAAATGCATTAAATTAAAAAGTAGATTATAAGATTTTTTAATTTATGACTGACTATGTGACCCGTGCCCACTTCGTTGGGCGTCGTTAAAAAATATAAAAGCATGCACGCACACACGCCCGCAAGCACAAATGCAAATCAAGGTTTAATTTACTAATCTTGAGAGACTACAAGTAGAATAATACAATACAAATAAGTTAAGTTTTCTTTTATTGTATTCTATTATATATAATTTTCTATAGTGGGCTAGTTTATAAATAATGTTACTTAAAGCATCATGTTAAAATGTTTTTCAGGTACTAAATATATATTTTTACTAATTTTTGTAACCTTTAATTAATTCACAAAGCGGAAAGAACTCGCAGTGCCCCGTACGAGGATGTGCGCAATTCTTGCGTGGAACGTTATTGCTGTTACATATTTGACAGGCGTTTCCGTGCCTACTTCAACGGGGGTCTTTAAAAAATTAATAGGTATTTATTATTATAAGTATTATTAATCACAATCGAATATAGCCTATGTAGTCGAGAATAATGTAAGGTACATTAGTCTCGAGTCCTTCCTTTCCTTTATTTTCTTTTTTTTTTTAAATCGGTGCAGTACTACTGGAGATTAAACCCGAACATCCAAACTCATGAAGTTAACTTATTTATAATATTAATAAAGATTAAGTTCGAAAAATATATTTGTATGAATAAGAGAGGTTGATTGAATGTTTTATTTGGAAATTATAGAAACAAGAATGGACCGGCATTGCAGTGCGTGTTACTGGGTACGTTTTTTACAGAACGATTCCTTAGTATTATTTCATGATAATCATAATTGTCCCGGTTGCATTGCTTTCCAAACACGGATTCCTACTCCATGTCACGCGGTCAGTCCTGATATCAAGCAAGTATTTCTTGGGCATATCCACAGTAATCTATACATATAATAAAACTGTAGAGGTCGAATTTCTATACAATAAAAAGAAATGCTAATCCGAGTCAGGGGGATGTAAGAAGTGAAATAGAACTAATTAAGATTTTTTTCAATTTTTTTGTTTGTCTGTTTGTCGGTTTGTCTGTTTGTCTGTCTGTTTGTACCGGCTAATCTCCGAAACGACTGGACCGATTTAAATGAAATTTTCTATGATGGTAGCTTATATGCCTGGTCCACATAAAGGATACTTTTGATCCCGAAAAATTAAAGAGTTCCCGTGGGATAGTTAAAAAACCGCACCACGCGGACGAAGTCGCGGGCAGAAGCTAGTATACTATATATAAAAGGCCTACCTCTTCTACCCGAACCTCGTGGTGGTGGCAAAGCTAGACATTTATTACCTACGTAACGAACGTACGTTCGTTCACGCTTGACTTGAAATTCCCGCGGGATTTACGGGACACAAAGCTCCGCAGAATTTAATAAAGAATGTAAGCTGGGGTTATCTGGAAGAGATCAGTGAAAAAATCACATGGAAAATCGTTTTTTTTAAATCTGGCCATTGAAAATTATTCCCAGAACAATTCCTGCGGGATTTCCATTATAAAAAGTAGTGCAGAATTTAAGTCTATGAATTTGATTTGATAGCGAAAACCGCATTGAAATCGGCTTAGTAGTTTTTACGTGAATCCCGAACAGACAAAAAATGTAAAAAAAATTGCGTCGTATTCTCCGTCCTCTATATAGTCTATTAAATTTTATTTTAATAGCTTCAATAAACAGACACGGCGTCTTTAGAACTTTATAATATCATAGATATATATACCTAGAATACCTTCCCAGTTTGCATAAAACATCATACTTACGTATACTGAGTCCAAACCATATTCATTTGCGCTAATACAAGAAACAGTAGACTATATTATAACAAATAATGTATTTTTTAAATGTGATTAAACATACAAAATTATTAGTTTACAACATTTAAATAATGAATATGTTTTCTAAAATCAGACTTATTAACCAAACTTCATAGTCTATCAACCAATTTCATTAAAATGTATGTTGAAGCTATAGAGAATTTATACCATCGGCATGAGTGTAGGACCTTGTAACTACATTTTTTGGCTTAATTAATTTTTTCACATTACTTGTTGGGTACTATAATGTAACAATTTTGATGAAAAAATAGCAGTTGCAAGGTCCTCTACTGACGCTGCCGATAGGTGAATTATGCATAAGGGCGCTTTTTGATTTATCAGCGCAGCAGCGGCGCGGAATCGCTACCAAACGAATGCGGAGACGCTCATAGAAGAACTATAGGCGCTCAATAAGCTTTCAGTATCGCCTTCGTACCGACAAATCAGAAATCTTAAGTATAGACTCACAAATTATATTGTTTGTAAATAGGGTATGCTGATATTAGACCGTTCAACCAAATTGAATCAAATTGGTTTAAAGGCGCAGAACTGAAAGAACACGCATTCAGTGACATTGAAGCAATACAAGTTTGTGTTTACATGGATAATTCTGGTTGATTCAATTAAATTGAAAGACAGAAATGATTCGTCTAATGTCGGATTTAGTTGACAAGAGAAACAATTAGACATTTTTAACAAATTATTACAACCTATTAGAACTTTTTGGTGTAAAATGTGTTATATACTCAATCAATGTAATCTTAATGAAATTAGTCACATAAATGATAGAATTATAAATTACTCTTTAAAATCAGGGCACGGACTCTTTTCGTAGGCATTAAACTTCAATATTGCACCCTTGACACCGATTAAAACATTATCTGCGGAATCCATCGCGAAAGTATTCACTCCAGCAACACTAAAAGATCCTAAATGCCTCGCACTGTCATTTTCAGCATCAATAACATACAAATTACTGTTCTCATCCATTGCAAACACTTCATCAGATCTACTAACAAAAACTCCGGTCATTTTGTCATTGGGCAATCCGTTAATTTTAATCGGAACTGTGTATCCGTTCTTTAATATATACGTAGTTTTTGTGGCAACGAAATATATGTTGTTTCTGGTGTCGATAGTCAAACCATGTCCATTGGGTATGGCAGAGAACATTTCTTGCTTTTGTCCGTCATTTGTGATTCTATGAACACGATTTTGAGGCCATGTTGCAATGTACATAGACGCTCCATCACTCGTTACAGCTACATACATTACATCTTCTCCTAAAGCCGTATAAAGCTCTATAGATCCATCTTCTTTATATTTGTATACTCCATTATCTGTAGCTAAATATACTATATCATTTAGGTTATCGACTGTAGTTGATTGGCCAAGACCTGCTACTTTAATCGTCTCGAATTCACCACTAGGTCGTAATACTTGCAAACACATTTTCATTTCTTCATTGATTAATGTAAAATATACGTTTCCAGTTTTCCAATGTATACTTATATCAGCAGGTATTCCACTAATGTTCTTCTGTTCCTCCATCGAGTAGAAAAATTTGTTAAAGTTCAACAAGTTTGTGCAGAAATGTTCTTGATCCTTCTTTTTTATAAGACTTTGTCTGGTCATTACTGGATTTGCATTGATTATTGTCATTAATGAAAATAGAAGAATGATTTGTATCTCCATCTGAAATAAAATAGATTCAATTATTTTACTTTATATATTTGTTTGACATCGCGTTAACCAATAAAGCCGCCTAATGTTTTGCCAAAAAATATTGTATTTAGCATATTCTTGTTTGTTTAGTAACCAATACATTTTTATCTATCTATCTGTCGTAGTTACTTTTTTTGCACAGTTATGTTCTGTTATCCACTTGCCAAGGTTACGAGTTATATCGGTTACTTTCGTTTTCTAACCAATATATTGTGTGTATAATGATATGTACTGTGTTTATATGGTATATAATAAAAACTTAAATTTATTTATTGAATATGTTTTGAATGTTTTATATTATTTATTGTCTACACCGCCGCTGTCATGTTTTAATATTTTCCTTAATTCAGGGGGTTGCCTGGAAGAGATCGCTTTAAGCGATGAGACCGCCCTTTGTTCAAGGTTTATTGGATCTAGTTTTTAAAAACGTAGTTTTAAATTTTTTTATGAATGAAATGTTTTTCATTCATTCATTCATCTTGGTTTTTAATTCTATCTATAAGACCGACATCTAATATAACTGTGTGTGTCTGTTTATAATTAATACTGTCTTAAAAATCACTATTATCTTGTACTTTTGCAGATAACATTACTAATCTATACTAATATTATAGGAGAGTAATCTCTTCTTCTCTGAACCGATTTTGAAAATTCTTTCACCAGTAGAATGCTACATTATTCTTGAGTGATATAGGCTATTGATTGTGACTGAATAATATTTTTTTGAAGTGGGCACGAGTCAGTTAGTATAGTATAAAATTTAACCAAGCTCTCAATATCACATACCTTTTGTAACATAACAATATTTCTTCATACGATCCTTGTCACTTTACTGAACTCTTACTTAAATTATATTTCACTAAATTCAATTAAATATAAAGAAAGTTCTGTACTGACTGACTGTTTATCACATTCTAAAATACATTTACTATGAACAATAACATGCTCTTCGCATTATATTATAATAAGTACAGTCACATACATACTGACCGCTTCATTATCAATGAGTTCAATTTATATCGCTTCTTGTTATTATTTCTTATACATTATTTTATAAACATGTTTGTTTGTAGTGATAGTAATGCATTTCTTTATACAATGATTAGTGTAGGAATTCAGTTGTCCGTGTTTATATTGAAAACAAATCAATCTATATGCTATACATAATATATATTTCTACTGATGAAAGAACAATTACAATAATTGAATACAATGTAAGAAAACTAACTTATTTGTATTGTATTCTACCCATAGTCCCTCAAGACGTAGAGTAGAATACTGAGCCGACATCACCGTCTTCTATGGGTAAGGTGCCCAGAAGGCTGGCTACGTTTCCTCGCTGGATCGCCGTACTGATTCGTTGCCCGAGGTAAGCCTGCTGATCACCTGAAGAGTCAATGAGTCTTTTCGATAAATTTTGGTAGAGGCTCATGGCCTCGGGACCCGTGGTCCAAGCGTCTATATGCTGGACATTTATTAGGGTCCCATATTATATGTATTTTAAGAAGTATAAAAACTTATGCAATCGTGATGTACGTCCCTCTACGTATAAGCCATTTTAATCGGAAGCTGCTGGGTTTTTATTGATAAAATTCAATATATATTACATAGTACATATTGATGAAATGAAATGGTATTATTTATATGCCGCTAGGAATATCACATTAAACTGCTAATAGTAGTCAAATATAATATATGCACTAAAATTAAACATATAACTTTTTTTACGAGTAGCTCGGGGTTTTGACAGCCGAGTAGTGTAGGACTCGCCGGCTATACCACCAGAATACCTACGCAATAAACACGCTAGTGTTCCTCCTGTCGTCATAAGCCAGGGCAGGGCTATGGTAACCAACTGTGGCCCGCCGTAGTTCGGGTTGAATCAAGAGGGGCGCGCGCGGAACAAGGACTCGTAGTCCCCGTGGACCATCATTTACGGTTATGCGTGTATGGCGAACGGGGACTGTCTCACATGACAGCGTCCCATAGACTGAACATTATTGTCCTCTGCTGGACATAGGCCTCCCCAAGTGTGCGCTACTTATCCCGTATCTCCGCTGTTCTTATTAAGCCCCACTGACGTTCTTACGTAGGTCATGGGACCACCGGGCTGGAGGAATTCTATAGTACGTTTGCCGAGACGCGGTCTCTACTTCGGGAGTCGTCTACTCCATCGGCCATAAGTTCTGTGACAAATGTGATCGGCCCACTGCCACTACGGATTGGTAGTTTAGCGAGCTTTTAAATAACGTTCACCTTGGTTCTTTTACGGATATCCTCATTTCTGATTTTTTCCATAAGAGATAGTCCAACATAGCTCGCTCCATAGCCCATAAATAAACCCCATAGACTGAAAACCCTTATGCAGAAATAAAATACAACAATTCTTCATTAAACCTATACAGCTTTGCATCGCGCTCTTTATGACCATCAGCCTAGCAAAATAGCTACCAATATTTAAATCAACATACATACATACATAGCTTCATGCTAGGTCCCTTGCGGGGTAGGCACGGACAACAGAGCGCCATTCAGGCTTATTCTTACACACCTCACTTGATTCTTTGACACTCATAGCTCTTGTCATGCACGCTCGTCTGTTCTTAAGGCTCTTGACATCACCTTCTGCTAGTGCACGATCAATTTGATCATGGAAAATGTCGTGGCCTTCCGCGACCTCTGCATATTTAAATCAAGTACTATAAAAAAACTGTTTTCGAAAACCTACATTGCAGATGTTTTGCAAATTGCCCAATTCACACTTTGACGTTAACTTCATGTATGAATAACGTATTCGGTCGCAACAAATCGTATTTTATCGCACGAATGCACTTTGTTACGATTGAATACCCACGGAGACGTTGCGAATAACTTTATTTTGAACGACTGGCTTTATTTTCGATTGTACAAAATTTATTTGATCTAAGCCTGGATGAATGTACATTTTTAGAAGGCAGAGAGGTAAGACAATTATTATTAATCTATATAAAATTTTCCACTTCCGGAGGATGTTTTCCTGCCCAAAAAACTAAAAATCTAGAACCGGATTGCAGTGCAACCTACCGGGAATAATTGTGAATCAAAACAATTCCGGGACCCACCAATACACTAAAAATTTTCACCGAAATCGTTCCAACTGTTAGACATATTATAAGTACAGAATATTCGGGTAATTCGGGTAGTCGTTCATGTTAACTAACAAAATTCTTCTTTGGAAAAAGTTGATTATAACGTATCTAATTTTTATTTCTTACCAAAATTCTAAATAAGATATAACTTGAGGATCACACACATTTTGAGGTGATCAGAAGGCTGGTGCTTACCTCGGGCAACGGATCAGTATGGCGATCCAGCAATGAAATGTAGCCAGCCTTCTGGGCACCTTAGCCATAGAAGACGGTAATCGGGGCTCAGTATTCTACTTGTAATCTTGAGGGACTACGGTTAGAATACAATACAAATAAGTTAAGTTTTCTTACATTGTATTCAATTGTATGTAGCAGGCAGAATTCCGCGACATGCTGGCCTCAACGATATAATACGTTGGGCTTTTGTCAGCGCCGACGTGCCAGCCGTTCGCGAACCGACCGGCCTGGTCCGCGACGATGGCAAGAGACCCGACGGTATGACTTTGATTCCCTGGACTTGGGAAAGCGGCTTGTGTGGGACGTTACCTGTGTCGACACACTGGCGCCTTCTCATCTCCAGGAGTCCAAAATGGGACTGGTCGCACTGCCACTTCTGCCGAAAATCCCAAACGGCTCAAATATGCAAACCTTGGAACATGTTACATATTTGAGACGTTTGGGGTGGTAACTTTAGGCCCATGGGGGCCAAGTGCCCACAAATTATTTAAAAATATTAAAAAAGGTCTGGTCGATACAACAAGAGACCGGAAGGCTGGTGCTTACCTCGCTCAAAGGATTAACCTCTGTATCCAGCGAGGTAATGCTGCCAGCCTTCTAGGTACAATGCCTAGCGACAGCGGTCTGGTGAGGCTGGATGGGCTTTAATATAGGGTTTTTATTTTTATTTGTAATCTAGGTTTATTTATAGGATTGTCTTAATATTTATTACTTGGTTTATTTTTGTATGTAATTAATTAATTTTCCAATATACAATATCTACTTGAGGAATCATGGCTTGCCCATATAAATTTACTTTCAATGGGCTCAAAAGGCAACACCTGGTTTTATGTCTAACCTAAATTATGATTATGTTATAGCAAAATGCGAGCTTCCGTCTATGAGATTAACGGTTTGTTTATAGCATGCAAACATAACGCGACGTCGACTCGGCGGCGCCGCAGCTTAGGCTGCGCAAGCGCATTTAGTGACGTTGGCTTATGAAAGATAAGACAATAGGATGATGGATAATTAAATTAATTGTGGGTACATTGTATCAATTTTGTATTCTCATAGATTTGGAAACTTGAGGACCACTTAACCGACTGATGAGATTTTGTATGTGTGTTTTGATTTATAATTGAAACCTGTGGCGCTGGGATCGGGTCCTTGTTTTTTTAATTATACAGGGCAAGACAACGTCTGCTGGGACCTCTAGTTTGATTTAGATTTTGAATTAGTATTAAGTTTAATCTTTGTCACTGTAAGAATTAATTATATTTTTATGTAACATCGTTGCTAAAATATGCAGAAGTGCTAAAATGAAGCAAAATTGAAGAGTTTTTAAATTGCAAAGCTGGCAAACAGGCAGACAGCCCAGCTAATGGAAAGAGTTGCCCATAGTCGTTTGCAACACCAGGGACGAATCCAACGCATTCCCAGCGTTTAGGGTGGAATAAGGATTACAGGAATAGAATAGGAAGAGGGGAAAATTGGCCAACAGAACTTCGTCCATCACCTGAAACATGATTAGCTCACAGCTAAACGTTTCACACCGATATACTGTCAGAACATAGTGTATCGTAACCATAACGGATTCATTTTCCATTTTATTAACCGACTTCGAAAAACGGAGGAGGTTCTCAATTCGTCGGGTTTTTTTTTGTTTTTTTTTATGTATGGTCGCCGATTACTCCGTCATTTATGATCCGATTTACGTGATTCTTTTTTTGTTCGACGCGGAATAGCTTCCAATTGGTCCCCTAAAAATTTTACATAGTTTGGCCCAGCAGTTTTCATTTTATGAACATTTTAGCTAGCATCATAGCTAGACACTAAAAAGTAACAAATAAAAAATAAAAACTTCGTTTAAAAAAACCGACTTCAAAAACTAAAAAACTAAAATGTATAAAATAACTTATTTCTAAAGCTATTATTATTAATATATATAATCTAAAACATCTTGAAGTCGGTGCAAAGCAAAACATAAAAATTACTATATTTTGAAAATTACTCAGCACCGACTTTAAGATGATATATAGATATTATTATATATATTAATAATAATAGCTTTAGAAATAAGTTATTTTATACATTTTAGGTTTTTAGTTTTTGAAGTCGGTTTTTTTAAACGAAGTTTTTATTTTTTATCGATACTCAAGTGTTGTCGCTCGCGAGCAATATCGAGACATCAATTTTTTTACTGTCAGCACTTACTTACTGATCAAAGCCGAGAGCAGTTACTACAGTGTAACGACGGAATCGAAACAACTGAGACGAAACGCGAACGCGTGTGAAAAAAACATCTGAATGACATCCCACAAAAATCTACGTATCTAAAGGAAAAAACGATAACTGCAGTCCCAGATGCATACAATGCTTATATCGCTACTGTTAAATCTAGACCTTAAGCAGAGAAACGATCGAAAATTACTCAGAGTGGTATTCGATCGCTTTTACTAGGCAATGGATTGTTATTTATAGAATTATGTGTAATTCCGAGATCAAGCCGGCCCTGTACTGTAACTGTAATCAAGTAATGATTCCAGCATAGCCTGATCACGACGTCGTAAATGGTGAATTTTGAAAACGACGTCTTATCCACACTATAGCCAACATATAGCACCTAAATCAGAAAAAGCGACTCGTAGAATTTGCGTAGGTGTCAACAAATAAGGTCAAAGATTGTTCTCTAGCCACAAAGCCATATAGCTGTCTCTGGGCGTGTCTCATACAACGTTAGATTGATTAATACTACAATTACGCGCAATAAAAATGACGAACCAACTGTTTATGGACTTATCTAAATCAATCAAGAGAAACAAATAATGTCTAGCTAAAGAAATTAGTAACTCTTGTCTCTAAAAGGTGGTCTTGAAATATGGATATAATTATAATCCCGTCCTTGATCATCGATTCTGTAGTCTTCTTTTCAAGTCTTTTTCACCGACTCCGCATATTCAAATGTCTTTTAGTTATAGATGTGGTAGAGTCTTTGGTATTATCATCATGATTTCAGCTCTTAGGACCGGCTTGATTTGTCTCAAACCACGCTCTACTAGAATATCGATGAACGGTTCAGTGTCATTTTGCTGACGCTGCGGACTCACTTTAGGCTACTTTAATATTATGATATTAATAGAAAGCACCAGCACTCCACCAATACAAGCAAGAGCAAGTGTATCTGTACAAACTGTACAATAGGCGTTGGACAAGCCTTGTGCACATCGTATTTCATGCAATGAGTGGAGTTTTGATGGCCCACGTCGCCCTATCTTATCTCTTCCATATCTAATTCTTCCTGTCTGATCCTCCCATCCCATCCTCTTTATCTTATCTCCGTATTTCATATCCCATTCCCTCAAAATTAAGAATTAAGTGTTCTTCTGCTTCTAACCAGCGCATCATTCGCACTCGGCGGTTAAGCTGATTTAAAAATCGAAATGTGTGCTGGGACACATATTAGAAGTGAAACTTTAACGGACAAGTTGAAAAACGAATCGCAACGGACAAGTGGCAAAACGAATGGCAACGGACAAGTACATTAACAATCTACCCGTAAAACTTCAAGTTAATATTTTGTTGCGATTCATTTTGCCACTTGTCAGTTGAAGTTTTTCAATTTGTACGTTGCGATTCGTTTTTCCACTTGTCCGTTGCGATTCATTTTTCCACTTATCCGTTGCCATTCGTTTTTCCACTTGTCCGTTGCGATTCGTTTTTCAACTTGTCCGTTGAAGTTTCACTTCTAATATGTGTCCCAACACACATTTCGATTTTTCGCAGGTTTACTGCAAATTATGATTTGGTTAGGTCAGGTACATTTTAATGAATGCATTTGTTATTTAAACATTTTATTTTATCAAACAAAAACTGGATTCGATCCGGAACCAAAAAAACATTCATAGTCTACTCTAAAATTATACACATACAACGGAACATTAGCAAATGCGCATCTTTCGTCATCAATTTCATTCGGACATCAAATTATATTAACAGAAAAATATTTCCAAAAAAAATAACTCAATGAAATTTCGTTTGCTCATGTTTTGATGAAGAGGCTCCGAAACTACTGAACCGATTTGAAAAATTCTTTCACTGTTGGCAAGCTACACTATTCCCGGGTAAGATAGGGTATATTATATTTACAAATAAATTAGGGGTTTTTACTAAAACTCCAATAATGTAACCCAAGGTGTAAAAAAACTACCTAAAATCGCGTGCGCTGCGAAAACTATTGATAATAGAATAAAATAATGTACTACGACTTTGCAGAACACATTATTATTTACAAAAAGTGTCGCGACACTATATATCTAACTATTATAGTTATGCCACAATAAGTGTTCTTTTATTTTAAAATTTTAATTAAAATGCCGCCGCTAGAAAAGGCTCTTTATTTGTATCTTGGTATTAATCCTTATCAAAATAAATTACTTCATATTCAAGACTGCTTCAATACCTTTATATAACTTTTTGAATTATTCAATTTGGACATTCCATTCGAAAGATATCACGAGTTTAAAAATGTAAGAATTAAACCACGTGACCGTGACACCTTTTCGTGAGCGAAACATCGTAAGACCCCCATCTATATCGAAGTTTCACTTCAAAAAACATGATGTATGATTTAAGTCCCGACTACACCAATGTCGTAAAAACGTAAGCGCCAATAAATTCATGGCGCTTTCGACCTTTTGGTCGCGAGATAATTTAAAGAGACATTAATAATCATATGTTTGGACAGAACGCGTAAAAGCCAATTAATGCATTGCGCTTCTGACTTTTTGGTCGCTAGTTTTTTAAAGGTAGGCTATGAGGAATCTATTTACGTGAAATCCAAGCCACTGCTAGGTGATCATCCTTTCTTACGTTACTAATTACTTACTTAGTTTTGATTAAGAATGTCTCTTGACCACCGTGGGATTTGGAATGAGCTCCCAGCTGAGGTATTACCACAGCGCTACGACATGGGGGTTTTCTAAAAAGGGTGTCATGAAATTCCTTCGAGACCGGCGGCAAATTTATGACATCAAAGCTTTCCATCACGTGGGATATCTGTTTGATGTATTCCAGTTATAAAAAAAAATCTATGTATACCGCTTTGCACCCTGTTATCGCTGCTGTAAGCAGAAAAAGCGAGAGAAAAAGGTCGACTGGAGTACCATACCTAGTGTGATGTTTGACGGGGCAATCATTCCTTTTAGTGATAAGGTAAAAAACCTTGGCGTTATATTTGACAGTGAGCTGTCTTGGCGACCTCATATCACCGAATTAAGTCGGCGGCTTTATCTCTCATCCAAATCCCTCAGAAGGTTGAGGAATTTCTTACCCACTACCACCAAAATTAAGCTAGCAGAGTCCTTATTACTTCCTATCCTTGATTATGCTGACCCCAGCTATCTAAATTTAACCCAAGAACAACTCAATAAACTTGAGCGCCTCCAAAATTTTTGCATAAGGTTCATATTTGGACTACGCAAATATGACCATGTCTCTGAATTCCGAAAAAAACTCAAGTGGTTGCCAATCCGATTTCGCCGGAATACTCACATCCTTGCTCTTCTCTATAGTATTTTATTTGTCCCTAGTACTCCTGATTACCTTAAACAAAGTTTTGAATTTCTTTCGTGCTCTCATAATTTACGCCCTTCTACTAAACTTAAATTGAACACTCCTGCGCATAACTCAACTTTTTATAACAATTCTTTTACTGTTAAGGCTATACAGCTCTGGAACGCGCTTCCTGTTACAATCAGACAAGCAAAATCGCTAGCGATATTTAAAACTATGATCAAAAAATACTACCTGTCGTTGGAATATGATATTTAAATTCACTTATAACATTTATATATTTTGTAGATATGTATTTGTATGGTATGTATATTAAGTATATATCTATGTAATATATAAAATTTATCCATATATTTATATATATATAATTTATGTATTTATTATTAAAATGTAAGTAGTTTGTACTATATGTTACGTATACCACCATCGCCATTATCATCTAAATTTATTTCTGGGGTTGTCTGGAAGAGATCGCTTTTTAGCGATAAGACCGCCCTTTGTACATAACTAGATATAATTTTAGTCTTAAGTTCATGTTTGTATTGGTGTACAATAAAGAGTTATCTATCTATCTATCTAAAAAGCGGCAAGACACTCCCCAGCCGTTGCTGGTGTTTTTCTTTAGGTCGTAAGTACTATACAAACCTAAAATGTTGTAATTACTCAAAAACTGTGTCTAAGACATACGACGAAGAAATATTTAATCAAGTCTAAGTTTTAATGAGACGTAAATTAAATTCTCTAAAGCAATAACTCTTGTAAACACATTAGAGATTTCTTGTCCCTTTCCGAGAACTAAGCTGGGAACTTCGAACACCAATGGTGAAACTTTGGAGCCGAGAAGTCGCGAACTCGAAAACTTCTAGTCCAAAGTAAATGTTTCCAAAGATTTATAAAGTGACGTTATTGGATGCTAATCTATTTAAGTAAGGCATGTTACTTTCATACAGGTCAGATCGGCTGTGAAATTGTAAAACCTACCAGGTGCTGCGCAAAAAAATTACAATCACCTCAGTTCATCTGTCTGTCTTTGTATGTCCAGTCAGTCAGCTTTAACGATGTTGACTACTACTGCTGAACGTGTTGCTGGGGAGTTTCTTGCCGCTTCTTCTCCTTAACATCAATAACACGTTGCAAAGCGGTGTACATAGACTAAGAAATAAAATTAAATTTTAACCTATATGTATGACCTTCAAAAAGTGTTCTCCAGTGGAACATATTTTGAATAAAAACTTTTTGAATTTTGAATTTGATGTACAAAGGTTTCTGGCATGGTAAATTTCATAAACAAACTTTCCATTATTTACTGTGGACTAAGTGTTATATAAATTATTGGTGAAGGAATATATTCTCAATAATGTAAATCACAATTACTCGGTATTACTTTTTGATCATATACTATAAGATAATATAATATAGACTCAACTGTACAATTTATTTGATTACATTAATTAATAAACAAAAATAAACTAACCTAAATAAAACTAATTATAAATTAATATGAACTAAAATTAAACTAAAATATAAATATAACTAGACTTACAAAAAAAATAATTTTTGGAATTTAAAAAAAAAACAGTACATAGTCCATAAGTTACTTAAACAGTTCACAAAATAAAACTATTGAATATGCACACTTATTTAATTTAATAAAGAATGTTCTGATACATTTTATGTATATTTAATATTCCAGAAAACCTGCAAAAACTCCATTACACAACATAAACCATACTCCTTCTACGATTATTCTAAACACAAAAAGAATATACCAAATTAGGTGAACTTGACCATCTACAGCCAAATTAAATACTACTAATAAAATGTCATTTACTATAAAAATAAGTAGATGTACTGAAAAGAATATAGCTTTCAATTTCGGAACTGAAGAATTTAATTGAGTTAAAGTAAACAAAATCAATCCAGTTATTGCTATTGGCACAGCCATTACTAAACATATTGAAGTCAATTTTAATGCCGCATCGAAGTTTTCATCTTCTTCATCGTCGTTATAAAATAGCGAATTAGAATATGAAAATAAATATTCATACAATTCTATTATACTCAAAGCGGAGGTAGAAAAAACTACAATTTCTTTTTTGCTATATATCTGTTCACCATTAGGAAATAAAAATAATTTCAAAAACGCTATTCCAGCCAGACAAAAAGTAGAAAAAGGTATAATAGTATCGAAAGTAGAATAAAATTCCTGTATGATATCGTTTACAATATTACTTAGATTAGAATTGTACAACACAAGGGACAGCAAATGTAGATATTCAACACCGAGATGTTCGAACGCTAGTGTATTGTATAGATGATCAGGTATTTTTGATAACCTTGACATATAAGCCATAATAATTATAGCTAATATAGTTGATATTCCAAAACCAATGACTAAGTAAGTAAATTCGACATTAGATCTTTTTAATTCACTTCCTAAATAAGTAATATGGCGAATAACATCTTCGGCCGACAATACGTCGACACTAGTATTGGAGAAATGGTCAGTATCATTATCAAATTCCAAGAAGTCTGTGTTGTTGGCATCCATATTCTTAAAACGACTTTCTTGTTTAACTACTTTCTAGCTTCGTCTTGTATGCTATCGGATCGTTGCCTTTGGTGACATGTCACAATAAATTTCAGTAACACCGTACACTTGCACTATTTTTATGAATTCTCCACTTGTATCCGCTTTCATAACAATTCTTCTAATATAAAATTGTGTATTTGTTAATGATGTTTTGTCTTCGTTGTATTAAATAAGACCATATAATTGTTTAGTTTAACAAAGTACAATATTTTGATTCAATTAATAAATAGACATGTGTTCCCGTCACTGTATTAGGTATAAATAATAAATAATTATCATACTTTAACAACGTTTAAATAATGGTCAACAGTTTTATCAGCATCGTTAATAATATAATGTTAATTAAGAGAAACTAAATCAGATATGATTTTACAAACTCATTTATTTGTTCATTTAATTAAAGCTTTTTGCAATATTATTTCGTCTATGAATTTTAATAACATATTACATTTCATCATACTGTAATGAACATGAAACACCTCAGATCAGTTTGAACATTTGGTTCAAGCTATTTTTAGGCCTTGACCTTTACTGATATTAGTCTATTCTTACAGATAATCTAGGGTCATTGTGTCACTCCTCCGAAACCGCTGTACCGATTCTCATGAAATTTTGTGTGCATATTGGGTAGGTCTGAGAATCGGACAACATCTATTTTTCATCCCCCTAAATGTTAAAGGTAGTCCACCCCTAAATATTTTTAAAAAATATTTAGCATTTAAAAATACATACAACCCTAAATTTCCGACCCTCTACGATCAACCCCTATTTTTTAATAGCGATGTTAGTATTTTTAGAATTTTCTACTGGGATGATTTAGATTTTAATTTGAACCAGGTAGCTGGCGGTGCAATTGGGTACAGAATTTAGTTGTTCTTTTTGTTGTTGTATGTGTTGAAGTTTGTCCCGGAATGGTATAAATAAACAATTGGACCCAGTAGGTGGCGCCGCGATACTCCTCCTAAACGCTGGGCCTGATTTTGATGAAATTTTTTGTTAGTCCAAGAGGATTTGAGAATTAGTTTAGATTAACATTTGGTCCCGGGTGATGATGCTGGAATCGGGTTCTAGATTTTTATTTTTTAAAGGCAGGACAACGTTTGCCGGGTACAGCTAGTATTAGTATAAAATTACCAATAACACACCCGTAATTTGCTTAACTTAGAGATATGCAGTTTCTTAACAAACGAAAGTACACCTTAAGCAGTGGCGGATTTACCAATAGGTTGAATAGGTTGGAGCCTAGGGCGGCAGATTTAGGAGAGGCGGCTTTGAGGCCAATGTTCTTTTATGACTTACATAAATTCGAACACTTAGGGCGGCTTGCATGACGCTCCTTAATTTTATTTAAGAAACACTAAACGCATTTACCGCCCTTAAATACGATAAGCGTCTTGCACAACGCTAAATTTACTGGTAAATACGTTTACAGAACTGTCAAAGTTAATCATCCAAAAATGGCTATTTAACTCCTTAAACGCGTTTAAACATTGTCACTCGTATGTCTTTATGAAATTGTCACTTATAAAAAGTCAATTACAGATTGTCAATCGTATATTATTTGCTTTAATTATTTATCTTAATTCTAAATACCCATTATTCGTCCAAACTAACATGGTAGCAGAGTAATAAAGTTAAGGAATTGGATCCAGTAAAGGTATTTTAACTAGGAAAGAATAAATACAATATTCTAGCATTGTACTCGACCGTTCACAATGAATAAGGCGATCGCAGAGGCTTCAAGGTACAAATAATGCACCTAGATGGTAAAAATTATAAGCCTTGGCTGTATCGTATTGAGACAGCGTGCAGGGCAATACCCGGCGCTGAAGGAATTTTGCAAGGAAAACTTCAAAAGCCCGATGAGCCGGCAGCATCTGATGGTGCAGATGCTAAAGCCAAATATGACATAAATTTACAACAATTTCTAAAAATTGACTGTGCCGTTTCAACTCTGATGACGACAAACATGACGGATGAGATTCTAAAACAAGTTATGCGATATAAAAGCGCTAAAGAAGTATGGGATGAGCTAGAACGCCTATATAATGGAGGCAGCGAAGACAAACTTATGATCTTTGTCTACAATTCTTTGATTATAAAAAGGACCCTGAACGTGAGATGAGAAAGCAATATCTTCTGCATGAAGAACATATTTTCAACAAATGTTTTCATAGATTAATATTTATTATTCTTTATGAAATTGTAAGTTATTAAAAATTCAATTACAGATTGTTCCTCGTATTTTATTAGCTTTATTTATCTCAATGCTAAATACCCATAAAATCGAAAATAAACCGCACAGCAAAAGATCATTCTTCAGGTTGCCGCCAAAAATTCCGAAGTAAACTTAATCAAACGAACAACATTTCAAATGTCAATTTGAGACTGGCCAACAAAAATCCTTTTTACGCAGGAAATAACTAACATTAAAGCTGAATTTCGTGTGTTTGTTCGATAAAGTATATCGCCACGTGAAACGAAACACATCTGGCTGTTTTACCGATGGCATAAATACATTTTACTAAATGACATGGGAGAGTGCGTCATGCAAGATAACATAAATGCATTTACTATTAAACGCGTTTAGAGAGTTAAATAAAATTAACTAATTTTATTTAAAGACGATCGTTGTGCAAGCGGGCCTAATCAGATACTTCTTATTAGACAACATTAAAAAATCAATTCGTTCGAGATTCGAGCACTGCGCAAAATCTGCGGAGTGACGCTCGCGGACCGCGTTTGTAATACCGAAGTAAGAAAGAGAGTTGGTCTGAAAGAGAGTGTCGGGATGAAGGTAAGGAAAGGAATGCTCCGGTGGTTCGGGCATGTGGAAAGAATGAATGATGGAAGAATGACTAAACAGATATACAATGCAATAGTGGGTGGATGCAGAAGTCGCGGAAGGCCACGACACACCTTCCATGATCAAATTGATCATGTACTAGCAGAAGGTGATGTCAGGAGCCTTAAGAATAGACGAGCGTGCATGACAAGGGCTATGAATGTCAAAGAAGCAAGTGAGGTGTGTAAGAATAAGCCTAAATGGCGCTCTGTTGTTCGTGCCTACCCCGCAAGGGACCTGGCGTGAAGTTATGTATGTATTAAAAATTCAACATGTAAACTGTTTTCTACAAATTGAGTAGCGCTTTTGGCTTCGGCAGAAACAAACCCATCGATCTTCTGATTTACTATCTACTTTTCTCTAGTAATCATGGGAACAAGGGTTAATTAAGACGATAGTGCACCAATAACAAAGATACAATTTCATAATATTTTCTTAACTTTTCGCGACTCGTATACATAATAAAACTACGTTTAAACGGTTTTAAGCGCGGTAACTTATTGGATTTTAGTTTGTCCGACGTTTCGGCCGCTTTTCAGTGGCCGTGGTCACGGACGACGAAGGTGGCATTTTGTCCAACGACTATTGTTAAAGTTTTATTTAGCCTACCGCCGACTTGTTTATTTTAATTATTTCGTTTTAATTTTGTTCATGGTCATTATTTACTCTAACTTTAACCCAATTTTTAAGACCTGTGAAATGCAATATCCCACTCCAGGATGCAGGTGTCTACAAGCTCGATTGTGAGTGTGGATTATCGTCAAAGCGGCCGAAACGTCGGACAAACCAAAATCAAATATATTACCGCGCTTAAAACCGTTTAAACGTAGAGACAATTTCATTAAAAAAAATGTAATCAAAATGCTTGTGAACTAGGGTATCGATTTCTAGAGTTCGGTAGGTGTGGCAAAATTTGAAAAGCCTACGGGCGGCAAATGTTCAAATCCGCCCCTGACCTTAAGACCTCTTTTGTACTTCTGAGTACGTGTATGCAAAATATCATAATGACAGGTTGAATTGTTAAGATGTGACAGCGTAACAAACAGACTTACATTCTCCTTTACGGTATTATTATGGATATTGATTATATAGTTAAGCTTTAAATCATTTTGGTTACAAATAAGGTTAAATTCGAATTTAATTTCGACTCATAAATTAAATACCTACTAGCTGCAGAAGCGTTGATATTGCAGTTTTCACACATTACGAATTGGAATCCATTACTACTGCAAACAAATTAATCTACACCACGTGTTGTATCGTCGAATAGAACAAAGACGTTCGTGGCAATAAATTTGGTTATTTGCCTTTAGTGGGGCTAGTATGTTAAACCTATATACAACCTTTATCTCGGCACTGCTGGCGAGATAAAGAATTACTAAAAATATATTTGAAAATGTGACGTTAATGTTTGAAACGTTATGAAAAATGCACAAAAATATTAATTCGTGATTGTAAAAAATATGTATTCTCATAAGTTTACCTAAAATAAATATAACATTGTTTGAATTGAAAATCCGGAGTTTCCTTAAAAGACCACGGCACCCTCGGTATCTATTAGCCAATTTCTCCAGGCTAGCATTAGATAGATTGTTGATTGTTGATTTATGTGGATATTTAATTCTTTACATAGATTTTTAATAACATTTTAGAAACAGTTATTTTATAGTTCAAACTAGCGATCTGGAAAATCTTGTCCTGCCCTAAAATACCTTTTGCGATCATAAACAAACGGAAGCTGAATTTTTATATACACAATAAAAAGTAGTAGCGGACCCTGAGCGTCGGAGTGAACGCTCCGAACGTAACCGGGATTTAGTGCTCGGATGAGAATGATGATGAATAAAAAGTATATAAAAATACACATTTTACCACATGCAACGAAAACTGATGTCAAAAATAAATTCAACAATTCAGCTAGTTTTGAGTTGAGTTTTCGGAAATTCAGCTTCTGTAGTTCTACGTCCTTCGTACAGAAGCCGAATTTAGATATATAGTGACAGGTTTTTTCGGATTTAGAACTTCCTCTTTTTGGAAGTCGATATAATTTATTTTCAGCCTAAAAAAGGTTCACATTAAAATATACAATTTGTAGTAGCGATGGTAGAAGTTAAATGTGACTTCAGACGGCAGAGAATAGTTATTCACTGTGAAGTGCTGATGTGAACTGATTTATTTTGGAAACGGTAGCCTTAAGTACAAATATTAACAAGTTGTACTGCTAGTACAATGTATAGCACAGTGTGTGAGCGGAACGGATGATGTGCGAGCGAGATAGAGCAACTATTAATATGTGCGCTCCTGCGCCACGCTAGTCAATAGTTTGTTGTTCGCTGCGATGACTAGACGTATGCAGCTCCCATAAATTAAATTACAAAGGCTATTAAAAAGGCTTTTATAAAATTTAACTTGTCAGGTGGGTATTTATAGCATACGTGCATAGAGGTAGAACATTTGAAGCTAAATCTGTATAACGCAATCAATTTAAATTCAATGAATTTTGGATGTTAATCGGATAATGTGTTGTGTGTTTTAATGCAATTATTTCAATTCGAATGTATTGCTTCATATACAACTTTTAAGCTCAAGTTAGAAGAGTAAGTCTTCTGACTTCTGTAGTCTTTCCGATTTATTTATTCGTACCCCAATATGTAGCAGTATATAAAATTACATACATACATACATAACTTCATGCCAGGTCCCTTGCGGGGTAGGCACGAACAACAGAGCGCAATTCAGGCTTATTCTTACACACATCACTTGTTTCTTTGACATTCATAGCTCTTGTCATGCACGCTCGTCAGTTCTTAAGGCTCCTGTTTAGTCTGTTTAGTCATTCTTCCATCATTCATTCTTTCCACATGCCCGAACCAGCGGAGCATTCCTTTCCTTACCTTCACCCCGACACTCTCTTTCAGACCAACTCTCTTTCTTACTTCGGTATTAGGAACGCGGTCCGCGAGCGTCACTCCGCAGATTTTGGCCATTGCTAAATAAAATACCTAATAATTTTATATAGTATATAAAATTACCTACTTAAAACCATTAAATTACAAAATTGAAGTGTCTGTTTGTAATGTCAAAATAACAGCTTTCTATTAAATGCATATGAAAGTATATAAGGTAATTATATAAAAATAGTAATTTTAAATTTTTTTGTCTCTCTGTCTGGATGTTCCGGCTAATCTCTGAAACGACTGGACCGATTTTGACTGGATTTCACTGGTAGATAGCTGATGCCATAAGGAGTAACGTAAGCCACTGTTTTTACTTTTTTAAGGTTCCGCAAAGAAAAATAAAACTGCGGCTGGTGTATAATAAAACTGCATTAGAATGGTTTTAACGGTTAAAAACGTAGTTTTATTATGTGTACTAGGCGTGAATAATTAAAATATGGTATTAAATTTCCTTACTACCAAATTCAGTTTTTGAAAGAAATAGCTCTCACACACAAAAATACGGACCAAACGTGACATTGTTTGTTATAGAGTGGGCTAGCCTTTGCCAGCATAGCTCACTGGGACGCAGAAGCTCTGGGTTCGATTCGTGCTATGCTAAATTTCGTAGACGAAATTTCCGTCATTTTACATTATTAATAAAGTAGTAGTGGTCGCCCAGTGGTTGAAATTCGACCATAATTTAAATTATAAGTTTTAACATTATTGAGGTTCTGTTTTCAAAGACTACTTCTATAATCACAGACTTCGCCAAGGCTACACTGTTAGTTTGACTTTAACAATAAACAAAAGAGAATATATGCGTGTGTGTCTCAAATGTATGGTACATGGTAGTGTATGCATTTTTTATTTATTGATTTAATGTATTTTTTATTTATAATTTAATATTAGCATTCTGCACTCCTTCTCCATATAAACTATACGAGTAAGTATGCGAAATGTCATACTACTTCGTTCGCGCAATTTTCGTAAAAAAGGATACAAAGTTTTTGCTGTGTTTTTGCTTCACGTATTAATTTAATGATCATTACAGAACCTTAAAAATCCATAGAAAAATCCATATTGTATTCCCAAGCTAAACAATCCAACTAATAAACTGAGCTGACCCTAGTAACACTTAGTCCAAAGTAAATATCGCAAATGGTAGTTACTTTCCAGGACAAAGCGTCTCATTCGATAACCAGGCTTTTCATCTCACTATCGAGCAGTTACATCTATCGATGGCTACTTTATTCGTGTCTGTTTTTATCGATAAAAGACCTCTACTTATCCCTTATCACTAAATTGAATTGGTACGGGACACAAAAGGACCGGAATGGGTTTGTACTACTCCCAAAAGTGTAGGGCTGTTCGAAAATTGAAGGGTTCAATATATTGTCCACTTTTCGGATAATAATTAGTCACCCTATAGCGCTACTACGACATGTGCATCGGACCAAAACCGGAGTGGGAGGGACTGCATCCGATCAAAGTCGATGTGCAAACCATCCTCCTTTTATTAGTTTTAGTATTAATTTGTATTTGATTTAATAAATTTAGTAGTTTAAATTTGTTCATATTCGTTTAAATAACAACAGTTTTCGTTCGGGTTAGATAAGTATTTATTAGTTTTGTAAAATTACATACTATTGAATACAATGTAAGAAAACTTAACTTATTTGTATTGTATTCTACCCATAGTCCCTCAAGACTATAAGTAGAAAACTGACCCCAGATCACCGTCTACTATGGGTAAGGTGCCCAGAAGGCTGGCTACGTTTCCTCATTGGATCGCCATACTGATATGTTGGTCGAGGGAGACACCAGCTTTCTGATCACCTGAAGAGTCAATGAGTCGTTTCGATAAATTTTGGTAGAGGCTGTAAGTCCATTTTATTTCAATGTACCTACGTGGCAACCCTACCGCGACCCGCTTATCTCGCGCATGATTAAACTCTCAGGCAACGTCTTGCAGAAAATACAGGGAAAGCTCCTACTTTTCTTACTGCCACTAGTTTTTTATTCCATATTACACAGTAGGTACAGCTAGCAAAAAAGATGGAAAAAATCCAGAAAGTTTGTACAAAAATTAAAAGGAATAAATTATTACGATTTTTTTAAAATTTATTATCCAATATGCTTACATTCATATACATTAGAAACAAATTTGAACTGTGGCACAGAAACCTCATGGGTTTATTCGTACCGCAGGGAGTCGTGTACACAATATTGTTATATCAAAATAGGAGCAAAGGCGAGTAATTGTTGTCATTATTCTAGTGTTGGATCTGATTTGATGATAATAGCGGGGTATCATAATTCTAGTATATGTTTCTCATTTTGGTCCCAGGTCTGCACATGTGAGCGCGATGGTCCGCTTAGAGGATCATGTAGTTTTGGTATTTAAGTTAAGTGCATAAGGCATAAAATACGATAAAGTTTATCCTTAACATTTGTTAGCATTATACTAAAGTATTATAAAAAATATATTATTATTATTAAAAATGCTTATTTTTAAAATCAATTTATGAACTTTCTTTATCTTATCTAAACTATACTAAAATTATTCATTTTGTAAAACTATATCAACAAAACAAACTCTCAACTCTCACGAGTCCTTAATAAGGCAGTTGATATGAAACTATAAACAATGCATGGTCGGTACGAAAGACTACTTAACTTTGGATCTTTGTCAGGTTTATTGATTGTTTTCTGATAACAACAGCCACTAGTTAATATATTTTTTATATTAACAACAGCCAATGAAAACTAGATGAAGCTTTTCGAAAATGCAAATTTACGTTCTATAAGCATCTATACAGCTTTGAACATGAACTAACTTTCCTAATGATAATTTTTATCCCAGATATTTTAAGATCTAATTTTTTAAGTCTAAGAACGCATGCGAAGAGACTTAATAATTCAAATACGTTTTTTTTTGCTATCCATACATCACTTACAACTTGCTGTTAGGATGGTGATACACTTAGCTGTGTTGTCGCCTAACAATGGAGCATTCTTTCCCTAGCCACCTGCATATCCTACGGTTGAGTAGGTAATGTTATGACGGGTATGCTTCATTGAGTTTGTGTATTGTAGTTATTCATTAATGGTGAACAATAAAGTTTTTTTACTTCTTGTTTCACTCATTCGTTCGCCATTGATCAGTCTAAAATAGGTACTCTAAACATCTGAAAGATCATCTGGAATTAAAAAAGTAATGTAAGTAATAATATTGAAACAGAGAACATGCTTTCTCTATTTTCTCTTTTTTTTAATCACGTATAATTTCGCATTTGACCACTATCTCGCCCGATTTGAGCGAGATATGGTCTAAGATTGAGTACGCTTACCTAGAAGGTAACCTATTCACACAAGACTTGAAGACACCCAGGTTGTAGGTTTCGGGAAAAACTGACCCCGGCAGTGTGTTCCACTCCTTTGCGATGCGCATAATGACTGGACTCAAAGTGCATTGTTCGTATAGGTGGTATGACCACCATATAGAGGTGCCGCATGCCAGTGCGTTTGGTTGTCCGATGATGGAAGGGAGACGGCGGGATAAGATTGAAAAGCTCCGATGCACACTCTCCAAAATGTATCCGATAGAAAACCGAATAGCTGGCAACCCTGCGACGAAGTTCTGGCTTTGTAATTTGTCATTAAATAGCTGGTCGTTGCCTATCAACTTCCTGGCTCTCAGCTTCTTTCACCTTCTCGCAAGTATTATGAGTCAGCACAATATGTCTGTACCTTCCATTCCTTTATCCTGACATACGTCATCTGTCACACCACAAATCATCATATTATTCTTCACACAATCCATCCATTTCTTTCTTGCTTGGACTTTACATTTGTACTTGCATTTTTTTTGTCATGTGACTTTTATCCCTCTTGAGAACATGCCCATACCAAATAGATATTCCTCTCAATTTTTCAGTCACGGTTGCATCTTTGATCCCCTTATGTACCAATTTCTCACCTTATCCATTCTTGTAACACCACAAATATGTCGCAACATTATCATCTCAGCTGAGTGGAGACGTTTGTGGTCTATCACTTAGTCATCCAATATTGGGACCACTAAAGTGATAGACCACAAAGATGAACCAGTTGTATAACAGATTTATATATCTGAACTTTTAGTTTCAGTGGCATTAGTTGCTCATGCTCTAACAAGCATTAATTGGAGGTCATATAAACAAGAAGGTAACTTCGAATTTATTGTCCATAATTTGATGCAATGATACTCAAAGAAATAATTGGTGAATGGCCACGGATAATGAGTTACCAATATTTAATTTCATTGTGATTTGTGTACAGGGGAAGTGGTTTGTCGGTATGGTCTAATTTATAAGCGAAGTTTAAACTACTTAACATATATGGAGATAGGAATACCTCCAAAATAAGCACATTTGTACATACATAAGATTCATGAGAGTAAAAAAAAATCAAAATAAGGAATAAAACCACTCACGCGGGCGCCAGAACCGGGACCCGCGTTCGCCTTACGTTGTTTCATAAGCACGACTGTATTTAGGGGCGCGGGCTCCTGCGCTTCGCGAATGGGCTATATTACACATTCAGTCATATCGCGATCCTGGCATCACGATATTATCACAAGATGGCAAATACTGTCACGATACTGCGATACCATCAATAATGCATCAGTATTATCGTGATAAAACGAGTATCGCGTGATATTATTGACAGTGTAATATGCCCCATAGCGAATGCAGCACCGGCAAGAACGTGGTGGGGGGCGAGGTAATCGATGATTTATGGAAATGCTTTTTTTTAAATATTGCTACGTCAAACCTTATACTTACACTCTTATATTACTGAGCAATTTTTTATATCGAGGCTGGTAAACAAACAGACGACCCAACTTATGTAAAGAGGTTACCTTTGCTTATAGAAGTTTGTAACATCAAGAGCAAAACCAACGCGTTGCCAGCCTTTAGGATGGTATAAAGAGGAGTTGCTAGGGAGATGACAAAGGGTGATCAGACAAAAGGGGTAGGATAGAAGAACTGGGGTGTGGGATTGGAATAGGTAATACGTAAATAATTTTTAGCGCCGACCTATTTGGTCACCGCCACTTTTGTTTCTATTTATTTCCGCCGCATCTGTCACTATCTTACTGTGAAATAGTTTAAATGTTATCTATGGTCTACGTTCGACCGTCAAAGCAATTATTGCTTCCGCTAAATGTCGGCGGGTTTTGTTTGTCTCTTGCTGTATTTCTCAACCGCGCTGTTAATCCACGCGCTGGGAGATAGCTACCCGCTGTACCGTACTCAGTTGGTTCACTCATCGAAGAAACCGCAAGACGAGAAGAAAATATCACTTCGAAGACGTGTCCTGTAACGCTGCGAAGCCCGCATCGTTTGTGTGTCTAGTGTGACTACTTATCCTGTAAGTCCTTTCTTTCGTCTTCTCTCCCACATTCCCGAGTCCAAAATAATGTTTTTTTTAAATAACTCTACGGACTTGAGTTCCGTACCCTTTTTTACAACTTAATTTCTGTATTTAATTTATTGAGTTTATACACTCTTATTGGTTTTTCTGGTTCTTGTGTGTGACATTAATTTAGTAATTTTTGTGTTGTGGTGTACCTTACGAATAAGTTATTATATTAATTTGTACAATTTTTTTTAATACTAAAGTTATACTTATGTAGAGTGTATCTGTTACATGCTGGTGTTGTGAGGAAGTGCATGTGCTGTGTGTGCCTTATGTCTATACCTATATATATTATCCTAACTAGTGCCATGTGTTTGTTTTTTTTTTGTGTCTGGGTTATTAATTTTTAGGCTCTTTGTGTGTCCACAATAATGTTGAAATTTATCGTAACACGTGTCCGCATCCTATTCTCCTTAAACAGACCACAGGCTAACACAATGACCTTGTTTGTAATGGTTACATCGATCATGGTTTCATGTAATACGTCAATTAATTTAATCACAGTTCAATATACACCATTTGTGTAGCATATTTTAAGATGACCTCGGTTTGAAGTAATATTGGTTTTGGGTCCAATTATTTGGCTGAAATTATATTTTCAAATAGGTTTTCTTTATTTAACTTTGTTGTAAGAAAATGTATTAACAAGGGCGAAGAAGAATTAAGGTGGATTGGGCGTGTACAAAGAATGGACAATGTATCAGCTGAACCCTTCGACTAGATGCAGAATAAACACACCTTTATTTATCGCATGAGATCAGCAGACAGGCAGACGGCCCACTTGATGAACAGCGGTTACCATCGCCTATGGACATTTGCAACACCAAAGGTGCTACGAATGCGCTGCTGCTCTCTTTAGGGAGCCTGGAACCTGGTCACTAATGCCGGAACACAACACAAGGTTGTTATGGTGGCATACTCTAGACCAGGGGTGGTCGCCATCCAGTCAGGCAAATGCCCTACCACCTGGCTGTGGGTTGTTTTGTCGCCTCTTACGACAGGCCGCCGGGCCGCAGGAAATTGTATTCTTTCCCCGTTCCTGCACAGATAAAACCTGTACGCACTTCTTGTTTTTATAATTACTTTTTTACTATCCAGGCTGTACTTCTCTGGAATGAGCTCCCTATTGCTATTAGACAGGCCAAATAGAAATCGCAAAAACATCGCCCTCCTGCGTCTTCCGCAGAGGGTTACGGTCATCAAGGCCATTTGTGGCTACCTCACGATTTCTTTTAAAGCTGCTTTTTCTTCCTTTTGGAGGATTATGGCTCCAACGCAATTAGCATATAATTGAGATGAAAAAGAGAAAAAATTTACCGGAAAAATCAAATTCTCTGATCCTGTGGACAAAACAAAGATATAATGTTAAACTAACTACACTATATGTATGTGTTATTTGAAGTTAAAAATTTTGATAAAATATTTACAAGTTTCTTTTCAACTAGGGTTAAAAGATAGTTCACATTGACAGGGCGAGGAAAGTTATTAGGTAAAATGCTGTAAAGGGGTCTAATAATTTTGGGACATTAAAAAAAAATGTGGTGAACTGAACCTTCAGCTAAGCGACACTCACAGACAGAATGGTCGCGTATTCTTATTTTTGCCTAAAATACTCAAGTCTCAAACGAATAATCGTTGACAGGACCTTTTTTGGTATTTTTTTGTGGGTAATGAACCAGGGTTTGGGAGGAATTGTCGGTTGTAAACTGCCGTAGTATCTGCCAACATTCACACGAGACTGTAGCCAGACACTGTTTGAAGCTGCTTGCGCTTTATCAGGAACCCCTCCTTGGGACATGGACGCGTGTCCCTGCGTTAGTGTATCGTTGGCGCGTAACATATGTTGAACATATTACTTTGTTTACATGCGCCTTAAATTTACTTTACGCTCTCATTGCCCAAGATTGCCCAAGAACCACATGTAGATCTGTTCAACATTAAATATTACACATATTATGTATATTTTTGTAATAAGGTTTTAAGTAACGAAATTCTGTAAAGTATAACTTATGTGTTTTGGCGTTTACGTCAATTTTGAACATGGGTTTCAGTGTATAAAATAATATATTTCTTTAATATATACATTAATAAAATTAAAATTAAAAGGGGAAATGTGATACTGGCGCTGTCCACTACCATGCTTGCTGAAATACACCCATTTCAGCAATGTATAATATAATAGGAGAATTAATTAATCAATCAATTATGATATTGCAAAATAGTTTTTCCCTAAGCACGACGCGATATCTCGCGAGCGAAGCCGCAGGTAAAGGCTAGTATATCTATAATATTATAAAATTCTAAACATGTATATTGAAGTATATACATTAAAGCTATTAACAAAAATAACTAGAATACTATATGAACTATATAAAGAATGACTAAACAGATATACAATGCAAAAGTGGATGGATGCAGAAGTCGCGGAAGAATTGGACAACTTCCTTCAAGGAATATAAGTTTGGAAAGTAATGGACCAAGTGTTATGAGATGACACCTAACTTACTAGACCCAAGCACCTGAGAAACGAGCCTTGACGTCGTAATCTATGTCCCAGGACGCGAGAAATACAGTACAAAATAAGCAATACCACAAACGTCGTTATAATAAGTGTTATCCCAACTTGAGTAAAATAGGTATTGTGAGCTTGGGAACTATAATCTTTTATGATTACTTCCATACTACCAATAACTATAAGACTAGACCTTTATGTACACATACGGCCAAAGAAAATGAACGCAAATAAATATTATTTGTTAACTAAATTATTATTTTTCATTGCAGGAGTTCAGCAGACAGGCAGATGGTCCATTTGATGGAAAGCAGTTACCATCGCCTATAGACATTTGCAACACCAATGGTGCTACAAATGCGCTGCTGTTCTCTTAAGGGAGACTGGAACCTGGTCACTAATGCCAGAACACAACTCAAGGTTGTTATGGCGACATACTTTAGACCAGGGGTGGTAGCCATCCAGTCGGGAAAATGCCCCGCCGTTGTTTGCTGCTGTGGGTTGTTTTGTCTCCTCTTACGACAGGCCGCCCGGCTGCAGGAAATTGTATTCATTCTCCGTTCCTGCAAGGATAAAAAAATAATATCGGATTAATTATACTTTTAATAGTATAAACGCTTGTTACATATCCTGGAGTAGTCACTTTACGTCCTTGAGGATCAAGTACTAACAAAGTCTTAAGGAGTATAAAAATAGCTAATCGACGTCAGATAACTAGAAGACTGGAGCTTAGTTCGTGCAAGGAATTATCTTTTGTATTCAGCAATGCTGGCAGCTCTTTAGGTACTCGACCAATAAGTGCTTTCTGGTGAGGTTTGACCAGTCATTGTCTTTTTTTTTTTTTTTACCTACTTTTCATTTTACATATAACTTTATTTTTGTACCCCTGATTTAATATTTGATTAAATAATGAAGGCAGAAGAAATAACAAAATGTTATTTTAAGAAATATATAGCTCTTGCAATTCACAAAAGTGAAAGAGCGGGCTTTACTCCTAATTGATCTTTGCACATGCACATCGCGATTATGTGCGTGTCTGACGAAGCGACCAGTTGCGATATTGCCGTCCAATCGTGCTTCCTTTTGATCTCTCGCACACACACGTGTGTTTATCTCAAATAAAGACCACTTTTCTTCATCAATTGCAAGAATCTGTTTCCAAATACCCTGCCAGAAGTTGAACCCGAAACCTCTGTTTGTCTGACTAGATCATGTACCACTTAGACCAATATATAATAGATACAGACAATTTGAACGATGTATCCATTTGATTGTCCAGATGTGTAACACAGTGAGCATAACAGCGTGCTTATTCCGTTTTATGAGAGCCGTTTGCTGGCGTTCAGTTGGGTTGGGATGTAGGCCGGCGGCTAGGCTGGCCCATTGTCCGCAAATGCCTTGCCATATTCGACTTTTAAGCGGCAATTTAAGAATTTAGGTTTATATTTCTTGACAAGTTACATTTTAATAGCTAGAGGTTAACGCCTGGACCCATCGTTCAGTCAAACATAATAAATCCCAAGAGAATTTCAAGTCCAGCGTCGATCAAGTCGCGGCCATATACTAGTAACAAAATATAACTCATCAAGTACTCAAGCGAAAAGTACCTTTTCTCTTTTTGTACAGCAATTTGTGAGTTTCTTCGCTGCCCTACCAAAATGTTATGCCGTAATTAAATTTCACTCGTACATACGTTTTGAAGTAACTTTTACTTAACGCAGCTTTGGACGTGAAGCGGAATGTACGAACTTCATAGGCTAACGGCGTACGAAAGGACAGTTTCGTGTTGCTTGTGTAAGTAACTTTTGTAAAAGGACATAGTGCTCGAAATAATTTAGACACGTCATTTATATATTTTGCAGATATGTATATTAAGTATATATCTATTTATCTATGTAATCTATAAAATTTCTGATTATATATATGTCGCAGAACGGCCTCGTTCTCACGACATCTTCTTTAGTTATTGCAGGTTTAGTGGGCGTCATCAGGGTAAAATGCGAGCATAAAACACGATAGCCACGGTTTATACACTTTTAATTAAGATTTGAACGATATTTAGACATAGTTTAGACCGAGCAGCGGGTTCAGGGCACCCGCTCATACTTCCAGCTTCAATACTTTCTTGAAAATACTCCATGGTCCAACTCGACTTGTTGCCACCAACCAAATGTGTCACAAAAACTCCTCAGTCTACCCAAGTAGATATTACTCAAAGAATAGAGGGCGCTGACCCCGCTCTAGACATGCTCTGCTCTCATTGGTCGTTTATTAAAATACAATATTCATAACTTTTATTAGCTTAGAACGATCTTTAAGTTATAGAAACATTTAACAAATCAAAGTAAATTAAATTAAGAATTTTAGAAGTAATTAAAATGTAAACAAATGATATTGTGCGTTATACATCCAAATAATAATCCATCCAACTATAACTTCCCTCCGACACATATATATATGTATATATATATATATATATATATATATATATAATCTCGGAGGGAAGCTATAATTGGATGTATTGCTGACTTGATGAATAACGCACAATATCATTTGTTTACATTTTAATTACTTCTAAAATTCTTAATGTAATTTAATTAGATTTGTTAAATATTTCTATAACTTAAAGATCGTTCTAACCTAATAAAAGTTATGAATATTGTAATTTAATAAACGACCAATGAGAGCAGAGCATATGGCAGAGCGGGGTCAGCGCCCTCTATACTTTGAGTAATATCTACTTGGGTAGACTGAGGAGTTTTTGTGACACATTTGGTTGGTGGCAACAGGTCGAGTTGGACCTTTGAGAGTTTTAAAGAAAGTATTGAAGCTGGAAGTATGAGCGGGTGCCCTGAACCCGCTGCTCGGTCTAAACTATGTCATAATGTTGATCAAATCTAAATTAAAAGTGTATAAACCGTGGCTATTGTGTTTTATGCTCGCATTTTATCCTGATGACGCCCACTAAACCTGCAATAACTAAAGGAGATGTCGTGAGAACGAGGCCGTTTCTGCGACACATATATTTATACATATAATAATTCTTGTAGAAAATTTAACGCTCTACAAAAAGGTCTCTTATTATTTTTTGCTAACTCTAACGGTTTCTGAGTTATTTAAGGTCATAGTTGAAGCCTAAGTCAATTTTACGATTTGATTTTCAGGTGTGATTCTTGGCAATTCAGTCCACACGGTCGAGTAGACATATTGTGTTTATACAGTATAAAGCAATGCCCCAACGGAGGGGTGAGGCAAGACTTGTGTACACTCGATAATCTATTTAGTGACGGACTTTGCACGTGCTATTGAATCGTGCGTTACGTTTGTGCTAGTTGTGTTTAGTTATATTTGTACCTGTGTTATACGTGTTTGTATAGTTCTAATAAATTCTACAGCAATTCTGACGGTATTTTAATTCGTATTCGTATTCTCGTACCAATATTATTCAAAAAATCGATATGAGTGATGCCGTTGCATTATTTGTTTTAAATAGGTAGGGACAGTTTTATACAACTAATAATTCCTCACGATATACCTGCACACTAGACTCATTTTACGACATTGTGCGCATCGTGTAAGTAAAACATGCTAAGAACGTATAGCAAGCGCCACTGCCATAACCACTTGCGGGTAAAGTTCAATACAGAGACATGTCGAAAACTAATCTGAAATTTTTCGCCCAAACAAAAACTGCTGATCTACTTACTGCTAAGCTACTATCTAAAGTCTAAGTCGATATAGACTTTTAAGCGCTATTTATGTACTAAAATATATACTTGTACGTGCGGATTACACAGGCAAAAAACCCTGGATATTACGCACACACGAAGTTGATGTAGCTAATAGTATAATTTTGTTGCCTTCAGTTGTTGCGTAAATGTTTGTCGAATAACAAAACTTCTGTCTGTTGAATAACATTAATTAGATAGACTCACCCAAATCCCGTTAATTAAGAACGTCCAACGTTTGTTGGAACAACTCACTACAGCACAACGCACGCAAACAAATCCGACGACAATATGGAGATATCTTCCATGTAATATGGCAAATTTGAAGGAACAGAGATATATATACAAACATACTATTATATAAAAGAGAAGGAATATGTATGTTGTCTGCGATGAACTGAAACTTTTCATTCATTACAACCTCATTTCATTACTACATAATATTGTTAAAAATTACTCTTGTCACTCGCCTTCTACATACATCTAAATATCAACACACAATAATCGCTATATAAAGTCTTAAACCATATAAACGCGTGAAACCATATATAATTGTAACAGACCTTTAAATTTAATATATCAATAAAATATATGTATCAAGAATGTGTATTGTGGTTTGAACAAGAGATGGCGGTATCATGACTTGCAAACCGCAGTTCAGCATTAAATAATAAACAACGATATTTATGTTCTATATCCAAAATATAATAGCAGCGGACATTCTTTATCATCACACACAGACCTTTTACCGTATATGGATCGATTCACGACGAGTTTTCATATTGATCTCGTTCATATCAAACGCCTTGTCTATTCACTCGTGAGTCTTCGCCCTTACACCCTTATCACACCGGCTGTTTGATCCGGGTCGGTGGCAGTCAAGTGCGAACACTCCGCCGATTTATAAACTTATATTGTTTCTATTTATTCTCGACCTTTCTTGACCTTACAAAGAAATTCGCTTCTCTTGTGCGCTGTATGTGATTTTTATACGTCCAACAAAAGTAATATGTATTGGGAAAAGAGTCACGGATACGTGAGAAACGATAGATTTTTATCCGTGCAGGAACGGAGAAAGAATACAATTTCCTGCGGCCGGGGGGCCTGTCGTAAGAGGCGACAAAACAACCCACAGCCAGGTGGTAGGGCATTTGCCCGACTGGATGGCTACCACCCCTGGTATAGAGTATGCTACCATTACAACTATGAGTTGTGTTCCGGTATTAGTGACCAGGTTCCAGTCTCCCTTAAGAGAGCAGCAGCGTATTTATAGCACCTTTGGTGTTGCAAATGTGCATAAGCGATAGTAACCGCTTTCCATCAAGTGGGCCGTCTGCCTGTCTGCTGAACTCCTGCAATAAAAAAAGTAATTTTAAAAATTCCCTTAAGTAATATCTGATATGGGTTTATCTAACCTGTTAGTTATCATGCCTAGAATATTTCACTTGACATATAAAATTACAGTTAATTTGACATTAACTTGATTTACGAAATGTCAGTAGGTTTTGAAAAATGAAGGGGAAAAGACAGTACCTTTCATCTGAAGACGAGAAGGAAACAAGTACCGTTTATATTTTGTATTTATTAGAAATAACTTAGATAATTAGAAGAGATCTGTTAAGGTAATAAAGTGTGCGAGTTAAAAACAGCTGATTTGTTGACGTGAAAAACGAACCTGGATGCTCGCTGTTATATACATATCAATTATACATGACATATCTATGGGTGTGCCCCAGGGCTCTAATCTAGGTCCCTTTTTGTTTTTGATATACATTAATGCTTTGCCATATTTTAACAATGATATGTGTGAGGTAGCAATGTTTGCAGATGACACGTCACTTATATTTAAAGTTGACAGAAATAAACAGAACTTTGATGACGTAAACAACGAATTAACTCAAATATCTAAGTGGTTTATCGTAAATAACTCATTACTTAATTCGTATAAAACTAAATCTGTTAAGTTTGTTATGTTCAATGCAAAAGAATACGATGTTAATATCACTCTTAAAGACACTAGACTTAACCTAGTAGATTCAACTGTGTTCTTAGGCATTAACCTAGATCAAAAGCTCCAGTGGGGCGCTCATATATCTAGTCTCTCAGGAAACCTTAGTTCTGCTGCATATGCGGTCAGAAGAGTTAGGCAGTTCACTGACGAAGAGACTGCTAGACTAGTTTATTTTAGTTATTTTCATAGTATTATGTTCTATGGTATTTTACTTTGGGGCAGCGCTGTTAACTTAGAGTCCATATTTGTTTTACAAAAAAGGTCAATTTACAACTTCGGCCTTCGGCAGTCTCTTGTGGAACGCTTTAAATAAATAGGTATTATGACGGTCGTCTGTCAATATATTTTTAATAATATAATTTATATTCGTAATATTTTGAGTGCCTACAAGTAGGATAAAGATGTTCACAATTTCAACAGCAGGCACTGTAATCTATACTAATATTACAAAGAGGTAGTTTGTTAGTTTGTGACGTTGTAGGGAGTAATCTAGTAATAAAGTAATCTCTGGATCTACTAAACAGACTTTGAAAATTTTTCACCATTGGAAAGCTACATTATTATTCTTCAGCGACATAGAGTACATATTTCATTGAGATTAATAATAAGTATTTTTTAATTTTTTTCTGATGCCCAGCGAAGTGGGCACGGGTCAGCTATAGACTGATATTACCATGCCATTAGATTAGGTTATAATATTAATGTGATATTCTTGAATACTTCATTTATAAAAAAGTCATCATTATATTTAGTTTAAGTACACTTTCTTCAATCGAAAGTGAAAAGAAATTATTTATTTGTAAATTGTTTATCCCTTTAAAGAAATATAGTTTTGCAATTTATTACACTATTCGATAGTAATACAAATTATTGGTCAGATCTGTATACAGTTGATACATTAGTTAGGTAATGTATCAAACTGATACTGTATTGCTTCGTTCTATCGTGCACTCGAATGCAAGTTTAAAGGTACAGATTATTAACAACAATTCTTATAAAATGGATTCATATCATCAGCACTTAGATATTATGTTATGAGAATTAGATATTGTGTAATGGGAGAAATCAATAGACATTTATAGATCGTATAAAATACAAACAAGTGAAAGGCCTGCCTATTCATTTGCTAAGGCAAATTTAGTAAGCTGCTATTTAAAATTTTACATAACCTCCATACCAATAACGTATTTTTTTGCAAATATTAAGGTAAATGGATATTACGATATAGAAACCCAGAATTATTTGGAGGTTTTGATCCACGCTAGCCGCTATCTTTGGCGTCGGTACTGAAATAAACAGGTGTTTTTGCGCATCGTCAAGCAAATACTCTTTATAATAAATATATTTACGATTTTGTAATATTTTTTATATCTCTCATAAAGGAGGAACAGAAAACTTTTCAGACCTTTAGAAAAGAAGAAAGAAAGAAAAATATTTATTTAGCACAAGATATAAAAAGTAATACAAGATAATTGATCTAACAATCTTATACTAATATATAAAGCTGATGAGTTTTTTTTGCTTGAACGCGCTAATCTCAGGAACTACTGGTCAGCTTTGAAAAAATCTTTCAGTGTTAGATAGCCCATTTATCGAGGAAGGCTTATAGGCTATATCATAATTCTAACATCAATAGGAGTTAAAAACACCATTTCATTGGTGGAGCACCAATGAAATGGTGTTTTTAACTATTCCACGCGGACGACATCCAGAAGAAGTGAGAGAGAGCAGAAGGTAGTAAGAAGAAGAAGTAAAACTATTGCGAGTGGCTGATGACGAGTGAATAACTAATAAAATTTTCTCAAATGTTTACATGCCTTTGTCCAATACTGTACACTGTTGTAGTCAATTTGTGCAGATTAGTGCCAGCTGACTATCAATGGGGCATCCGATATGAGTTAGGAACTATGATGTATTGCAATATACATGCATCATCCTAATTATAATTTTGATTAATACTGTGTTAGTAACACTTAAGACATAACTTAGACTTAAATGGCCTTACTTATAATCGTTTGTTAAATTTTAAGAAACTGCTCAGCAATTGGTTAACGAAAATCTTACTCATAAACTCCTCTTAAGGATAAGAGGTGGTGTCAACTGTCAAAAATAACCAACATCTAGAGGTAGTTTAAGTGACTGCTAAGAGGCAAGATGGCAAGTTTTATTTAAGTAAACAGCCATTGATTAGGGGCTTAAGAGTCTCTTATTTAAGAGATGGCTAATACTTTCTTAAAAAAACTTCATTTAAGAAAACCGACTTCATACACTAAAAAGTATAAAATAACTTATTTGTAAAGCTATTTTTAATTATAATACCTAATTTTTAAATATATATTATCTAAAAGGGCGGCCTGTCGTAAGAGGCGACAAAACATTACACAGCCAGGTGGTAGGGCATTTGTCCGACCGGATGGCTACCACCCCTGGTCTAAAGTATAGCGCCATAACAACCTTGAGTTGTGTTCCGGCATTAGTGGCCAGTTTCCAGTCTCCCTTAGAGAGCAGCAGCGCATTTGTAGCACCTTTGGTGTTGCAAATGTACATAGGCGATGGTTACCGCTTTCCATCAAGTGGGCCGTCTGCCTGTATGCTGTGCTTCTGCAATAAAAAAAAACCAGCATTCCTCTCTCCTCCCTTGTGTGCTCAAACCTCCCATTACATAAAATTAAGTTACTTTATATTTATACCGCAAACGCTGGTAACAAATTATATTCTCCTCTGGTTTTGCAAAGGTCTACAGGCGATGGTAACCACTTTCCATGAGCTGGGCCGTCTGTCTGTTTGCCAACTTTGCATTAAAAAAACCTTCCTAGTTTTATTTAAATAAATAATTAATCTCACGTAAATTGTCTTGAATTATCTTACTAAGAATTGCATTAAGGTATTCCAAGCAAGTCAGTTCGCGTGGGAGTCATAAATTTTATCAAAATGCAGCTTGCACGTGGAGGCTAATTATTACCCAGTGTATCGTTACGAGGCTGCCTAGCTTTATTTATGTTCTAGCTTCAGTAATGGGAGTCAATTCTAGTAAAAAATGGTTATAATACTTCTTTTCTTATCATGTATGCTTCTGAAGACTACGGGCCATAAAATGGCCTGGGCTTTTGGAGGACTTGTAGGAACATGAGAAGACCAACACGTAGAGGCCTCTTCGACAGATTTGATGTAAATGTGGCATGACCAAAATGCACCCAAGGACAAGCCCCGGTCAGTGTAGGACCATTGTAGGGACTATGGGGACTAGAGCCATTGACCCATCGCAATATTCTTATTTGCATTATTAGTGGCTATCGTTGCCTATGAACCTTTGCTACACCAAATATGCTACCAATGTGTGCTGATCGTAAGATTTGTTATAGAAGATTTGTTAAGCGTTAATTGTACCTAGTATGTATATGTTTTATTACAAGACTGTCTGCACATTTTTTTATTTAATTCCGATTTGTCATTTAAATGTGTAAATAAGGTTTTCATTCAAATGTAAACAAATATGTATGGCTATGTATCAATAACAGTACGATTATCCGTAAAAACCGGTTTGACGAACACCCATATCCCCCAATTAGTTCGGATAATCGGTGCTCTACTGCATAAATTGTGCGCAGAAGGTTTGCCTATGGTCGCCCCACCCGGTTCCTATGACTGGGACCGGAGCTTTTCTAAGTAGAAAAGAACTAGACGACCCCGGGTCGCGGTCGTGGGAGGCGGGAGGGATTGTCATCGGCAAACCTTCTGCGCACTACTTATGATTTGTGATTGAAATATATATTGTTACGAGGACTTGAATTAAAATGCTATTATATTTATTATAGAGTTTATTAGAACTATATAAACACGTATAACACGGGTGCAAATATAACGGAATACAACAAGTCCAAACGTAATGTAGAAGGTCGTAATTCAATAACACGTGGAAAGTCCGTCACTAACTAGATTACCGAATGTACATAAATCTCGCCTTGATCGTGGTTATCACTTGAATGCCTCGTCCCTCAATCGAGGCATTGCCTTATACTGCACAGATGAAATATGTCTGCCCGCCGCGTGGACCGATTTCCTAGAATCAGTTTAATATATAAAAATTAATCGGCAGACAAACACACACATTGTATGTCCCCCAAATTAAGCAAGTTACGCTTGTGTTATGGGTAATAAATACACAACGGACCACTTTGGGGAGAAAATACGTTTCCGAAATTTTTACGTTTACGTTTTCGAACCCGGAGCCTCTGCGTTGCAGTGAGGTAAGCCGGCAAAGGCTTAGCCTGCTCAACCACAGAGGCCGTCAGTTTGTACTTTAACCCGACACACCATAAAAGATTACAATACACAATAGGCTATTTTCTTGACACAAATTTTAACACAAAGTAAACAAAACATGTCCAAATGCTTAAAGGTAATAAAATGTGTTTCTACAGGTATGCAGGTGTGAATTTGTCTTTGTCGGCGTGTAGGTCGTAACAATATGTTTTTGAGTACTTTTTTATTTCACGATTATTTGGTATTACCCCGAATACTACACAGTATTTTTCGCCGAATACCGAACAGAAGTAGAATATTCGTGGCATCTCTATTTATTAGTATAATTACGTTTTATAAAACCTGTTCAATGTAAAAAACACTTACATCATTGAAATCCAATATAAGCCTGTTGACAGATTGGTTTTGTGCATTTACAAAAATGTAGGGCGCATTCGAGGCAGCCATTAGCTTGCCTCACTCAATACGTCTATTCAGAACATTTTTAGCCTGAGCTTTAAGGCTTGTGTCACACTTGGAGCAAACACATTTTCAGTCTGCTAAGTTTTCCGCCACTACCAGGTATAGTTCCGGCATGGATCTTAGGCGGTAGGCGGAATAATAGAAATCGCTTTACTCATTGAGTGTAGGCAATATGATGCTATTTATCAACATATCGTAAATATTATATACAGTGTTTCCTTTGGGACGCCATTTGTACTGTTCTCTGTAATGTAGTAATTTTTATTTTATTTTTCAATTTCATTTCATTTCAAATTTCATTTCATTTAATTATAATTTCGTCCCTTTACTCGAAAGAGACAATACCTCATACTTTGAAAAAGAACCGCTATCCTTGGGCCAAGGACCCAAGATGAGCGTTCAAGAATCATTCTGGGAACTATAAAAGCCACAAGAGACTAAAATTATGTGACAAAATAAACGGTAAAGTAGACATTTTGTGGATATAAATTAGATATATCTGTGCAGGAACTGAGAGAGAATACAGTTTGCTACGGTCTGGCGGCCTGTCTTAAAGGGGACAAAATACCCACAGCCAGGTTTACCTGCCTGGATGGCCACCACCTCTGGTCTAGAGTATGCCACCATAAAAACAAGAGTAGTGTTGTGATTGGAGAAATATTTTTTATTGTGGAGTTGGGAAACAGGCCTAAGGATGTTTGCAATAGCTTGGGCGAAATCAACGCGTCGAGGAATAGCAGAACGGAGTACGCAAGCTGACATATTAACAGTATAACAATAATCGGGAGACAAACGCATATATTATACATCCCCAAATTAAGCAAGTCACGCTTGTTTTGTGGGTAATATAAGGGACTAATCTGGGGTCGATCCCAGACTAATAAAAAGGAGATATAATTAAAACGTTTTGACAAATTCTGACCGAGATCGAAAATTGTTATGTATGCGATATCTATAAATAAATATACTCGTTTAGAATTTTATGAATATTTTTTTTGAGCATGAGAAGAAGAAGAGAAGAATTTTTTTGAGCATGACAAGAGCTATGAATGTCAAAGAAGCAAGTGAGGTGTGTAAGAATCTCTGTTGTTCGTGCGTACCCCGCAAGGGACCTGGCGTGAAGTTATGTATATATGTATGTAGATTTTTTTTATAAAAATTTGTTTCTATAAGGTTCCAAGATGGCTCAATGGCATTTTAAATAATTTGATACACAATATGAAATCAGTTTAGTTTCCTACGGCTTGTAATATTTTACATTTGAAATTCTTGTGCAAATAATTATTTAATACTATGTAAATATAATTCAAGCCTTTAGTGTACCACAACTTAATTAGAGTAGGCGAAAAATATTTTTAGCTCCTGCAACTTAGTTACTGTCATATTTGTAGGAATGTGACTTTAAAAATATTTCAAGAAATAGAAAATGCATATTTTGTGACTCTAGCGAAGGTTTTTAATGGCTGGCTTTAAGGGGTTCCATCGTTGTTTTAGCAAAAACAATTATCATATATATCGTAATGACAAAATCACAGCTTATTATAAAATGCACTAAAATATGATTTTTATATATGCAGAGCAAAAAAAAAATTGCTTGCCTGTTTGTTCCGGCTGAAAACTCGGCTTGAAACTTGAAACGGCTGACCCGTTTTCTTCGGGATTTATTCAGATTAGGGTTCTAAGAAAAAAAATACACG
This sequence comes from Dendrolimus pini, assembly GCA_949752895.1. Classification (NCBI taxonomy): domain Eukaryota; kingdom Metazoa; phylum Arthropoda; class Insecta; order Lepidoptera; family Lasiocampidae; genus Dendrolimus; species Dendrolimus pini. The sequence goes on from OX457150.1 coordinate 5,964,401, forward strand.
CGGACGAAGTCGCGGGTAACAGCTAGTCCCTTATAAAATTGTATTGTCCGTTTGTTCCTTTATCTATCTGGCTATAATATATGTCACAGTATTTTTTTGATTATTTCATATTGATGAAAATTTGCACGGAAAATAAATTTTGCATGTCACCAAGTAAGTGACAAGTATATAAGTGTGTGTGTATAAGTGAAAATTGTTAAATATATAGTGAAAAAACCTGTACATGCATCAATCAGTAAATTAAAAAAAAGAACTAGTTAAAATTTAAATATTTATGCCTAAGAAAATTTTAGAAAATCTATGAAGGGAATGGTACTCTATGTCCTTTTTTGTACCCCTGATCACGTGTACGTAAAATTTCGTAAAGGCGTGTATGCGTCAAAATCAAACACACAATCGTATTTATAATATTACGAACGGGTAAGACGAATATTTTATTAACTTAGAATTTTATATAATATTCATTATATAAAATTCTAAGTTAATAAAATATTAGTCCATGTCGTTGTTGACTTGTTATAAAATTTCAGCTTTACCAATGTCTGGAAATGAAGCTTTTAGGAAAATTATTTACCTTCAAAGTTTGTTCAAGTAAAACACTATCGGGTAGTAAAACCCAATTTGTACACTGAAAGTGTTAAACCTAGCCGTTCTTTCACAAAAGACTTTTGTTAACAAACGGCACTAAAATTGTGTACAAAATAGAAGGAGGTGTTCGCTCATAGATTAATTTATATGTCATATAACAGAGGGATCTCTACTGTAGCTGGTTCGTACTTTAGAATATTTGTAATGATCACTAGGAAGCGAAATGGAGATTTTATTAAGTAAGAAAATGAAACGACGCCATTAAGTCAAAACGGAAGAGAGTATTTATTTTATTATTTATATACATGACTCGTTCGAAAAAATATAATAGTAATGCACTAGTAAATTTTAAATAATTATAAGCGACCTTTTAAAATTTTTGGTCTATAAAATGATACCGTAACGACAAAAAAAAACAGCTTTAGGCGAATTTTGAAACCTTAAAAAATTTGAAGCGACCTCTTAAATTTTTTTGAGCTTTCTTTTGGAGTGACATAACAAACTAACATTTTTTTCGAGACTCAAAAAAAAGTAGTTTTTTTGCGCCACCCTAATATATTGGAGCTAGTAGAAGCACAAACAATAATTAAGTTTCTAAGACCGCAAAATTGTAATGAAAAAAAAATGTATATATATAACGGCGAGCGTCCAGGTTCGTTTTCCATTTTAATAAATAGACTGTTTACACCTTACACACTTTATCAACATTTTAGATCACTTATCAATATCTAATATTTCTAATCAATCCAAATAAAAAAAATATTTACTTGTTTATCTCTCATCTTTTGATTAACGCGTCCCCTGCTTTTTCTTTATCTTTCAAAATCAATTGACATTTTATATGTCAAGTGAAATGATATTCTAGGCGTGTTAATTAATACGTTAGGGATTTTTACAACGATATCATCATTATTTAACATATGCAGCAAACTGCGACACACACATATATATATATACACGTATACACACACACACACACACACATATATGTGTGTGTGTATACGTGTATATATATATATATATATATATACTTATTCGTTTTTTTTTATTTTAGGAATTCTGACTATCCTAAAATTTATCGTATTTTATATATTTATATATATATTATATTGCTGAAGTATACCAGACAAGCTGACGGCCCAACTGTGATGGAAAGTGGTTAATATAAGTATTAGTAGTAGTATAAGTATAATATTATAAGTAAGTCACCCACAAATAAAATATTAGTCTATATAGACATTTTTATTGGACTGAAACTCATATTTATTTCTAAAATTGCGTCAGTAAATCGTCAAAGTTCACTCCAAGTCGTTGCTCCCGTACACTATAAGAAGTATAAGTGATTAATTTGCGCACTCTGGCCCATTTAATTAGTGCTAATTTAGCCACTTAGCCGTTGAATGATTTCTATTAGGTTTTGCTTCATTATTGTGGTGCCAAATTTTAGATTGTACGTATCTCGAATATCAGGCAATTTATTCGAACATACTGTCAATGTTTCGATTCTTATGTGCTACTAGCTTCTGTCCGCGACTTCGTTCGCGTGTAATAAGTAAAGAAAATGTAAGTTTAAGTAAGTAACCCCCCCGATTTTGAAACATTCTTCATTGGTGCTCCGCTCCCATTGGTCTTAGCATGATGATATATAGCGTATAGCCTTCCTCGATAAATGGGCTATCCAACACTGAAAGAGTTTTTTAAATCGGACCAGGGGTTCCTGAGATTAGCGCATTTAAACAAACAAACTCTTTAGCTTTATAATATTCGCGTGGAGATTTTTTCGCGGAACCCTAATTATATAAGTAGTTTAAGTTACTCCTTATAAAATCAACTATCTGCAAGTAAAAGTCCCGCCAAAATCAGTCCAGCCGTTTCAGAGATTAGCCGGAACATCCAGGACAGGCGAAAATTCTAAAAGTTTCATTTTCGGAATCTCCTGTTCTGAATGATGCCCCCTGATCTTTTATCATTTTTATTTGGACATTACAAATAGATACAACTCGCAAGAGTTAACTTGAGAATTCTGACGCGTCGATGGCGTGAGCGCGAGGTACTGACGCGTCGATGGCGAGAGCGGTAAGAAGGCAGGGGTCGGGAGGGGATCGCAAATGAAAACACTTTCTTTTAAAAATAACTTTTGGAATTCACCGAAAGAACATCAACATAAGACCACCTATAGTATTGTATTAGAAAATAGGATACCTTTTATCTGAACGAAACGGCTGTGCTCCGACCGATACCAATAAATACATCACAATGACAATGACAGCGGCAATTTTTATGTGTGCACATATGGTTAATTCTTTCGCTTCGCTAGATGGGGTTTCGGTTATTTATTACTACTTTGAAGTAAAAATTATTTTCGATATTTCTATGAATTATAACATGCTCACTTCATGAAATTGATATTATTTTATAACGCTAGACAAAAGCTAGTTTCAAATTATAAGTAAAATAAAACAAACGTCACTTGTTCGTAGGCATCAAACGTCCTTGTATGACCTGTCTACAATTTAATCTTTGATCCAAAAAGTCAAAGAAGTAAGCACGCGTTCACACCGTTCGTTGTCGGGGGCGCACCGTGCAAACGGCTGCAGTTAAAAACAGACATCGCCAACTTTGCTGTGTTGGAACAACAAAACGACTCTCTAACATGGCAAACATAGATTCGCTTGTTCAATTGTGTCGCTCTACAGCTATATTATCTCTATAGCTAGTCGATATTCTAGAATAGTGCCTAATCAGATTTGAAGAAATATTCAAATACACAATTGGTAATATTATGGACTAGCTTCTGCCCGCGACTTCGTTCGCGTGGAATAGTAAAAAAAAGTAAGTTAAAAAACCCCCTCGATTTTGATACATTCTTCATTGGTGCCCCGCTCCTATTGCTCTTAACGTGATGAAATATATCCTATAACCTTCGTCGATAAATGGCCTATCTATATAAAAAAAAATCAAATCAGACCAGTTCCTGAGATTAGCGCGTTCAAGCAAAGAAACAAACAGCTATTACTATATATTACATATATATAAGATAAAACTCTCTCACCGACACCACACCCTGTCAAAATCTCCGCTTCTATTATGTTACGTTGCAGAGAAATTACATTCAGTCTGTTATAAGCTCTTTAAGAAATTAGAGGTTTTTAATTAACCCACGGGAACTCTTTAAATTTTCGGGATCAAAAGTATCCTATATTGACCAGGGATATAAGCTATCACCATACAAAATTTCATGTAAATCGGTCCAGTCGTTGCGGAGATTAGGCGGTACAAACAGAGAAACAAAAAAAAAAACAATTTAGTTCTATTGCACTTCTTAAATCCCCCTGACTCAGTTTTTCGCATTTTTTTAGCAATTTTAGAAATTTTACCTCTGCAATTTTATTATATGTATAGATCGTAAAGCTCTGTGTATACCATACTTATTTATTGTCATGCCAGTTTCCAACTGGTGTAGAGAGGTGATAGATTTTCACCTGCTAGGACCTTGATAAACACTTTTCGCTTCATCAACTGTTATTAATCTCTGGTTTTTTATTTTTTTGTTACACGAATTCAGCGAACAGGCAGACGGCCCACTTAATGGAAAGTAATTACAATCGCCTATCGACATTTGCATCACCAAAAGTGCTAAAAGGCTGCTGCTTTATTAAGAGAGACTAGAACCTGGTTAATAATGCCGGAATGCTCTAGATCAGGGGTCGTAGCCGCCCAGACGGGCAAATATCCTGCCTGGCTGTGAGTTGTCTTGTCGTCTCTTACAACAGGCCGCCAGGCCGCAGTAAATTGTATTCTTTCTCCGTGCCTGCACGGGTAGAATATCTTCTTCTTCAGCCAATTTCAGTCCACTGTTGGACGTAGGCCTCCCCAAGTACGCGCCACATATCCCGGTCTCCCGTCTTCCTCAACCAGCCCCTGCCGGCGATCTTGCGCAGTTCGTCAGTCCACCGGGCTGGCGGGCGTCCAACACTACGTTTGCCGAGACGTGGTCTCCCCTCCAGGACTCGTTTGTCGTTTGCGGGTAGAATATATAAAAAATTTATTAGGTTTTTTATGTACATACTAGCTGTGCCCGCGACGTCGTTCGCGTGGAATTTGTTTTCACCCCCCCCCCCCCATTTTTAAACATTCTTGGTTGCTCCGCTCCTATTGCTCTTAGCATGATGATATATAGCCTATAGCCTTCCTTGATAAATGGGCTATCTAACACTGAAATAATTTTTTAAATCAGACCAGTAGAGTATTGTTGTGTGAGGTTTGTTCAAATACTTTTTATTATAAATCAATATTATATTTATTTTAATAATATGCAGGAAGTTAGGTTTTTATTATTTTAAATATTAATCTTAAACTATTATGCAGTGTGTTAAAGTCTCTGTGTTCAATTCAAGAGGGGCGAGGGGTCGGTCGTAAGTCGAAACCTTAGTTAGTTTTCATAATACAAAAATATATTTTTTATATCATCTAATTCAGTTTACCTTCAATAAACCTACGACCTTTGTTCATCCGACATTAATATGCCGTAACTTTTTTACGATTCTTTTACTGACCGTACTTAGGTAAGGACCAGTGTTGTCAGGAATACCGTAGACAAATATCGAGGCTTCATAATAAATGGGCGTACAGACAAAAGTGCAGTTTTACACAAGGGACAGAATTGTGAATAAAACCAAACTAGTTGATTGTATAAGGCTGAAATTTGGAATACCCTTCTTTTAGGTACACTTGAATACTGGTAAGACTCTAAATTGTGACATGCATAGATTTTAGTAAACAACAAAATATGTCATTTTTGCGTATACGCCTATATGTTATGAAGCCCTCGATATCAAGAAACTCAATTTTAGTACGACATCACTACACTACGTTTCTATATTTATATAAGGTGTACTATAACACCTGAATTGAATATTTTTAATTTTCCATTTAAAAGTTAATATATGATATATAAGATATGATTTTAAATATATGGTACTCTACATGCATGCGAGAATAATGCAGGAAACGACAATATGAAATGGTGTTCTTTCCTCGCGTTTTCCGAACTTTTCATGACAAGGTAAAACACCCCGTATTCGTGTGTCAAAATTTAACTTGCAAAATTTTAATTTAAATAAACCTTTGGATTTTTATTTAATTAATGATAAATCTATAGATATGAATTGAGATTAAGAATGGTATGGGATGCTTTTTTCATCCAGGAGCGGGAGATTGGTATTCACGTGGGGTATGTAACCGAAGCTAATTGACTAAAGTCGCATAAATTTCTAGTTTACTACACAGTTCTAGAACTTACGTTACATTGCCTTTACTATAACTAAAGTGAATTTAGAAAAGTAAATAATAATAATAAATAATCGACTGAAAAACACACATATTGTATATCCCCAAATTAAGCAAGTTACGCTTGTGTTATGGGTGATATACAACGGACTACTCTGGGGCCGATCTCAGACATCCAGACCATAGTAAATAACGGAGAAAATACGTTTCCAAAATTTACTATACCAGGAATCGAACCCGGAGCCTTTGTGTTGCAGTGAGGTAGGTCGGCAAAGGCTTAGCCCGTTCAACCACAAAAACCGTCAGAAAGTATTATCAAACCTCTAAAAATCAGATCGTAGTCCGCACATTCGGTAAGCTGGCAACACCGGTAAAAACCGTTTTAATATGCTAATGGTACAAAATAAATTTGGCATAGACATTTTATGGGAAATGAAGTATAAATTCAATTTCGCGTGCGGAGATCGAATCTAAAGCCTTTTTCGTATATTCTGCGTGTATGTATATTTATGTACTTACTTCATCTTAAAATCTTACCTTTTTGAAAATAATAAGGTATGTGTGGTGGTATCAAGTCTTATTAATATGTACCATTATATTTACTATGAGGGAATGCCGGTGACTTCGTCCACGCTTGACTTGATATTACCGAGTTAATCCGCACACCTGGCAAGCTTCAACGTAATGCAATAAATAACAACAAGAATTAGTTCGACACTAATGACGGCCACAAAACAAGTAGAAAAACAATAGCATGTTTTCTGAATTACAAATTCTAAACACAAACTAAACAAAAGAATTCCTAAATCAAAGAAGGCAATAAACTGCGTTTTACGACAGGCAAGTGTGCGCATTTCTTTGACGGCATGTAACATTATTATAAAAAAAATTGAGCTAGGCATGTTTACTGAAGAGTTTCTTGTGCCGCTTCTTCTCTTCAAGCCACAACATGTTGTGAAGCGGTGGTCAATGAGATTAGGTTCCCATAGAGTAAATAATAACCACAAACAAAATTAAAACTAAATAATTAAAACGAACAAGTTTGCGGTAAGCTGAATAAAATATTATCAATACTCGTTGGACAATTGTCATCTTTGTCGTTCGTGACGACGGCCACTGAAAAGCGGCCGAAACGTCGGAATAACCAAAATCAAATAAATTACCGTGCTTAAAACCGTTAAAACGTAGTTTTATTATTTCAGATTATTTCATATTTGGGAACCTTGCTTTTAATACGCTTGGCAGATAAATAAGCAGACGGCCCACTTTATGGAAGGCGTTACCTTCGCCTATGGACGTTTGCAACAGCAGGAGCGTTGCCAACGCGTCGCCGGCATCTAAGGAATTTTATAACGCCCTTATAACGAAAACCTCGGCGGGAAGTTCCCTTCAGATCATTGTGGTACGCGGAAAAAATATTCTAGAGAACCGTCGCGTAGTTGAGCGTGGGAGCTTAAGGAAATGAGGGTGAACATCCCATCGATGACTAGCGGTGTGCATGTAAAAAAAATCATTATTCCATATACGGGAACTTTTGTCTTTCACTGGATGTACAGTCGTGGTAAGAAATGGTTCGTCACTTTAAAGTCGACTCTTGCTTGCACGTGTAAAAAAGACAGTACTGCTGACATTTTAATAAATGTTACGTTTTGTTACGTGTATAAAATATAGAAACGTGAAAAAAGAAAGTTGCAATGTTGATAATAACAGTCACTGAGATTAACAATAGTTTAAATCATCAGAAACAAAAAGGATCATAAATATTAAAATCAATAAAACTTATAAATCTGTAAACAATATTTTTAAACAAGATAGAAAATCAAACAACTTTCATCTAAGAAAAATTTAAAGTTTATCATCAAACAGTTAAACATATTTTTTTATGAACAAGTCTAGTCTATGACTTAGTTTGAAAAGGTAACATGTGCTCGCGGAACGTTCAATGAAACGTTTGAAATTTGGCAAACCTTTTCATACCACGACTGTACATATAGATAGATAGATAACAGTTTATTGTACAACATTAAAGAAAACTTACGAACTAGTATTATTCTAATTGGGTATAAAAATCATCGCAGCGATCTCTTCCAGACAACCCGTGGCAAGAATATTCTGATTAGCAGTGGCTACGGTGGTATACATAACTATTCTACGATTCCTTACATTTTAATAATAAATATGTAACTATATTATATATACACATAAGTTATATACATATACAAGATACAGTGATAATATGCAACTATTTAGACATAATAAACATATAATGCAATATAATATCTAATAACTATATAAAATTACATATCATTATCATATCATATTGCGGATAGAATTTCCTGACCAAGTTCTTAAATGTTGTTAGGGATTTTGCTTGCAGCCTCCCATATATGTACAACTGTACATCCAGATCAAATTGATCGTGCACTAGCAGAAGGTGATGTCAGGAGCCTTAAGAACAGACGAGCGTGCATGACAAGAACTATGAATGTCAAAGAAGCAAGTGAGGTGTGTAAGAATAAGCCTAAATGGCGCTCTGTTGTTCGTGCCTACCCCGCAAGGGACCTGGCGTGAAGTTATGTATGTATGTATGTACATCCACTTGTTTCTGTGACATATAAAGACAGGTGATCAATCAGACGGTCAGACATGACGAATATATAAGGATTCCGCCTTTGCCAAACTGATTAAGGAATTCTAAAAATGTGTCTTGAACGTACCTTCCCTGAACATTCAAAAAGCAGCTAATTCAGATGGAAATCACAATCCTATTTAAAGTAGGGGAGGTACCTCATAAAATTTTCACGACGATAACTGAAGATAAGTTAATTTGAATTTAAAAATGGATCCGTTTCAGGAATACGATTCTCGAAGTTGGTACGGGGAATTACCCGTTTGACGCGATATGGGAACTTTATGGAGATTTTAAGGCGTGGAATAAATGCGGATTTATAAGAGTTTGTTGGTTGCCATTATTAGACGAGATTTTTTTTAAATATATGTGTTATCATCCTAAATTTATGGCCGTTAATAGATGTTATGAAGCTGCAGTTGTAGTAATTACTCGTATAATAATGTCAATCATTCATCATCATCATCAAATCATAAACAGTAGGCAGTATATAATGTAGGTAGATAAATACAAACCACATTATGGGTCACCGAAATCTTATATATAAAATTCTCGTGTCACAATGTTCGTTCCCATATACCTCCGAAACGGCTTGACTGATTCTCATGAAATGTTTTATGCATATTCAGTAAGTCTGAGAATCGGCTACTATGTATTTTTCAAACCCCTAAGTGATAAGGGGTGTCCACTCCAAAATTTAATTTTTTATTATTATACAGCATTTAAAAATACATACAACCCTAAATTTTCAACCCTCTACGATCAACCCCTGTTTTAATAGCGATATTAGTAATTTTATAAATTTCTACTGGGATGATTTAGATTTAAATTTGAACCAGGTAGATGGCGCTGCAATCGGGTACCAGAATTTAGGTGTTCTTTTTGTAGTTGTATGTGTTGAAGTTTGTCCCGGAATGGTGTAAATTAACGATTGGACCCAGTAGGTGGCGCCGCGATACTCCTAAACGCTGGGCTTGATTTTGATGAAATTTTTTGTTTGTTCAAGTGGATTTGAGAATAGTTTAGATTAACATTTGGTCCCGGTAGATGACGCTGGAATCGGGTTCTAGATTTTTATTTTTTAAAGGCAGGACAACGTCTGCCGGATACAGCTAGCACGTTGTCCACGTAAACATATAAAAATATGCATAATTACATTACTTTGCTGGTAAAACAATAGGAGACCTTTCCACTAAAAGCGATCCAACTCCTTCGCCATGCAGGCTGTCTTACTTTGGAACTCTTTTCTGACGTCAGAAAAGCTAAAGCCTTTGGCCATATTTAAAAATTCATTTAGGAATCATTATGTTAGTCTTACGCAATAATGTATGTGCTAGTTTACAATATTTTTGACTGTAATCTGCTGTCCATGTATGTCATTTTTTTTGTTGCATTATAATAATAATTATAGATAATTTAAGAATTTCTTTTAAGTCATGTTACCTGGAAGAGATCGCTTTTAGCGATAAGGCCGCCTTTTGTTTTACCAAGTAACTATTGTCTTATTGTACATTTTTTTTTGTTATGGTGTGTGTGTTCACCATTTATTGTTATAAAGTGTTGTGTATGTCTATGTCTATCAATTTAGATTATTATATAAATATACAATTCTATATATACACCGTTAAGAAGAGCTGGTAGCTGTCCCCATATTCGACACATAAACATGGCATGGGTTCGAGCCTAGCCGGAAAGTACGCACCTCTTAGGCAGTTTTTCGACCTAATGTGCATATTGTTCCAATTACCTCGTGCTAACAACAGTGACGGAAAACATCGTGATGATACCTGCACATCGAGGTAACCGATGTGTCAAACTTGCCATGCTGTCTTGAACAAGCGCTGGTGGTTGATGTGGGCTGTATTGTCAAGAAATTGAAACTTGATAGTCTTGCAATCGTCGAAAGTAAAATACATATTGTGTCTATATTATAACTAGCTGACCCGGCGAACTTCGTACCACCATATTTTCTGAATTCCTAAAAGACTTTGTTTCATGACACAAAAACAAAATCACCAAAATGACTCCCGGTGATTAGGAGGATTCTAGAACCCGATCTCAGCGCCACCTACCGGTTCCAATTTGGGCTGTTAACCATTCCGGGACACACAAAAAACACGCAAATTGACTCTTTAGCGTTAGGAACACACCTACATTGCTTAGACAACAGTGAAAGCTTGTAATTTAATATGAACTTTATTGAATACCAATAAAGTTCAAATTGACTCTACATTTTAGTTAGAAAACGTTTGTATGAGAAAAAGAAAAGGCTGTTTTTAGGGTTTTCCCGGCAATTATTTGAATTTTTCTCGCCGTAAAAACTATCCTTGGACTTCAACGAACATTCAAAAAAAGAATTGGTCAAATTGATGGCGTTGTTGACTTATGCGCTAACCAACAAACACATTTTGCGATTCATTTTTATATCATAGAAGATTAAGAATAACCATACTGTGTATTTACAAATAATCGTAAAGTTTTTATACATTTGATTACATTGAAATTACTTAAAAAGTTAAGACTAACAAATCGTTAGTGTCACAATCATTTAAATGTGTATCTGCTGACCATAATTGTACTTTGATACAGGAAAAGAGCAATTTATTTAATCACACGAATGCCGAGATTCGATGCTCCCAAGTATCGTTGGGTGTTCTAATTACATACAAGGTTACGAAATCCCTTGTATATTGAAGAACGTCTTATTTAACCTTTTCAAAAATATATTATTTCTCTTTTAAAAATGGTTTTGCTATGTACTCATAACTGGTCAAGTTTTACCCAATATAAACTTATACCAAGGATATTAAAGTGACATGAAAAATTTACTATAATACATACATAACTTCACGCCAGTTCCCTTGCGGGGTAGGCACGAACAAAACTGCCGAACTTTACTATAATAAAACTGAAAATCTCGAAATTGTGGTATAAGTAATAATAGGAGGAAAATGCCTCCTCGCTTACCATAAACCAACTCTGCTACTCCCAAATTGCTAACAACATCAATAACAGTACTGTTGCGAGTTGCAGGACTCGAATTCAAATGCCGTTGGAATTATTATAGAGTTTATTACAACTATAAAAACACATATAACACAGTCCAGACGTAATGCAGAAGGTCGGAAATCAATAATAAGCGCAAAGTCCGTCACTTGGGTTCCCGATTGTAGTACACAAGTCTTGCTTCGCTTGTGGTTATCGCTCGACTGCCATCCCTCCATCGAGGCGTTGCTTTATACCACACAGATGCAATATATCTGCCCGGCCGCGTGGACCGAAATTCCTAGAATCAGTTTGTACTTTAATTCCGACACACCTGGCTAATGACTGCTATAAAAGATTACAATATACAATAGGCTGTTTACTAATCATAAATTAAACACAAAGTAAACAAAAGAAGTTCAAATGTTGAAAGGTAATAAAATGTGTTTTAAGAGGTATGCAGGTGTGAATTTGTTTTTTGTCGGCGTTTAGGTCGTAACAATAGTCTTTATTGTACACCAACATAAAAACAGTAAGAACACATTTTCATATCTCAATATTACAAGGTAGTAAGTAGTACAATGGGCAGCCTTATTGCTTAAAGCAATCTTTTCCAGGCAGCCTTTGCACGGACAAGGATCTTATTCACAATAATTTGTTGGCGTCCAGCTTAAAGATTATACTAACGATAATATATATAATATCACAAATATACTTTTCATTTAAAAATTTAATTTAATTAATATCGGTGTGAAACAATTAGCCTTTGGCTAAATGTATTTTTTGCGACGAGTATGGTTTCCGATGGCCGCTTTCTCCTCCCCCTATTAAAACTTTTACACTTTCTTAATCTTATAATAATCTTATAATAATAATAATGATTTATTATTATTATATTATTCTTGTAATGGAGTGTCACAAATAAAACAATTTACTGTATTAAAAGCCATGGCTCAAAACTTTTTATCCGTGCAGGAACGGAGAAAGAATACAATTTCCTGCGGCCGGGCGGCCTGTCGTAAGAGGCGACAAAATAACCCACAGCCAGGTGGTAGGGCGTTTGCCCGACTGGATGGCGACCACCCCTGGTCTAGAATATGCCGCCATAACAACTTTGAGTTGTGTTCCGGCATTAGTGACCAGGTTACAATCTCCCTTAAGAGAGCAGCAGCGCATTTTTAGCGCCTTTGGTGTTGCAAATGTCTATAGGCGATGGTAACCGCTTTCCATCAAGTGGGCCATCTGCCTGTCTGCTGAACTCCTGCAATAAAAAAAACAAAAAATATAAAAACACGTGTTAGTGTAGACGAATAGTTCGAGGAGCTCGTACGCCGAAACGATTAATTTCACAAGCTTTTATTTACCTTGCAATGGACATACCTAGGTATGTATGTAAGCATGTATGTAAATGCGGGTGGAATCTTGCAAGTTAAATTCGACCAACTTCCCGGTTTCCGATGGAGCTGATATTTTGCATGCATATGTAAATTGCGTGACCATGCAATAATATGGTACTATGGAGATGATCTCATGATGGAGTCGAAAGGTATAGGAACTCCTGTACTAAACAGGATAGACGTCGTGTTGGGGCTCGTTTTACTTGTCTTGGCAAGTACTCCGCTTCTACATGATATCCAGGATCTCAAAAGCTTGTATTTTAAAACCTTTTTTAAATTACAAAAAAAATTAGCACGAAAACTGTAGGAAATTTTCTCCAGTTTAATTCTGTAAGAAATATTTTTATTGTAAAATTATCGGTAAGGAAATATTGCCAAAAACTGCTATTAGGCGTCATTTTCCTAATATAACGGCGCGAGAGGCTAAGATAAAGAGAGAGAGAGAGAGATAACACTTTATTGCACACAAAAATATACAATTACAAAAACAAACCATATTTACTATATTTTCTAGTCAATACAATAGGCGGCCTAATCACACAAAGCGATCTCTTCCAGGCAACCTAAATGAGAGAAATTTGAATCAGGCGATATAAGTGGTGTAGGAAATAGGCAATAGATACATAAAACTTAAAATAATTTGAGAAATAAATATACAAATACATACATACATAGTCGTATATATACAAAAATACATTTCAAAGTACATAAGTTATTATAATAAATGTATTAGCATGATTATGTTGTGTTATTCAGACAGCTATTTGTGGACAAATAGTGTTTTCTGAGCTTTCTATGTTGGAAAGGATTTGGCCACTTTGACAGTAAGAGGTAACATTTCCAAAATTTGACAGCCTGCACTGTAAAAGAATTATCATACGAATCATCGTCACTAAGATACGAGGTGGCAAAGTTGAAATTCGGAAAGAGCTCATCCAAATCTATAAAATTACTCATTGTTAAAACTCCCGTAAAAGTTTGCAGGAAAAACTACCGAATGATTTCACTACGTGTGTTAAACTAAAAATTACTCGATGACCAGCAAAAGTTTACTAGGGAACTCAAAGCGAGAATAACTCTGAGGTTAAAACCTCCCATAATCCAGGATTACTTGGAAACTGAACGGGGTTATAGATGGGTATTATTTCCATACATTTGTTAGTTTAACGGGTGCTACTATTTAGTGGCTGCAAACCGCTCGATAGAGAAGCAGCGGGGTCAAGGGTTGAAAAGTTTGGGATGCACCGAGTACAATTTAAAAATGAATTATATATATATTTTTTTTAATTTGGCTAACTGTTATCATTAATAATAACTAGAAATAAGCTAGATTAAGAGGGAAACTTGTCCTACTTAAAAAGGAAGGGCGCCCGGCGGATTCTCCGTCCGCATACCGGCCCATCGTGTTGCTGGACGAGGTGGGCAAACTCTTCGAGAGAGTCATTGCAACCCGCCTCGTCCAGCACCTATCAGGAGAGGGGCCAGATGTGGCCGATGTCCAGTTCGGATTTCGTCAAGGACGCTCCACGATAGATGCAATAATGCGGGTGAAGAGCCAGGCGGAAGAAGCAGTCTCCAGAGGAGAAGTGCTCTTAGCGGTATCCCTAGACATCGCCAACGCGTTCAATAGCATGCCCTGGAGTTGCATTAGGGAGGCGCTTAGATACCATGGGGTGCCGATCTACCTCCGCCGCATAGTCGGGGCGTATCTCAGTGACCGGGCCGTCATCTTCCCGGGTCAAAACAACTGGGGACGCCGAGAAATGTCATGCGGTGTCCCGCAGGGGTCGGTATTGGGACCGATCCTCTGGAATATTGGCTATGATTGGGCGTTGCGGGGCGTCCTCCTCCACGGCGTGAGCGTAACGTGTTATGCAGACGATACGCTGATTGTCGCCCGGGGGAGGACGTACTCCGAGGCAGCCATTCAGGCAACAGCTGGGGTAGCACAGGTAGTCTATCGTATCCGGCGACTTGGTCTGGAGGTGGCTTTGCACAAGTCCGAGGCCGTTGTGTTTCACGGACCTCGGAGAAAGCCACCCGCGGGATCCAGCATCACAGTGGGAGGAGTCCGCATCGACGTCAAACCGACCATGAAATACCTTGGATTGGTCCTCGACAGCCGATGGGACTTCATAGCACATTTCCAGCAGTCGGCCCCCAGGCTCAAGAGGGCGGCGGGCGCGCTCTCGCGCTTGCTGCCCAACATAGGGGGACCAAACGTGTTGTGCCGAAAGCTCTTCGAGGGAGTCGTGCGGTCGATTGCCCTTTACGGGGCCCCGGTGTGGGCGGGCGCCCTGACGGCTCGCAACGTCGCCACCTTGCGGCAAATACAGCGTATTCTAGCCATCAGGGCCGCCCGAGGGTATCGTACGATATCCTTTGAAGCGTCTTCCTTGCTCGCCGGCAGTTTGCCGTGGGACCTAGAGGCCAGAACGCTGGCCTCCTTGTATGTTTGGCGAAAGGAGAAGGAGGCCAGCAGTGGCCGCCCTGCACCTTGCGAAGTTAAGGGGCGCAGAGACGAACTGCATCAGGTCCATGTGGCAGAATGGGCCAACCGCCTCAACAACCCCAGCGCCGGCCTCGCCCTCATCGAAGCAGTAAGGCCGATAATGTCAGAATGGCTGAATAGGCGCCATGGCACCCTGACGTTCCGCCTGACGCAGGTCCTCTCGGGACACGGATGCTTCGGAAGGTACCTGTGTCGTATAAGACGGGAGCAGACGTCGGGATGCCATCACTGTGTTGGCGGCGACGAAGATACGGTGCTGCACACCCTGCAGGTGTGTCCTGCTTGGGACGTGCAGCGCTGTGATCTTATCGCGGCCATTGGAGCCGACCTGTCGCTCCCGGTCGTGGTCAAGGCCATGGTCGGGAGCGCCGACGCGTGGAACGCGGCTGTCTCTTTCTGCGAGACCGTAATGTCTGTGAAGGAGGCGGCGGAGCGGGACAGGGAGCAGACCAGCACACTCTCCCCCCGCCAAAACCGGCGGCGGCGACGGAGGGTCATGAACGACGATCTCCAACCGCCCTAGGCTACGGCCGTGCGGGGGACCTGTAGGAGAATCAGATCCCCCGCACAGAAAGGTCGGAGAGGAGGGACGCGAACCGACCCATGCACCCCCTCCCACCTCGTGGTGAGACCCGAGGTAGTTGGAGAAACCCAGTTCTCCAGCTTATAATTGAGGGGCCAGCCCGCGACCGGGCCGGCCATCGTCCGTCCGGGCTAGAGGTGAATGCGTGAGCGAGCCCACAGCCCGGACATGGGACGCAACGAGGATCAGCCAGGGGTTTTAGTGGGTATCCCCAACCGTGGTGTGGCAATAACATTCCTGCGGGAGTGCTAGTACCACCCCGACGAGGCGAATCCCACACCCCCCACCGCGCTTCTCCCGCGGCGGTTTGTCCTCAAGCGGATTTCCTCTGGGAAAAAAAAAAGCTATTAATAAGCCTACACAGATAACTGAATTATGTATGAACCCGTTCTTCGTCTTTTTAAATATGATTTGTATGAATTGTTTGTCTAACTAGTGTCAAGTATCCATGAATGATAATTTTTTATAAAGGCAACTATCTTTCAACAGTTTAATTTAATATTTAACACAAAAACACATTTTTATTGTTATAAGCAATTAATATACTACTAATTATGGTAAATAAATCTGGTTATACAATCATAATAATATACATACAATACCTATATAATTGAGCAAATTAAGATAGATAGTGAGTGTTCTATATCTATTATTTTAATGTTCATTCCCAATACCGATAGTGTATTTAATCAAAAGGACATTAGGTACCCATTTTGTTAGAAGCGTTGGGTTCATATAAAATTGCAGGAGCAAGATCAACTCACTATTTTGGAGAAAAGTTGTAATGTTGTTTGTAAAACTATCGTACAAATTCAAAATATTTAAATCCTTGAACGAGGTTAAAGGGAAATTATATTTTTTAGAGCAATACTTCTTAGTAAAACATAAATTCAAAGTTAGAACGTTCAAAACTAGATGGCGCTGTTCTTCATAAAAACACTAGTTGCTGAGATATTTCATAGGTTTAATCTATTTATAAATGTATAAGTTTTGCTTTTTGTAGCCACGATGTGGCATTAACGGCACCATAGATGTCAGTACATCAATCGTATAGTGCTTTATTTGTGGAGGCACATAGGCCGCCTACGTAGGCGAGTTTGGCCGTCAACAATATTTGGAGTTATTGAATTAAAGAGTGAAAACGTCGGTCAAAAAAAGATAAAAGTCAAGACACAAACCATCAATATTGGTAGCGGAAAACAAAAGTATATTAGTGAAATTGCAATTTCTATGTTTTGTTACTAAATTTCTACAATTTCACATTAGGTGATAACATTAAAAATACTATAAGATTTTGAATATATAGGTTAATGTTCATTCGATTTTTTTTAATTGTCCTTTGAAATTGTCCTTTCATAATAATCGCTTCATTTTCAAAACAAAAAAAACATACCGACAAATATATTTATATTAGCAATCATTGAAGCAAATACAAGTCACAATTAAAGAGGAGATTATAATTTTCTCGGTGTACCACAGGCATAGTAATAATTTCAGCTAAACCCGTCTGGGTTGTTTCAGTATATATACAACCAACGTCGGTGTGCGACTGCCCCTTTTACTTATGAATCTCAACAGCGGGTATTGGGCATATATTTTATTAAACTATCCAAAACACTGAGAACTGCTCCAATGCAGATCTCAAGAGCTAATGTAATAATTATAATGTATACACAATTTTTGTTGGTAACAAATATTTTGACCACCAAAAAATATTTGTAGACGCTAAGCTCTCTTACCAAAAAAATATACTAAAGACTTAGATCCTGCTTACTTGTACACCATTGAAACGTTTAAAATGTACTGAACCATGTAATTCTAGGAATAATACTATAATAAAATTAAAGACACAAGTAGAGCCATGTTGTAAGTCTTGATTTCAGCTCACTTTTCGCTATATCTTATACTCGTACATACATACATACATACATATATAACTTCACGCCAGGTCCCTTGCGGGTTAGGCACGAACAACAGAGCCCCATTCAGGCTTATTCTTACACACCTCACTTGCTTCTTTGACATTCATGGCTCTTGTCATGCACGCTCGTCTGTTCTTAAGGCGTTCCTATTCTCGTACTATCGGATTTAGCCATAGGACGCTCATTTGAAACATTCACCCTGTATTATATAACAATATACATTATAGAACCTGATAATACCTTAATCGGGTATAACAAGTTGAAAGTAGACAGGTAATTATCTGGCCACACAGGGCTGGTTCCCACGATCGCTGTTGCCACATGTAAAGATTTCTTCACGTAATAAATATACGTTATATACAACAGAAAATAATACAGGATTTTGGTAATAATGTTTATATGATAATTTACGATGTACGCAGTAATGTGAAATATGAAAAAAGTTAGTACATTGTGTGATGGTTTAGTAGTTTCCACTTTCGTATTTGATTTCACATAATATTTCAGGTAAAAGGTGGTAAGCAGTCCTTTGTGAAATGAATGGAGTCAATATATTGCCCAGCGATGTTAATTTCGACCATAATAATTAATGTCAAAGCTTATAACTTCTATAATCACAGATTTCGCGAAGGCTACTGTTGCAGACTCATTAGTATAAACCCTATTTTTCTCATAGAATTGAATTTTGTCTGATGCTGAGTGGCAGTGAGTTCCTTCCATAAACGGACAGCCTGTACTGTGAAGGAGTTGCCAACGAAGCAAGAAGTGTGTACAGGGGTCATTAAGGATTATTACTAGAGCGCAAATAACGGAAATGAGAATGATGTAATAAATCAAAATGTTCCTTTAGATAAATGAATTAATAATTATTTATTAAAATAAATAAGGAGAATTCGTCTTCAAATAAGGATATCGCTTGATAAGGATTTTATTTTTAGGTAAAACGCTATTGTTTAATTCTTGAACCGTTTTTGTATTAACATTAGTTTAAAATTCAATGTAAAAATGTGTCACCGGCCCAGTTACGGCCTGGCCATAATTTTTTTGAGATAATAATCAATCCACTGACACAAATTCCATACTACATAATTATTATAATACAGATTTAATGAAACCCATAATCTATGACGGAAACACGTTCTGATTCAATTATCCTCAAATGGAACCACAGCACACTTGAAACTTGATCATAAATTTGCATCGGCTCGCTTAAAGGAATATTTACATCGTCAACGTTTCATCAAGTAAATTATGATTTTGTAGATGTGATACTTTGTATAAAGATATATATTAAGATACTACATTTTATTTGTTTCAATTTATAGCAAGAGTTCAGCAGACAGGCAGACGGCCCACTTGATGGAGTACGGAGTACAGAGTGTACATTAGAATTTTGTGTAGGTACATTATTAGTATCATTATTCAATCTAATTACCGAAATACGTCTAGCGCTGTGGGTTAGAGTGAGAAAGGAGGAGCCTGCCTACCGCTGCCGTATGCGTGAGAGAAAAGAAAGCCAGACAGACTGACGTCGTAACGCGTTACGTAACGAATCGGTTTACCCTCCCATAAGAAGTTATCACTTCAAAAATAATAATACTGCCAACAGATTGAAAGAATTTTTCAAATCGGTTTACTAGTTTCGGAGCCTATTCAATGCAAACAAACAAACAATCAAATCTTTCCTCTTTATAGTATTAGTATAGATGTCGCAACACAAATACTAGTAAAATTATTAGTCATACGAGTAGTGAAACTGAGGATTAAGACACCGATATACATAGGTTTTGATGACCTTTCTATTTCATTTAAAACATTGACTAGGTATGTCCTAAAACGTGTGTAATCTTTAGCTTTTTGACTCTAGTGTGAAAAAATCTGAAAAGAAATCTGGGAAGTATATGTAGCTTAAAAAATACTTTTGATGATAACTGATTTAAACAAGGTCCGTGCAGGAACGGAGAAAGAATACAATTTCCTGCGGCTGTGCGGCCTGTTGTAAGAAACGACAAAAACTCAAAACAAGGTGGTACAGTTGGTGCCCGTCTGGATCTGGATGGCTACCACCCCTGGTTCCGGCATTAGTAGCCAAGTACCAGTCTCCATTTAAAGAGCGGCAGCACATTCAAATTCAAATTAATTTATTTTTATTCAAAATAAGTTCCACTGGAGAACACTTTTTGAAGGTCATACCTAAATATAAGTTAAAATTTAATTTTACTTCCTAGTCTATGTACACCGCTTCGCAACGTGTTATTGCTGCTAAGGAGAAGAAGCGGCAAGAAACTCCCCAGCAACACGTCTCGCAAAAAATTGTTTTTATATTTCTCTTATTGTATTTATATCTCATGTTCTTCTTTTTATAAGTTTTATACAGAAGTATGTTACAGAATGACTTTTGAAGAATTAATGGCTGGTAGTTGGTATTACAAATGTCTATAGGCGATGGTAACCGCTTTCCATCAGGTGGGTCGTCTGCCTGTTTGCTGAACTTAGATATTTCATCATTGTTATGCCTGGATCAAATAGTAAATTTAAAAAAAAGGTTAATAAATTTTTAAATAAATAAAATCATTCACAAAATCAATCAATGGCATTTCTTTATATTGATTTTAATGATACAACATTGCACTGAGAAATGGCAAGACACCGCGTTCAGAAACCTCCGAAGACAATTTCTTATAACTGGATTATAAAACCTCCATCATCCATCCTGCTTGCGCGCCACGCGACGGTTGCCCATCTCTCTCTGTTTTATTCGATTTATGAATTATCATCTCGCTCTACCGGCACGCTTATATAGCTGTCTTGCTCGCTCTGGGTGAATGCTCGACACATCCGCCGAAACTGGTCCCCCGAAGAGACAGGTGTAAAAACAAGGCTCGATGATAAATTCCATGAACGATCTTGTGTTGGTAACAATCACACGGGTGGGTGTTTTGGTCGCGAAATGCCTTTGGAAGTTTGATGCCATGGGAACTACAGAAATAGACATAAAACGTTAAGCCTTGAGCTAAGCCTGTTTCGTGTGATTAATGAGAGTTCCGATAGACCTCTTTAGACTACTACTTATGTAGCGTCGCGGAATAAAAATGTTCATCACCTTAAAGTTTATTTTTGCTTGCACGTATACAAGATACATTTCTACCAACGTAATATTTTAATAAATATTATGTTTTAAAATATAGAAACGTGCAAAAATAAAATGGCAATGTTGACAAGGACAGACGCTGCGATTAACAATAAGAATCGAAGGGGAGATAATCATTACGTTTAACATAAATGTTAAAACCAATAAAAAAGTTTTACATCTCTAAACGTTTTTATCTTAGACAGATAGAAAATCAAACCGGGCAGCACAGATTAGAAAGTCAAAAAGACCGATATTTAAACATAAGTCTAATTTGGACCAAAACAAAACTGATAATAATATCGTTACTAGTGCGGGATCCGAATAAAATGCCGTTGGAATTACTATAGAATTTATTAGAACTATACAAACACGTATTATACAGGTGCAAATATAAATGGACGCAACCAGTACAAACTGCACGATTTAAAAACACACTATATAGCTTATCGAATGTACACACGTCTTGCTTGTATCGTAATCGTCGCTTGACTGGTTCATCCCTCCGTGCGGGAATTGTTTTTATACTATAGAATATGTCTCGACACAATGGATAACAATAGTTTCTAAGAATCAGAAGAACGATTACAACACACAATAGGACACAATTTTCTAATTACAAATTTTAAACACAAAGTAAACAAAAGAAGTCCAAATGCCGAAAGTTAATAAACTGCAGATGTGCATTTGCTTTTGTCGGCGTGTAACAATAGGTAACAAAATCAACTTTTGAATAAGTCTTATGTATTCCCTTTTACAAGTTCGAATAACTGCAGATCTGATTAAGGATGAAAGAAATAAAATAATTTCATTCAGGCCAAATCACATTGGTGTAGGTATAATTGTTAAAAAATTTGAAACTAACAACATAAGCTTGTCCTGAAAGTGGCATCACACTCAGCATAATGATCTGATCTGATCTTCCGTTAAGCCCATAAGGTACTGTCACGGCAGACATTACATCATTGCAAAGCATGAAGGTAAAAAGCTCAAATAATGTATATATGTATATATACACATACACACACACATACATCTTATATATAAAATTCTCGTGTCACAATGTTCGTTCCCATACTCCTCCGAAATGGCTTGACCGATTCTCATGAAATTTTATATGCATATTTAGTAGGTCTGAGAATGGGCTACTTCTATGTATTTATCATACCCCCAAATGATAGGAGTTGTCCACCGACAAATATTTTTTTTTACTTTTTACATAATTTTTTTTATTTTTTTATGATACAGCATTAAAAAATACATACAACCCTAAATTTTCAACCCTCTACAATCAAACCCTATTTTTTAATAGTGATATTAGTATTTTTATAATTTTCTACTGGGATGATTTACATTTTAATTTGAACCAGCTATATGGCGCTGCAATCGGGTACCAGAATTTAGTTGTTCTTTTTGTTGCTGTATGTGTTGAAGATTGTCCCGGAATGGTTTAAATAAACGATTGCACCCATTAGGTGGCGCCGCGATAAACCTCCTAAACGCTGGGCCTGATTTTGATGAAATTTTTTGTTTGTTCAAGTGGATTTGAGGATAGTTTAGATTAACATTGGTCCCGGTAGATGACGCTAGAATCGAGTTCTAGATTTTTATTTTTTAAAGGCTGGACAACGTCTGCCGTGTACAGCTAGCACGTTGTATAAACCATCATCATCATGATTAAACCATTGTCTTATTAGCGTTTACGCTAAGAGCATTCTCGGCAAATAAGGTTTGCACTCAACTAATTGCTATGCCGAATTTAACATCCATCACAATCTGGATATATATCCGGATGACATTGTCTATTGTTTATTACCATATTACCAAAACACTAGCGTAACTTGCTTAGCTTAGGGATGTACAATGTGTATGTTTTCTGGCGATTATTAGAGGTTAGTTAGGATTATCATTTAAGCCTGACTACTTAACCACTGCAAATGTAAATCAGGCTTTAAGTTAATTTGCCTGGAAGAGATTACTCTAAGCAATGAGGCCGCCTTTTTTATGGATAAAGTGTTGAAGCCATGCGTTTTGTAATTGCTTATTTTGGTGAACAATAAATAAAATCTTTTTCAGAGTTCCCTTGCAAAGGAAAAAAATTAACATTGAAAATCATGATTCGTTTTAGTCATTGTGTCTTTATATCTCAAGTGCATAATTTGGGAAATTACTGGCTTGGCTACTGGGTCTATATAGATGTCATTTTGCAGGAAGGTGTATCTCCTATGCTGTTTCAACACAATCATCTAGTGAAATCGCAAAAAATAAGAAGGAGTCGCCATACAATTATCTAAAAAAATATTTTCAATGATCCGGTGAAATTTTCAAAATTCGTAATCATCATTACCGTGTATTCTTGGTGATTACTCAGTTGAGGTAGTAGATGAGGAGATGCACGCTTCTAAAATCAAGGCTTTAAAGTTAACCGGTTTTAATCGGTTATAACCGGTTTTAGTCGTCGACTTAGTTAAGCGTATAAACCTTAAAGATGGTGTTATATAAACCAGAATTAACCGGTTTAATGTGCTAGAAGAGGAAGTATTATTCTATCTCTTAACATTTGTTAGTGTGTATCTTAAAACTTGCTGTACCACATGTCTGCGCTATAGCGGTGTGCGTGTGAAAATTGTTCAAAACCAAACCGCTTTTGAACAATTTTTTCAATTCAACCAAACTTATTTAATGAAATTTCATTCCCAAAGATCGGTCGATTGAGCTTAAAGTAAGAACAAAACTGAACAGAAATGTCCCTTATACTTAGGCTGTAACAGGTTCAACTTTTGTACCGGTTTTGAAACTGATACCACTGAAAAAAATGAAGAAGGATATTTTGATCTATTTTTTATTTATTGCATGAGTTTAGCAGACAGGCAAACGGATGGAAAGCTTATACATATTTGCAACATCTAAGGTTTTTCAAATGCGCTGTTGTTACCTTAAGAGAGACTGGAACCTAGCCACTAATACCGAAACACAACTCAAGGTTGGTGTGGTTAGACCAGGAGTGGTAGTCTTCTGTCCATTTGCCTGCGTTAGGCAATAAAAAAAGTGTCATTTTGTGAAGTATAACTTCAAAGCTCACGCGAGCAAAGCCACGTTGAAAATTATCCTCTCCCGTACAACCTCGTAAATATTCTGTTAAAGCGTAACTGTAATACTTGCATTACCTGTTTGAAAAGTCGATTTCTTGAATATGCAACAGATGTCTGAGACGGGTTTTAATGTAATTTTTAAAACTGATTCCATGCCATAATTGGAGGGATTTGTTTTTTTTTAGAACGAGTTATGGTCCTGGCTAAAAAGCTTTTTGGACTTATCCTCATTTCTTTTACTTATTTAATCATTCAAGTTCTTATTGTGTTTAATGGTTGCTTCCTATATCTTACCAACCTTTCACTTGTTTAACTATCCGTTAAAAAATTACATAAGCTTTATACAAATGCCTGGAGGCAGAATAAACAGCCGCCCATGTCTTGCTTGAATGCGGAGAGGTGGCCTAATACAGGGTGAAGTATCTGGGCGCCTAAGCTAGCCTCCGAGAAGTCTTCAGCAACGTCAAGAAATTGGTGGGATTCTTGGAGGAGGAGGGCTGGATTGAGTAACATCTCATCCACCCTCGCACGCAAAGTAGGTGCTATGTCGTCGAGTAGCGGAAACCTCGCAGAAGAAAAAGAAGAAGTTTCATACAAGTAATGACAAAAGTCAACCGAGAGTTTTTTTTATTTCAGGAGTTCAGCACACAGGCCGACGGCCCCCTCGAAGAAAAGCGGTTACCATCGCCTATGGACGTTTGCAACCCCAAAATTTTATGACACACTTTTTAAAAAGCGCTCCGGCAAAACCATAGCTGGGAGCTTCTTCCTAATCCCCACGATCTGCAAGAGAAACCTTCTAGAAAACCGTAGAGTACAAGAGCGAAGTGGCGGTGCAGTGGTAGAAAGAAGACGAAGAGACCATTCTAAACAGTTCCTTCCTTCATCTAGTAATTAGATACTGATATGTTGTCCTTAAAACTTTAAAAACGGGTGCAAAAAAGAAAATATTCTATTGTTTTTTAAATCTGCCAGTATTGTAATATTGTAATATATGGGCGTGTTATTGCATATTTTGGTGTGCACTAAAGTATCTCTCTTTCCCTCTCTCTGTCTGTCAGAATATTTAAGTACCCCTTGGATATTTACATGTTCCATGTTGATCGGAAAGGCAAATATAGCAGCTCTCTATTTTCGTAGCCACTATTCGCGATTAAATGCCGTCTGCCTGTGGCGAGTTAAGTTAGCAACTTAGTGTTGCCAGATTAAGAGATATGCTGAAAATTAAAAAACTACACTTGTCAAGGAGGAATAAAATTACTAAAAAGATTGGCCGTATATGCATCTGCGGTGCATCTGTTATATAGGCAATAGGGTATAACTATAATTATGTAAATCCCGTGGGATTCCCGGAACACATTATCTGTGCAGGAACGGAGAAATAATACAATTTCCTGCAGCCGGGCGGTCTGACATAAGAGGCGGCGAAACAACCCCTAGGCAGGTGGTAGGGTATTAGTCCGACTGGATGGCGACCACCCCTGGTCTAGAGTATGCCGCCATATCAACCAGCATTTGCTGCGGTAATTTGCAAAACAATGTAAATTATAGTTTTAGGACAGGTAGTAGAAAAATAATTTTACGCATACTAAACATTTTAAAACAGGCCCGGGAAAATTCCCACGGGATTCCTGGTACAAATGATCTCATAGATTTTATATCAAAAAATTTGCTATGGATCAGTGAAAAATCGCATCGGAATCAGATTTTTTCATTCTGACCATTTTTAACCATTCCCAGGAAAATCCACGGGGTTCGTGGGGTAAAAAGTATCATAGATTTTAATTCTTAAATTTTCTATTGATTAGTAAAAACTGCATAGAAATCGGTCAAGTAGTTTTTACGTGAATCCCGGAGCAGACAAGAGGTGTAATAAAAATGAATCGTGTTCTCGTTTAGAGTCTATTTCAGTTGTTTTATTTTAAAAACTTCAGTGTATAGACGCCGCATTTTATAATTTCATATTATTATAGCGTACCGGTTTCTTCAACAATTACTTTAACAAAAGTGGAGATTCTTCTTTACATCTTCTCTCGTTTCATATGGCCATAAAAATGGCCTGGACTTTTGGAGTGCTTGAAAGCCAACATCCTTTACGTGCTTCCTGTGTGAGTGACTAATGAGTGTGAAGAGGTGGGCTGCAGGTCCACTGAAGCTACTTTCGTCGGTAGGCCATTTGTCACTTCCACCCCTGGAGCTTTAATCTTAGCTCTAGCGATCTTCACTCCGTGCCGGCTGGCTAAGTTAAGCACAGGGGCGGGTACGAGGTGTCACTACACGTGGGGTTTTTTAATATTTATTAAAATTGTTACGCGTTACGCAGGACTCGAATTAAAATGCCGTTGGAATTACTATAGAATTTATTAGAACTATACAAACACGTATAACTACTAGTACAAACTGCACGATTTAATAACACGCGCAAAGTCCGTCACTATATCGCTCATCGAATCTACGTCTTGCTCATATCGTAATCCTCGCTTGACTGCCCGACCCCTCCGTTCGGGCATTGTTTTATGGTAAACTGTATAATACAACAAACGACTGCGTGTACTGAGTTTTTTCAAGAATACGTAATCTGCACACTTGGTTAATTATTCCTGCGAAGGGCCATAGATGGAAACTATAACATAGGCTATTGCCTAATTTGCAAATTTTAAACACAAAGTAAACAAAAGAATTCCAAATGCGGGAGGGGTAATAAACCAGGTGCGCATTTTGTTTTGTAGGTATATTATTTAAGAATTAATTTTGAAACAAGTTACTAGCAACACAGTCTCGCCGCCTGTATATTTCTGGAGGCATATTCGACAGATTTGCTATGTCTGACGGGTGTAGAGCCCGATTGAAGTGTACATAGTTTATTCCCTTTGTCTTCCTTAATATAACATTAAGATTGCCTAAATTAGAACTGAACCGGGGTTATTGGAATACACTGTTTATAATCATGGATGCTATCAGTTTACGTATAGACTTGGTTGTGTTCTTTGGTTTTGGGTATAATTTATTTACATTCTACTGTTTGATGCCAGTTATGTTCGGAATGTCCGCTTTGGGATCCGGGGTCTATTTCCTTATTTTTTTATCTTCACTTTTTTCTTTCAATATTACTCCTTGTGAGATATCAGCAGGCATATCATACCTAATCTCAATTGTAACTATCCAGTAAAAATATAGAAATGGCATTTAGTTTATTTTATTTTATTATTGTCCACTTTTCTGGGCGTCAAAAAAATTAATCACAATCCAATATAGCCTATGTCACTCAGGTATAATGTAGCTTTCTACTGATTAAAGAATTTTTAAAATCGGTCAAGTAGTTCAAGAGATTACTTCCTACAAACAAAAAAACTCACAAACTTTATCTTTTTATAATATAACGCTCTGAACAAGCTTTCAATTGTCACAATACATAATAATCACCATTTAATGAAACTAACTTAAAAATTAACCATAAATTACAAATATACAAACCTACTTCAACTCGTTGTCTTTACGAATTAAAATAAAACTAATTCATACAAATAATAAACACCTAACAAATTTTTACACTAAAATAAATCACTATAGACTACAACAGTCGGTCCAGCCCGACCAGACCACTGCCGCCTGTTAGTGTGCCTAGAAGGCTGGCAACATTACCTTGCTGAATATAATTTTATAGTATAGATGAATAAGAAATAAAAGAATAACGGCATTTTAATTCAAGTCCGCTAAACTCATAACACTATTGTATTTGTCTGAAATCTTAACATAAAGTAGGATTTCACAACGTGATATTGTTTCAAAGGAGAGAAACGCATGAAGTCTTATAACATTTACACCATACAGAAAATTAGTTCATAACACGACCTTGCCGGCACTCAATGCTCAACCCTCGACAAAAAGGCGCGAAACAAAGTATGAAACTCGTGGAAATTCACACGGGCGCCGGGCGCCATTGTTTCGCTCGGGTTGCCACACAAAAGAAGTTGTTGAGTTTTTTTTTTCTTAAGAACAGACGAGTGCTCTACTCGTGTGTAGCGCTTTTAGCATATTTTACGAGACACAAAATGTTTTATTATTTACTCACTTTGCTGTTGAAGGATATTTCAAATATGTAGCTATATTATTGTTACGAGTTGCGGGACTCGAATTAAAATGCCGTTGGAATTATTATAGAGTTTATTATAACTATACAAACACTTATAACACAAGTACAAATATAACTGAACACAACAAATCCAAACGTAAAGGCCGTAATTCAATAAAACGCGCAAAGTCCGTCACTATTAGTTTCCCGATTGTATAAACGGGTACAATAAAACAATGGGCTGTTCTCTAGAAATTTATGCCAATAAATAAGTTAAGATGATCACAAAACAATTGCAATTAGTTCAAATGCCGACAGGTAATAAAATGTATTTTTATAGATATGCAGGTGGATTTTGTTTTCGTTGGAACCTAAGTTGTAACATTATTATACACTCAGAATGCTTAGAAGCCATGATTATAAAACGTTTGTAGAGATACTAGAGTTTTCCCCGTGGTTTTGACGCGGATCAAACCCTAGGGCGTATTTCTTGTTTATTTTGCCAGGAAACTATCAAATAGTACTGGTATGCATGGAATACTGCTCTCACCTTTGGAATGGATCAGCGAAATACCAACTCGAACCAACACAAAAAAAAACAATAATTAGATCTGTTTTCAAATACATCCTACGTTACATTTAGGAATATACTTAATAAAGAAAAATGTATGGACCCTGCAAAAACAACTTTACTGTACAAGAGTATAGTGTAACAGCGAGAGGTAGAGATTAAATAATACTTGAGATGGCACAGAGTGGTATTTACTGTCGAGTGCTGATTTGAACTGAACTGATTTATTTTGGAAACGGCAACCTTAAGTACACATGTTAACAAGTCGTGCTGCTAGTATAATGTATAGCACAGCGTGTGAGCGGGTTGGATGATGTGCGAGCGAGATAGAGGGATTATTAATATCTGCGCTCCCGCGCTGCGCTAGTCAGTAGTTCGTAAGTTCGTTGTCCGCTGCGATGACAAGACGTATGCAGGTCCCATAATAGTATGCATGACCCCCAAAAATATATAATAAAACCCCAAAAGAGCTGAAGGCTGTGAAAACTAGATTATTCAAATCACAATTACAAAAAGTTCTATAAGAAAAAGCTACTACAGTGTAATGATAAGTTTTAAATATAGGTGATAAGATAGAATTTTATGTGTTTAAATATATTTATAATATATGTACCATATAAAATTCACTTGAAACATATCTAAATTTAAATTGTGTATCATTTAGTATTTTGTTAAATTTTAGGTTATAAATTATATATAAGATTGAAACATTAGTAATAATAATTAAAACCAATTTAATATTGAAATAAGTATGTACCTATATAATACATGTTTAAAAAACTGTACCTCAACCGCCAAAAAAATGTTCTCAGTATATACCTTTATTTTTTTTATGCAATAAATTACTTGATTTGATTTGAAGCACTAACTACACAACACTAAGTTGATTGAGCGGAAACCTAGGAAGCTGATAGATAACGACCAGCTATTCAATGACAAAATTCAAAGTCTTGAACATGCAGGGTGGCCAGCCTATCGATTTTCAATCGGATACACTTTGGACAGTGTGCATTGGAGCTTTTCAATTTGGGGCTCAATTCTGCTACTTGACAATATCTTGACGTTGTATTCAAAATACGATTCCATTGCGATAGTCTCAGAAATTCGTATTCTCCTAAATCCACAATACCTCCTCTTACTTCTTCAAAAAAAAAAATAGTCTTAGATATCATTGGCAGAAATAACAGTAGCCGAAATGAATATTGAAAAACTACCAAAAATTTTAACATTATCTCGCAAAAATTCTCTTAACAAATATTTATAGAGTGGTTTGCCACTAGCAAGCAATTGGAACTAACAGAATACCGAAATCAAGCCACGATTGAGACGATAAAGTCCGGCGATTTTAACTAAGTAAATGTGGTAATAGCAGAATTGGGCCCTTATCCCGACATCTCTTTTCCGCCATCGGGCAACCAAACGCACTGACACACGACACCTGCATATGGTGGACACAATACCTTTTATTAAGCGTCCCGCAGAAGAGTGGATACCACGCTCGCACAGAATGTCGGCCTGAAATAGTTAGCCTTGGGTGTCAAAAATGTATTAAAGAAAGAAAAGATTTATCTATATTAATATATAATACGTGAAGCAAAAACATTGTACTCCTTCTTACGAAAATTGCACGGACGGAGCTGTATGAAATTTCGCACACTTATAGTTTACTAGCCTACTACTACTTCGTCCGCGTGGTGCGGTTTTTTGACTATCTCACGGGAACCCTTTAATTTTTCGGGATCAAAAGTATCCTATGTGTTGACCAGGGATATAAGCTACCACCATATAAAATTTCATTTAAGTCGGTGCAGTCGTTTCGGAGATAAGGCCGTACAAACAGAGAAACAAAAAATTTGAAAAAATCTAAATTAGTTTTATTCCACTTCTGACTCGGTTTTTAGCATTTTTTTTCAATGTACAGAAATTCGACTTCTAGAGTTTTATATGTATAGATATAGAGGGGAAGCGACTAATGCTAATATTTTTTAAAATTATGCATAATAAATACATTATCAATAAATAAAACATTACGCCCACTACCATGTATTTAACACACACACGCATATATACTCTTTTATTTATTGTTCAAGTCAAACTAACAGTGCATGTAGCCTTGGCGAAATCTGTGACTATAGAAGTTAATTATTATGTTCGAATTTCTACCACGGGCGATCACTAGTTGTCGTAAATGTATGTAGGTATGTACATACAGAAAAAACAATACCTACGCGTAACAAGACGACGTACATGTAAATCAAGAATATACAATTGTAGTTACCAAAACACACAGAAAACTTAAGTAGCTAAATAACATTCATTATCATACTACATACATACAAACTTCACGCCAGGTCCCTTGCGGGGTAGGCACGAACAACAGAGCTCCATTCAGGCTTATTCTTACACACCTCACTTGTTTCTTTGACAAACTAGAATATTAATAAAAATTTCCTGATGTTATCACAATGTTTATAAGTGACAGCCATGCTTGAATCGTTATCTTGAATATACTACACTTGGGCCAGCTCGATCGTTGTGATACCACGCCCTCATGGAATATAGGCGTGAAACGTTTCGCCTTGATGAAGGAAGTGGAGAACAGGATATGTTTTTTTTTATTGCCTAAAGCAGGCAAACGGGCAGACGGCCCTCCTGATAGAAAATGGTTACCATCGCCTATAGACGTTTGCAACACCAGGGGTGTCGCCAACGCGTTGCCGACCTCTAAGAAACGCCCTTCTTAAAGAACCCCATGTCATTGCACAAAAGGGCAAATCGCGGCGAAAAGTTCCCTCCAGATCATTGTTGTACGTGGAATAAATGTTCTAGAGAACCGTTGCGCAGTTGAGCGTGGGAGTTCAAGGAAATGGGGGTGAACATCCCGTCACTGGCGAGCGGCGTGGTAGCGTCAAGAAGATCTACATCTAGCGATGGGCAACTAGCTGATGATGAGCACCCCAAAACATCCCATTGGTGGATTCGAGCGTACAAATTTCTAGAAAACGGACACTGTACCTACCCGCTATGCTTGTCCAATGCAGATTATTGAATTTTTTTATACCAATAATTTTGAGATACATGTTTCACTGTCAGAGATTTAAACGGTCTAGGCTAGTAATACTTGGCATTTGCTACACACTCTCAGGTATCATTTGAATTTCCATCGCCATGGCATGTTGATCTAGATATTATATATATACTCGTATATATATTTTTGCTTGCCTGAAGGAGGCAAACAGGCTACTGATGGAAAGCGGTTATTGTCGATTATGGACGTTTCAAACATTAAGGGCATCGCTAACGCGTTGCCAATATCTGGGAATCTTATAACGTCCTTTTTTAAGAACTCTATGCCATTGGGTATTTTAGTTATAACTTAAAACAATACACTTAAAACATTTTTTAAAATTTACGGTCATATTCATATTGAGTTAGTAAGTTTCAGATTTTCTTTAAGAACCGTAAAGAAGTCTTCTAACTTACTCCAATATGAATAAGAGTGTTAATCTTCAACAAAACAATGTCTATCAGTCCGGTCAAAAATCCAGTCTACACCTTTTTATGTTTGAAATAAATATTCTCTCATAAAGTTGTAGGTCATGTTACAAGATAAGCAACTAAACAAACAACTGCATCATGCACCTAAAACAGGCTGTACAACCAAATGTGGGCAAGTTACAGCACTATCTATCGTGCCCGTTAGTGCAGTGTCAACTTGGCGCGAAGTCGGACGCTTTATTTTTATAATCTTGTGACGTTTGACAGCGCGATCCCGCCGGTTGCAATAAAAATATATAAACTTTTTTTGAAAAATTTCCTGGTGCGAGAATTCTGGCAGTTTCTGTGTTCTATATTTAAAAACAGTAGTGATTATATGGATGTTTTGTAGTGAAGTGGTTTATATTGGATTGTTGTTTATAAAGTTATCGATAGTTTTGGTAAGTTTATATGTACTTTTTTAATCTACTTGCTTTAGTTAGAATATTTCGTTGTCTTTATTTAATTTAAAATTAATTAATTATTACAAAGATTAACCAGAACATTGCATAGTAAACTAACTAAGTTTTTAATAAAAAAATTGGAAGAGATTTAATATATTCTGAGATGAACGGTATTCGGTGTATATATAGGTGGTCAAAAAATAATTCTATATAACAATACATAATTTACATAAAATTGGTTCATCAGCAAGACAGTGAAGAAAGACAAACTTAGCTCGTATTAGAAAATAATATCACGTAGATAGATAAAATTGGTTGCATTTGCAATTTACTTTCTTATTACTGGGAATGTCATCCGCCAAGTAAAAAACGTAATTCTAAAGAACTTCTACCTCATTAGATGGTGCCGTAGACCATTCATTTCTAGCTCTGTGACGTTTCATTAAAATGATATTTTTGTATTTGAAAATAAATTCATTTAAACTATCAATTTGTGATTGATTTGTTCCACAAAACATTTTTTTAACTATATAATGTGATTATTCTGTGGCGTGATCTAGTTCTATAGGATGTGGAAGCTTTTTAGAATTACATTTTTAGTGCTCGATTGTCATCCACAGTAGTCTTTCATAAAATAAGTAATATTATAAAATGTAGACTATTTATCGATATATAAATAAAGTAATAAAAAAGATAAAGACAACACTAATTTCTTCTAGATTTAAAAATAGCTCTATTGCGATTTGAACATAAAAAGGGATTATTATTTTGGAAAAGTCTACAACAGATGGCGCTACCGAGAACATTTTTACATAAAAACTATGGAGAGTAGAGGTAAGGACAACCATCTCAGTATATTAAAAAGTGTCCACTGAAGGGCAACAAATTAAGATGGCGCCATAAATAGCAAGTGGAAAGTATTTAAAAATAGCGCCACAAATAATTAATTTAGTTAGTTATCTTAATTAGTGAAACAGGTTTCAAAAATTCAATTGGTCAAAAATTTATATGCATACATCTCAATACGAGAAAGTCTCAATACTTTTCCAAATTACAATTTTTCAATTTTTCAACCCAGCACACTTCAATTCGTTTATAACTGCTAAATTCATATCATTTCCTTTTGCTACACTAGCGCTATTTTGAAGAGTTTTCGAACCATAATTTGCTGTTTACAGGTGGACACTTTTTCAACTGATCCCCCCATACTAGATGGTCATCCTTACGTCTAGCCTCCATAATAAAAACCTGAAAGAGTTTCGTCGAGGTTATTTCAATCATTTGATTACTATAGAGCCCTCATTGTGCCTCTGACGGCTGTCTTTGGGCATTTCTCTTTAAGAAATTTGATTCTAAAATAACATTAACTGAACACGCAGGTTATAAATCTTCGTACTAAGCAACAAAATGGATGAATAGTTGATTCTTTGAATTATATTTTTCAAATCTACCAAATATTGAATAGAAACTTAGACATAAGTATTAACTGATTAGATCTAAAAATCTAAAATCTATTTAAGTATACATGTTATAATTTTGTTATGTACTAAAATATGTCCGCTACTTCGTCTACGCTTTACTTGAAATTCCCGCGTGATTCCCGGAGACACGAAATACCGCAGCATTTGAAAAATAATACAATCTATTGTTTTGGTGAAAACTGTGTCGGGATAAGTTAATTTTTACGCACCCGAACAACTATAAACCGCTCCCGGGAATTTTATATCGTAAAATTTGCTATCGACCAGTGAAAGATTTATATTGTTTTCTTTTTAAATCTGGTCATTTTCAATCATTCCCAGAAAAATTCCCGCGGGATTCCCAGGGAAAATATTAGCGCATAGCTTAAGTCAAAGAATTAGCTATCGATTAGCAAAAATCCTAGACAAACAGACAAGAAATCTTAAAAAAATGAATCGTGTTCTCCATTGTTTTATAGTCTATTTAAATTGTTTTTTTTAATAGCTTTAACGTATGGACACGGCTCATTTAGAATTTTGTAATAAGTATTATAAATTTATACAAATTTACGTTCTAATTTATATTGAGTTGAGTAAGTTTGAACGCTTCTTTAAGAACCCTAAAGAAGCGTACAAACCAACTCTAACTCAATATTAATAAAACCGCTATTCTTTTTGACTGTAACTAGAAAAATAATTCGTTTCGTCTGACTTTTTTTAAATATTTAATTTTATATTTTAAAATTAACTAAACTAACTTAGCTATTTTTAAAATACTTATACTGAATATTAATTGGTTATATGCTAATATTTTGTTGAACACCGAATAGTATACTAAACTAGCTGTGCCTGCGACGTCGTCCGCGTGGAATTTATTTTCAAAACCCCCCGATTTTGAAACATTCTTCATCGGTACTTGGCTCCTATTGGTCTTAGTGTGATGATACATAGCCTTCCTGGATAAATGGGCTATCTAACTCTGAAAGAATTTTTCAAATCAGACCAGTAGTTCCTGAGATTAGCGCGTTTAATCAAACAAACAATATCTTCAGCTTTATATATCACTATAAGATTATTCTTCATTTTAACAAAAACTACGTTTTGTGGTGATATAAGCAAACAGCAAAACATACTTAAAGTCCCGCCAAAAGTTCTAAAACGAGGCTTAATGTCAAACTTATACTGGCCTTAAAAAGTTGTAGACTAAAGAGTTTGAACTATATAATTATTACAACTGCAAAACATA
Organism: Dendrolimus pini; assembly: GCA_949752895.1. NCBI lineage: Eukaryota > Metazoa > Arthropoda > Insecta > Lepidoptera > Lasiocampidae > Dendrolimus > Dendrolimus pini. The sequence continues at coordinate 5,999,818 of OX457150.1, forward strand.
TATGAAATACTATTTTAATTCTGCACCCAAGTTTACAGTCTGTCATAACAAAATAAACCTTCCATTCTTAACAATAAGAGCTATGAAGAAATTTATAAAACGCAATATTTAAAACTTGTTTAGGAATTACAAAGTCAGTAATTTAATTTGGAGCACTACGATTTTGAAGAAATGTATCTTATGTGTTCAGTAATAAAGGCTAATTTATTTATTTTTAAATTAATCTTTGTTTGAATTCATTGCGACAACCTAACACTGCTCTTTCTTACTTTCATATTGGTTCTTATTTCAAATTCAATAAAGATCATGTTTTATTTTAAAGAGTGTACAATTTTATTAGTATTGCTTGCAACTAACAATTTTATTATTGCTGTTGTACATTATACTTATACAAAATTAGACCTTATTGTTTTCCCGTTAAGAACAACAGTATTTTTAGATGAAAGTTTTTAACAGCAAATATAAAATTGTTTATCTCAATAAACAGGTTTGATACATATTCGTTAGGGGCTTGTAATAAGGGCAGGTGTTCAATGGAGTTTCTTTTTTTCAAAGTAACTTTTTTTAATATCTTACGATGTGAAACGATATGGGTGGGGAAGCTGCGGTTTTGGGTCGTAACTCGATATTATTATGGTTTCGGTTAATATGTTCATGATTTAACGTAATGTAAAAAGGAGATGTAGGTCCATACTGCAGAATAACATCGTCGTCAGCCATTTACAGTCCACTGCTGGACGTAGGCCTCCCCAGGACGGCGCCACTCATCCTTGTCCTTCGGTTTCCTCATCCAGCGCCTTGCATAGGTCGTCAGTCCATCGGGCTACACCGACACTAAGTTTACCGAGACGCGGTCTCCACTCCAGGACTCGTTTGTTCCATCGGCCATCGGTCCTGCGGCAGACGTGACCGGCCCACTGCCACTTCAACTTGCTAATTTTGCGAGTTATGTCGGTTACCTTGGTTCTCCTACGGATATCTTCATTTCTAATTTTATCCATAAGACAAACACCCAACATAGCTCGCTAAATAGCCCGTTGAGCGACTTGGAACTTGTGGACCTATCCTGCCGTCAGTTTCCATGTCTTGGCCTAGTAGGTCAGGACTTGTACTTATTGCTGCTTGCAGAATGTCATATATAGTACTAATTTGATATTCAATTATTGTTAGCTAGCAGTTGAGGCAAAAATGAAACCCTTATGAAATTGTGAGTCCGTCCGTGTATCTTTGATATGCCACATTTTTCTCGGCAATAATGGCGTATACATGGATGGAATTTGATAAGGAGTGTGTATTGTCTATATGGTGCTAGAAAGTTTTGTGATGAAATACAAAAAATAAATAAAGCTAAGGAGTGCCTCTATGTTAATTAAGGTTGGATTTTTTTATTTCCTTAATGTTTTTTTATTAGCTCATTAGAAATTATAATTCAAATTTTAACTGTATATTTTTGTGTGAATGAGTGTGATTGAGTTTTGGGCGTGAGTGTATGTGTGTATGACTGAGTATGTTTGCGTGTGTGTTAGATTTTATATTTTTAGTTACTATTTGGGATTGACTATAAAATATGTGTATGTGGTGAACAATAAAGAATTTTTTATCTATTCTACGAGTCGCGAGACTCGAATTAAAATGCCGTTAGAATTACTATAGAGTTTATTAGAACTATAAAAACACGTATAACACAGGTACAAATATAATCGAACACAACAAATCCAAACGTAATTCAGAAGGTCGTAATTTAATAAAACGCGCAAAGTCCGTCACTATGAGATTCACAATTGTAGTACATATGTCTCGCTTTCATCGTAGTTGTCCCTCAAACAGGCCATCGTTTTACACTGCACAAATGCAATGTACCCGTATCGTTGTTGACGTAATCCGAAATACCTGGCGAATGAGTTGGCCGCAAACGACCATAAACGGGTACAATAAAACAATGGGCTGTTCTCTAGAAACATATGCCAATAAACAAGTTAGCAAAGAAGACGATCATATAAGAATTACAAATAGTTCAAATTTATTTATTTATTTATTTATAGGAAGTTTATTTCCACAAAAACGGCACTAATTGAATGTAAATATTCCAAGAGCACGTCGACAAGCCCATGCAGTCCCGCCGCAGAAGTCGTAGCCATACAGCGCTGAGCGCAGGGGCCACATCGACTAGCAGATCTTGGTACAGCAAGTGTAGATCGTGATGCTGGGACAACAGGGCCCGCAAGGTCCACAGCAAGGCGATGGTCCGCAGGGTCCACAAGGCCCGCAAGGTCCACAAGGTCCACAAGGTCCGCAGCACATTCTGACAGGGGGAATGAAAGAGTACCAAGGCCTAAAAATATAGAGGACAGCAGAGCCGACGTTGTTCGATATATTTTTGAAGCTTATGGATTTTTTTATTTTTAATGTGTATCTCGCTGAAGATTTAATCGTATAATAATGCCGACATGTAATAAAATGTGCTTTGTTTCAGATATGCAGGTGGAGTTTGTTTTTGTCGGGACCTGAGTTGTAACAATATATAGCATTTGATTTCCTTCTTGAGCATTCATTTGTCAACCAAAGAGCAATAAACCAACGTATTGACGTGAATACGTTAATTTATCAGTGTTTTTGTAACTGTAAACCGCTTTTTCGTGGCGCTCTCCTCATTTCATACCTGTTTCTTGACAAGTGGACCAACTTCATTATGTGACATGGCGGACTGGTTGCGTTTAATTTTTACTTTTGTATGTTGGTCATGCTGCTTTTATTTTACCGTTAACATGTTTTAATTCAACTAAAAATAATCAATATTTTCTAAAGCTAAAAGTATCGCTAGACAAATACACATATTATAATTATTATTATAACATATATACCATGTTGCCCCTGTCTTCTATGGCGTTTTTTGGGGCCCATGCAGGAAGTGGCGAGTCACCGTCTGTCCATTTTTACATGTTCCCTGAACATTGCGACGGGCAGACGCCGTAGTCCCCATATTCCCAAACCCCTTGTACCAATAGCCGTTCACCCACAAAGTCCGGTACTTTTTGTTCTCATTTCCCACAATAGTCCTACACTAGCCGGGGCTTGTCCTTGGGTGCATTACTATATGGTGTAGACAGGGATAAACGGCGGCATATTCTAGACCAGGGAAAGCCATCCAGATGAGCAAAGCTTTAATACCAAATCTACATATTACTATTCAGTCTTTTTCTTACAAATGTTAGTAAATTAATATAACTTATATATAGTTTATGTCAAATTTAAACTGCATCGTAACTTCGTAATACCGAAGTAAGAAAGAGAGTTGGTCTGAAAGAGAATGTCAGGGTGAAGGAAAGGGATGCTTCGGTGGTTCGGGCATGTGGAAAGAATGTATGATGAAAGCATGACTAAACAGATATACAATGCAAAAGTGGATGGATGCAGAAGTCGCGGAAGGCCACGACACACCTTCCATGATCAAATTGATCGTGTACTAGCAGAAGGTGATGTCAGGAGCCTTAAGAACAGACGAGCGTGCATAACAAGAGCTATGAATGTCAAAGAAGCAAGTGAGGTGTGTAAGAATAAGCCTGAATGGCGCTCTGTTGTTCGTGCCTACCCCGCAAGGGACCTGGCGTGAAGTTATGTATGTATGTATTTTCCATAATGTCAATATGAGGAAATTACAAAAATATATACATTTTCACATTAAATCTTAATAACTATCTAAGTGGTACATGCTTCCTGGCCAGGATTCGAACCCACGTCATTGAAATGGGAAACGGATACGATGGCCTTTTAAGCGACTTGACTACAATTAATTTGCATAAAATCTATGACCCTGATAGTCAGACTTTAAAAACATCACGCTGCGACGCCAAATATTTGTATGAACCGGAAAGCTCTATGATTCATACAACGAATGACACGATCCTGCATTTTAATTGTAATTAACATCAATTAATACATTTGTATGGACAATTTAATGTTTTTGAATCATTCGTTCTTGAAAAGACTAGATAATTCGCCCTCATAACAGATCAGCGTCACATGAATACTTATGCTAATCCTGGAGTCTCTGCTATTAATATCGCGTTAAAATCGCTATCGTCTTAATCGTGGGTTTATCGGTATTCTGTTAATTCCAATGGCGAGCCCGCGGCACACCACTCCATCAATATTATAATTTATTTTTATTTTTTATGTGTTTGGAAACCATGGGCCATATAAATGGCCGGGACATTTGGACGGCTTGCGTGAGGCCCTGGGAAGGCCAACACGTAGAGACTCCTTGACAAATTTAATGTGGCGTGACACTGACCGGCGATTATCCCTGTCTACACCATATAATAATGCACCCAAGGACAAGCCCCGGCCAGTACGACTATTGTGGGAAATGAAAACAAAAAGTACCGGGCTATTGGGGTGAACTGCTAATGGTACTAGGGGTCTGGTAATATGGGGACTAGGGCGATGTTCAGGCAACATGGAAAAATTGGCAGACGGTGACTCGCCACTCTCTGAATGGGCCCCAAAAATGCCATAAAAGACAGGGGCAAAATGGGTGTGAGTGGCTAATTCTATATATAATTATAACTATAGTAATATTTTTCTTTCCTTTAATTGTCTCTCTCTTACTGAGTATGTACTGTGTGCTACAACTCCATTAATTCTTCGAAAAGTAATTGTGTAAGATATTTACGTATAAAATTTTAAAAAAAATGAGTAATTTTTAGCTAGACGTGTTGCTGGGCAGTTTCTTACTGCTTCTTCTCCTTAAGAGCAATAATACAATTTATTCGCTTTTTATTATTCCGACGTTTCGGCCACTTTTCAATAGCCGTGATCACGGAAGAGAAAGATGTCAAGTGTCAATGAGTATTGTTAAAGTTTCATTTAGCCTACCGCCAATTTGTTCATTGTAATAATTGAATTTATACTTCTTTTGGCGCGTTAGGGAAAAATGATGAGAGTAAATTTTTACGATACGCGCGCACACCGTCACGAAAAACCGACACCCTGAAGTTAGCTATAGTCAACATTTTAGTTTTTCTATTGTTCGTGTCGTTTTTTCTGCAAACGTAGAATAAGGCGAAAGATAACATTTTTGAAAAGATTTTTATATTGTTACGCCAAAGATATATAACTTCTAACGCGTGTACATAAGTACACACACTTTTTTTAGTTTTTATTTTTGTTTATTATTTACTCTATGAGAGCCTAATCTAATTTACCACCGCTTCGCAACAAGTTGCGGCTTAAAGAGAAGAAGCGGTGCAAGAAAAACACGAAAGCAATAATGTTGTGGAGCGAACAAAGACTACGAAACAAAATTAAATTTTTAGCTTTATATACAATAACCTTTAATAATATAATAATAATAATTTAAACTTAATTTCAGATAGGGGTCCATATTTAGTTAGTGTGTTAGTTACAATGAATGAATGAATGAATAACTTTATTGCACATAAAATTACAGTACAATGGGCGGTCTTTTTGCCAAAGGCGATCTCCTCCAGACTACCCTATACAATTATCTTAATTCTCTTTAAATTTAATTTTAATTCTCTCTAATCTTAAATAAATTCTTAAACCTATAGCCACTTATTTTAAGCCGATAACTACCTCTAACCAATGTTCTTGGAAGGGGCAGTCAAATCTAATTGCAATAGCCTTCAGTCTTAAAAAGTGTTCTCTAATTCATCTTATTTTGAATAAAAACTTTTAAATTTGAATTTATCAAATATTTATAAGCAAGAATAGATAATAATAATAATAATAGGCAGGGAGGCTTTGTGGCGAAGCCTTAGGTGAGTAGCGACACCTCGTACCTGACTCCGGGGGCCAAGGCAAGGCCCCCGCCTCCGTGCTTGCCTTAACCAGCCGGCACGGAGTGGAGATCGCTAGAGCTAAGACTCAAGCTCCAGGGGTGTAAGTGATAAATGACATCACGTCAGAAGTAGCTTCGGTGAACATACAGCCCACCTCTCTACACCCCTTAGCCACTCAGACCCATGTTGCCCCTGTCTTTTATGGCATTTTTTGGGGTCCATGCAGGGAGTGGCGAGTCGCCTTCTGCCCATTTTTCCATGTTCCCGAACATTACGACGGGCAGACGCCATCTTCTTCTTCTTCTTCTGCGAGCGGGCGGTTTCCGCAACTCGACGACAAAGCGCCTATTTTGCGTGCGAGGGTGGATGAGGGTTTACTCCATCCAGCCCAGCTCCTCCAGGAAGTCGACCAGCTTCTTGACGTTGCTGAAGACTTCTCGGAGGCTACCTGGGGCGTCCAGATACTTCGCCCTGTATTGGGCCACCCCTCCGCATTCAAGCAGGACATGGGCGGCTGTTTCTTCGGCCTCCAGGCATGCTCTGCACAGGGGGCTGTCGGTGACACCTATATTGAAAAGATGTCTGTTAAAATTGCCATGTCCAGTGGCTGCGCTAATGACTAGTCTCAGCTTGGACCGACTGAGCTTTAGGATGTTCCTGGAGAAACGCAGGTCTACTCGAGGCATTGCCAGCTTAGCTTGCCTGCAATCCTCCAAGTTGTCCCAAAGTTGTTGATGTAGTGCCCTTGTCCTTTGATTTATGTGTTTTCTGAACCAACTGTGTGGCAAAGGCAGGAAAGGTTCCGGTCCAACCGGTAGGGTTTCTGAACCTCTCCTTGCCAGTTGATCCGCCGCATCGTTGCCTCGGGCACCACTGTGTCCCTTGATCCATTGAAGGGTCAAGGTATTGTTCTTACCTGCCGCCTCATTTAGAGCCGAGTGGCATTCGTAAATTAAATTTGAGTAAATAACCCTGCTACTAAGGGCTTGTAGTACCGATCTGCTATCAGAGAGTATTCTGATACAATGATCATTGACATCTCTAGCTACGATTGCTTTAGCTGCAAGCAGGATTCCCATGCTCCCTGCTTGATATACTGTATTAAACTTACCCAGGGGCTCGGATATGTTAATATTTAGGTCTTCCGAGAAGACTCCCGTGCCTGAGCCCGAGCTAGTCTTTGACCCATCAGTGTAAAGGTTAAGCTCATGATGGGAAAGAAAACTGTCGTTACCTTCCTCGAGTTCAACCTTGTATTTTTTATCGAAAATAAAAGCCTTCTCTATTCTGTCACTGACCGTTTCCACCAGAGGTGAGTTGGACCATGCTTCCGAGAGAATGCTGAAATGTCTTACCTTGTCAAACTTAAGGGTTTTCAGGTGTTTTAATCTTAGGGCCGCCATTGCTGCCTCTTGTTGTACGAACAAGTGCAGTGGAGGTATGCTAAGAGCTACTTCTAAGGCCGCGGTGGGCGTAGTCCTCATACATCCCGTCACAGCACAACACGCTTGTCTTTGTAGCCTCTGAAGTTTGGTCGTGCAGGTCGTAAGCTTAGTCCTTGTCCACCAAACCACAGAGCCATAAGTTAGCATGGGTCTGACCACAGCTGTATAGAGCCATAGGAAGAGTTTGGGATGCAGTCCCCAACGCTTACCGATCATCCTACGGCATTGCCATAAGGTCACACTAGATGCATTGACTTTGTTGTCAACATGACTGCTCCAGTTTAACTTGTTGTCTAGGGTTATCCCAAGATATTTGACCTCATTTGATAATTGAAGTGTGGTTTCGAAGAGGGTCGGTAGCCTGTAATTACCTAAAACTCTCTTGTTTGTGAAGAGAACAACCTGCGTTTTCTGTGGGTTGGCAGAGAGTTCATGCTCGTTGCACCACCTCTCCACTACACGCAGGGCTGCCTGTAGCCTATCACACACCATGCTGACATTATTACCTACATTTAGTATAGTGATGTCATCAGCGTAGCCAACTGTGTAAAAGTATTGACTGTTTAATTTGGTAATGAGATCGTTCACAACCAAGTTCCACAGAAGTGGGGAAAGTACTCCTCCTTGAGGACAGCCTCGAACCACATGGGCACCTTTCGTGTCTTCCCCCACCTTTATAAATCTGTTGCTTAACATGTTAATTATCCAGTCGATTAGCAGGGTTTCCACTCCGTGTCTGCGGAGCGCTATATCGATGCTGGTGAAATTGGTTTTGTCAAAGGCCCCCTCTATGTCTATAAAGCAACCCAGACAGACCAGTTTGTTTTGTAGAGCCGACTCAACTTTACCTACCACCTGATGGAGTGCAGACTCGGTAGATCTGCCAGGACAGTAAGCATGTTGGTGCTTGTGAATGGGTAGATTGCGTAACGCATTGTCTCTAAGATGCCTGTCGCATAGTCTCTCCAAAGTTTTAAGGAGGAACGACGACAGACTTATGGGTCTAAACGACTTCGGATTAGTGTAATCACTGTTACCTTGCTTAGGTATGAAGATAACCCTGACTTCACGCCAGGCAAGGGGAATGTATTTATGTGCCAGGCATGCCTGAAAGATGCATGCCAGGATGAAAATCAGTTTTTCCCCGCCCTATTGAAGTAGCGCCGGGAAAATGTTATCATTTCCTGCTGACTTAAAAGGCTGGAAGCTGTCAACCGCCCATTTCACCTTACTGAAGGTAACGATCTCGTAGGCAGTTTGCCAGCAGTGTTCTGTAACTGAAGAGTTGATTTCCACACAACTAGGAGTTTGTTCTATTTTACACCCCGGGAAGTGTGTTTGTAAAAGTACCATATTCGATTCCTCCTGGCTCAGGGTCATTGTGCCATCGTCCCTGCGTAGGTTGCCAACAGCACAAGGGCCCTGTTTGACCAGTAACTTCCTAACACGGTTCGCTTGTGGTGTGGAGTTAATGCTTTCGCAAAATGTTCTCCATGAATTTGATTTCCAGTATCTGAAGCGCTTTTTATATAGGCATTTGGCTTCCTTGTAGGTATACCAATCCCTATCCGCACCTGTGTTCATTGCTTTGTTAAAGGCTCTCCTGACCTTAACGCGCAGTTTTTCGAGTTCTTTGCCCCACCAGCCATTTTTGTCAACCTTGGCACAGGGTGCCTTTAAGGGACAGGCCTTATGGTAGCAGTTTATGATGGTAGCGTTCAAGGTGTCTACCTGCTGTTCAATCAGCGCCGTACTCAACAGCCTGGCAGTTAATGATTGTTTGTCCAGTTCATGCGCTATAAGTTGTTTATAGAGTGACCGGTCAGTTTTCTTTGGGCATCTTCTAGGTGACGCCGAAGTGCTAGTTTGTTGTAAGTCATAGCGGATCCACCTGTGATCGGAACACGATGCTTCTTTCGACACGTGCCAACCCGTTATCAGACTTATAGCCTTAGGGGTCGCAAGCGTCAGGTCGATTATTGTACTGCACCGTCTTCCTACAAAGGTGGGCTCGCTGCCATTATTTACTATGTCTAAACTAGTAGTTAATAAATATTCAACAAGATAGTTACCTCTGTTGTTGCTTGTTTCCATACCCCACAGAGGGTGGTGGGCATTGGAGTCCGTAGATATGATCAATTCTCAGCCATTTTTCTCGCAGAATCTGATCAGTCTGTTAACTTCTGCAGGTGGTACCTCGTCTGCCTCATGCATATAGGATGATGCAATAACGAGGTTGAAGTTGTTAATACCTTGGTTTGTTTTGAGCCATATAGCACACAGGTCTCTGGAAAAGAATTCCATTAAAGGCTGTGCACTTATATTACCTCTGACATATACACAGGCTCTCGCCTCCCCAGAGTTATCAAGGAAAAGCTTACCGCCAATGTTGAAAAGTCCGCATACGTTGCCGCCCCTGATCCACGGCTCCTGGATCAGTGCGATGACCGGTGCTGTAGATGCAACCTCCAACCATCTGCGTAGTTGAGCCGTAGCGGTTATGCTGTGATGGAGGTTGCATTGTAAGACCTGGATGTTATTGTAGGAAGGGGGATCCATTTGGATCACCCTCCTCCTCCAGTCCTAATTTGGAGAGGTCCAGGAGTTCGTCGTCACTTGATGCTTCGACCGCTCGACTGGACCCCGCCTGCGTTGACTCTTGCTCCATAGGTGGGATTGCCTCAGACATGGGAACATCCGCGGTAGCTTGCACCCCCGCAGTCTCGTCCAGGAGGTCCGCCGGGGTGTCGACAAACCGTCCTTTGGGGCCCTGGAATTTCAGGTACACCGCACCCAGCCGATAGCTGAGGCGGCGCTTCCTGGCCAGGACCACAGGGACAAGATCCTTGGGGATGCTCACCACCACGAACGTCGCCCTAGTCTGAGGCAAGATAGCGTGTACACGCCACCTCTCCACCTGTGCCCAAGGGTTACTCCACTGCAACATTGTGCCGATGAGCACCTTGTCGCCGTCGTGTTCATGCGGCAAGAGGATACCGCAGCGTACCATTTTTGGGATGTTCTTCGCGTCGGTGACCACAAGCATGCTTACCTCCGGTAGCTCCAGGGCCGCGCAGGTCTCCTTCGTCCACTCAACGGCTGCCTCGTTGTCACAGTATAGCCGGAGCGAACCATCGACATAAGTAGGCCTGCGCATAAACCTAGGGGCCTCCGAGGTCGGCGTCTGTGTTTTTGCCGACGCGATAATCTTCTCTATCAATTGCTTCTCAATTTCCGCGGCGTTGGCTTGGGAAATGAAGCCCGTTGATGATGTTATTACCAGCTCCGCCTTGGGGACATCCTTGGATGCTGTCTCCGCATAGCTGGTTGGTTTAGGTGCCGGGGCAGGGGAGAGCTTCGACTTTTTGGACTCGCCTCTGGGAGAGACAGTCTCATCCAGCCTAGCCCTCTTGGTGTTCGGTTTCGCCTGCTCGGTACCTTGCGTTTTAGGGCTAGGCCTACTAGGGCCCTGCTCCTTGCTTTTTGTAGGAAGTACCTTGGGCAGACGCCATAGTCCCCATATTCCCAGACCCCTAGTACCACTAGCAGTTCACCCCAATAGCCCGGTACTTTTTGCCCTCATTTCCCACAATAGACCTACACAGGCCGGGGCTTGTCCTTGGGTATATTAGGGGTATATGATGTAGACAGGGAGAATCGCCGGTCAGTGTTACGACACATTTACATTAAATTTGTCAAGGGGCCTCTACGTGTTGGCCTTCCCATGGCCCCGCGCAAGCCCTCCAAATGTCCGGGCCATTTTCATGGCCCGTGGTCGTCAAAGACATACATTATAATAATAGATTAAAATTATGATAGTTTTTTTAATATTAATTTCGGCTAATGGTAATACATTATCTCAGATGTGGCAGTAACATAAACTTTCAGAGTGCCACTGTAAATATGTTTTACTTGTTTTTTGTTACAAAAAAGCAATTGTTTGATGCAGCTTCTGTTTTGTTTTTTGTCATCCAATTTAAATGTCCGCTGTCAAGTTGCACGTCCCACTGGACGGTCTCATGCCGGAATAGACAATTATGTTTTATTAAAACATTTCATGTGTCGCAAGTCGTTTTGTTTTTGCGTTTTGTGACTATATTGTTTTTTTGTTTAACTCAGACACGTCGTAGAATTAGGTACGTGACGTATTTTGATTACTTTGACTTATTGACGGTATTTGTGGTTGAGCGGACTAAGCCTTTGCCGGTCTACCTTACTGCAACGCAGAGGTTCGATTCCTGGTATGGTAAATTTCGGAAACCACTTTTCTCTGTTATTTACTATGGTCTGGGTGTCTGGGATCGGCTCCAGAGTAGTGCGTTGTATATCTATTATATATAAAAGAAACTCGTGTTAGTTACTCAATTTATAACTTAAGAACGGCTGTACCGATTTCGCTGAAAATTGGTGGGGATGTAGCTTAGAACCAGAACGGACATAGGACTTTTTATCCCGTTAGATCCGGTAGGTGGCGCTGAGATCGGGTTCTAGAATCCTCGTAATCACCTGGACCGATTTTGGTGAGTTTGTTTTTGTGTGTTTGAGTGGGTCCTCGGATGGTTTAAATCCACAATTGGAACTGGTAGGTGGCGCTGGGATCGGGTCACAGATTTTTATTTTTTCAGAGAAGGACAACATCTGCCGGGGCCGCTAGTTACCTATAACATAAGCTTGCTTATTTTGGGGATATAAAATACGTGTATTTGTTTGCCGATTATTATTATTATTTTATAAAAAGACTAAAACAATACTCTTTCAAAAAATAGACGTTAAACTACCATGCTATCTATAAAATAATGTACTACGACTTTGCAGAACACATAATTATTTACAAAAAGTGTCGCGACAGCATATGTCTAACTAGTATAGTTATGCCACAATAAGTGTTCTTTTATTTTAAAAATTTAATTAAAATGCCGCCGCTAGAAAAGGCTCTTTATTTGTATTTTGGTATTAATCCTTATCAAAATAAATTACTTCATATTCAAGACTGCTTCAATACCTTCATATAACTTTTTGAATTATTCAATTCGGACATTCCATTCGAAAGATATCACGAGTTTAAAAATGTAAGAATTAGTGACGGTGACCACGTGACTGTGACACCTTTTCGTGAGCCAAAAATCGATAAGACCCCCTCTATATAGAAGTTTCACTTCAATAATAAGACGGAGAGTATACACGCCACGCTTGTCCAAGCCGGCTTAGCAGGTTTAACACATCGGTTATCTCGATGTGCAGGTATCATCACGATGTTTTCCTTCACCGTTTTTAACCAAGGTAATTGTAACAATATGCACATTAGGCCAGAAAACTGCCTAAGCGGGGCTTGTGTTACGGTCAGGATCCGAACTCGGCCCTTTGAGTTTGGGACACCAACTAACCATAGACAAAATTAAAATGAACAAGTTGGCGGTAGGCTAAATAAAAATTAACAATACTCCTTGATGACTTGACATCTTTGTCTTTTTTGATCACGGCTACTGAAAGAGTCCAATACGTCGGAATAATAAAGATCAAATAAATTACGACGCTTAAAACCGTTAAAATGTAATATTATTATTTATTATATTATATCCGTGCAGGAATGGAGAAAGAATATAATTTCCTGCCGCCGGGCAGCCTGTCGTAAGAGGCGACAAAGCAACCCAGAGCCAGGTGGTAGGGCATTTGCCCGACTGGATGGCTATCACCCCTGGTCTCAAGTATGTCGCCATAACAACCTTGAGTTGTGTTCCGGCATTAATGACCAGATTCCAGTCTCCCTTAAGAGAGCAGCAGCACATTTGTAGCACCTTTGGTGTTGCAAATGTCCATAGGCGATGGTAACCGCTTTCCATCAAGTGGGCCGTCTGTTGAACTCCAGCAAAAAAAAAATAAGCCTTCAAACTTAATCTAACTCAATATGAATAAAACCGTTACTGTTTTATAGGTCATATAGAATACTTTTATTATACCAAGAAGCCTGTTAAAAAGAGAATGAATAGAAAGCAATATTCTTAAATTCTCGGCCTATTTATGATATCGAAGCCCAGCAAAAGCACTTGGATGTTGAAATCTTATTAACAGTGAAGGAGCAAAGAATCCTTACAATATGTACCTAGACATATTTACTTTCTCATTCTGATTTTCTGGAGCAAAATAAAAAGTTAATTTATTTTGTTTACGTTTTAATAAATGCCTTCAAAGTAAGTTGTATAATATATTTATTAAAAAAAAACCAGCCCAGTGCGTAGGTGTTCAAACAGAGTATAGATTGCGTAGAGGCGACGAATGTATATCATTTTTGTTATTAAGGCGTCGTACAGACGAGCAGCACTTTGCTGTCTACAGAGGCAACTGCAGCTGTCGGCGTTTGCCGTCGACACGTGGACAGCAATGGCGGCAGCTGCAGTATGAGCGCAGCGCGCGCTCTGACTTGTCAGTCTAATTCAAATACAATGAACGATTTCGTCTTTTTTTACGTTTACGTCTACGGAGCAGATGAAGCAACAGTGTTTCTTCCTCGAAATTCATTTTGTTACTGTCTGTGTCTTTCTCCCTACTAAAATAATGTTTACGGCGCACCACAACAATGCTGTCGACATGGTGGATAGCAGTCGGCGTGGAGAATACTGCAGCAGTTGCTTTTTTGCTGAAGTTAGCTCTGTCGACAACTGATGTTGGTTCTGTTGATAGCAAAGTGCTGCTCGTCTGTTTGACGCCTTAGTTCGAAATTCAGAAAAAATATTAAATCGATTTTTGTGCTGGGACACATAGCAGAAGTGAAACTTCAACGGACATGTGGAAAAACGAATCGCAACAGACAAGAGGCAAAACGAATTAATATTGCATCAAAATTGCTATGGTCTTAATCGTGGGTTTATCGGTATTCTGTTAATTTCAATGGCAAGCCCGTGGCACACCACTGTGTCTTTATTATAATTATATATATATTATTATAACTATAATATTTTTCTTTCCCATTATTGTCTTTGTCTTACTGGGTATGCACTGTTTGCTACAGCTCCATTAATAAAAAAAAAAATGAGTTAGTCATTTTTAGTTAGACGTGTTGCTGAGGAGTTTCTTGCCGCATTTTCTCCTTATCAGCAATAACACAATAAAACTATGAAACTATGAAGTTTCACTTCAAAATATTTCAAGAAGTAGATAGATACTTAACGTATTCCGTTTGAAAGAATTTTCGTCCATAGTACTTTTAACTTTTAATAATTATTTGTTTTATTGCAAGAGTTCAGCAGACAGGTTATCGCAATGATCTTATAGTAACTAGATTTGCAGTTTACGGCACCGACGTGTTGTCACTTCGAAGATGCCTGCAGGCATATCTGGCCCCAGTTGTGAGTTAGACATTAAGCCAGTGTGACGTATCCGCGACGGGCGTAAAAACGTATTCAAAATGGTGAAATGTATCGTTAAAAGTTGTGAATCACGGTCCGAAAATAATAATAAAGCAAGTGACGTTACCTTTCACAAGTAAGTTGAGAGGTTGAGGGAACACAACTCAAGGTTGATATGGCGGCATACCAGACCAGGGGTGGTAGCCAAACGGGCATATACTCTACCACCAGGCTGTGGGTTGATTTGTCACCTCTTACGACAGGCCGCCCGGCCGCAGGAAAATAGTGTTCTTCCTTCGTGCCTGCACAGATACAAGATCCAAAGAGTTTAAGTCCAAAATACTATAAAAAACTACGAATTTATACAACTATAAATGTAACAGGATATTCTAATATTTTTACATATAAAAGAACAGGTGTAAAAATAATCTATACTAATATATAAAGCTGAAGAATTTGTTTGTTTGCTTGAACGCGCTAATCTCAGGAATTACAGGATTTGAAAAATTCTTTCAGTGTAAGATAACCTATTTATCGAGGAAGGCTATAGGCTATATATCATCACGCTAAGACCAAAAGGAGCGGAGCACCAAAGATTAAAAAATTAAAGATAAGAAAACTCATAACGACTCTCACTAACTTAAACATAATGTAGATTTTGACAAAAATACTGTGACTTAAAAATGCAAACAGACACGCATTGACGGACATGTCAATTTCATAAAGATTTTCTTGCCAAAATCACAACGGAACCCCGAGATAAAAATATATAAAAAAAAAACACAAACATTGACAAACTGCAAGAACTTAACTAAATCAATAACCATGAAACAAAGTGCACTGTCTTGAACAGTAAACGGAGCATTAAAATTCAAGCCAAGCGCTTGTAATTGTTTAGAACAGTCAAGTCACAGCCGTGAAGCGAGTTTTATCGATTAAAGTGATTATTTAAACAGTCGAGCTGTGTTGCCATTTGTTGGACTGTGATTAAAATTCTTTATTTATTGGGATCTGCGGTCATTTCAGTAAAAATAAATACGTTATTAAAGCGTCATTTCCCTAACCGGCTTTTCGTCTGTATGATTAATTTAGGATCGAATAGAATATATACATTACTGCTGTAAAGCTTTGTTTACAAAAAAAATCTTTTACACTTTTCTATTTCTACTTTTTTATTACATATTTTATCTACTATTTATCTTACATTTTAATTTCCTACAGACATTTGTTTATCTTCTTCTCCTTCTCTTATGTTATATTTATTATAACTAGGCATTTACACTAATAACGTACTGCTTATTAATACTTATTTGCACAACATTGCACACAACATTGGTGTTATCATTAACAGTCATTTCTTTCAGACAACCTTACGATGGATTAGAACCTGTGGGTTTTGCAATGTAACCACGATATAGAAGCAATAATTTTTTTTTTAAATGAGAAGTAAAATGCTTGCTGTATTTTTTACAATACTGTAGTAAAATTGCACAAAAAAAATATAATAAGAAGTGGTCGTCATACATATAAATAATCTTAGAAATATATTTTTACTGTAGATAGACGTATGACTATTGTTAGTCACGTCTTTAAAAAATATAACGAAATTATTACTTATAATTAAGTCAAGAAGAGATGAAATATTCGCCCCCAAAGCTGTAAAAATTGTTTCCTTCCTCCCTCTAACTTTCGAACCATGAAGTAGAAGATTGTTAAGAAATTTACATGTCTGTTTAATAGTATTTTCGACAGAGAAATAGACAGATTTTGGAATGAAATATAAGGATTTTTACCTATATAAATCTAAACCATTAAAATGTGTAATAAAATCAAATAATTTATTGCATAAAACATGGTGAGTATAAAAATAGGTGTAGACATTTTAGTAATGATTGCCTGCCATGTTTTTTGCAGGTTCGGTGTACATCTTTTTATAACTTAGGTATATTATTAGTGAGAATAGTATTATGTATTGTCGAGTATATAATAGTATATACCTACGATCTGATTTTAAGCACCCATTCTTCTGGGCACAATTCCCGTTGACAGTGGTTTACTACATAATATATTTTAGTTTTAATTATTATATGTATATAAAATTTTGGACTCTTCCGGATAGTTCGGAAGTAAACGAACTATATATATAAATATACACATATGCTATAATATACAAAAAAATAAGTTACCTCGATAGATTTTTTTACATGATTTTAATTATTACTGTAAATTAAATAAAACGCGGGTACTATGTTGCGGACATGGCAACACTTAGCTCGTGGGAAAGAATAATGGACAACTTCAAGATTTAATTGTTGCTTAAGCACGATACAGCAATTATGAAGGTATGGAGCAAGCTTTGAATATTTGCCAACTGATTCGGGGTCGCCATTTTTCACACCAAAAACAAGATTAAAAAGCTAAGGCCCGTTAAACATCCTTCGCGGTTTACGCTTTTATTCGGTTTCGAGTAATAAAAAGAATTTAAAAAACGATATCTAATTAAATGTTTTTATTTTTTTATTGCGTGAGATCAGGAGAAAGGCAGATGGCGCGCCTGATGCAAAGCGGTTACCATCGCCTTTGGGTATTTGAAACAGCAAAGTTGCTTGCTGCTAATGTGCTGTCACTCTCTAAAGGGAGGTAGGGACCTGGTCACTAATGACAGAACACAATTCAAGGTTATTTGGGTGGCATACTCTAGACCAGGGTGGTAGCCATCCAGACGGGCAAATACCCTATGCGGCTGTGGGTTGTTTCGTCGCAGAAATTGTATTCCTTTCCGTTTCTGCACAGATAAAAATATTTTAATATATAACCCTCAGTAAGAGTTAGTCGTGTATGCCGTTTGTAGTTGAGACGATTGGATCATAGGTCCTGAGGCTATGAGCCACTAAAAAGAGTCATCAAAACAGCTTATTAATTTTTCGATTCGATTTGATTATTTGGTTGATGTCCCACCTTGAACAATGGATCAGTATGGCAATTCAGTGAAGTTTGCCAGGTGGTAGGTCATTTGCCCGTCTGGATGACTACCATCCCAAGTCCAGAGCCTTAAGTTGTGTTGCGGCATTAGTCGCCAGGTTCCAGTGTCCTTTTAGAGAGTGGCGGTACATTGGTAGCACCTTTGTTGATACAAATGTCCGATGGTAACCGCTTTCAATCAGGTGGACCGTCTGCCTGTCTGTTGAACTTGCGCAATAAAAAAAACACTAGAAAAAACATTCTACAATTTTGACATTTAAAATATATGTTGTTTTAAATTAGATTATTTTTGTACCGGAAACCTCTGTATAGCATGGCGCCATAACTCCAAGGCGTCTCTTCTTTCAACTAAATGATACATATTAGAACTAAGTTAATAGTCATAATATTATAGAACCTTGTCCAACAACCGTAAAATAAAAGGCGAAAGACGAAGCCGTCGTAGTATTACTAATATGGATATAATGAGTACACTATTAAGGAGTTACTTGTAGACCAGAGGCTATTATTTTATCGCTTGAAATCCATTTAAGTACCTGCCTTTAAACATGTTTTACTTGAGACATTTATGAATACAACCGTAAGTCATGTACTGCATATTTCACTGATGATCATAAATTTAAATGATGGCGTCTGTTGTTGATTGGGCTAAGCTTGGAATGCATAAGGCTCAGGTTCGTATGACTTCGTACGCGTGGAATAGTTTAAAATAAAGTAAGTTAAAAAAACTCCCCGATTTTGAAACATTCTTCATTGATGCTGCGCTCCTTTTGGTCTTAGTGTGATGTCCAGTGAACTCACACACCCGTTACTGTCAGGTTGTTGTCGATTGAGAGAAGCTTTGCTCTTTTGAGCAATTTTGTGGTTTTCCATAACCTTTTTTTAATTCCATTAGGGGAATGCATTTACGCATTTCCTCGGACCATCAAGGGTGGTCTACGAGGGGTATGTGGGCCTCCCAGGAGCCGGTTCCGTATACACCTTCTAGCAAGAAGCTGTGAGATGCCAGCGGCCAGATTACGTACTGTCCCTAAGACGTGTACTCGAGATAATGGTTCCTACGTGTTTCTATCACATAGGTAAATTCTGTTACGTTATTGGGAGGAGATGAGTATGACGGTGCCTTCGATCCCCTGTTCGCTGCGTGCGACGGGAGTCTGCTAAGTCATCCTCCTCCGTAAGCCTCTCAGCCGCCTCCTTGTGCAGCATGACATCGTCGCAAAAGATCGTGACCACTCGCCATCTTCTTTCGCTGTACAACATTTTGTCCATTGCGCTTCGTACCAAGAATCTGCAATTCTCAATGGACCTCAATCTAGCAGAGAAGGTAAGAAGACCCTTCTGTGATAGTCCTTTACCTTTAGTCGTATTCGTCATTGTTCAGAATCGTGATCTTTCATCACTATTTTGGTTTGTCTTGCTGACCTACTTTTTGCCATCGGTGACGAGCAATAGCAATATGCAGTGCGTCGTATACGGAGTCGTGAAGTATGGTGCGGATCAGGTCAAGTGGTGTCTCAGAAACCTTATAAATATCATATCGTTTGTCACGTAATGTTACAATGTTCACACCACAATGGTTGACTGTTCGATACCCACTATATTAAATTATGCAAAACATATTGTTTCTGTGTAAACTCGACACGTGTCTTCCATTTTACACGTAGTACGGGAATGGGAATAGCGAATAACGAGACTCGTATTTATATCAGATACCCACGGGATGATGGTTGACAGAACAAAGAAGCGAACAAAGCATATTCTTCTGTAAATATGATTAGATTTCGCACGTTCATGTACCTATAGATAGATAACTCGTTATTGTACACCAATACAAACATGAACTTAAGACTAAAATTATATCTAGTTATATAACTATACACTATATACAAAGGGCGGTACAATTACAATATTGTCATGGTAGAAACAAAAGGCGGCCTTATCGCTGAAAGCAAGCTCTTCCAGGCAACCTAACTTAAGGAATAATTTAATCTAATCTGGCGATGTAGGTGGTACAGATCATTAAATATATCATAAATAAACATACTTAAACTACATAGTTTATAAATTAAATACATACATACATATATATTAAATAGTCTATGTCTATGTCATGTATCATTAATGTTATGTCCAATACGTTGGATATCCGGCTCTCTCGTAATTATTGTTAATTAAAATACCCTATATTACATGTCCAATTCATTTACAATACCCGCGTTCTTATCTTTAAAACCATATTTTACAATAATCAAGTCTCTATAAATATATATACTTTTGTGTAAATAGACACCAAACCTTAGTTAAATGATAGGAATTTTATTGATACTAACGGTCTTACCCATGCGGGGGTTACAGTAAGTAAGCTTCTTTAATAACATTATAGAAGGGTCCAAACTTACTATAACTCTATATGAATGAGACCGTTATTATCTAACGAAAATTTAAAAGTTTAATAATAATTTTTAAAACTTTAGGGCCGCTTGCATAAGGTTGTTGAAATTTATTTAAGAAATACAAAACGTATTTACCACCCTTAAATACAAGTAGCGTCTTGCACAACGCAAAATTTGCCGCTAAATATGTTTAAAGAACTGTTTAAACTTTTTGTGTAAAACGTATTTAGGCAGTTGAATATGATTAACAACTAATTTTATTTAAAAGCGATCGTTATGCAAGAGGCCCTAACTTTGCTTAGTATTATTTTAAGTTTTCGGAACAAGTACACATAATGAAACACTGTTTTAAGTCCGGTATTTTATTTTATTTTTATGCTGACGTTTTGACCTATTTTAGATAGATTGCTATATTAGTATGCCCTACCAATTACATTGCTAGGTGGTAGGGCGTTTGCTTGACTGGATGGCTATCACCCCTGGTCTAAAGTATGTCGCCATTACAACCTTGAGTTGTGTTCCGGCATTAGTTTTTTTCTATTATTTTTTCTTATTGCAGGAGTTCAACAGACAGGCAGACGGCCAACTTGTGGAAAGCGGTTACCATCGCCTATGGACATTTGCAACACCAAAGGTGCTACAAATGCGCTGCTGCTCTCTTAAGGAGACTGAAACCTGGTCACAATGCCGGAACACAACTCAAGGTTGTTATAGCGACATGCTTTAGACCAGGGGTGGTAGCCATCCAGTCGGGCGAATGCCCTACCACCTGGCTGTGGGTTGTTTTGTCGCCTCTTACGACAGGCCGCCCGGCCGCAGGAAATTGTATTCTTTCTCCGTTCCTGCACGGATAAAATTGTGACCAGGTTCCAGTCTCCCTTAAGAGAGCAGCAGCGTATTTGTAGCACCATTGGTGTTGCAAATGTCCATGGGCGATGGTAACCGTTTTCCATCAAGTGGGCCGTCTGCCTGTCTGCTGAATTCCTGCAATAAAAAGAAGAAAGACAAAGATATCAAGAGTCAATAAATGCTTCCATAACTTTGCTTCCACATACAAGGGCCAATCTCACTGTAAACTACAGAATGTCGGTCCTAGTATTTATCTTTGACTGCAGAACACAACACCAAAAACACGATCTGTTGAATTGTTCGCTGTGTTTTCGCTACGTATGTATACAGCGTGCGGTGTTATTCCGTGAAGCCCGCCTGCCGGGGTGCCGCGTATCTATGCAAATTGCATTACAAACGCTGCCCGCCAACATTTTGTTTTTGCACAAACGATATAAAATAAGACCATCCGGCGACTTGGGGGAAAATAAGCCATCGCGCCCTAATAAGCAGTTTTTTTTTGCGGCGGAACGGAAAGGAAATCGGATTATTAGCGCGTTTTTAGATTGAAGATTTGCCGATAAAAACCCCCCGGATTCGGTGCTACCCGCTTTTTCGCGTTTTCGCTTTCAGGAAACGAGGTTTGCGAAAATCAACGCTGTGGTTATATAACCTTTGCAATAATAGCACCTTTCTTAAAGCCTCGTTTATGTTATGCCCATTTGTACGGGAGCTAGCAGGAAAGTGACGACAGAAACGGGCAGCGTGAATGTGTAAACTGAATACATGTTTTTTTTTATAAACTCTTGCCTTCTACTGTCACGAATTGGGTCAGAGATCTTATTTTGTAAATAATGAACTTTATATTTTATTGAACCTGATGACCCGGCAAGAACATGTAATCAATCTAAAAAAATACCAACTTCTTTATACCATGTTCTAAGCAAAAAATTAATAAAAAAAACATTTTTGTCTATTTAATCGAATTCAAAAAAAGAAGGTGTTCTCAAGTGGTCGTGTAAATATTTTTTATATTTCTTTTTATTGGATAAGATAAATTGGGGTGTATCCTTGTTTATATTTTTTCTTTTTTTAATCTTGTGTGATATATTATAAAAATGAGCGTTAGTCTGTATGTTCTTTATAGAATCGTAAACTATACATTTGATCATGTGATAATCTTTAGCAAAGTTGTTGTGCATGAGCCAAAGAAGGTTTCTGAGCTGGTTCACAATTGGACCCGGTAGGTGGCGCTTCTGTCGGCACATTGATTGAAGCTTTTCCGGGCAGGACGACGTCTGCCGGGAAAGCTAGTTCTTTATAAAATATGAACTTATTAAACATTATATTTGCAACTAAATGAATGTAACATATCTGACCTGAAATAAGTTTTTTAGAGCTTTTTATTATTTAACCGTTAACTCGTTTCGTGGTACATATAGTATTTAAAGTAAACGTTTTATTAAAATGAATACAGGTTTTACATACACGAAATACGAATATTGGATGTGTTTATTATATATCTCCTACCGTCGGCATAAACTTTAGTTATAGCCTACGGCTTTACTTAAATAGGCCACTAATAATGGGTTTCGATTAATATTAAATTAAGCCTTTTATGGTTGTGTAGCAATCCTGGCAAAATTGAAAACACTCTTAAAACGGTCATGTCAGTCCGTCCATACGTTTATCCGTTTGTCCATTTATACTAGTGTTACATACCGACAAAGAAATGCGCACAGCTGCTGCTGCTGCTGCTCTACATTTAGGAATTATTTTGTTTACTCTGTGTTTAGAATTTGTAATTAAGGAAAACATCCTATTGTTATCGTACTTGTTTTTTGACCGTCATTAGTGTCGAACTAATCCTTGTTATTATTGCATTGTGTCGGAGCTTGCCAGGTGTGCGGATTAACTCAGTGAACGCGCTCCTTTGTTGCATTATACAGTTTAGTATAAAACAATGCCCGAACGGAGAGGTGGAGCAGTCAAGCGAGGATTACGTTACGAGTAAGACGTACATTCGATGAGCGATATAGTAACGGACTTTGCGCGTGTTATTGAATTGTGCAGTTTTTTACTGGCTATGTACAGTTATATTTGTACCTGTTTTATACGTGTTTGTACAGTTCTAATAAACTCTATAGTAACGCAGAAGGTCGTAATTCAATAAAACGCACAACGTCCGTCACTTATAGATTACCGAATGTACACACGTCTCGCCTTGATCGTGGTTCTCGTTCGACTCCCCCCTTCCTCAATCGGGACATTGTTTTATACTGTACAAATGCAATATGTCCGCCCGTGGACCGAATTTCCTAGAAACAGCTTATACTTTACAATCCGTAACACGTGGCTAATGATTACAATACAAAAATATGCCGTATGCCAATAAGTAAACAAAAGAAGACGATCTTAAAAGAATTACAATAGTTTCAATGTTATTGGTTATTAGTTCGAATGCCGGCAGGTAATAAATGTGCTTTGTTTCAGATATGCAGGTGGATTTTGTTTTTGTCGGGAACTGAGTTGCAACAATAGTTATTTCTTTGTGGTGAAGCACAGCAGATAGGCTGACGACCCATCTCTGATGGAAAGTGGTAACCGTCCCCTTTGGACATTAGCAACATCAGAAGTGCTGCCAATATGTGGCCAGCCTCGAAGGAGAAATTGGAACCTGGTGTAAGTAAGAAAATACTATGTTAAAACGTAGTTTTAATTATATGAGCATAGTCGTTTTTTTAACCTTGTTGATTATCATTACACGTACAAAATATACATATATGTATGTATGTATCATAAGTGTATCTTTTATATAATTTATTTTTGTAAATCTGTTTATATTATACATATATTACATAGTTATATTATAAAATATTTTAATGTACACAACCCTGCCTTTTGCTTCTCCCCTTCTCGCTAGATTCTTAGGTTTAGCTCGCCTTTGTATGTATATTACCACTATTGTATAATTTTGTATGTAACTTGTACTTTGTACTTGTACAACTAGTTGTCCCGGCAGACATCGTCTTGCCCGGAAAAGCTTCAATCGATATGCCGACAGCAGTGCCACCCACCGGGTCCAATTGTGAACCAACTCAGAAACCTTCTCTGGCTCATGCACAACAACTTTGCTAAACATCATCCCACGATCAAATGTACATATAGTTTACGATTCTATAAAGGACATATAGACAAACATCCATTTTTATATATAAGAAGAAGAAGATAAAGAATAATTGAAAAATATAAAATAGCAGAAATAATAACTTGTAAAACTGTTATAAAACAAATATGAATATTGAAACTAATAAGATTAATAAATCAGTCTATCTAAAGGCTAGAGTGTTGGGCCTAAAAGGCCGGCTTTCAACCGGTGCTAACTACTTTGAAGACGATTCTAAAATTTGAATATTCATGAATATTGGCACTAGCTAGTACACCAAACAGAAACTTGTTTGAATCTCACAATGCAATATAGGTGCAATGGAGACAAATGTCGTCCAATTAGACCCCCTGATTTTAACACGACTCGTGCAGAATTGGCACGTCGGTAGTGATAGGGTTAACCGATAATGGATTTTATGGCCAATTGCACATTTGGGCAAATTAGCGCTTGATCTTTAGTGAACAAATGCACTAAGGCTGTAGTTTCTCTTCTAGAATAAGTATTTAGGGTGTTCGTAAGAGAACCATGTGACTGAGAACCAAAGTATAGAACTGTTTTTTTTAATTATTTCTTTATTGATTGATTAATTGGCTTGAGTCGTGGTAGCATAATAGCTAGCGTACACGTCCCAAACGCAAAGGGCGCGGGTTTGACCCTGGCCGGAACACATGCACTACTTAGGCTGTTTTCTGATCTAATGTGCATATTATGCATAAAGCTCAGTCTGTACGTACTTCAGCGAGTACCGTCTCCAACAAAGCAGTTGCAGATGCACAGAGCAAAGTTACGTTATACTTTTATAGCTGTATATATACAGTAATTATTGTATCTTCTATTATTAGTATCTAGTTCAACTGCACGTAATATTTCGATTCAATAGTCAGATTATGATTTATTCGACTGATATATCTTATCTGATGATTTAAAAACCGGCCTTTATACATTAGAAAGTAATAAATACTATTAAAAGAAAACTTAACTTAGTTATATTGTATTCTGCCTATAATCTATACATATAATAAAATTGTAGAGGTCAAATTTCTGTACAATGAAAAAAAATTATAAAAAGCGAGTCAGAGGGATGTAAGAAGTGAAATACAACAATTTAGATTTTTTCAATTTTTTTGTTTCTCTGTTTGTCTGTCTGTTTGTACCGGCTAATCTCCGAAACGACTAGACCGATTTACATGAAATTTTGTATGGTGATAGCTTATGTCCCTGGTCAACATATAGGATACTTTTGATCGCAAAAAATCAAAGAGTTCCCGTGGGATAGTTAAAAACCTTTAACTACTTGAACAGCTTATAACAGACTGAATGTAATTTCTCTGCAACGTAACATAATAGAAGCGGAGATTTTGACAGGGTGTGGTGTCGGTGAGAGAGTTTTATCTTATATATATAATATATGAAGCTGATAAGTTTGTTTCTTTGTTTGTTTGCTTGAACGTGCTAATCTCAGGAACTACTGGTCTGATTTGATTTTTTTTTCAATATTAGATAGCCCATTTATCGAGGAAGGTTATAAGTTATAAACCATCACGCCAAGAGCAATAGGAGCGGAGCAACAATGAAGAATGTTTCAAAATTGCGGGATATTTTTAACTTACTTTTTTTAAACTATTCCACGCGAACGAAGTCACGGGCACAAGCTATTATATTATATAAAAATCAATGCCACTTTTCGTTGTAATTTTATAACTTGAGAACGACTTTACCGATTTTGATGAAATTTTGTGTGTGTCTTTGAGTGGGTCCCGGGATGGTTTGGATCCACAATTAGAACCAGTAGGTGGCGCTGAGATCGGGTTCTAGAATCCTCCTAATCACCGGGAGCGATTTTGGTCATTTTGTTTTTGTGTGTTTGAGTGGGTTCCCGGATGGTTTAGATTCACAATTAGAACCGGTAGGTGGCGCTGAGAACGGGTTCTAGAATCCTCCTAATCACCGGGAGCGATTTTGGTGATTTTGTTTTTGTGTATTTGAGTGGGTTCTCGGATGGTTTAGATTCGCAATTAGAACCGGTAGGTGGCGCTGACATCGGGTTCTAGAATCCTCCTAATCACCTGGACAAATTCTTTTAGGAATTCAAAAAATATGGCGGTACGAAGTTCGCCGGGTCAGCTAGTTCTAAATAAAACTATAAGTAGAATACTGAGTCTAGGTCAACGTTTTCTATGGGAAAGGTGCCCAGAAGACTAGCTACGTTTATTAATTGGATTGCCATACTGATCCGCTGTCCGAGCTAGACACTAGCCCTCTGATGAACCGAAGAGTCAATGAAGTTATTATGTCATTAAAAGTCGATCCATATTGATCATATAGATAAACAAGCGGTTCCGGCAGACGTTGTCTTGGCCTGGAAAAATAAAAATCTAGAACTCGATTCCAGCGCCAATCTAAGCCGTCCCCAATCCCCATCACTAAAACACGATTTTTTTACACCCTGGGTTAAATTATTGAAGATTTAGTAGGAATTTCTAATTTTTTCTAGTAATAAATATACCCTATGTTAATTTAGGATAATGTAGCATTCTAATAGTGAATTTTTTTCGAAATCAGTTCAGTTGTTTTTGAGTTTATTCGTTGCAAAGATACAAATCTTTCCTCTTTATAATTTAAGTGTAGATATCTCTTATCTCTCTTTCATATTCACCGGTAATAACAAAATGTATATTATGAATTTTTCATAATTTTTGAGTATGAAGTAAAGTTTATTTTCAGCATTTGCTATCATCAATACCTAAGGCACTTTCTCTTTGTTCACAGAATTTTCACTCAATACTTTAATTGTAATAAGAACAACCATACTAAAATTTGTTCAACAAAAGGTCACAATTATACATGGAGGGACAAATAACCAAGGCATAGATACCCTCGTCCCTTCAATTCACCACGAACGGTTGTACACAGATTCGTGTTTATACAATTAGTAAGATGTCGCTAATTATTACTTGAGTGTGACAATGTACATTGAACAATATTGCAACACATTCCTTTTATTTGAAACTCTATTCAGACTGGTGATGAGGCGAAAAATCTCCAAGTGTTAATTACCGATTCTTGTCTGTGTTATACGTTGAAATTTTCAATGTTTTGTATTTGGTGCTTTGTTCGCGGTGAATTTGTATGTATACTTATGGCCTTTCGTAGCATCATCTGCATTTATACTCAATTCATAGAATGTACGCAACTGTCAACGACGTCTGCTCGCTTTCGGGTCGTGCACACAGCGATGACGCATGTTATACGCCTTACGCAGCCCGTATTGTATCGCCAGATGTCATGACATGACTCATGTGGTGTTGTGGACAAATAAAATAACATCTTTAAAATAACCTGTGTTATTCTGATGTAAAATATATATTATTGTAAGCGATCGTGTAGAAGTCATCGCCTTCATACAGCCGTCACGCTACCAGGACGCTGCTGTTCTGTGTAGTACTGTGTAGATGAACATTGTCCCTTGACAGTGTAAGTGCGGCGGCGTTTTTTTATTCCATAAGTTTAACGGACAGGCAGACGGCCTTGCCTGATAGAAAACGGTTATCATCGCCTATGGATATTTGCAACACCGAAAGTGCTACAAATGTACTGCTGCTCTCTTAAGGGAGACTGGAACCTGGCCACTAATGCCGGAACATTCCTCAAGGTTGTTGTAGCAACATACTCTAGACGGGGGGTGGTATCCATCCAGACGGGTAAACACCATATCAGACCGCCCGACCGCAGAAAATTGTATTTTTCTCCGTTCTTGTATGAAAAATTTCGCACAAAAGTTTCACTAAAATCTGTTCAGTACTTTTGCGTGAAAACAGACATTCACATACATCATCTATACTCATAAACATTCTAATTAATATTAGGTATTAATCATAGGATAGGTAATTTAACTCATAGTGAAAATTGAATCAAAATTCCAGAAAGATAATCCATGTACCGTAATCTTATTAATTTAATCAAAACTCTTGGAGTCCAAAACAGTTTGTTTTATACAAATGAATTTTTGTCAATTAATCCACTGGCCTGATTCATACGAGTTGATATCAAATGCTATAAGCTTTTCAAACTGGTTTTGATAGTTTCAAGTACTGTCTCTTGACTAATGTTGGTTTTTGTATCGAATAATCTTGGTTCGGGTGAGAGTATGTTGCATAAGTGGTAGCGAGAGCGAGTTATTACTATTAGATATTAGTTATTTATAAAGAGCTAGTAAATTTTACGAGTCTGGACTTACGTTAACTTTGACCCTAGATTCAAGTGACATATCCATTGTTTAAGTTAAAAACTATTATATTTTTTTTATTTTTTTTTATTGCAGGAGTTCAACAGACAGGCAGACGGCCCACTTGATGGAAAGCGGTTACCATTGCCTATGGACATTTGCAACACCAAAAGTGCTACAAATGCGCTGCTGTTCTCTCAAGGGAGACTGGAACCTGGTCACTAATATCGGAACACAACTCAAGGTTGTTATGGCGGCATACTCTAGACTAGGGGTGGAAGCCATCCAGTCGGGCAAACGCCCTACCACCTGGCTGTGGGTTGTTTTGTCGCCTCTTACGACAGGCCGCCCGGCTTCAGGAAATTGTATTCTTTCTCCGGTCCTGCACGGATAGAATATTATGTATATATCACGGTTATTCATGTCAGTCAACCTGTTCAGGAGGATCTGAAGGAAAAAGCAGACATGCATTTACACATTAGTGTAGAGTAGCGCTATCTACGTAATTTTTTTTGTGTGAACTTTAATTCTATATCCCTCAGGAGCTCTGAAACATTCTGGAATATAAAACCTATATTTATATCCAGTTTTTAATATACTGAGTTTCGAGTAAATTGTATCATAACTACTTATTCACTTCCAAAGTCATGAATTTTGTGCCTATAACTTTGGAACTATTTATATGATTCTGAATAAAATCTTTTCAGAATTTTTTGAGATAGTGGTGTTTTATAATAAATATTTCTTTATGGTTCCCTGGCCTCATGAAAAAACTAAGCCGTCGAAGTTCATCATCTCTACAGAAACCTTCATTCACTATGCATGTCCTGTTATGCTGGGCAGACTTTTTTCATAAATTATAAAGTTCAAAATATTAGCCAATAAACTGAAGATATTGTATCAAAATCACAACGCTCATGTTCTCGCTCCGCTTGTACTACCAAATCCCATCCCTTTGTTTGAATCGTAAAAAGACATAAATAAGCTACGATGGCAGCCAATTAGTTTTAATTACTCTACGATCGTCTTGTAGATACATTTCGTGAACATATAATATCTGGTTACACGGTGCAGTTATCACTTCATAAAAAGGATTTTGACAAATTGATATTTTTTAGATTTACTTAAGGCACTGAAAAAGAAATGATGACAGCGGCCTATAAAAAATAAAAATTGGTCTTCACTTTTCACCAGACCCATCCATTCTTATGTATTTCGATGCGCTGAATCCGAACCGAATCAAATTTCCATGCATCCTCAAAATTTTGAGAGAGTATGGACCAAATTGACCCCAGATTCAGTATTATGATACATAACCCCTCAACATTTTTAGGATTTACTTTTTATTTTTTATTGCTTGAGTTCAGTAGACAGGCAGACGGTTAATCTGATGGAAAGCGGTTACCATTCCCTATGGACATTTGTAACACCAAAGGTGCTACAAATGCGCTGCTGCTCTCTTAAGGTATACTATTACCTGGCGACTAAGGTCGGAATACAAATCAAGGTTGTTATGTCGTCATACTGTAGACCAGGGGTGATAGCTATCCAGACGGGTAAATGCCCTATCAATTTTCTCCATTCTTACACGGATGATATTGACCCCAGATTCGTACATACACAAATTACTATTTACAAATTTAGATAGTGGACTTTGAGGAGTTTATTAAAAAATGTAAGTGACTTTGCACTTCTTATGCTCATTGGTAATGCCAGCCACAAACTTACAGCCTGCACACTAAAAGATCTCTAACTAAAATTTCGTGGAGTGTATTAGCATAATTAGTTGCAGATTTGCTGATGATGTTAAGAGCCTTTCACTACTTTCTTCAAAGCTTCTGTGGGTGAGCTTTGATTTCTCCTATTATGTCGGGCTCGACCAAGAGATTCTCAATTTCGAGATTGCTTATTATTATAACTTTATTCATTGATACGAAACATTTTTGTCTTCCGTGATCACGACTATTAAAAAGTAACCGAAACGTTGAAGTAATAAATAATTCTTGCAAAACAGAAACCTGCTTCAAATATTACTAAAAAGCAAAAACTAAATATTTTCTACATCTTAAAGTTGATGTGACGAAAAACATAAAAGTTTGTGTATTTTGGCAAATATGTTGTCATTTGAAAAATAACCAATGTCAACTCAAAGAAGATCCAGGAGACTGGTCGGCAATGGCCGTCTTTTTAATGCTTGACATGCCTTACTTGCATACACCCAAGGTTCCCGAATTGTCGGTCTTCTATTGAAAACACTTCGGGGAGTGTTCCTTGGAATTGCAGGAGCTAGTTCCCCCATTCCAGTTTTATCATTGGGCAATTAGGTCAAACCATCCGGTGGAAACACCGCCAGTCAGGACGGAACGCTTCGTTTCATATTTTCTGGCGCACACTGCCGATGAATAAAATATTTCAGATCAAATATAATCTGAAAAGAGTCTATATTGATTCCCAGAGCGGACCATCAAGCTAACATGTGCAGACCTGGGACTAAAACGGAACCATATAATGATGATACCCTACTTTTATTAACAAATCAGAACTAAACACTAGAATGATGATAACAATTACTCGCCTCTGCTCCTATTTTTGATATAACAATATTGTGTAGACGACTCTCTGCAGCACGAATAAACCCATGAGGTTTCTGTGTCACAGTCAAATGTGTTTTTTATGTTAATATATGTAAGCATATTTGACAATAAATAAATAATAAAATATTTATTTTATTCTTCGTCATTCATAAATAATAAATGCGGAGAAGTTATTTTAAAAGTAGATGTAAAGAATGCCTTTAACTCTGTCGACAGGTCCGTTATGTTACACGAAGTAACATCTAATATTCCAGAAATATCAAATTACCTTCATGAAAGCTATTCAAAACCCACAAATCTTATGTATAAAAACAACATTATTCTATCATCTGTGGGCTGTCAACAGGGCGACCCGCTAGGTCCGGCCATCTTCAGCTTGGCGATCCATCCGGTCATCGAATCCCTCAAATCTAAATTCAATGTGTGGTATCTAGACGATGGGACTCTAGGCGGCGACGCAGAAACTGTACTCCAAGACCTACTTATCCTGATATCAAAATTTAATTCAATAGGATTAGAGTTAAATTTCTCAAAATACGAAATTTTCTTGTCCGATAGCCTGTCTAAAAACGAAAGCGACAATATTAGCAATATGTTCAATATCGTCGCACCCGGTATTAAGGTCCTGGAGAAGGATTCTCTTCGCTTGCTTGGAGCCCCTATTCTAGATGAGGCCATTCCAAATTATCTGTCAGCAATCAGCCGCGTTTGATCTGTCATACTCTAAACTTTTCGATATTCACTCTCAAATTGCATATCACATTATACGACATTGTCTGTTTGTACCAAAATTAACATATGTTTTACGATGCGCCCCGCTTTGGAAATTTTCTAATCTTATTAAACCACTAGATAATCGCATTAAAGATGTGCTTAGTAAAATTTTAAATTCAGAACTCTCAGACAACAACTGGATCCAAGCTTCCCTACCCATTAGTTTTGGAGGTTTAGGCATCCGCAAAATCTCTAGCGTTGCTCTACCGGCTTTTCTTTCATCCGCCTACAGCACTGGCTCATTATTTAAAAAAATTATGCAACACTGGGATAATGTCAATACATCCTTTTTAAATGAAGCACTAAACGCCTGGAAAATGGTCTGCCCTAGTGAAGACATTCCCACGATCATGAATTCGCAACGATGCTGGGATGAACCTATATGTAGAGGATTAAACACAGAACTTCTAAATTCAACTAACTCTACAGGACGTGCCCGCATCCTTGCCGTTTCTCGTAAAGAGTCTGGTTTTTGGCTCAAAGCTATCCCCTCCCCAAACATAGGTACATTATTGGATAATACTTCTTTTTCTTTGGCTATAAACCTGCGCTTAGGTTCTCGCATATGTGCACCACACACATGTGTCTGTGGTATAGAGGTAATCGACCCGGGATACCACGGTCTTTCTTGCCGCCGCAGTGCCGGCAGATGGTCACGCCACGCCGCCCTGAATGATGTCTTACGGAGGGCGCTTGCCACCGCTAACGTGCCGGCTCTATTGGAGCCGAACGGTATTGCACGTGATGATGGCAGGCGCCCTGACGGAATGACTCTAATTCCCTGGCAGCGTGGCAAGCCTTTGGTGTGGGATGCGACTTGCGTAGACACGTTGGCCGCATCCCATTTACCAAACACTTCTAGATCGGCCGGTTCGGCGGCGGAAACAGCGGAATCGCTCAAGCGGCGGAAATATGCAACCCTCAGTGAGAGTTATATGTTTGTGCCGTTTGCTGTCGAGACGCTTGGACCGTGGGGTCCTGAGGCCATGAGCCTCTACCAAAATTTATCAAAACGACTCATCGACTCTTCAGGTGATCAGAGGGCTGGTGCCTACCTCGGCCAACGGATCAGTATGGCGATCCAGCGAGGAAACGTAGCCAGCCTTCTGGGCACCTTACCCATAGAAGACGGTGATCTGGGCTCAGTATTCTACTTATAGTCTTGAGGGACTATGGGTAGAATACAATACAAATAAGTTAAGTTTTCTTACATTGTATTCAATAGTATGTAATTTATATTATAGTTATTCAATTATTATGTTAATAACATATAGGCCGTAGCAAAAGTAACATTTCTCATTTTATTCTTGATAAATACAATCTAAGAGTGTTCAAGTCACGAGTGAATTCATATTTTCTAGGTCATCGTGCTCCATACTAGACCGTATTATCACTGAACATCAGGTGAGACAAACGCGAAGTCAAATGCGAACTTATCGCTATTAATTGGGGTCGGCACAATATGTTTTTTCTTCCACACTCCTCTATTCTGACATATTTCCTCTGTTACACCACAAATCATCATATTGTTACGAGTTTAGCGGGACTCGAATTAAAATGCCGTGGGAATTATTATAGAGCTTATTAGAACTATACAAACACGTATAACACAGGTACAAATATAACCAAACACAACAAATCCAAACGTAATGCAGAAGGTCGTAATTCAGTAAATCGCGCAAAGTCCTGCACTATTAGATTCTCGTTATATACACACGTCATAACCGTATCGTAATCGTTGCTTGACTGCCCCCTCCCTCAATCAGGGCATCGATTTATACTGCACAAATTCAATGTGCCCGTATCGTAGTCGACGTAACCCGCAACACCTGGCTAATGATTCGGCCGCCAGTGGCCATAAACAGGTACAATAAAACAATGGGCTGTTCTCTAGAAACGTATGCCAATAAATAAGTAAACAAAAGAAGACGATCATAAAAGAATTACAATTAGTTAAAATTCCGACAGATAATAAAATGTGCTTCGTGGAATTTGTCTTTGTCGGGGGCTAAGTTGTAACACTATCATCCTTCACTCAATCCATCCATCTTGTAGTATAAATTACATAATGATGTTTGATATTTGTACGTATATGTATATATTTATGTATGTAATATTAATAGGTGTATTTATATATGTCTATTAAGTATAATTCGTAGTTACATAATATAAATTACACTCACTTATATGTTTAGTAATGACTAAAATATAAAGTAAGTAACTGCATATCCTATAATATTTATGTATATCATCTTTGACAAGTATAATATGTTTTATTCCTGCCACAGTTTGTCTGGAAGAGATCGCTTCTTACCGATAAGACCGGCCATTGTGCACATTTAGAATATTTTTAGGCTATAAATTTTTTCTGTGTTTTATGTAATGGTGTACAATAAAGTGTTATCTCTCTCTCTCTTTCTCTCTCTATAAATTGTACAAATACGAACATAGAATTCACAAAAAATGTAAATGTTGATTATTTATATAAAACTTAATATTTTGTGGTTCGACATTCACTTGGCCGTTTTTATACTACTCAAAAAGTACCTCCAAAAGCGTTTGGAAACAAAAACTGGCAAATCGGCCAGGCATAGTCCTATATTTTTTTTATCAACACGTGTCGGTCAAACTATTTGGGTCTTGGTATGGGAATTTTAATGTGTTTTCTACGGTGGCATTTATATATTATTTACTATGCGGGTATTTCAATAACGGAACCCTTGACCATCATGTGTTTTCTTTTTTATTCTTAGTTGTTTACAGCATTGCTATGTGAATCATAACATTTACTTAAGTTTTTGAGACTAATATACATAATAAAACTAATCTTTTAACGGTTTTTAGCGCGGAAATTTATTTGATTTTTATTATGGCGACGTTCCGGCCACTTTTTAGAAGTCCCTAATTTAAGAAGGATCCCTAATTTTTATATAGCCTATATATATCAGGGATAAGGTAGCATTCCAATGGTGAATTTTTTTTAAATTAGTCAAGTAGTTTTTGCGTTTATTCGTTACAAACATACAAAAATACAAATATTTCCTCTTTATAATATTAGTATAGATTGATTTTTAAATAAGATACATAAAAAGGTCACTAACAACAAATTCGGGGAAATAATAAATTTCATTTTATTACATATGAACACAGATCTTAATTTGCAATTTTAAATACAGGTTTCTCAGTTTTGCAAAGTATTAAAACTGCAGAGGGAATATTGTACAGAGGTGGCGTAGGTTACAAAAATAGTAGTGAAAATAAGATGGAGTTATGTGCATTGTGAAATTAATGTTTGAAAGACCTCTTATAGGGTAAAGTATACCGCTATTGGTACTGTTAGTTTTTGTTTTATAGTCATACAGTAATATAATTATTGTAAGGAAAAAAAATAAGAATATATATAAATATCTCTTAATCATGAATTAACTGACCAAGAAGAAGCCAATCATTGCGGAGAGACAATGGGTTTGCTAATAATCGTATAGTTTTCTAAATAGAATATGTTTTATAAGTATTTATGTGACCAAAAAGCACAGTGCAATTTAGCTTAAAGGAATTTTTAGTAATTGATTTCTTTATAATAACAGCCTATAAACGCTCATCTCGGGCCTCTCACTATAGGGGAACAAACAGTATACCCACCACGCTTGTCTAAGGCGGCTTAGCAAGTTTGACACCTCGTATATCACGATGTGCTGGTTTCGTTACGGTGTTTTCCTTCAGCCTTATTAGCACGTGGTAATTGTAATAATATTCACATTAGGTCAGAAAACTGACTAAGTAGTGCATTCGTTCTGGCCAGAATTCGAATATGCGCCCTTTGAGACAAGGCGCGTGCGCTAGCCATTACGCTACCACGACTTTACATATTGAATTTCTTTACATAGACATAATTATTTTGTGTGTATGGGATTTTGATTTATGGCACCTTTGTTAATACGTAAAAGTTTAAAACAATCCATGAACTTGTAGTTTAGATAAATAACGTTAAAGTGTAATAAGAAACAGGATTCTTCATCTATATGAGGAATGCGCAAATAACTTCTCTATTAATTCTGCCTCTACGATAAAAACGCAAATTCTTGAAGTATATCTTAATAAAATTAAAATGTCACATACTCTGATAATTTGTGCACACGAAAATAAATTTTAATTTAGATAGGTTCTAATCAGTTTAAAATAAACCCAAAAACTATCACATAGTATAAGGACAGCACGGAGACGTCGAAATGTATAGGTTTCCTTTTTATTAAAGTAACTACGGAACCCTAAGAAAAATTCAAATTTGATTCACATGCTCACAAAATTACAACACACCTTTTTTTGTTTTAATAATGATATATAGTTATTGCGTGTATTATATTTGTGGGTTTATAATAAAAAATAAAAAAAACAATGTATAATATTATACATTGTTTTTAAACACAACAAACAACAACAAACATCATAAATAAAAGTTCATCGACACACTGTCATGAATATTTAAATTCAGGTTATTTAAATTTATATCTATAACTCGATCGAGGTCGTTTGATACACTTACATGTTTGGGAATACCTGATTTATAATATTGATCATCGCTGTCGACTTTAATAGTGGTGCTTGATGATGTTGATGAGGATGATGACGACGACGATGATGATGACGACGATGACGATGATGATGATTCCTGGGCCATTCTAAGAATGGCACCAATAGGAATAATCCCCTAACCGCAGGCGAACCATCACAGGATGTTGCACTCCACGACGCGAAAACCTAGGAAAGGATGGATTTTTTAAAAGGGAATGAAAGACGGGATATTGGAAAGAGGAGAGGTGGTACACCATTGCCACAGAACAAAGGAGTGTGACAATGATGACTCGGGGTTCTGAGAGCGCGTCCCCGTGCACTCCCCGCTGGACGGGCAGACTTCAAAATGACGCGCAAATCGTTGCGCAAATATGACCGTGTTTCCGAATATAATATCGTAAGAAGCTTAATGCTTATCTATTCGTCTTCGCCGGAATGTTCACTTACTATCCTAGTTCTCCTCCTTTTTTAAAGGAACATTTTGATTTCCTACATGTTTCTCATTCCCGTTATTTGCGTTCTAGTAAAAATCTCTCCGTAATAACACGTGTACACACTTCTTCCTTCGTTGATAAATCCTTCACGGTAAAAGCTGCCCATTTATTGAACTCTGCTACTGAACATCGGACGAGCTAATCTTGTCTTTTAAAGTCGTTGTTAATGATTATTTTCGATCGTCTCAGTTCTAACAGTGCCTGCCAGGGGGTTAGGCCTGGCAGGCCTGGAAGAGATCGCTTTAAGCGATAAGGCCGCTCTTTGTTCAATAATTATTGTACCTATAGTAGAATTATTTTCTCCGTGCAGTTTGGGTAATAAATAATCGGAGTAGTGAAGCGAGTATTTCGCTCTCTCTTCCACTCACGGGCCTTATGGGCAGCATAGTGATACGCATTATTGTTGTCGATAAGCTTTTCGATAGTGTATTTAGTTTTGTCATTTTGTGGGTTAGTGATATAAATGAAAGAAAAAAATAGATAAAACAACGTAATTTATTAAAATAAGAATAATAATGATTTAAAATAAATTATTAATTAGGTATCTATGTATTAAAAAACTATAAGTACAAAAGTTTAGAATGTAACAAGTTATATTAAAAATAAATATAACTATTTATATCTAAGTTTAAAATTAACAGCAAAAAAGATAATAATGATTTTTATAAGAATGATAATCTTTCTTTGATAAGAATGAGGTTTTATCGTTAATGGCGTTGCGCCCGCGCAACATGCTCACCGCCCTAGCCGGGCTAAGGCCGAGTTTGATTTATGACTCAAACTGCACGGAGAAAATAATTCTACTATAGTTTTTAAGAACGTAGTTATAATTTTTGGTGAATAATAAAATGTTTTTATTGATTCTTTCAAACCATGAAGAATTAAGAACTCCTCAAAAACATTGATAAGAATTAGAGTATATTGGTAATAGTTGCAAAAAGCTACACCCTGTCCAATATGTTAACTTTTTGCTATCCTTTTTTGTGACTACACGTGGCAACTTTGTCCAAAAAATCTTTAAGTGCTTCTTAAAACACTTGGCCCCGTACTTTATAACTTTTATCTCCTACCCTCATAAATACATCGTCACCCGATACTTTATTGCTTTTAACTGTATTATAAAAAGTTATTTTTACTAACGCGTCACACTTTCAATCGGAAGTTGGTTATGGCGCCCCTACTGCCTCAAAAGTTAGAAAATAGGGTGCAAACGATACAACTTGCTAATTAGTGATCAATAATTTACAAAAAAAATAAACTTCACGTTATCAGTCGTAACGTGGTTTATTGTAAATTTTCTATAGTTATTTTAATTTACAATTCACCAAGCCACCTCGAAATTATTTTAAATACGTACATCTTCTTATATATAAAAATGAATGTTTGTCTGTATGTCCTTTATAGAATCGTAAACTATACACCCGATTGATGAAATTTTGTGTGTGGTTTGAGTGGGTCCCGGGATGGTTTAGATTCACAATTGGAACCGGAAGGTGGCGCTGAGATCGGGTTCTAGAATCCTCCTAATCACCTGGAGCGATTTTAGTGTATTTGTTTTTGTGTGTTTGAGTGGGTTCCCGGATGGTTTAGATTCACAGCTAGAACCGGTAGGTGGCCCTGAGATCGGGTTCTAGAATCCTCCTAATCACCAAGACTGATTTTGTTTTTGGGTCAATGGAACAAAGTCTTTTAGGAATTCAGAAGATAGGCGGTACGAAGTTCGCCGGGTCGGCTAGTACTATTATACAAAAAGAGACGGCATATATATGTATCTAGTAAGTGTATGTATCTAGAAT
This sequence comes from Dendrolimus pini, assembly GCA_949752895.1. Classification (NCBI taxonomy): domain Eukaryota; kingdom Metazoa; phylum Arthropoda; class Insecta; order Lepidoptera; family Lasiocampidae; genus Dendrolimus; species Dendrolimus pini. Next base: position 6,038,237 of record OX457150.1, read on the forward strand.
GTTTATTGTGGTTTAAGCAAGAGATGGCGGCACCATGACTTGAAAATCATCACTCCATTAAATAATAAACACATATTACACAATAGATGAAATGTAGTCAAAAAATAGCAATCTAATCGCGTTTACTGGTGCCACCGTTGCAATTGACTAAGTAAGACATCATGGCAACGCGAGTGACAACACTATTAATGTTTTGCTCTAGTTTCACCATCTTCACTAGATGGCGTTACCGGTATTCATCCTCGATTACAAAAAATGTACTTGTAGTATTTAAGCCTCTTATTAGGATTAATTGGTAATAAATCACACACAAGTACTTTCCGTGATCAAACTGATTTTATTACTGATCTACCTACATACCTATATGGTACATTATTATTTCTTACAGAATATTATACATACATTACAGTACTGTTCCACGGAAGAAAAAGACAAAGAAAAAGATGTATGTAGATATTCATTTCCGTAGTTTTTTTGAAACAGAGCTTATTATCTATACTAATATTATAAAGAGGTTTGGGAAGTTGTAGGGGGTAATCTCTGGATATACTTAACCGATTTTAAAAATTCTTTTACTGTTGGAAAGCTACGTTAAGAGGGAGTGTTATAGGCTATATAACATGACGCTATATACCACCGGAGCGGGACAGAGCGCGGGTGAAGCAGCGCTGGGCCGCTAGTTTTACCTAACTACGTTTCTTAGTAGTACCATTTTTTCCAGCTGGTAGGGAATTTGCCCGTCTGTATGGCTACCACCCTGATCTAGAGTATGCCGCCATAACAAACTTGAGTTGTGTTCCAGCATTAGCGGCCAGGTTCCAAATTCCCTTTAGCGAGCGGCTGCATATTGGTTTTGGCAAATGTTCATAGGCGATGGTAACCGCTTTCCATCAGGTGGACCCTCAGCTGCAGATTGCATTGCTGCTGAACGCATGCAATTAAAACTACCAAGAGCAAGAACTTTCTATTTTGTACTAAAGACAAAGTTGGATTAGCAAAAGATTAAACGCGTTGATATGTCAGAAAAGTATTTTTACTTAGTCTGCAAAATTTGCCTTGATAAAGGAGAGCTTTGCTTTTTGTCCATTTTACGCCGTCTCGAGCTAAATTTGTCCGCACTGCAACGTGCGAGAAGCCGCTACATTCTCTTTTTTGCATGCTTACAGAAATAGGGATGGGATTTATGACTAAATTTAGTAATTGTCGATATTGCATATTACCAATAATACAAACATAACTTAAGCAAGTTACGTTTGTAATAATAATAATAATCGGCAGACAAACACACATATTATACATCCCCAAATTAAGCAAGTTACGCTTGTGTTATGGGTAATATACAACGAACTACTCTGGGGCCAATCCCAGACACCCAGACCATCGTACATAACGAAGAAAATACGTTTCCGAAATTTACTATACCAGGAATGGAAACCGAAGCCTCTGCGTTGAAATGAGATAGGCCGCAAAGGCTTAGCCCACTCAACCACAGAGACCGTCGTTTGTGTGCCCTAAGTCAAACAGCTGTATGTTAAAAATAAAAATATTTGTTTGCCAGATTGCAAATCGGTTTGTTAGGAATATTTTTATGAATCATGGTGCCTTATATATGTAGAATAGAATATACTTTATTGCATAGCATTAAGATACAGTTCAGGAGAAATCCTTAAGACGGATTAGATATGTTTGCGAGACATGTGAGTTTTGCAATATGCCTAATATATAGATGTAAAACAGAGTGTAATTTTTTTTAAATGGGAAGTTAAACAGACAAAAAAAAGAATACAAAAATATGTTTTACATATATAGGTCGATTTTACATATATCGATTTATATAAAGAGCTAGCTGTCCCGGCAGACGTCATCCTGCCTGGAAAAGTTTCAATCGATATGTCGACAGCAGCGCCACTTACCGGGTCCAATTTTGAACCAACTCAGAAACCTTCTTTGGCTTATGCACAACAATATAGCTAAAGATCATCACATGATCAATTGTATTCTTAACGATTTTATAAAGGACATACATTCATTTTTATATATCAAGATGAGTCCTGTAATTGATGACGAATATTTTTCTTATTGATTGGTGAATTTGTTAAAGTTTGGATTTGACTTTTACTGTAATCATTTCATAAATGTGCACATAAATTCATGCTTCTTTCTTTATTTTTTCACGGCCTGGAGAATGATCTGACAGTCGTAAAATTGTATACGTGTATTTTCAATAACGGGAATGAATATGGGACTTTTTTATCGGAAAAAAAGAAAATAATTTTCGTGTAATACAATTGCTAAGCACAATTCGCGAGAAGCCATAAGAAAAGTTTAAGACTTAACGCGCAATATGAATATTTTGTTCTTATTTTTTCAGCAAGACTTGTAACAACAAAACATGTTACTCCACACCAGAATTAAATTCGGACATGCCAATTTCGAGCGCAAAATCTGTTGTGACCTATGGAATTCTCGAAGTATGCGCACAACGGAATTAATTTTACATTGAATTTACATTCTAATTAGCATAGCTGTTCACTGTAACGCTACCAGCCTTGTGGGACCGATCTCAACAAGTGACAGTAGTTTAGAATATTTTTTTATAGTTTTATTGTTAGCATTACTTTTTTTATGATATCTCGGAATGAAAAAGTCTGAAATCTTATTGCTTAAAGAAATATAAACAGACTAATGAAAAAATTCTGTAGAATGCTCCTGATTTGATGTGTATTAAGCCATATCTCGACATTTGTATAATGTCGACATGTCCCATCATTAGACTACAAAATGCACCTCGCGACAGTCCAAACGAAAACTCCCTTTACAATTAACGGGACACGGTCTGCATTTAGGAACTATCATAAAACAAATTCATATAGACTCTAACTGTTTGTCTTAAGGTTCATAATGTCTTGTGCAGTAAAAATATAGGAATATGACGAACTAAGTGTTTTTATTCATCCCTTTTAGATGCACGTCGGTTAGGCGCTCTGTGCTATTGTGTTTATTTTTATATGTATTTTGAATATACTAGTATTACCTTAATAACAGACATTTTCCTGTTTATATATTACTAGCTGTGCCCTCGATTTCACCCGCGTGGTGATGAAAAATTGTTATATTTTGGATAATTATATATCTTATAAATATATATTATATTATATATCTTATATTTTTTATCTTTATAAATAATAGCCTGTGTTATTCTGATGTGTAAGCTATATTATTGGAAAGTTTGATCAAAATCCATTTAGTAGCTTTTATTTTTTTGTAGGGGTAACAAACATACATCCATACATCCATTTTTACAAACTTTCGCGTTTATACTATTTATATAGATATAGATACACAAAGAGCACCTGAGAGAAACTTCTCTCAGATGACCAGTTGCTAGCGACCATAAATTTGTCTTGTGTGTTGTACTTTATGATTTATTTTTGTTTGTTTTTGT